>VDFB02358134.1:16714169-16746298 GCA_007258455.2 Sequoia sempervirens | reverse complement strand
TAGAAGTAAGGGTGCAGATAAGAATTTTTATGAGGATAGAATGAAATTGGTGAATCATGGGTATATA
This sequence comes from Sequoia sempervirens, assembly GCA_007258455.2. Classification (NCBI taxonomy): domain Eukaryota; kingdom Viridiplantae; phylum Streptophyta; class Pinopsida; order Cupressales; family Cupressaceae; genus Sequoia; species Sequoia sempervirens. Next base: position 16,746,231 of record VDFB02358134.1, on the reverse strand, counting down.
GTACCAAGTTGGCTGAATAAATCAGTTGTTAAGGGACAATAGAGAAGGTGTAACAAAGAAGGTACTTATAATGGAGTTTATGACAACAAGCAAGTACCAATTGTAAAAGGTATGACAAAATCCAAGTGAAGACAAGAAGATAAGGTAAGTTGGAAAGTAAGGAAGGATGGAGGTGATGATTTAAAGCAAAATTCAGTCTATAAATCATAAAGGACAAGCACAACAATAAGAAGACATCAACCCAAAACTATAGAAAATAAAGTATGGAAGGTTAAGTGTAAAACAACAAAAAGAAAAAGTGGAGTTACCGGATATGATGAAGGGGAAGCCTTGCAAAAGAATGGAAGACATGAAGAGAATATTGTGACCATGAATGAATAATTCATATTGCATTAGGATAGCCAAAGATAACAAGTTGAAAGCTATGAAGAAGAGCTCAAGAAATGGGAAGAAGCAATGGCACTTCATGAGGCCATGCAAATAGAAGTTAAAACAAGGGAAAAGAAGAAGGCTGAATTGATTAGAGAAGTAGATTGAAAGAATCTTGAGGAGAACACATGTAAGGTAAAAGGTAAGCAAACTGATTTAAATAAAGAGGCTTTGAATGCAATTTTTAGTTTAAAAGAAGAAGATGACAAGGTTGAGATGATGGATAGTGATAAAAAGACATATGAATATGAGATGGAAATGTAGAGGCTTGTAGATGAGAAATAAATGAGAAAGAAAATATACAAGAGAAAGGAGGAAAACAAACAAAAACAACTTGGGAAGTTTAGAAAGAATAAATATGAATATGGTGTGGACCATAAGAATGGTTTAGATAAAAGAGATGGAAAAAAGGAATTGGCAGTAGAAGCTTGGGTTAATAGAAGCATAAAGAATGAAGAAATAGTAGCAGAAAATGAAGAAGCCATGGATGAGATTGCAACAAATGCAAAGGTTGAAGCAATAAAGATTCAAGGTGAAAGAATTTGTGAAGATCTAGTAGATGGTAAAAGGTCCCAAGGGAATGAAAGTGAAGGCATAATTTTATGCAAGGGGGCAGCAGATAATAAGTTCTTATTTTCCTTTTCAAATTCTTTTTATATAGCTAGAGAAAATTATCATGAAGTGCAATGAAAGTGATGGAAAAGTTTGATGATGAAAACATGAAGTCAGATGAACCAACTAAGGATGCGAAGAGGAAGGTGGCAACCTAGGATAAAAAGGTTGCAATAGAGCTACAGGAAGAGGTAAAACTCACATATCTTTATGAAGGAATTGTTTTACATTTTTCTGATAGGTTGAAGAGTGAGAAGTCTAGAAAGACATATGGTGTGGAGTATTCATATTTTTGTGTGGATATCATGAATCATGAGGAAATACAAAATGGGCTACTATGGAAGGATGATTTTGAAGAAGTTAACATACAAGTCAATAGGAGATATGAGTTTGAGGATATGGGAAACTTAAATTTCTATCCAATCAATTATACTATTTGGTATGTGGCTGAATGGGCAAGGAGATTATAGAAGAGTAGTATTTATGATAGGTCTGAATCTAGGAAAGAAGGAAGGAAATTGGCATAGTGTTGTCAAAGGAACTTAGTGATTGTACTTGAGCGATGTTGGTGGAAGAGAAAACAATAGAGGAAACAGTTGTTGATTATTGCCTCATGTGCAGGAGCACATGTTCCCTTAGTCCCCTGGGGAGCTTGATGCAAGGGCATCATATTAATTTTGGTTGCAATTTTGTTTTCCAATTTTGATTTTGTAAGTTTGGGTTTCTTCTGGCTGATTCTTGTTTCTAACTTGACATGTGGCAAGGCAACAAGATTTATATTTATGGAGGAAAAGAATGGTTGATCAAAAAGACACAAAAATATCGCTTAGTTTTGTTGTGTGACTGGCGGACAAAAGGAAGGGATAGTTATGAGAAAAAGAAGTCGATCCAAGAAGCAAGAAATGGCTCTAAAAAAGAAGAAAAGGTAGTGAATCATTTGGGAGAGGATTAACCTTTTGGAGAAGGGTAATTGGCCTGAGTAAGGGAGAAACAAAGAAACGATTTAGAGGTTCTGACAGAGAATAGAGGTTTGAATGATTTTTTCAGAGAGGAACTAGTCAATTGGATAGTGACAAGGAAACCATTCGATGTGGTAAAAGAAACCAAGAACACAAAGAGGAGAGTAATAGTTCTTGGAAGTAGAAAATTCGGTTTGAACAAGGCAACAAAGAGAGGATTGAAGGAGAGAGAGAAAATGGGAGAATGAAGAATGGATTCAGTGTGCTAAATAGAGAGAGAGAGAATTCAATTTGATTCCTTTGAGAATCACAATGTAATCTGATTTGTTTTACTCTATACACATACTGTTCATTACATTTCTATTCATAAGCTTGGTTTTTTTGTTGTTTATGTGAGGATTGTGTTTTTCCAAGTTCCTTGGACTTTATAGAAGTCGATTTCAAGTAATGATGGGGGTGTGAGTTGCACAAAGAGAAAAGAAAGTAGCACGAATGGTTGTAGAGGCAAAGATGTGCAACAATATCATTTGAAGATGTTTAAATTGTTCTTAGTTTAGTATATTCAAATGCATTGGTGTCTTGGGTGTTGTTTTTACCATTGGTGTCTTGGGTGTTGTTTTTACTATTGGTGTCTTGGCTATTGTTTTTACCATTGGTGTCTCAACTGTTATTTTTACCATGTGTCTTTAATTATAACAAGAGTTTGTAATCACTCTCTACTCCTTGGTAGTAGATTGAACAATCTACAAGTGAACAGTTAATTTGTAGCACTCCATTGATTTTTGGTTGGCTCTTTGTTGATACAACCATCCGTTAAGAGATTTTTTTATGTGTGATCCATAAAGCCATCAATTTTAGGTATCAGAGCCGATAGGTGAGGAAGGGTGTCATCATACCCCAATGAGGGTAAGGATCTTGCAACTCCTCGCATCAAAGGATCCATTTGATGTTGCAACCTTACTGATTCTATATAATATAATTGTCCTTAGGAATAATATAGTTAATGGATGTAAAGCTCTAAGGTATGTTTGAAGCAAAACAATTTCATTCATTCCATATGGATGCACTAAGCTATTGTACAATTTGTGGAACTTGGTGTTGAATAGACCTATAGGTTCATTAGGTTCTTTCTTGCATGTGACAAACTGATGTTATAAGATAGTTGGATTAGTGTAAACCTTAAATTAATTCAAAATTTCATTTTCCAATTGTACTCAATTAGTGATTAATCTAGTGAGTAGACCCAAAGACTAGATATATGTAAAGTCCCATAAAAAGGGGAACATTCTACATAATACATCCTCATGTTTAATATGAACTCTTCAAATCATATACTTGAAAACCTTAATATGTTCCTTAACACTCATACCTTCCCCATAAATGAATTTAGCACAATTTTTTTTAGGGTTCTTAGGCGTCTCATGTGCATCACCAAGAATGACAAGAGGTGGGTTGTTAGTAGAAAAGAAGGCCATTGATAGAGGTTGAGGTGGTGTAACTAGAAGATGAGTGACTTGAATTTGAACTTGTAGATCAGGGATTGAATTCCTTTCTTATAGATTTCCCTTTATCACTTGTCTTTTTATGTTGAATTAATTCAAAAAATTATAACCTTTCTCATTAAAGGTTATAGGTTGGCTACACGTCCATTAGATGATGAATTTGAATGGTCTAGCTTGATTTGGCCCTCCTAATGCTAATTTTGTTAATGGTTTTTATGACACAAGCAACTTAAGCATAACGAAAATTACTCAACTTCTCTTGAAAAGATAATTGATTCTAATAATTAATTAATTTCAAAGGTCCTATGTGCTAGGTCATGGTAATGATGGAGTAGCTTAGTGTTCTATATGATTTGTTTGTTTAAAGGGCTTGTGTTGGTAAAAGATCAAACTTGACAATTCATGCATCCACTATGTTAAATATGTTAAACAATTCATAAATTATTCTAAACCTCAAATGAAATTTACTACTAATCTAATCCTAGTCTACCAAATTTGTAAATAAAAAGATAAAAATATTAGGGTTTAGAGAAATGAACATAAAATAAACAACCAATAATTTAAGATGAAATTTAAATAACCTTATAATTTAGTGATTAGTATTCCACCTTATCATGAACAATATAGATGCAATATTCTAAATAATTTTGATAAAATATTAGAGATAAATGCACAAAAACACCATAATATATACATAGATTTTACACATTACTCTACTTAAAAACAATTTATGAAATTTCACTTAATAATTCAACTTAAATAACATAGAACATAAGATACATTACCACCAAGGAGGAGAATAATTAGAGGAAGAAAAGACGATCCTTTATTGACTTGTAATTGGCATATTACAACTTTTAGCAAGATTGTCTATACTAAAAATTTAACCCTTATCTTCTCTCAAAAAGTCCCAACCCTTTACAATATTTCTGAAAGCCACTTAAATACCCAAAGATGGGTTCCCAAAACTATAATAACCCCATAGGATGCTAGCTCAAATCTAAATACATTTTTGCAATCAATTGACTTTTTTTGAAAAAGGCGGGATTTCTTGATGTGGCTACAGGCGTTAATGGCAGACAGTTTGCTAATGGGAGGGTGATGTCAGGTGATTCCTTTGCTGAAGGTAAGCATTGTGGGTCCCTTTTAGTAGATAATGTTTTTTCTAGTGGGAAAGGGGCTTCGAAGGTTGTGTCCTACGTACTCCCTGGTCTCCTCTGAAAAAGAGATTCCTGGGACTGAAAAGTCAGGGCCAGGCCTGCCATCTGGTGGTAGTGATGGGACTCTTGATGCTGTGGGTCTTGGGATTGATAAGGCTAAGAATGAATTCTTATCGAGATCTTCTCTTAAGTGGAAGAATTTTTTTGGAGCTAAGCCTAAAGGTAAAAGTACTTCTCCTCCTATGTCGTTTATTGCTAATTCAAAAACTAGAGAGTACTCTATATCTGTACCGAACTGTATTGTTGATAAAAGTTTTTCCAATATGGATATGGCTTTGTTGGGTAAATTTGTTGGTCCCTAGTCTCATATTGAGTTGGTGCGCAAGTTTGCTTTAAATCGGTAGAAACCTAAGGGACAAATTGATGTTGCAGTGATGACCAAAGGTTTCTTTTCTTTCACCTTTAACTATGAAGATGATATGGTTTTGGTGATGACGGGTGGCCCATGGTTTATTGGAAAGTCATCTTTGATGCTTAAAAAGTGGGAACTAGGCTTCAACCCGAACCTGTGCTCTTTCTTGGCTGCTCCGATTAGGGTTCGACTTCCTGGTCTCTCGATGGAATTTTGGGATGAGGAAGTGTTTAAAGGGATAGCAAGCACTTTTTGTTGTTTTTTATTGATTGACCAAATGACGACCTCTAGGAAGAGGTTGGTTTATGCTAGATTCTATGTAAATGTGGAGCAATCAACGGATTTTCCTACTGTGATAAAGATTAACTCTAAATTTGGGGTTTGGGAGAAAGCAGTTGAATTCGAGCCGAATTCCTTTGCTTGCTTCCATTGTAAAAAATTTGGTCATTGGGCCAAAAAGTGTCCTCTCAAGGTGTCGAAGCAGATGAGTAAGCAATGGAGAGAGGAGAAAGGTCTGGTTTAGGATGTGGAGACCTTGGAGAAAGAGGAGGTGGCCCTATGTGAGAATGTGGAGGTTGAACCTTGGAAGAGGACCTAGTAATGGATGATAAGGATGATATTCTAGAAGGCTAGGTGAACTTGGGAGAGGAGAATAAGGCTCTGGGGCAGGGTGAAGAGGACAAATCCCCCTGTTAGTGATTCTTTGGAAAGTTTGGATGTTGGAAGGTCTGAGGCTATCAAGGATGATAAGATCCCTAGGAATGTTAAGGTAAGGTCTCCTTCTTCAGGGGTGATTCAAGTGCATGATGATGGTTCAAAGGCTAATTGTTTGGAGGTGTTGCATGAAACTAAGGACTGTGGTGAGCAGGAGGATCTGGATAACCCTCCATATATTTAGGTTCATGGATGCAATAGGAAAAAAAATTCTCCCTCGCCGGGAGTTGTGACTAGGAACCAACAAAGGTTAGATTGTGGGTTTGAGCCACGTGGTAGAGGAAGGCCTCCTGCTAACGTTTCTATGGAAAAGGAGAGATGAATGGAAATTGCTGATGGTACATAGAGAACTCTGTTGGATATGTACTCCAAGAGAACTTCCTACAAGTTCCTATGAAGATCATTTCCTAGAATATGAGGGGATTAAATCACCCTCACAAGCATGATCTTCTTACTAATCTGGTAAGAGATCATCGCCCTGATATTGTGTTAATTCAAGAAACTAAAATGGGAATTGAAAAATTGTCTAGGTTGAAGAATAAGCTTTTTAAGGATTGTGGTATGCATTGTTCTGATGCGGTTGGGGCTTCGGGAGAGATTATTACTTTTTGGAACCTTAGGGTGATCCAGGGGGATGAGGTTTTTAATGACTGTAATCATGTGGCTATTTCCTTTACTCATTTGCGTGATAGATTCTCTTGGACTCTATCTAATATTTATGCTCTAAACTGCAAGAGTACTAGAAAAAGATTATGGGAGAATTTGTGCTCCTTTAAAGTCATGAACCATATTGAGAACTGGTTGGTTATGGGAGATTTTAATAATCCTTGGCATGATGTTGACAAGATGGGTGGTTCATAGATGGTGGATGAGAGTTGGTATGATCTCATGAATCCTATTAATGATTCTACTCTTCTTGATTTGGACCTTAAAGGTGTGTCCTTTACTTGGTCAAATCAGAGAGTGGGTAATGCCCTTATTTAGGTTAAGCTTGATCATGCTCTTATCACTCCTGTGTGGTTGGTTCATTATTCCTGTTTGCTTTCTACTTTAACTAGATTGGGTTCAAATCACTTTCCTCTGGCTTTATTGGTGGATTTTCTAGGGGGCAAGAAAAACTTTCTGTTTAGATTCAAGAAAATGTGGACTTGTCATCCTGACTTGGGTATTCTGATTAATGATTTGTAATGCTCGAAAGATGAAGTTCATTAAAGCATATATGTTGCCAAAAACTCATTATATTTCAAATAAAGTAAAAGTAAATGATGCAAATAATGAAAGGTTCCCAAAAGAGCTCGAGAGCAAAAGTAGTAATAAGTCTCATTTCATGTATCCAAATAAGTACTTTGCATCTACATCAAGGATCTTTACATCGATACATATGCATATGATAAAAGCACATCAATGAGTTTCCATAAATTCATTCATATTCAAATGAAATCAATAACTTTCAATCAATACATCTATTTCAATGTTACATCAAAATCTTTCATTCAATACATCTATTTCAATGTTACAATAATGAATGGCAATTAAAGTTACTTTTACAAGTGGGCTATACAAGCCTTCCAAAAATAATACATGAATACATCTATAGCATAAGAAACTCTGAACCTCAACCGTCGTGACACCACTAGTCTTCTTGCAAGCTGGGGCCAAGAGTGTGATTAAGGCGCCTTTTCCACCCAACCACAAAGTGCATGAACTCAAACATTTTCTATGCAACATTTTGCAGAACATATAACATTCCAAAATTTACATGTTTCATTATTCAGAAAATAAATTTCTATATGTAATCCCACAAAATGCTTATATCTCAACACAAAATTATAGCTATCCAAAATTTACCACTTTCCACATAGAAACATCATACTATTCACAATTTTATCACAATTTGGTTTTCATAATACTTCATAGCTTTGCCTACATTTTGAAGGTAAAATATTTTCTAAAGAGAATCACATTTGAAGGGTAATAAACTATTATTCAGTAAAAGGTACACATAGGGGTAATTCAAGAATTTTGGAAATGTTTTGTCCTTCCAATCACAATTTTTAACAATCAGATAACAGTAAACTGAAATTATATTTCTAGTGGTTTTAAAATCAGAAATAACAATCTAATGTGGTAATGGATCAAATAAATAGGGTAATTTGTCTTTTCCAGTTTGGAAGTAAAAAATGACTCATTCATATGCTTTAGTATATAAATAAATTTATAAGTTTTTGATTTGCCTATATATATGTTTATATTTATCAAATTAAACATTCAAGGGTATATTTTTTACCACATAGGTGAACAATTTTTCCCAATTCTTCGAATATATACTAAAATCACATAGAATAAAGGTGAATGTGTATTGGAAAATATTTAGGTGTGGTTATACACAAAAACCTTGATTTAATAAGGGGTAAAAACAATGTGATTTGAATAATTACTCTCCAGTTACAAATAAAAAAATTACAATGGTAATAATGGTAACAAAAAGAATGATAGGTTACAGATACATTGTAATTTGAATAGTAGAAAGATAATCTCCGAAAGTAACAGAAATAATTTTAAAGAAAAGCCCAAACTAGAGAAAATAAGATGTAATCCAGACATTTACAGTAGATAATATCAATAGTGTATATATATATATATATTTACTTATATCTTTATTTAATATATATCACAGGCTACGACCTATGGGGGAAATGCTGCCCCCCACCAACAGCCTCTCCCTATGGAAGAGATGCGGGGGTGGGGATGGAAGGCATAAGCCTCCCCCTTGTCCCTCCCAAAAACATTGAACCTTCTAAAGAAGAAGTAAAAATAATGGCCATCTATTGTACGACTCAGCCAAAAATTTCATCCACTAAGAAAAAATATATATAATGTTTCAAATATACAAATGTGTGTGTGTGTGTGTGTGCATGCATCTACATACTATTTAAACATTCAGAGTCAAGAGTAAATTCTACAATTCGCAAGGAAAAACTCTAGACTCATAAGAAGTATATAACACTAGAAGTTGAAAATTAGAAATTATTTTCAAATAAGTAAGGGGTTTAGAAGATATTACATGGTTTTCACTCAGGAAAGTAATTAATGCAGGAAATTTGATAATTAAAAATTATCTTCCAAATATATTTGGGTTTAGGAGCATAGGAAAATATTTCAAGAAAATAAAGGTTTTTGCACTTTAAGTTTTTTTTTTTTTACTAGTATCAATCATTGCATAATATAAGCAATTATTTTCCATGCTTGAAAAATTGAAAGGTAATGGAGAGATTGTAAAAACTTGGTTACTTTTCCTTCTGATGAGGATGCTCCTCCCTCCTCTTCTTCTCTTTTCTTCCAATTTTCTTCCCGAGCTTCTTCTTCTACCTATTTCTTTTTCCCTGTGCTTCTTTCTTCCTTCCCTAATTCTATTCAAAAATATCAAAACACTTGATGGAAGCTATTGCTTTCTTTTGCAGAGCAAGTTTTCCAGAAAATTACCAAGAACCGTTATCTCTCTTAGAAACTCCTTTCCCTTAATAAAGTTTTTCCTTTTTCTGTTTCTAAACCTAATCTTTAAAAAAAAAAATTAAAATAAGGTAAAACTGATCTTTTTCCATTTCCCGTGCTCAGATGAAAAATATAAAATAATATTCAGTTTAGTTGCAAATAATCCCCTTTTCAGAAAATATTTACCCAAAACTAATTCTAATTTTACAATGTTAATATTTATCCAATAATTAAATATATATCTTCTAACTATTAGTTAATTTATTAACTCAAAAATCAACACAAGTGAAAAGAAGGATAACATACTCAGATTTTAACATGCAAAATCATTTAAAAACCAAAAATCTATAATTAAATTATGATTATAATTAATTCTTTTACTTTATCGTGCTTATATTTCACTATTTATTTAATTTGACTAATCATTATTTAATTTGCAAATAATCAAAACAATCAAACTAAAATTGTCATTCCTAAATGCAATCTACATGAATCTAAGTGCTTGTGTGTGATTGAGAGGACATCTTGCTTTATCCTGTCAAGAAGCTAACCTCCTCTCCTTAATCACACCCTTGGTCTTCAACCACCTACATCTCAAGTGCACTCCGGCACACAAAAATAAACTAAATTAGTATGCCATAAAGATATAAATCAAAACAATATAATACTTTAATTCAAAAATTTCTATTCTATTTTGCTTCATCTTCAAAGTAGAACACATTCAATACTATTCAACTTTTCATAATTTAAGCAAACACTTTCATATATCACCACACCAAAACACCATAGTATTCATTATTACTCTACCACACACATCGGATCATATAAAAAATCCACACAAAACCAAAAAAAACTTGCATCAGAGTTTGAGATGTGACATGATTGGTGGAATATTTAGGTGGATGGTTCGGCTATGTTCAGAGTTGCAAAAAATCTTGCTCATGTTAAGGATAATGTTAGAAAGTGGAATCACACTTATTTTGGTCATATTTTTATGGAAAAAGAGGGTGTGACTAAGGAGCTTCAGGATGTGCAACATTCTATCCAATTGTCTGGGTATGATCAGGCTTTGGTTCATAAGGGAAATATCTTGCTTTCGAAATTGCATAGTATTGTGGTGAAGGAGGAGGAATTTTGGAAATAGAGATAGAGGATTATGTGGTTGAAAAGCGGGGATAGGAATACCAAGTTTTTTCACCTCTCTACTCTCAAACACAGGGCTAATAATTATATTAATCTGATCAATTTTAATAATCAAGTTTTGGAGAAGGATGTTGACTTCTTGTTTGCTACTTCCTCCTACTTCTCTCAGCTGCTCTCGATGGAGGGGGAGCTTGATTTGGCTTGTCAAGAGGATATTCCTGGGGATATCCCTCAGATCTTGGATGATGATATGAATAGGCAGCTGGTTTGCATTCCTTTGCAAGATGAAATTTAGAGTGGTGTTTTCTCTTTTGAAGGTAATAAGGCTCCGGGCTTGGATGGTTTTTCGATGTTCTTCTTTCAATCCCTTTGGGAAATTATTGCTAAGGATGTTGTTGCTGCTACTAAGGAGTTTCTTAGGTTTGACTCCCTTTTGAAGGAATTGAACTCCTCTTTTATTGTTTTGGTTCCTAAGAAGTCCAGTGCTTCTTCTTTTGATGAATTTCATCCTATCAACATATGTAACTCAATTTATAAGATCTTCTCTAAGGTTTTGGCAGTTAGATTGCAAATAATTTTTCCTCTTATTATCTCACCTCAACAGAATGGGATTTTGGTTGGTAGGAAAATTATGGATTCTATTCTCTTTGTTCATGAGAATATTCACTCTCTTACTGTTAATAAGAATGTTGGTTTTATTTTGAAGATTGACTTACTTAAGGCTTATGATAGAGTTGACTGGGGGTTTCTTTTTAAAAATTTTAACTTTGTTTGGTGTTGGGGAGAAGGGGGTGTCTCTTGTGCTTTAGCTTATCTCTACTCCGAGATTCTTTGTTCTCATTAATGGGTCCTTGTCCCCCCTCTTTGATTGCTCTAGGGGACTGATGCAAGGGGATCCTATTTCTTTGTTTTTGTTCATTATCATGGTGGAATCTTTGGGTCATCTTATCCAAAGATCTATCAACATAGGGGTTATGTGTAGACTTGCCCCTTCTTCTAGTAATCTTATTTTCTCTCATCAACAGTTTGTGGATGATTCTCTTATGCTTGGACAATCGTCCATTAAGGAGGCTAAGGTTGTCAAGTCTATCTTATAGAGGTATGAAGTTGCTTCGAGGCAGAAGGTTAGCTTGCCTAAGAGTGTTTTATTCTTTTTTAACACTTCAATCCATCAACAAAATAAAATTTCTAGAATTCTGCAGTGCCAAATAGGGGAAGTTCCTGCCTATTATTTGGGCCTTCCACTATGCTCTAAAGTTCTAGATTCTTTGTGGAGGGGTATGATTGATAAATTCAATTCTAAATTGGCTGGATGGAAGGGAGCTCTTTTGAGCCAGGCAGGAAAAGTTCAGCTAATTAAGTATACTTTTCAGAATCTTACTATCTATGCTCTAAGTCTTTTTCATATGCCTAGGAAATTTGTGGATACTTTGGAAAGTATTCAAAAAAAATTCCTCTGGTCTGGGGTGGAGGATAAGAGAATAATTCATTTGGTTGCTTGGGATGATGTTTATAGACCCAAGAAGGCTGGTGGGCTTGGTATCCATGAAATCAAAGCTTTTAATATTGCCCTCCTTGGAAAGCAGGTGTGGAATTGCTGGATAAGAGTGAATGGGTGAAAATTGCTTGGAGTAAATACTTACATGGTGTTGATGGTGTTAGGGGATTCTTTTCTCAAGAGTTTAATCCTTCGTCTGGCTCTGCTCTTTGGAATTGTATTGTTAAGGCTTGTGGCCAAGGGTCTCTTTTGGAAATTGGGGGATGGTAGATTTTTTTTTTTTTGGATGATAATTGGTTTGGAAAAAGGCCCCTCAAAGATGAGCCTTGGGCTCAACCTTTTATAGATCTTTGTGTGCGACGGTTTGGCAGATTAGTTGTTGACTATATCAAGGGAGGATGTTGGAAGAAGTTGTATGAGGTGGACCCTGGTTTGGAATTTTTGTTTAAGGCTATATCTTTGGTGCACATCCCTCTTCCCCTTCTCCTAATAAATTTGTTTGGAAGAATTCCTTTGATTGTATATTTTATGTTGCTTCAACTTTTCATTCTAATGATTCCTTTGTTGGCCCTGCTCCTTTTTGGGCTTCTCTTTGGTCCTCTAAATTGATTCCTAAGGTTAATGTTTTCTTTTGGCTCTTTTTCCAAAATAAAATATTAACCATTGATAACTTGTTCAAAAGAGGTTTTGTGATGACCAACAGGTGCTTTCTATGTGAAGAAGCTAAAAATGCTTTCCATTTGTTGATTGGCTACATTTATGTTCATATGGTTTGTACTCATGTACTCTCTCTTTGGAACTTAAGTTGGGTGTTTCCTAGCTCTATTAAAGAGTTGTGGTCTCAATGGATTGGCCCTTCACTTAACCTTGCTCTTCATATTTTGTGGTCTATGATGCTTCCTCATATTTCTTGGGGTGTTTGGCTTGAGAGAAACAATAGAATTTTTTAGGAATTCTACCCTTCCTGCTATCTCTGTGGCTTACAAAATTTGTGCTGCCATTAAATAAAACTTTTTGGTTGGGATCACTTTTCACAATGGGTCAAAGATTAATCTTAGCCCCTATGATATCTCTATTTATCAAAGGTGGAAGTTTCCTTGTGATATCTCCCTTCCAATGACTAAAGGAAAATCTTCCAGAGAAGATGTTTGGAAAGTTCCTCCAGATGGCTAGGTGAAGGTCAATTTTTATGGAGCTACAAAAGGAAATCCGGTTCCAACAGGTTGTGGGGGAGTGATAAGAAACTCTCATGGTAGGCTCGTTTCTGCTATGGCACTCCCTTTGGGAATCTAGACAAACCACTATGCAGAAGCGGATGTAGCCTATCATGGTCTCAAATTGGAACAACCCAAAGGTTTTAGGAGAGTGTGGTTGGAGTGGAACTCTCTAAATATCATTAATAACTTGAGAAACTATGCCCCCCCCTCTTGGACTATTGAGTCTTTGATAAGGGACTCAATTGATATTTTGAAATATTTTGATGAGTATTACATATCACACATTTTGAGGGAAGGTAATGGGTTAGCATACATTTCTGCTAACATTGGTGTTAGAGAGTTTAGGGATTGGGGTTTGAATGAACCTCTCCCTATAGAGGTTATTGCAACTATGAACCATGATAGCCAATTTAAATTTGAATAATGTCTCTTTAAGGTTGGCGACGTGCATGTCTTTCCTCAAGTGGCCAATTATTATAAGAAAGGATGGGAAGCAAGATTTGAATCAAGCTAATGGTACGGGAGTTGGATGTTGTAGGGAATGATTCTTTATTTTCCCCTGTTCCATTTCTGGGCTCACACAGATTCTGGGTGGTTTGTGCATTGTCTTCCAAATTTTTCTTTGCTTTGTGCTTGGAGTTATCAAGGTATTATCTTCTACTAATTGTGGTGATATGGGAGGAGATAGAAATAGGGCCAAACCCTCATCATGTGAAGCTACTAAGAAAAGGAAGGAGGTGTGGTAGGTGTTAGAGAAAGGAGGATTAACTCCTTATTTGGAGAAATTACATCATGGTAATAATTCTCAGGTAACAAAACTTTTTGTTAAAGGATGGAATGATAGGGTGCTAAAGCTTTATGGGATGAAATTTGAGGTTAATGAAGAATTTATTGTTGGTATTACTGGCTTCGAAATGGATGGCATAGAAATTTTTAGGGATAAAAAGGAGGCAAAAATTGCTATGAAAATATTTTTCAAAGATGATGAAGTGTAGGATTTGAGGATGACAAGGAGTGGAGTCTATCAAAGAAGTTCCCTTAAGGCATTATGGGGGGATGTTGCGGAAGAGATAATGTGTTACATAACCTTAGAAGGCCAATTTTTAGTGGTAAATGCCTACCATTTCATTCTTCTTAATCACTTTTGGCATAAGAAGAGGGTTTTCTTCCCTTATTATCTTTTGATGTCTCTTGATTCGAGTCTTAAGGATCACAAGAAAAACCCTAGAAACCATGTCTTGCATGTGGGGTTAATTCTCCTCATCTTTGATTATGCGAAGAATTTTGAGGTTGCTAAACCTATTGTCACCCCAAAGGGTAAATAACCCAAACATGTTGAGGAGTATGAGACTGCTTCTGAGGAGGAACTGGCTAGCAAAAAAGTCAAGAAAAGGAAATTGATTTTGGAAAAAGAGTCTGAGTCAGAGGAGGATGTGGACTACATCCCTAATTATCTTTTTTCTATAGAAAAATGGTCCCTTGTCATTTTCATGGCCTTTTAGGTCTTATTTCATGGTGTTGGAACTATGTTGCTTTGATTTTATGTTGTAACATGGCTTGAACATGCTTATTTAGATACTAAAACTCAAAGAATGATGTCTTGTGAAGGTGTTGTGAAGTGTTGTAAGACATTTCTACATTCTTCTATACTCTATTTAATGCAATTTACCTAAAAGCCACCTTTTCACTCATCAACAAGCCCTATTTTGAAGTGTTGTAAAGTCTTGTAACAAGCTTTCACGCTCTTCTAGTCATATTTTCACTATTTACACCCTTCTCATGCTTTATTTGGTCTCTTTATGACCTTATAAGTTGTAATTAAGTGTATTTTTGAATGTTATCCCGACAAATAACATTAAATACAACATTTTTCCTTACACATGTTTTAGGTTCTAGGTGGGACCCATTCGCCATGGGTGGCTTAATGAGTCCCCCTTGGCCCCAAATTCAAAATATTTCAAATTTCCTTAGGATTTTATTCAAAATCACTTGATGTTGGCCTGTGATGAGGTATGAATGGATACTAAGGCACAAATTGTATAAATAAGTGATTTTTACCTCATTTTACATCTCCTCATTGATTCAAGCATTTATCTCTCACATTTCAAGCATTCACGATTTTGCATCATCTTTTCAAGCACTATTCAAGCACTTTGAAGCAACCATTGACATTACTTCAGACTTGCATTATCAAGGGTTAGGTAAGTTGATAGAATTTGCATGTTAAAATTTTATCTTTCTCTTTTATTTCATTATCTTTTCAAGGGTTTAATTACCAAAAGTGGGGTTTGACCAAGGCAAACCCCTATTCACTAACCCTCAATCATTTTTCCCCTATTGCATGTTTGTTTGTAGCTCTTTGTATGTAGATTTGATAGGTTATTAGGTGTTGAAGATTGATTTCCAAGTCAACTAGTTGCTTCAAGTCAACTTGAGTCAAATTCATGCTTGGAGAGAGTTATTTGTCCGTTTTTTGCAGAATTGACTTCGACAACCCGACAAGCAGACTTTTCCAGATCTGGTGTTGCAAAGTTGTCTCCTATTTTTTTAGAAATTTTGGAGAGGACTGATTCACCACTTGTGGCAAATGAGTCCCACCTTAGGACTGAAAATCAGAATTTTGTCAAATTTTGGATCCTAACAGACAGAACTAGCTCCTGACACTTTTTCATTGGGCGGAGGACTAATTCACCACCCTAGGCAAATGAGTCCCACTGTGAAAATTTAGTAATTTCCATCAACATCCAAAACACTCCATAATCATCACAATTCATCCAGGTGCACTTAGATTAATCTCTGTACTTTTTGTTTTGCATTATTTCTTCATTTACATAGTTGTTTGCATACCACAATGTGTTTTCAAACATAGTTGTAATTGCACTTTTGCATTCATTTTCAGTCATTCAGATTAGTCAATTGCATTTAGTTAAGTCCATTTACATTAAAAAACATTACATACATCCTAATTTGAGTGATAAATTAGCATTTTTGGCCATATCTCTCTCCTTTTAGGTGAAAAACCCTAGAAGTGCAAGAGTAGTCCATAGGGTCCCCAAAATCTATGTTTCATTTTGGTGAACCCGACTTTTGAACACTTTGAATTTCTGAATGCATTCATATATTGCTTCCATTTTCATTAGAATTCAATTAGGAAATTGATTTGTTATTGCATTCTAGGACCTTTCATTTTGCATTAGTGAAAACTTCATTTAGTTTTCATTTTTGCATTACATCTCCTTGAAAAAAGTAAAAATTTGCATTTTGCATCTGTCATTGCATTCTGTAGAGCATTTAAATCATCTTTAAATTTTTGAAAAACACTTAAAAACTTCTTACTGGGACTCATTAGCCACCTAGGGCGAATCGGTCCCTCTACACTTTTTTAGCAACATCTCTGTAATATTTTTAGCATTTTTTTGCATTATTGCTTCTTTTTTCTACATTCTTTTTTCCTTTACAGAATATTTTTTGTTCCTCATTTATTGCATCTTAGTTTATTTGCATCATGGCATTTTCTTTCAATAAGTTTTGGAATTCATTAAAATCATTGATAGACATGTCCAACTATGCCTTTGGTTGTGACCCTAAAGACCTTGAACTACAACATGCTCCTACAACTCCTAATGATTGTCCTCCTCGTGAAGTAGACATCATTGGAGAAGATGATGATAGCATGCACAAGTTCTACAATGACTGCCTTGACAACCTAGAAGCCAATGCAACCTTTTACCCATCCATGAAATCCCAAGACCTTCCCACTATTCCACCTCTTGATCACTTTGCATATTTACATCCTGAAGTCACTATAGGACCTATGGTCCCTCCCTCAAGTGGACCTAGTTCCTCTTACCAATCACATTCACAACCCTTCTATGAGCACAAAGTCATAAAAATTCCTATCAACCTTGAGGAAACATATGGTAAAGGCTTCACTATCTTAAGTAAACAAGGTTGTGACACAAAACATGAACATGATATCCATAAACTTTTTGAACAACAATCAACTCCAACAAACACAACATGACTTGGATATCAAGATCCTTCTCATCCTAAGAGACATCCTCTTCAACCTATGAGACTTCGGGATGTTAGTACAGTGATCTTGAATGCTCCTCCTAACTTAAATATTCTCCTTTGACGTGAACAACCACTATCTCCTTCTAATGATAAGGATGTTAGGATCCCCATGGATCCTTCTCCTCCTATTCAAGAACAAGGAGAATCTAGCAAGTGAAGACAACCTTACAAACTCAAAAAGATCAAGTTTCTGACACATCCTCCACCTGAATGTGAAAGGAGACTTCAATTGCTTTTAAAAAAATTTCTTATACTTTTACCACCTCTAAATAGGTTGGTTATTCATTCAAAAGACTCTAATATCCCATTTTGAAAATATCATCATATTCTTGAACATCGAACCAAATAATTTCAGACATTGAAGGACATACTGGATAAGCATCACTTCACTGATACTGATTGTTTCCCTATCATACCTTAAAACAATCAAAGCCATTCACCCTACCATAGTTTTAGAATTATTTATTCTCATCGTATGATCCTTTCCCATTACTTATCTCAACTCATTCTTTCCTTTACACTTTGTGGGGGGCCAAGAAGTTGTTAGCCTTGTCCTTGTACTGCATTTTCCTTTGTCTCTTAGCTATGTTATTCCTTTTCCACTTAACAATTTAAGATTGAGAAACCAATAACATAGTTAATGGTTGACTTGCACTTGCATTACTTGTCCCTTTTTTTCCTTTCTGTTTCATGTGTGTATTGTGTTCCCCCATATCGTGTGTTTGACGTTCTCTCTCTTTGTACACTTCTTCTATTCATACCTTTATTCTTCTATTCAGTGTGCATTGTCTTTTTCTTTTTTTGTTTTGTGTTCTCCTTTTGGGGATGACGCAAAGCATAGAGATTCCCTATGTCTCTTCCATATTGACCCAATCAGTTCTTTTTCCTTTGTCTTTTCTTGTGTTTTCCTTTTGGGGATGACACAAGGTATTGAGACCAAAATGTCTCCTTCATGTTGACCCAAAATATTTTTCATTTTCTTTCACCTTTTCATTTTTGTTTCGCTTGTGTTTTCCTTTTGGGGACGATGCAAGGCGTTGAGACTGCAATGTCTCTTCCATGTTGACCCAAAATGGACTTTCTTTTTCCTTTGTTTTCACTCTCTTTGTGTCATTCTTCCAGTTCTATGTGCTTTGGGGAATGATGACAGTTCTAAGCTCTTTAATAAACACACTGCAACAACAAACATACTGACCCCAAATCCATAGATCCCTGTGTTTGGTGTGCTTTCTTTTCTGGGGGAAACTCCCTTTCTTTGTTTTTCATTTTCCCTTGACATGACGCAACCTAACTTCAAAACATATGGCTTGGCATAGGGCTTTCTAAGTTGGCTCTCATATCTTGTTTTCTTTTTACATTTTTCTTTTCTTCTCTACTTTAAAGTAATTGCTCACAGACTGATGTGTAGCAATTCCTTTAAAGTGGAGGGCATACATTACCATTATTTCATTTTCCTTCTTGGTTCCTAGTGTATCCTTGTCATTTATATGATGCATTTTTCATTTTGTTGATGACATTGGGTGTGATGTCCTTCCTAAGTGTGATCTATCTTAGCATATTACATTCCTCTTGGTGGCTTGATGCAACGCATTGCATCCCCTAAGTTGTGAATATACTATTCTTTGATTGTTCCTCTCTTGGAGACATTAGATACAATGTTCCCTAAGTGACTAACCTTGCATAAATGGAACAAGACTCCTTCGAACATCATTTTACATTTTACATTTTATGTTGTTTTTGCATTTTTACATTGTTGCATTTTGTATGGCCACCTTGCATAACACAACTCACATTCCTGTGGTTCCATCTTTTTGTGTTCATGAGTTCTAATCATACAAAGCTTTGCTTGTCTCATGAAGCTCGAATCGATACCCATTCCTTTTGCTTTGTGGCACCTTGTTAAAGTTATCAATGGGTATAACTTTAACATGGTTGAGTGGGAAGCCCACCTAGTGGCATGAATTTTCCCCATATCCACTTTTGTGTTTGTGAGTGCATACCAACTAGTGTATGTATCTTACCTTTTTGGGATTTCTAACCTCGCAGAAAACTAGTTCCATGGCCCCATAGCGAGTATACAGTTGGGATTTCTCACCCCATTGATAGCCTAAAGTTCTGTGGTCCCAAAGTAAGTACACATTTTCTTTTTCAAACAATCAACCTAGATCTCTTTTCACAACTAGTTGGAATGACGATCGAAGCTTCATCCCATTCTTTTCAACACTTGTGTGTTCCTTTGTTCTTATGTCTAGTTTTCCATGGGATCTTCATCCTGGGGGTTTGATCATCCCTCTTGATTGTTGTCATTCCATCTTGCTAACGTAAGTTCATTTGAACCCTCCCCTTGATGTTCATGGCTACTTTTGTGAGTTTGAAACAGGTTCATCCTCTCACTAAAGTGGAGGCTAAATGTGCCATAGAAAAATGGTCCCTTGTCATTTTCATGGCCTTTTAGGTCTTGTTTCATGGTGTTGGAACTATGTTGCTATGATTTTATGTTGTAACATGGCTTGAATGTTCATGCTTATTTAGGTACTAAAACTCAAAGAACGACATCTTGTGAAGGTGTTGTGAAGTGTTGTAAGACATTTCTACATTCTTCTAGACTCCATTTAATGCAATTTACCTAAAAACCACCTTTTCACTCATCAACAAGCCCTATTTTGAAGTGTTGTAAAGTCTTGTAACAAGCTTTCATTCTCTTCTAGGCATATTTTCACTATTTACACCCTTCTCATGCTTTATTTGGTCTCTTTATGCCCTCATAAGTTGTAATTAAGTGTATTTTTGAATGTTATCCTGACAAATAACATTAAATACAACATTTTTCCCGACACATGTTTTACGTCCTAGGTGGGACCCATTCACCATGGGTGGTGAATGAGTCCCCCTTGGCCCCAAATTCAAAATATTTCAAATTTCCTTTTAGATTTTATTCAAAATCACTTGATGTTAGCCTGTGATGAGGTATGAACGGATACTAAGGCACAAGAATTGTATAAATAAGTGATTTTCACCTCATTTTACATCTCACTCATTCAAGCATTCAATCTCACATTTCAAGCATTCAAGCATTTTGCATCATCTTTTCAAGCACTATTCAAGCACTTTGAAGCAACCATTAACATTACTTCAGAACTTGCATTATCAAGGGTTAGGTAAGTTGATAGCATTTGCATGTTATTTTATCTTTCTCTTTCATTTCATTATCTTTTCAAGGGTTTAATTACCAAAAGTGGGGTTTGACCAAGGCAAACCCCTATTCACTAACCCTCAATCATTTTTCCCCTATTGCATGTTTGTTTGCAGCTCTTTGCATGTAGATTTGATAGGTTATTAGGTGTTGAAAATTGATTTCCAAGTCAACTAGGTGCTTCAAGTCAACTTGAGTCAAATTCAAGATTGGAGAGAGTTATTTGTCTATTTTTTGCAGAATTGACTTTGACAACTTGACAAGAAGACTTTTCAAGATATGGTGTTGTAGAGTTGTCTCTTGATTTTTCAGAAACTTGGGAGAGGATTGATTTTTCACCTGTGGTGAATGAGTCCCACCTTAGGACTGAAAATCTGAATTTTTTTAGATTCCAAATCCTGACAGACAGAAACCAGCTCCCAACACTTTTTCACTGGGTGGAGGACTAATTCATGACCCTGGGGGAATGAGTCCCACTATGAAAATTTAGTAATTTCTGTCAGCATCCAAAACACTCTAGAATCATCACAATTCATCTAGGTGCACTCAGATTCATCTTTGTACTTTATGTTTTGCATTATTTCTTCATTTACATAGTTGTTTGCATATCACAATGCATTTTCAAACATAGTTGTAATTGCACTTTTGCATTCATTTTCAGTCATTCAAATTAGTCAATTGCATTTAGTTGAGTCCATTTACATTAAACAACATTACATACATCCTAATTTGAGTGATACATTAGTATTTTTGGCCATATCTCTCTCCTTTTAGGTGAAAAACCCTAGAAGTGCAAGAGTAGTCCATAGGGTCAAAAATATATATGTTTCAATCTTTCCTCTTTGGAGGGGGTCCACATGTCCCTTCTACGAGAAAGATGAAAAAAGGGGAACCATGTGCCAGTGAGGGTTATTTGACTTGTAGTGATGAGTTTGGTGTTGATGTGTTGAGTAGAGGTACGAAGGTGAAGAATGATTTGTATGGTGAGGCTTCCTCACTACCCCGTGTAGCCAAAAAAAGAAGGATTTGGAGGGAAGCAGGAAGAAAAGGGTTCTAAGGATAGGGGGTCAAAATCTAGAGGAGTTTCCTCTCACTATTGTGGGCGGCCTCTTTCTTGATGATTCCCCGAGTGTCAAGCCAAAAGTGCAGCTAAAAGATAAGTCTGGGGATGCTGATGTTTTTATGGAAACCTAGGATGTGGATTTGGAGAGGCTTAAGAAGAGAAAGGAGGTGGTGGAGGATATAGCGAGCTCCATTCATAAACTCAAGACTCTGATTGTAGGTTAAAAAGGTAAGGACACCCTTGTTGGTTAGGAAAAGGTTAGTTCCTTTGAGGAGGAAGATGCTTTAGGGAAAGGGGTTTATAATATTGATAGAGAAGAGTTGTCTGATGTGATTGGAACTGCTCACGAGGGTTCCATTGTCCTTTTAAAGCTTTTTAAATGGTTTTTTCATGAACTCAATAAAACTAATGTCAAGGTTAGGGGAGTGGTCAGTAAGGATGAGGGGTCCTCTATCCAAAATCAAATAGATGAGTTGTTTGACTCAATATTTTGGTAAGGTGATGGAGGTGGAGGGTGTTGTTGGGAAGGGTGGGGAAAAAGGTATTGTTTTGATTTTTGAGGTTAATACAGATGGACCTGGAGCTAGGACTAGGAACAAAACTAAAGCTCAGGTTGGGGCATCTAGGAAGGAATTTTTTGATGTTCTTGATGAAGCTTAGAGGGCTATGGCTAGCAACGTGGAGGCGGCAGATATGTTGAAAAGCATGTAGTGTTTCTGGTGGGGTCCTCCTTTTTGGCTAATTTTTTGTTGATGGGTTGTTGTTGTTGGGCTATTTTTTGCTTTATGATGCCTTTTTTCTATTCCAACTGCTTTCTGATGTAAAGGGTTATAGGGCCCTTTCAAAACCCATATTTTACCTCTAATAAAAAAACTATCCAATATTACAATATTAATAACCTTTCAATTTTAACCTTCAACATATTTTTTAAAATTTGTAATCAATAAGAAGCATAACTGAAACATTTTAATTTAAACCATTATATCAAATGCAACAACATAAATAGTTTTCAAACTTAGAAATTAAATATTTATCATACCAAGGTGTACAACCTAATCAAGATATAGTTGTTGATGAACAAACAACTAAACATTAAATTGCAACTTTCTATGGGAAAATAGTATAGATTAGTATGACTCCATTAGGATTGTACGACTCCCAAAAAACCTCTATACTCAACTACAAATTATATGTCAGTACTAGGATGAACTATAACTAGGCTTGATTATGAAAATTACCAAAAAAAAAAGAGTTCAAAGACCCAAAAAACCTATTAATTTTTCCTTTCCAAGAAAGCACAACCTAGATAGGGATATGATGGCTTATGATGGCTTATATAATTGAAAAATATCTCCTTAATATAATGGCAGAGTTAGTCTTTAGAAGAGTTCAGACTTCTAAAAAGATGATAATTTTTTCCCATAGAATAGACATAAAAACTAGCACTCAAAACACCATTATGACCTACTAACATTTATCCATCTCTACACATGTATTTCCTGATATTAACTTCAAATAGTACAACTAGAAAATAATATGTATGACCTTCACAATGGGGATTAATACTCCCAAAAATTTGATAACAATGCATTGACAATATTATTTTTTAAATCTCATATTGAAAACAACTAAAGCAACATTAAAATTGGAATAAAATACTAAAACTTCACATCCATAACTACATGAACCAAAAATCCATTGAAGCACTTTGTCAATCTCCAAGTGAGACTGCACTGAAAACTAGGATGGTTTTTGTCCTTGAAGCTTTAAAATTCTTGAGGGTTTTTGTTCTTGAGAAGAGAACACATCTTTATTCTTGCAAAAATAAATTATTTCAAAAAACACATGTAACCCTTTTTCTAAAAATACTTATCATATAAACCTTTTTGAGAAAAAATATTCAAGGTTATAAAGTAAATAAATATCCTTTTTATCACCTTTTTGTACCATGAGCTTGGTGACACTTTATTTAATCACTTCTAGCACCTTTTAAAATAATTAAATATTAGTTTTCTATTAAATTTTACTTTGTTGAAAATAATTATTTAGTTACTTGATAATATTTTTTTAATATTCCATTAGCATATGGAAAAGGTAGGGAAATTTTGCTAAGGGTCAACTACGAAATTACACTTGAGAAGGGGACATAATAGTCCTTGTTAGGAATAGGATCACATAGCAATATACAATAAAATTAATGCACAACTAAAATATAAAAATAACATAAAAAAAGAGACATACATATACGTGGTTCACCCAATATAGGCTATGTCCATGGAGAAAAGATTGATCCTTCCTTTATTTTGTCCAAAAAATGAAGGGATACAACCTACAACACATCTTTTGTAACTCAACATAATAATATTCCCTCATAATAGGGGGTTTCCTTTTAAGGAAATAAAAAAACCAACATAACCTCTATAGTTAGGTCTATGAGCTAATGATGAACGACCTAGATTTACAATGAAAAATTATATATAAAATGTGGCTTTTGGGATCATTTCCCTTGAACCTCCATTAGACCACATGACCCTTAGACCTCATAGGGGGTCACCCCTTGCAACCCCTCACAATGAAATGGGGTCCAAAACCAATAAGATTAGGCTCCATAACTAGCATTCCTCTCTCCCAAAAATTTCTTGTCCTCAAGCAATTAGAAATTAAGATGCTCCATAATTGGTTCACCTTCCCAAGTGACATCCTCAATTGGAAGATTTTTCCATTAAACCAATTACTCCTTTATCCTTCTATTTATGAATTTATATTCTCTATTGACAATATTCGTAGGAACCAAAATCAAATTTCCCTCTTCATCTAAGGGTGGTAGCTCAATTGAAGGAATAATCCACGTTTAGGAATAATCCATGATAAGTAAATAAGGATAAGTAATATCCTACACTAATAGATATCCTTGTATATAGTAAAATGTGCAAAGATCACTTGAAGCATTTAGATGAAGTTTTAAGCATTCTAGAAGCTAATCTCTTTTTTTCAAAGAATCAAAATGTAAATTTAGAATGACAAAAACTCTAAATTTGGGGCATATTATCAATGTTAATATTGTGCAAGTTGATCAAGAAAATATTTAGGTCATATTGGATTTTCCTACTCCAAAAACCTTAACCCCAGATGAGAGGATTCTTCAATCATTTTAGCTATTACCAAAAAAATTTGAAGAGATTTTCATAAATTAATAGCTCCCGTGATTGATTTTACAAATAATGGAGCCCTCACATGGTCAATTTCAATACAATTTTTTTTTGATAAACTCAAATAAGTGATGAGTTCTTGTTTAGTGATAGTCATTCCAGATTACTCTTCCTAGGAGTCTGTGGAATGTGGTGCAGAGCACCTAGGCTAACCTCCATTTTGTTAATGTTCAATTTTGGCTTGTACCTGACCTTAGCCAAGTCAGGGTAATGGTGTGTTTATTTTGGACCTTAGAAGCTCTTTCTTGTGTGTGGAATGGGTGAATTAGTCACTAGGACTAAGGTCACCATAGTTTAATCATTGTTGTTAATTTTGGTTTTAATTAGCTTAGTAGTTAATTTGAATGTTGAGCCTTTAATGTGTTCTAAACACATCCTTGTTGCTAGAAGATGCCAAGAGGTAGTTAAGAGGTTGGTTGCTCGAAATTAAGGAGGTAGAGGTCCTAATATTTAGGATCATGACATAATGATAAGTTGCAAAAAGTTGTTGTAAAGTTGCATGACAACATTTGTCAAGTTGCATGCAACTTAGTTATTTTGTATCCCCTCAAAGTTAGGAGTGTGGGATCGACCAACATCCCTTGAATCATGGGAAAAGGCATCTATGTAAGGTGTGGCTCAAATGCAAGGCGTTAGAGGAGTTGTAATCAAGTTTTTGTTTTTGAGAAATAGAAGGAATTCTACATTTTTTTGTGTACACCGACTGTTTTGAGTGACAGTGATATTCATTGAATTAGATGCTTTGATTTGCTATTAGATTTGTGTTCATTGAGTAGTGTTAGGCATCTTTCATTTTGTAATCAAGTTGCTTTGAATTCATAGGTTAAGGTTTTAGAGGGTTTTCTTGTTTTGTACAGTCCAGCCAGTCTTTTCATGGCTCCCCCATAATATCTAACCACAGGATCTTCCTGAGATTGGAGGGATATGATAGGGGAGCCAATCATCTGTAAATATTTAGCAATAGGAGTTATAGGGAGTTGAGAATTTGCTTTCAAAACCAAACCCTAGGCGAGTTCTTACTACCTAGTTAGAGGTTTGGTAGTCAAAGATTGATGTGAACAGGCATGGGAAAGAAGTACAGTATGGGAAAAGTATGGTTCCAGGTTGGATTTAGTCATAGGTATGATAGAAGGATTAAGAAGTTTCAACCAATCCATTTGAAGTAGATTTGAATGAGTATTAGAGTAAAACCCACAGGAATTAGGCCTATTAGCCCTGTTTACCCTAAATCATAGGAGACCACTGTACAGAGGGCACAGGGAATTGAGATCTTGTGAATCATTTAAAGGTTCCAAAAGGGTATTGGAAAGTGCAATTTATTTTCTAGGTTGTTTGGATAGTTTGAGCAAGAAAAGCAAAAAGGTAACTGATAAGGGCTACAAGCAATTAGGCCTCCTCAAAGCAAGATCTTGGAATCGGTAAGACAACAGATTGGAGGTCCTCAAAGATGGATCTAAATGGTTGTGTTTGGAAAATTTTCAATGTCTCTAACACCCCTGCAAGCAGTTCAAGGTTGAGAGTGAAGTTGGCACTTAGATCCTTCTAAGTGTAGGAGTTAGTCTACAAATTCAAATGGTGTCAAGTCCTCCAAGGTGAAGCACAAGGAGTGATACTCTTGTAGTAGAGTTGAAACAAGGCTTAGTTAATGACCTAAGCCTAATCAAGACCTAGAAGCTATCAGGTTCTTAGGTGGAAACAAAGAGAAGTCTTCCTAACTA
This sequence comes from Sequoia sempervirens, assembly GCA_007258455.2. Classification (NCBI taxonomy): domain Eukaryota; kingdom Viridiplantae; phylum Streptophyta; class Pinopsida; order Cupressales; family Cupressaceae; genus Sequoia; species Sequoia sempervirens. The sequence continues at coordinate 16,719,833 of VDFB02358134.1, read as the reverse complement.
GTTGGTGTAAGAAAACCTAGAAGAGCACTTACACCATATTGGTATCAAAGCCTTTGTTTGATCAGGCTTGTGATTGATGTTGCAACCCACTAAGTCAGTTGGAGAGAATACACCAGAGGAAGAAGGAACCATGGTGACTAATGCTGAGTTAGCCAAGAAGGTAGAAGAATAGGAGGACAACCGGCTGCTAAGAGAAAGGTTGTCTTGAATGGAGAAGCTCTTGGATGAAGTCCATGAAATAGTAGAAAAAGTAAAGGATAAGATAGATTAGAAGGAAGAGCAGGAAGCAAAGGAAAACGAGGATGACTTGGAGGAGGAAGCTCCAAAACCTGACCCTGTCCTTGCTAAAAAACCCTTCTTGAAAGCAGTGCAGGCCTTAAGTGGCAAAGCTTTGGAAGGAGTGCCACTATTTAGTGGACAAATGGACCCTAATTCAGTTGTAGACTGGATTGAAAGCATAGAGAATCACTTTGAATGTGATGGTATAATAGAGGCCCAAAAAGTAAAAGTGGCCAAGTCAAGGTTGAGAGGTGCAACTCTCACATGGTGGAAATTTGTACAAGCTAAAAGAGAGAAAGAAGGCAAGGGTCCTATAGTTACATGGAGAGGCATGGTAACCAAAATAAGGCAGACCTATCTACCTGATGACTATGAAGTCCAGTTGCATAGGAGGAGACCTAATCTTAGACAAAAAGATATGGATGTCCAAACATACACAGAGGAGTTCCAAAAATTGTGCCTCAGATCAAAGGTGGTTGAAGATGAAAGCATCAAGCTAGCAAGGTATTTGAATGGGCTTAAATGGTCTATCCAAGAAGACATGAGCCTAGTGAACTTCAAAACCATCTGCCAATGCTATCAAATGGCCTTAAAGATAGAGGAGAAAGGAAAAAAGAAGTGAGAGCAAACCTCCAAAAGTAGGGGTAAAGGAAAAGATAGCAGAGGACAAAGAGGTGGCTATGGTGGAAGGAGTTCAGAACCAAAGGCTCAAGGAGAAGTCAGATACTCTAATCAACAAGAAGGAAGCTCTAGTAGAGGTGGTAGAGGAAGAGGCTCTAGCTCTAGAGGAAGGAGTGGTGGACAAGGAAGGGGTAGTTACTTTACCAACATGAAGTGTTACCATTGCAATCAAATAGGACACCCAGCCTATAGATGTCCAGAGAAAGGTGGTACCTCCCATGGAAATGACAAGAGAACTAACCTAGTTCATGATGAGATAGCTGCAACAGATAAACATCCTGAAGTTCCATTGAATTCAGAGGAAGGTGAGAACCTCATGATGAGGAGAACTTTGATCAAGGAGCCGGTGAAAGAAGAACCAAGCCAAAGGAGGTCCCTGTTTAGGATAAAATGTAAGATGATGGGAAACGTGTGTAGAGTCATCATTGACTCAGGGTCTACTGACAATATTATATCAGAGGAGACAGTCAGCAAGCTGAAGTTGACAAGGATACCCCACACCAATCCTTACAAGGTCACATGGCTCAATAAAGGTCAACATGTCTTGGTGAATGAACAAGCATGGGTGGAGTTCTCAATTGGAAGGTACAAAGACAGTCTTGTGTGATGTGTTACCTATGGATGCATGTCACTTGCTCCTAGGTAGACCATGGAAATTTGATCTCCAAGCTATGCATGATGGATCCAAGAACTCCTATACTTTCAAGAAAGATAAGGTAACATTTAGAATTCAGTCTTTGTTAGAAGATACAAAGGTGTAGATAGTAGGTCCTAAATTGCTCATGGTTGGTGAAAAAGAGTTCTTAGAAGCCTTGGAAGAAGGAGAAGGATTTGGCTATGTAGTGATGCTAAGGCCAAGAGAGGTAAGCAATGAGAAAGAAGCTGAAAAACTAGAGTTACCTAAGGAAATACAGAAAATGTTGCAGACCTATGAAGGCATTGTGAGTAGTGGAAAACCAGCAACATTACCCCCTAAAAGAGCCATAAGTCATAAGATAGACTTGATACCAAGGGCTACCCTACCAAATAAAGCAGCTTACAAGATGACTCCTCAACAAAATGAGGAAATAGCTAGGCAGATTCAAGAACTCCTCAACCAAGGTCTCATTAGGAAAAGTATCAGTCCATGTGTAGTACCCACTGTCTTAGCACCTAGAAAGGGAGGAGAATGGAGGCTTTGTATTGACTCCAGGGAAATAAACAAGATAACCATTAGGTATAGGTTCCCTATCCCTAGGATTGAAGACCTCATGGATTGTCTAGGTGAAGCTAGGTACTATACCAAGATAGACCTAAAGAGTGGTTATCACCAAATTAGGATACATGAGGGAGATGAGTGGAAAACAACCTTCAAAACCAATGAGGGTCTTTATGAGTGGCTAGTCATGCCATTTGGATTGTCCAATGCCCCCTCCACATTCATGAGACTCATGAATGAAATCCTCAAAGACTACATTGGTAAATTTGTAGTAGTGTATCTTGATGATATACTGATTTATAGCAAAACAAGAGAAGAGCACCTCAAATAGATAGAATTGATTTTCAAGAAGCTGCAGGAGAAGTTGATGATCAACTTGGAAAAGTGTGAGTTCATCAAAACAGAGCTGGTGTACCTTGGGTTTGTGCTATCACATGGCAACTTGAAAATGGATAGCAGCAAAGTGGAAGCCATCCTCAATTGGCGTACTCCAAAGACATCAACAGAGGTAAGGAGTTTTCATGGTCTTGCTCAATATTATAGGAAGTTCATAAGACAATTTAGTGCTATTTGTGCTCCTATGTTGGACACCATTAAAGGAGGAATGAAGACTAAGTTTGTATGGAATGAGCAAGCTAACAAAAGTTTTGAGTTGTTAAAGGAAAAGATAGCTACCCAACCTATTTTGGGGTTACCAAGCTTTGAGAAGCTATTCACTATAGAGTGTGATGCAAGTAATGTGGCTATTGGAGCTGTTCTCAGTCAAGAGGGCAGACTGGTGGCTTTTCATTCAGAGAAGTTAAGTGAAGCCAAGAAGAAGTATTCTTCTTATGACCTTGAGATGTATGCATTGGTCCAGGCTCTAAGGAAATGGAGGCACTACTTGCTTCCCAAGGAATTCATAGTGTATTCAGACAACCAAGCACTTAGTTTCTTGAATTCACAAGAGAAGTTGAGTCACAGACACATGAAATGGGTGGAGTACTTGCAAGCTTACACCTTCAATATCAAGCACAAGAAAGGAGTTCTCAACAAGGTGGCAGATGCCTTGAGTAGAAGAGTCCTCACCATTCAAGAGATTCAGTTGAAGAGCATGGGAATAGATAATTTCAAGGATCTATATGCAAATGATGAAGATTTTGTAGACATTTATAAGGCATGTGCTGAGTACAAGAATCATTTTCATAGTAAATATGCTGAATATACATTGAAAAGTGATCTTTTGTTTAAAGGGAATCAGTTATGTGTCCCTAGAGGCTCTATTAGAGAGAATTTGATACAAGAAAATCATAATGGTGCATTGAGTGGTCACTTTGGGATCACCAAGACTCAAGAACTTGTTCAAAGGTTCTACTATTGGCCAAGGATGAACCTAGATGTTAGGAGGTATGTGGAGAGTTGTATAGTGTGTCAAAAGGCCAAAGGTACTTCTTCAAATGCAGGCCTATACCAACCACTGCCTATCCCTACTAGGCCATGGGAATGCTCGAGTATGGATTTTAGAGTTGGGCTACCCAAAACAAGATAGGGTATGGACAGTGTTTATGTGGTTGTGGATAGATTCATCAAGATGGCTCACTTTGTGCCATGTAAAACTACCAATGATGCCAGTCAAATAGCTTCTCTCTTCTTCAAAGAGATAGTAAGGATACATGGATTACCAATCAACATTGTATCAGACTGAGACACCAAGTTCATGAGCCATTTTTGGAAGACACTTTGGAAGAGATTGGGCACTAATTTATCCTTTGGATCTGCATATCATCCCCAAACTGATGGTCAGAACGAAGTTGTAAATAGAAGTCTTGGAAATCTATTAAGGTGCTTGACCAAGGAGTATGGTCAACAATGGGATCAATTGATTGGGCAAGCTAAATATGCCTACAATGACACTGTAAACAGATCAACAGGGAAGAGTCCCTTTGAAATTGTCTATGGATTACATCCTAGAGGTGTCTATGAGCTGAGAGACTTAAAGGATGGAGTCAAGGGAAGTGGATATGCTGATGATTTTTCCTATGCAATGCAGGAGATCCATGATACAGTCAGGAAGACATTGGCAAAAAATACCATGAAGCATAAGACCAAGGTGGATGAGCATAGAAGAGAAGTGCAGTTCCATGTTGGAGACTTAGTGATGGTGCATTTAAACAAGTCTAGATTGCAAAAAGGATTCCCTCACAAGTTGCAGATGAAGAGGATAGGTCCCTGTCCAATCCTAGCAAAATATGGAAACAATGCTTTCAAGGTGCAGCTACCGGATGACAGTGGACTGTCCCCTATTTTTAACATTGCAGATCTAGTTCATTACAAAGGACCACCATCAGACATGGATAAAAGTCTCAATGAAGTCATCCAAGATGTGGAGGAGCTCAAACTGCCTTCTGCCACAGTCAAACAAGCTGACAGTATACTGGATACCAGGGTCTACAAGAGGACTAGGACCAAAGAATACAAAGAACATCTGGTTAAAAGGCATGGTCAACCTGATGCTGATGCAGTATGGATCCAGGAATCAGAGTTCAAGAAGTTGGGCATTGATCCCAATCTACTCAATCCAAGGGTGGATTGAAATATTTTGTTTTGGGGAGGATGGTGCAGGAGCACCTAGGCTAAACTCCATTTTGTTAATGATCAATTTTGGCTTGTACCTGACCTTAGCCAAGTTATGGTAATAGTGTGTTTATTGTGGACCTTAGAAGGTCTTGCTTGTGTGTGGAATGGGTGAATTAGTCACTAGGACTAAGGTCACCATAGTTTAATCATTGTTGTTAATGTTGGTTTTAATTAGCTTAGTAGTTAATTTGAATGTTGAGCCTTTAATGTGTTCTAAACACATCCTTGTTGTTAGAAGATTCCAAGAGGTAGTTAAGAGGTTGGTTGCTCAGAATCAAGGAGGTAGAGGTCCTAAGATTTAGGATCATGACATAATGATAAGTTGCAAAAAGTTGTTGTAAAGTTGCATGACAACATTTGTCAGGTTGCATGCAACTTAGTTATTTTGTATCCCCTCAAAGTTAGGAGTGTGGGATCGACCAACATCCCTTGAATCATGGGAAAAGGCATCTATGTAAGGTGTGGCTAAAATGCAAGGCGTGGAAGGAGTCCATTGTAATCAAGTTTTTGTTTTATGTGAATAGAGAAAGCTCTGCAATTTTTGTGTTACCCGTGTGTTTTAAAGAAACAGTGATATCTACTGAATTGTATATATTGATTTGGCTTTAGATTTGTGTTTGCAGGGTAGTTTCAAGCATTTTCCATTCTGTGATTGGGTTATTTTAAGCTAAATAGTGTTGTGAGTTCATAGTTTAAGGTCTAGAGGGTTTGTTGTTCCTGTTTTGAGTAGACAGTCTTTTCATGGGTCCCCCATAAACTCTGACCACGGGATCTTCCTGAGATTGGAGGGATATGACAGGGGAGCCAATCATTTGTAAATATTTAGCAGTAGGAGTTATAGGGAGTCGAGCATTTGCTTTCAAAACCAAACCCTAGGCGAGTTCTTACTA
>VDFB02358134.1:16681148-16714069 GCA_007258455.2 Sequoia sempervirens | reverse complement strand
TTTTACCTCTAATAAAAAAACTATCCAATATTACAATATTAATAACCTTTCAATTTTAACCTTCAACATATTTTTTAAAAATTGTAATCAATAAGAAGCATAACTGAAACATTTTAATTTAAACCATTATATCAAATGCAACAACATGAATAGTTTTCAAACTTAGAAATTAAATATTTATCATACCAAGGTGTACAACCTAATCAAGATATAGTTGTTGATGAACAAACAACTAAACATTAAATTGCAACTTTCTATGGGAAAATAGTATAGATTAGTATGACTCCATTAGGATTGTACAACTCCGAAAAAACCTCTATACTCAACTACAAATTATATGTCAGTACTAGGATGAACTATAACTAGGCTTGATTATGAAAATTACCAAAAAAAAAAGAGTTCAAAGACCCAAAAAACCTATTAATTTTTCCTTTCCAAGAAAGCACAACCTAGATAGGGATATGATGGCTTATGATGGCTTATATAATTGAAAAATATCTCCTTAATATAATGGCAGAGTTAGTCTTTAGAAGAGTTCAGACTTCTAAAAAGATGATAATTTTTTCCCATAGAATAGACATAAAAACTAGCACTCAAAACACCATTATGACCTACTAACATTTATCCATCTCTACACATGTATTTCCTGATATTAACTTCAAATAGTACAACTAGAAAATAATATGTATGACCTTCACAATGGGGATTAATACTCCCAAAAATTTGATAACAATGCATTGACAATATTATTTTTTAAATCTCATATTGAAAACAACTAAAGCAACATTAAAATTGGAATAAAATACTAAAACTTCACATCCATAACTACATGAACCAAAAATCCATTGAAGCACTTTGTCAATCTCCAAGTGAGACTGCACTGAAAACTAGGATGGTTTTTGTCCTTGAAGCTTTAAAATTCTTGAGGGTTTTTGTTCTTGAGAAGAGAACACATCTTTATTCTTGCAAAAATAAATTATTTCAAAAAACACATGTAACCCTTTTTCTAAAAATACTTATCATATAAACCTTTTTGAGAAAAAATATTCAAGGTTATAAAGTAAATAAATATCCTTTTTATCACCTTTTTGTACCATGAGCTTGGTGACACTTTATTTAATCACTTCTAGCACCTTTTAAAATAATTAAATATTAGTTTTCTATTAAATTTTACTTTGTTGAAAATAATTATTTAGTTACTTGATAATATTTTTTTAATATTCCATTAGCATATGGAAAAGGTAGGGAAATTTTGCTAAGGGTCAACTACGAAATTACACTTGAGAAGGGGACATAATAGTCCTTGTTAGGAATAGGATCACATAGCAATATACAATAAAATTAATGCACAACTAAAATATAAAAATAACATAAAAAAAGAGACATACATATACGTGGTTCACCCAATATAGGCTATGTCCATGGAGAAAAGATTGATCCTTCCTTTATTTTGTCCAAAAAATGAAGGGATACAACCTACAACACATCTTTTGTAACTCAACATAATAATATTCCCTCATAATAGGGGGTTTCCTTTTAAGGAAATAAAAAAACCAACATAACCTCTATAGTTAGGTCTATGAGCTAATGATGAACGACCTAGATTTACAATGAAAAATTATATATAAAATGTGGCTTTTGGGATCATTTCCCTTGAACCTCCATTAGACCACATGACCCTTAGACCTCATAGGGGGTCACCCCTTGCAACCCCTCACAATGAAATGGGGTCCAAAACCAATAAGATTAGGCTCCATAACTAGCATTCCTCTCTCCCAAAAATTTCTTGTCCTCAAGCAATTAGAAATTAAGATGCTCCATAATTGGTTCACCTTCCCAAGTGACATCCTCAATTGGAAGATTTTTCCATTAAACCAATTACTCCTTTATCCTTCTATTTATGAATTTATATTCTCTATTGACAATATTCGTAGGAACCAAAATCAAATTTCCCTCTTCATCTAAGGGTGGTAGCTCAATTGAAGGAATAATCCACGTTTAGGAATAATCCATGATAAGTAAATAAGGATAAGTAATATCCTACACTAATAGATATCCTTGTATATAGTAAAATGTGCAAAGATCACTTGAAGCATTTAGATGAAGTTTTAAGCATTCTAGAAGCTAATCTCTTTTTTTCAAAGAATCAAAATGTAAATTTAGAATGACAAAAACTCTAAATTTGGGGCATATTATCAATGTTAATATTGTGCAAGTTGATCAAGAAAATATTTAGGTCATATTGGATTTTCCTACTCCAAAAACCTTAACCCCAGATGAGAGGATTCTTCAATCATTTTAGCTATTACCAAAAAAATTTGAAGAGATTTTCATAAATTAATAGCTCCCGTGATTGATTTTACAAATAATGGAGCCCTCACATGGTCAATTTCAATACAATTTTTTTTTGATAAACTCAAATAAGTGATGAGTTCTTGTTTAGTGATAGTCATTCCAGATTACTCTCTTCCTTGTGTTCGTGAATGTGGTGCAGGAGCACCCCAGCTAACCTCCATTTTGCTAATGTTCAATTTGGCTTGTACCTAACCTTAGCCAAGTCAGGGTGTTAGTGTGTTTATTTTAGACCTTAGAAGGTCTTTCTTGTGTGTGGAATAAGTGAATTAGTCATTAGGACTAAGGTCACCTTAGCTTAGTCTTTGTTAAGTATCTTTTGCTTTAATTAGCTTATGTTGGAATGTTGGGCCTTTAATGTGTTCTAAACACATCCTTGTTGTTAGAAGATGCCAAGAGGTAGTTAAGAGGTTGGTTGCTCAAAATCAAGGAGGTAGAGGTCCTAAGATTTAGGATCATGACATAATGATAAGTTGCAAAAAGTTGTTGTAAAGTTGCATGACAACATTTGTCAGGTTGCATGCAACTTAGTTATTTTGTATCCCCTCAAAGTTAGGAGTGTGCTATCGACCAACATCCCTTGAATCATGGGAAAAGGAATCTATGTAAGGTGTGGCTAAAATGCAAGGCGTAGAAGGATTCCATTGTAATCAAGTTTTTGTTTTATGTGAATAGAAGGAATTCCCAGATTTTTTGTGTAATAATCATCTATTTTGGAGTGACATCAAAATTAGATGCTTCATTTTCTGTTAGATTTGTTTTCATTGAGAAATCTTTAGGCATCTTCATTTTGTGCAATCAAGTTGCTTTGTTGATCAAGTGCTTTGAATCACAGGGTTAAGGTTTTAGAGGGTTTTCTTTGTTTTGTAATACCCGGCTTTCATGGCTCCCATAAATTCTAACCACAAGATCTTCCTCGAGATTGAGTTTCGATGTGGATAGGGGAGACAACCACCCGCAACATTTAGCAAAGAGGGAGCATAGGGATTGAAGCATTTTTTCAAAAACCAAACCCTAGGGCGAAGTTCTTACTAATTCATTAGAGGTTTGGCAACCAAAGATTGATGTGGAATGTGCAAGGGAAAGAAGTATAGTATGGGAAAAGTATAACAAGTAGGAATTAGTCATATATAGGTATGATAGAAGGATTAAAAGTTTCAACCAATCCATTTGAAGTAGATTTGAATGAGTAATCAGTAAAACTCTAGGAATTAGGCCTATTAGCCCTGTTTACCCTAGATAATAGGAGACCACTGTACGAAGGGCATAGGGAACTGAGATCCTGTGAATCATTTAAAGGTTCCAAAAGAGTATTGAAAGTGCAATTCTATTTGCCAAGTTATTGGACAATTTGAGCAAGAAAAAGCAAAAAGGTGACTGTAAGGGCTAAGAAGCAATTAGGCCTCCCAAAGCAAGATCTTGAATCGGTAATAATAGATTGAAGATCCTCAAAGATGGATCTAAAATGGCTATGAAATGCATGCTTTTAGTGTCTCTAACACCGCAAGTAGTTTAAGGTTGAGAGTGAAGTTGGCACTAGATCCTTCTATGTAGGGAGTTAGTTTACAAATTCAAATGGTTTCAAGTCCTCCACAGAAGCATGTATGAGTGATACTCTTGTAGTAGAGTTGAAACAAGGCTTAGTTAATGACCTAAGCCTAATCAAGACCTAGAAGCTATCAGGTTCTTGGGTGGAGATAGAGAGAAGTCTTCCTAACTAGTTGGTGCAAGCAAACCTAGAAGAGCACTTACACCATATTGGTATCAAAGCCGCATTTGATCAAGGCTTGTGATTGATGTTGCAACCCACTAAGTCAGTAGGAGAGAACACACCAGAGGAAGAAAGAACCATGGTGACTAATGCTGAGTTAGCTAAAAAGGTAGAAGAGCAAGAGGAGGATAACCGGCTGCTAAGAGAAAGGTTATCTCGAATGGAGAAGCTCTTGGATGAAGTCCAAGAAACAACAGACAAAGTGAAGGATAAGATAGAATTGAAGGAAGAACAGGAAGCAAAGGAAAAGGAAGTGGACTTGGAGGAGGAAGCTCCAAAGCCTAACCCTGTCCTTACTGAAGAACCCTTCTTGAAGGCATTGCAGGCCTTAAGTGGCAAAGCTTTGGAAGGTGTGCCACTATTCAGTGGACAAATGGACCCTGATTCAGTTGTGGACTAGATTGAGAGCATAGAGAATCACTTTGAATGTGATGGTATAACAGAGGCCCAAAAACTAAAGGTGGCCAAGTCAAGGTTGAGAGGTGCAACTCTCACATGGTAGAAATTTGTACAAGCTGAAAGAGAAAAAGAAGGAAAGGGTCCCATAGTTACATGGAGAGGCATGGTAACTAAAATAAGGCAGACCTATCTACCTGATGACTATGAAGTCCAGTTGCATAGGAGGAGGCATAATCTTAGGCAAAAAGATATGGATGTCCAAACATACACCGAGGAGTTCCAAAAGTTGTGCCTCAGATCAAAGGTGGTTGAAGATGAAAGCATCAAGCTAGCAAGCTATTTGAATGGGCTTAAATGGTCTATTCAAGAAGACATGAGCCTAGTGAACTTCAAAACCATCCGCCAATGTTATCAAATGGCCTTAAAGATAGAAGAGAAAGGCAAAAAGAAGCAAGAGCAAACCTCCAAAAGTAGAGGTAAAGGAAAAGACAGTAGAGGGCAAAGAGGTGGCTATGGTTGAAGGAGTTCAGAACCAAGGGCCCAAGGAGAAGTCAGATATTCTGAGTAGCAAGAAGGAAGCTCTAGTAGAGGTGGTAGAGGAAGAGGCTCTAGCTCTAGAGGAAGGAGTGGTGGACAAGGAAGGGGCAGTTACTTTACCAACATGAAGTGTTACCACTGCAATCAAATGGGACACCCGACCTATAGATGCCTAGAGAAAGGTGGTACCTCTAATGGAAATGACAAGAGAACTAACCTGGTTCATGATGAGACAGCTGCAGCAGATAAACATTCTGAAGTACCATTGAATTCAGAGGAAGGTGAGAACCTCATGATGAGGAGAACTTTGATCAAGGAGCCGGTTAAAGAAGAATCAAGCCAAAGGAGGTCCCTGTTTAGGATAAAATGTAAGATGATGGGGAAAGTGTGTAGAGTCATCATTGACTCAGGGTCTACTGACAATATTGTGTCAGGAGACAGTCAGCAAGCTGAAGTTGACAAGGATACCCCACACCAATCCTTACAAGGTCACATGGCTCAATAAAGGTCAACATGTATTGGTGAATGAACAAGCATGGGTGGAGTTCTCAATTGGAAGGTACAAAGACAAAGTCTTGTGTGATGTGTTACCTATGGATGCATGTCACTTGCTCCTAGGTAGACCATGGCAATTTGATTGCCAAGCTGTGCATGATGGAGCCAAGAACTCTTACACTTTCAAGAAGGATAAGGTAACTTTCAAAATTTAGTCTTTGTTAGAAGATACAGAGGTGCAAACAATAGGTCCTAAATTGCTTATGGTTGGTGAAAAAGAGTTCCTAGAAGCCTTGGAAGAGGGAGAAGGAGTTGGCTATGCAGTGATGTTAAGACCAAGGGAAAAAATGAGAAAGAAGCTGAAAAACCAAAGTTACCTAAGGAGATACAAAAAATGTTGCAGACCTATGAAGGCATTGTAAGTAGTGGACAACCAGCAACATTACCCCCTAAGAGAGCCATAAGTCATAGGATAGACTTGATACTAGGGGCTACCCTACCAAATAAAGTAGCTTACAAGATGACTCCTCAACAAAATGAGGAAATAGCTAGGCAAATTCAAGAACTCCTCAACCAAGGTCTCATTAGGAAAAGTATCAGTCCATGTGCAGTACCCACTATCTTAGCACCCAAAAAGGGAGGAGAATGGAGGCTTTGTACTGACTCCAGGGCAATAAACAAGATAACCATTAGGTATAGGTTCCCTATCCCTAGGATTGAAGACCTCATGGATTGTCTAGGTGAAGCTAGGTACTATACCAAGATAGACCTAAAGAGTGGTTATCACCAAATCAGAATACATGAGGGAGATGAGTGGAAAACAACCTTCAAAACCAATGAGGGTCTATATGAGTGGCTGTTATGCCATTTGGACTGTCTAATGCCCCCTCCACATTCATGAGACTCATGAATGAAATCCTCAAAGACTACATTGGAAAATTTGTAGTGGTGTATCTTGATGATATACTGATCTATAGCAAAACAAGAGAGAGCACCTCAAATAGATAGAGTTGGTTTTCAAGAAGCTCAGGAGGAGAAGTTGATGATCAACTTGGAAAAGTGTGAGTTCATCAAAACGAGCTGGTGTACCTTGGATTTGTGCTATCACATGGCAACTTGAAAATGGACAGTAGCAAAGTGGAAGCCATCCTCAATTGGCCTACCCAAAGACAGCAACAGAGGTAAGAAGTTTTCATGGTCTTGCTCAATATTATAGGAAGTTCATAAGACAATTTAGTGCTATTTGTGCTCCTATGTTGGATACCATTAAAGGAGGAATGAAGACTAAGTTTGTATGGAATGAGCAAGCTAACAAAAGTTTTGAGTTGTTAAAGGAAAAGATAGCTACCCAACCTGTTTTGGTGTTACCAAGCTTTGAGAAGCTATTCACTATAGAGTGTGATGCAAGCAATGTGGCTATTGGAGCTGTTCTCAGTCAAGAGGGCAGACCGGTGGCTTTTCATTCAGAGAAGTTAAGTGAAGCCAAGAAGAATTATTCTTCTTATGACCTTGAGATGTATGCATTGGTCCAGGCTCTAAGGAAATGGAGGCACTACTTGCTTCCCAAGGAATTCATAGTGTATTCAGACAACCAAGCACTTAGTTTCTTGAATTCACAAGAGAAGTTGAGTCACAGACACATGAAATGGGTGGAGTACTTGCAAGCTTACACCTTCAATATCAAGCACAAGAAAGGAGTTCTCAACAAGGTGGCAGATGCCTTGAGTAGAAGAGTCCTCACCATTCAAGAGATTCAGTTGAAGAGCATGGGAATAGATAATTTCAAGGATCTATATGCAAATGATGAAGATTTTGTAGACATTTATAAGGCATGTGCTGAGTACAAGAATCATTTTCATAGTAAATATGCTGAATATACATTGAAAAGTGATCTTTTGTTTAAAGGGAATCAGTTATGTGTCCCTAGAGGCTCTATTAGAGAGAATTTGATACAAGAAAATCATAATGGTGCATTGAGTGGTCACTTTGGGATCACCAAGACTCAAGAACTTGTTCAAAGGTTCTACTATTGGCCAAGGATGAACCTAGATGTTAGGAGGTATGTGGAGAGTTGTATAGTGTGTCAAAAGGCCAAAGGTACTTCTTCAAATGCAGGCCTATACCAACCACTGCCTATCCCTACTAGGCCATGGGAATGCTCGAGTATGGATTTTAGAGTTGGGCTACCCAAAACAAGATAGGGTATGGACAGTGTTTATGTGGTTGTGGATAGATTCATCAAGATGGCTCACTTTGTGCCATGTAAAACTACCAATGATGCCAGTCAAATAGCTTCTCTCTTCTTCAAAGAGATAGTAAGGATACATGGATTACCAATCAACATTGTATCAGACTGAGACACCAAGTTCATGAGCCATTTTTGGAAGACACTTTGGAAGAGATTGGGCACTAATTTATCCTTTGGATCTGCATATCATCCCCAAACTGATGGTCAGAACGAAGTTGTAAATAGAAGTCTTGGAAATCTATTAAGGTGCTTGACCAAGGAGTATGGTCAACAATGGGATCAATTGATTGGGCAAGCTAAATATGCCTACAATGACACTGTAAACAGATCAACAGGGAAGAGTCCCTTTGAAATTGTCTATGGATTACATCCTAGAGGAGTCTATGAGCTAAGAGACTTAAAGGATGGAGTCAAGGGAAGTGGATATGATGATGATTTTGCTTATGCAATGTAGGAGATTCATGATACAGTCAGAAAGACATTGGTAGAAAATACCATGAAGCATAAGATCAAGGTGGATGAGCATAGGAGAGAAGTGCAGTTCAATGTTGGAGACTTGGTGATGGTACATTTAAAAAAATATAGATTTCAAAAAGGAGTCCCTCACAAGTTGCAGATGAAGAGGATAGGTCCCTGTCCAATCCTAGCAAAATATGGAAACAATGCTTTCAAAGTGGAGCTACCAGATGACAGTGGATTGTCCCCTATTTTTAACATTGCAGATCTGGTTCATTACAAAGGACCACCACCAGACATGGATAAAAGTGTCAATGAAATCATCCAAGATGTGGAGGAGCTCATAATGCCTTCTACTACAGTCAAACAAGCTGACATAATACTGGATACCAGGGTCTACAAGAGGACTAGGACCAATGAATACAAAGAACATCTTGTTAAAAGGCATGGTCAACCTAATGCTGATGTAGTATGGATCTAGGAATCAGAGTTCAAAAAGTTGGCATTGATCCCAATCTACTCAATCCAAGGGTGGATTGAAATCTTTTGCTTTGGGGAGGATGGTGCAGGAGCACCTAGGCTAACCTCCATTTTGTTAATGTTCAATTTTGGCTTGTACCTGACCTTAACCAAGTCAGGGTAATGGTGTGTTTATTTTGGACCTTAGAAGGTCTTGCTTGTGTGTGGAATGGGTGAATTAGTCACTAGGAATAAGGTCACCATAGTTTAATCATTGTTGTTAATGTTGGTTTTAATTAGCTTAGTAGTTAATTTGAATGTTGAGCCTTTAATGTGTTCTAAACACATCCTTGTTGTTAGAAGATTCCAAGAGGTAGTTAAGAGGTTGGTTGCTCAGAATCAAGGAGGTAGAAGTCCTAAGATTTAGGATCATGACATAATAATAAGTTGCAAAAAGTTGTTGTAAAGTTGCATGACAACATTTGTCAGGTTGCATGCAACTTAGTTATTTTGTATCCCCTCAAAGTTAGGAGTGTGGGATTGAACAACATCCCTTGAATCATGGGAAAATGCATCTATGTAAGGTGTGGCTCAAATGCAAGGCATTAGAGGAGTTGTAATCAAGTTTTTGTTTTTGAGAAATAGAAGGAATTCTACATTTTTTTGTGTACACCGACTGTTTTGAGTGACAGTGCTATTCATCGAATTAGATGCTTTGATTTTCTGTTAGATTTTTGTTCATTGAGCAGTCTTAAGCATCTTTCATTTTTTAATCAAGTTGCTTTGAGTTGATTTGGTGCTTTGAATTCATAGGTTAAGGTTTTAGAGGGTTTTCTTATTTTGTACAGTCCAGTCAGTCTTTTCATGGCTCCCCCATAATATCTCACCACGGGATCTTCCTGAGATTGGAGGGATATGATAGGGGAGCCAATCATCTGTAAATATTTAGTAGTAGGAGTTATAGGGAGTCAAGCATTTGCTTTCAAAACCAAACCCTAGGCGAGTTCTTACTACTCAGTTAGAGGTTTGGTAGTCAAAGATTGATGTGAATAGGTAGGGGAAAGAAGTACAGTTCAGGCAAAGTATAGTTCTAGGTTGGATTTAGTCATATCTAGGTATGATAGAAGGATTGAAATTTCAACCAATCCATTTGAAGTAGATTTGAATGAGTAATCAGTAAAACCCTAGGAATTAGGCCTATTAGCCCTGTTTACCCTAAATCATAGGAGACCACTGTACGGAGGGCACAAGGAATTAAGATCTTGTGAGTCATTTAAAGGTTCCAAAAGGGTATTGGAAAGTGCAATTTATTTGCCAGGTTGTTTGGATAGTTTGAGCAAGAAAAGCAAAAAGGTGACTAGTAAGGGCTACAAGCAATTAGGCCTCCTCAAAGCAAGATCTTGGAATCGGTAAGACAACAGATTGGAGGTCCTCAAAGATGGATCTAAATGGTTGTGTTTGGAAAATTTTCAATGTCTCTAACACCCCTGCAAGCAGTTCAAGGTTGAGAGTGAAGTTGGCACTTAGATCCTTCTAAGTGTAGGAGTTAGTCTACAAATTCAAATGGTGTCAAGTCCTCCAAGGTGAAGCACAAGGAGTGATACTCTTGTAGTAGAGTTGAAACAAGGCTTAGTTAATGACCTAAGCCTAATCAGGACCTAGAAGCTATCAGGTTCTTGGGTGGAGATAGAGAGAAGTCTTCCTAACTAGTTGGTGCAAGCAAACCTAGAAGAGCACTTACACCAGAGACCACGAGCAAGTCGGGTAGACCTATGATGATACCTCCCATACCTCTTCGGTGAGACCTTTGGTCATCAGCGAAACACTGGGGCGATATCACTTACTCTCGCCGAGGCCTTTGCCAGTCACTGAGACATCTTGGTGACTTTCTTCCTTTTGGCAAACTACTTCCCGTCGGGGTGACTCTTTTTTCGGCAAGACCTTCCGAACTCCTCATGTTACACTGAAGATATTTTCCCACTCACCAAGAATCCACTCCACTGGCCAAACCTCACATCGGTATGACTTCATTGGCAGGACCGTTGGCTTTCGGTGAGACTTTAATCATCGTTGGGACTTCATGGTGAAGGCATCTCCTCTTGGCGATCTCTTTGTTGTCGGCGAGACATCGGAGTCGGGGAGACCTTTCTCTGACTTGAATGCTACGCCAAAGGCTCCTTGTTCTTGGGAAGACTTTATCTTATCACCGGGACATCACTCTGAATGCTTTGTTATGCCGAGAGACTTGTTTCTTGGCAAGCTCCCTTTCCTATCGGCAAGACTCTGACTGTTCGCTGGGACCCTTCACCAAGTGCCAGAAGTTACCCCGAAGCCCTTGGTTGCTATGAGTCTCCCTGAGCTCATGATTGAATTGCCTATCGGCCAGAGAAAACCATGCAATAAGAGGTCATACCAAACCCTCAATGTTATAGCAATAGGCTCTGTAGCTTTGTTCGGCAGGGTAGAAACTAGGTCACAGTGACCTGTTCAAAATTGAAAGTATCAATTAGCCATTCAGCCAGACAGTGAAGAAAGTCATGCCAACTTGGCTCTAATGGAGGTTGAGAGTAGAATATTGAGGCATGTTTCCAATAGAGTAGGCCTCCCAACTGAATCCCTTGTGAAATGTCATGATATGCATAGAGTAACCCTTAATGGAGACGTCCCATCTGGCCCTTATGAGCACCTACAACATAGATGCTTTTCCTGATTGAGCCTAAGGGTGAAAATTTGGTAACATTTATGGCGACCTTTGCTAGATGTTTTCCTGCTAAACATAAAACCAATAGCCTAGGCCTATCCATTGGGCATGGAGTCATTGGGACAACTCAGAAAAGATCAAGAGCAACTTTGTACATGGTTGTAACTCATCTTGAGACTCACTAGATCACATGAAAACTTATGAAAACAAGAAAAACTGAAATAAACTATTTACATGTGTTGAAACAACACTTAGGGAAAGAAATAGCAACTAAACCTACCCTACACTAACCAGTAAGAAATTGATCAAACAAACCCATTGACAGGTTGGGTAAAATAACTACCCTTTCTAACAAATTTACAATATTTGCCATGTTGGAGAACAACTAAAGAGAAATGAAGCATGCATGACAATTCAACTAATGTCTACAAGATCTCTTGCAGAACATATTCAGGCTTACTAACCTTTCCATATGAAATGTAAACATTCCCATTCTGAGGTGGAAAGGTAACTTGAGTGCACTCCTCTTGAGCAGTACCCTCATGCTTGGGTGTAAGCAAGGTATTAATATCTTTACTGGTTTCCATTTTGGCTAGATGCCTAATAGGGCAGCCTTTAGTAAGGGAAAATCTTGCACTTTCCTTGCTGATCTTTTGCTCATGAGCTGCCATTCTATCACCTTGCTAGCCGGGAAGATCTAATCTCTGTGACTGAATTGGTGAAAGAATAGAAACCTCTTCAGTATGTTCATGCTTTCCTAAATGAACACTTATTTCTTCAACGGAGAACAAAGAGATAGCTTCCTCCATCACATCTTTAATCAATTCATCAACCTTAGGCTCCTTTATAGACCAAAAAGGAAGCTACTCATAATTCTCATCATCACTGGAAGAGTTACATTCTGATTTAGGCTTGTTTTCCTCAATAAAGGGGGGCAACAATTCAAGCAATGATGTAGCATCAAGCTCCTCTGCATAATTGAATGGAATCCCCTCCAACCAGTTATAACCTTGCAAATTAGGCTCATTAGGCTCCTCCTGATGTTTCAGCATTTGTTCAAGTTCATGAACCTGTTGTCCTAGTTCATCATGACTATCAACTACTTCTGAGTCTTCACAAGGATCAAAGTTAGCTTCCTCCTCAAAAAAATCAATAGTGGCTTTTCCAACCCCAACATGTTCAAAAACATCAAGGCTCCCACCTTAGAGGATAATATCAAGTTCAATCTCAGGTTGTTCTTTCTGAATTGAGGCCCTATTGTCTTGCTTATTATTTTCAATAAGCAACCCACCCATGCTTTCTTGCTATTCAATCATTTGTTGCTATTGTCTTCTATATTCCTCCATGGCTAGATGTAACAGATTTAGGATTCTATCCTCCCCCATAGTGACTGAACCAACCTGATCACTGGGCTGCTCTTGAGGGATGATGGACTGATCTTGTTTAGGTACTACATTCTCTTCCATTGAATTGAATCCCTTAAAGCTTGGAATTTCAAGCTGAGAAGACTTACTAGGGGAGTCAAGAGGCTGAATTTTCCTAAAGCTGGAAAACTTGTACTTGGGAACCTCTTGTTCGAAAATTTTTAGCCTCCTTTCTACGTCTTTTGTAGCCAGCTGCTGGGCAAGGTTCTCTTCCAATTGCTTATTTTGCAACTCCTCCATTAATTGGTGCTGATAATCTGAATAATCTTGAGTGTTATGCACCTTAGCAGAGAGTAGCTTCATTTTCTCTTCCTTAGTAGCTATTTCCTGTTCAAGGCCTTCCTCGAACTGGATTCTTTTTGCCACTCTTTCTTGATCATAAAAGTTGATTTGCTTAGCCACTTCTCGCTGTCGCATAATGGTACCCTGCTGCATCTTGATCTTAACCAACATCTTAGATAAATGTACAAGCACCTTACTAATATCATTAATCTTCATATTGTGAAGACCTTGATAGAGATCCGACAACGTATGGTCAATCTATTGGAGCAGATACACTATGATATGGATGTGCAGGAGCAATATACTCATGATAGGGAGGGTAATAGTAAGCATCATCATAATTATTTGACATCTTTTCAGTTAAAGAGCTAGAAAATCTAAATTAATAGATTATTTTGAGATATACCAAGACTTGTGTCTGTGAAACTAGAAGATTTGAGCTAGGAGTCACCAGGTATGTAAATAAAATGCCTCCAAAAGGCTGAAACTACTGTTGCACATACCAAACAACAACAATAAAATGCATAAAAATGAACTAAGAAGCAGTTCATGGTCCCACTGGGCGTGCCAAAAACTGTTGTCACCTAGAAATGCACCCTATGCAAAGTTGTAAAATTAAGCTTTCTAGTGAAACATTGGATCACTCCAAGGCTGTGGGTCACCTGAGATTGGAGTGAACCTCTAGAGAAGGTTGGATTCCTTTGGGTATCACCTAAAACTACTAATTTTTTTGAAGGAAAAGGGAGAGAGATAATGCATAAAAATGAAGATTAAACTCTAAGGTGATCCACCAAAATGATAGGAACAATGAGATACTTGAGCTACACTTGAATACTGGTGACAACCATGAGACTACACAACAAGATCTTGTAGATCACACATTCAAACAGGTTTGACATGCACATGCCCTCAAGAAGGAAAGGCAGATTTTCACAAACTAGAAGCTCATGTGCTGGATTAAGTAAACACAATTTCTAACCTACATGATACTACTTCTGCAAAGAAAGGCATGACATGAAAAAAAAGCTATAAGGAAAGAGAAATTTCACTAAGGAGCTTAATGAATCACTTAAAAAATGCACTAGACTTGACAAGAATTAGAAGGCAGAATGATGGACCATCAATGGTAACCAAGGTAGATTTTGTATATTATGTTCCAAATTGAGTTACAAAATCCTACTAGTCTGAGAGAGGATTGCAAATAGGGTCACAGACTTCAGAGGAGCATACATCGGAACTCCTTTACAAAAAGGAAAAAATGCCTTATATACAAAAAAAATCTCGGCCCCTTAGGGCTTACAAAATATCTATCAGAAAGATCAGCCATTTAGATTTTTTATGTAGTTATTGTTGCACCCTATGTGTCCCTGTTGGTGAAGAGTCATCCTCAGAGAAGCCTCCTGATCTTTTTGCAACCACCACATTCACTTCTGATCTCGTGTCATCTTGGAACCACTTTGGCTGTACGCTTTGAATGCTTTGAGCTCATAACAGATATGCGTTGCATTCACATTCTTTTGACATTCTTGATCTTGGTCAGACTGCCATGACTCGCCTTAGATCCCCTTGGTTGGTTTAGCGTATTCCATGCAGATTCTGTAGGTGGTCAAAACTCTTTCGAAAAGAATCGCATCTTGACAAGACACTAAAAGTGTCTCACCGATGCGATTAATGCCTCTGAAGCTATCGGCGTAGCATGTGATAGTCGACGAGAGTTCCTATCGAGCCCACTGGTTATGTTGATATCACTAAAACCATTGACAAGACACTCTGATGTTGGTAAGACATCCTACCGAATGTAAGACCTCCTTTCTGAGTCTCCCCAAATGCATTTTACTTTGTTGGGCTCTACATTTCCTTCGGTGAGACATTATTGATGTTACCCCAAGACATTTATTCCACTAAGCTCTAGGTCTCCTTTGGTGTGACTCCCATCGGTCGGTGAGACATCATACCGAAGGCGCTTTGCTTTGGCGAGGGTCTTTTAGTCGGCATGACTTTCTTTATCGCTGAGAGCTTTTGCTGAATGCTTTGTCTTGGCGAGCGCCCTGAACTTCTTCATCCTTCTTATCGCCAAGACATCCTGGTTCACTGAGACATCTTGTAGAACTCAATCCTCATGCTGAGAACCTTTTAGAGTTGGGGAGACCACCCTACTTCAGAAAGACCCCTTGCCGAAGTCCTTTTCTTAGCGAGGCCCTTTTGTTGTCGGCGAGACATCCATCGAAAGAAAACACATTGAGGCCCCCCACTCAGTCAACAAGACTAAATGTCTTCGCCAAGACATTATGGTGAAGGTACCAACCTTGGCCGAGACCACGAGCAAGTTGGGGAGACCTACGGCGATACCTCCCATACCTCTTCGGTGAGACCTCTGGTCATCGGTGAAACACTGGGGTGATATCACTTACTCTCGGTGAGGCCTTCGCCAGTCGTCGAGACATCTTGGCGACTTTCTTCCTTTTGGAAAACTACTTCCTGTCAGGGTGACTCTTTGCTTTCGGTGAGACCTCCTTCTAAACTCCTCATGTTACACTGAAGATCTTTTCCCTCTCACCAAGACTCCACTCCGTTAGCCATATCTCACATCGGTATGACTTCGTTGGCGGAACCGCTGGCTTTCGGTGAGACTTTAATCATCGTTGGGACTTCATGGCGAAGGAATCTCCTCTTGGCGATCTCTTTGTTGTCAGTGAGACATCAGAGTCGAGGAGACCCTTCTCTGACTTAAATGCTACGCCAAAGGCTCCCTGTTGTCGGGAAGACTTTATCTTATCGCTGGGACATCACTCTGAATGCTTTGTTACGCTAAGAGACTTGTTTCCCAGCAAGCACCCTTTCCTATTGGGAGACTTTGACTATTCGTTGGGACCCTTCACCTAGCGTTAGAAGTTACCCCAAAGCCCTTGGTCGCTATGAGTCTCCTCAAGCTCACGATTGAATGGCCTATCAGCTAGAGAAAACCATGCGATAAGAGGTCATACCGAACCCTCAATGTTATAGCGATAGGCTCTGCAACTTCATTGGGTAGGACATAAACTAGGTCACAGCGACCTATTCAAAATGGAAAGTATCAAGCAGCCAGTTGACTAGACAGTGAAGAAAGTCATGCCGACTTGGATCTAATGGAGGTTGAGCATAGAATATTGAGGCATGTTTCCAATAGAGCAGGCCTCCCAACTGAATCCCCTATGAAATTTCATCATATGCATAGAGCAACCCTTAATGGAGATGTCCCATCTGGCCCTTATGAACACCTGCAACATAGATGCTTTGCCTGATTGAGCCTGAGGGTGAAAATTGGGTAACAAACCCTAGAGTAATATTGAGTTGCTTCATTATTTATTTTTAAGAAATGATGGATCCATTAGCTTCTGCAATATTGAAACCTTTAAATTTTTATACCTTTAATCATCTCTTCATCACCAATCCTTCATCAATACAGTTGTGAGTGGCCCCACTGTCAATGAGAATAGTCACCCTTGTGAGCACTTCATGAAACTTAAAAGGAAGATATTTTGGAGCTCGAGAGAGAGAAGCAAGTGTGCTTTTCATTGTGGTTATATTTTCTTCAACAATATGATCAACAATTTATTCAAATACCTCTAGTTCATCTTTTGAATTGTTAGTTGACACTAGTACCAAGCATATGTGACCAAGAGTTCATGAATCTCTACAAGAGACATACTTTCTTCCTCCTAAGTTCTTTTTTCCTATCATTCATCTTTCTCATTCTCAGGGGTAGTGCCTTGGGTTGAGGGACACTCTTAAAGGGAGGATTTTGTTGTAGCATTGATGGTGTGCTTTTGGATTAGGATTTTATTTTTGTCACCAAGTCCTCCAAAATCAGAGCTATTTTTGATAGGTTCTTGCAAGGAATTCAAATCAAATACCCTTACCAAACCCTTGAGTGATTTGAAGAGGCCTTATATAAATAGAACTATGAGTCTCATTATTTTTGTTCCCAGAAGATTGAACTCAAATGTTTCCTATCTTATATGCAACCCTTCAAAAGGTCAAAATTAGTTAGTAAAGGACCCACATTGAATCCCACATACTATCCTAGGTCGGCCTTGCAAATTCCTCTATCATTCCACACACCACCACTTCTCCTATTCATCCACATGCTATCTAGGTAGGTCATCCTTGTTGGCTTGGTGGGTATTATTTCACAACTTGATCTCATCCAAGGTGTGTGTTAGACAACATCCCTGACCCTTAATCCCAACAAATGTTGGGAAACACCATTTAATCTGACCTACGATAAGCTAAAGGGGACATGAAATGAAGCCTTCAAATCTCATTTTTACTCCATTTATCTTGACTAACAAGGAATACATACCTCATGTTTACCTTATCTATTTTCATTTCCTAATTTAATATGAACATTTGTAATTTTAACTCCTATATCTTTTTTTATTTAAAATCTTATTTTTTATTTATTAAAATACAATGAAATTTTATGGAAGATTACAAAGTTGGAGGTATTTTCCACAACATGCCAAATTAGTATATTGCTATCAAGATTCAACTATGTAGTTTTTCAATTCAAACTCATTGACCCATGTTTCATGACTTGAAAAACTACACGGTTGAATCTTGATAGTAATATCATAATTTGAAATGTTGTGGAAAATACCTCCTACTTATCAATCCATGAGTTAAAAGGACTCTATAATGAATGATTCATAAGCCATAACACTTGTAGAAGGTTTAACAAATGGGGTTGCAAGCTAAGTGGGCTTAACCTTGGGAAAACTTCATGGTTAAGCATGCTTGAGTTGGAGTCATGCTGGGATGGGTGACCTCCTTGGAAGATCCCCTACTTCATCTTTGTGAGCATCACCTAGATGCAATTAGTGCTAAGAGGACCATTCATTATCACAAGGGATGGGTTCTTGTGAACCACTACTCATAAAACATAGATCAATGAGTTTGACTTGAAAAACTACATGATTGAATCTTGATAGCAATATCATGATTACAAAGTTATATATAATTTAAAATAAACTAGCAATTGCACCTTAGTGTGCAATGGGTATGCCGAAGAAGTGTGGAAAGTCCATTAAGATAAACTTTAATCTATTTTTGTAGTATATAAAACTATAATAATTATTAATTATAAATTTTAATCATTTTATGTAATTAATAGTTTTATTTTAAAATATAGTATATAATTATGAGTATATTTAATTTTTTTATAATTAATTTTTTATTATTAAAAATAATCCACATTTTATATAATAAACTAATAAATCAAATTATATATATATCTTAAAAAAAATATAAATCAAATATTATATTAACTAAAATATAAAATAACTCTTTCAAATAAACATACTCTAAACCCTTGTCAAAGCCATATTTTTCTTTAAGCATTTATTCTAGTTTTTAATAGTAAATTAATTCTTTAAGCATTTGTTCTATTTTTTTAATTCTGAATGATTATTTATTTGAATTATACATTAATTTGTATATAATTTAAAATTAAACTTCTTAAAAAAATTAAAATTTTATAAAAAAATAATGATTACAATACTTATTTATATGATAAAGTAAGATTGTAATATTTTGGAAGTTAAAACGATTTTGAACATAATAGTTACCTGTTGCGAGAGGCGCTAATGAGGAATAAATCCAAAGCGCTCGGTGGAGAGACTGGAGTAACGAGACAATTTGAATAAAATTAAATAAACAAAGTTGTCTACTGTGCGTGAATAAAGTAAATTTGAATGAAACAAAATTTCAAAAAGAAAAGAAAATAGTGCAGTGTGAGTTGGACAGCAGACAATCATTTTACAAAGTAAATTCTCAAATATTTTATTATTTGTATATATCTGTAATTAACTGTTTAATCGATGGCTTACCAAACCATCTCCTTGCTTATCGGGATGCGTGTAAATTGTTATATGTTGGGATGCATGTAAAATGTGAGGTGGGGATTTGGAAGGCATGTAAAGTGCGAGCCCTGAAAAAATATATCATTCTTTGACATGGAGGATGGAACTGTTGATTTCTTATAACCTAGCTACAAATTAATTGCACAATAAATTCACAAAAAAGAAATCTAATTTATAACAATTAATACATTGGGTTAAATAACAACTAATAATAGCGGAAGCAAAAATAACGTGAAGCCAATCAAAAATAGAAAATAACACAAATTTACCTAGGAAACCCCAATGCGGGGAAAAATGTACAAATGTTGGATCTTCTATTCAGCCTAACAACAAACTTTTCTTTCAAAAATACAATATAAGTTTGCTACAACAATCTTACTTTTATAGAGCCTAGCTGCTTTACTTAGTGTGCAAGGAAAAAATCTTTCCTTGCTTTCTTTGGCTTTAATTACACATAAAATCACTCTTGGATTTATCTTGTCCTCACAAAATCCGAAACATTCTATTAAAGAATAAAAATCCTGCTGTTGCTAAAAATCCAAGTCGAATTGTGTTAAAGCATATCTAATCTTGAGTTGCTTTAAAGTGATCTAAAGCATATCCAACTCAAGCTGCTTTAAAACAAATCCATATCTCACCTTTCGAGCTACAAAAAAATCAACACTCCCTCTTAGCAAGGAAGGTGTTCTGCACAACACCCAACTTGTCCCTGAAGAACTCAAACTTTCTTTTCATCAAGACCTTCGTTAGGATATCTACTATTTGTTCATCTATAGGTGTGATAGGTCGAAATAGAGCGTTAGAAATCAAGCAACAAGCTAAAAAGTGCAAATAAACAACTTAAAACAACCTACACTTCAAGATTAGCCTAAGTTGGAAACAAAACAAGACAAAGCCACAAAATAGAACTTTATACCTTGCGTTGAGTCGATCCTTTGGTTGGCCCTTCGATCTTTGATGTGTATTCTCCTTGGATGGCAAGATGCAAGATAGATGAGGATGTGAAGATGGATGCAAGTGGATGAAAATGTGAAAATGGCTAAGTAGAGGTTGAGAAACAAAACTGCAAGAGTTTGGCTAGCACAAAATGATCTCCCCAAAATGAGAGAAAAGAGGGGGTATTTATAGGATTTTTGGGAAATCCTAGAGGAAATGGACAGTCAAGATTGAGCCACCAAATATCAAGATGTAGGGCTAAGGTGAGTTGAGAACTCACAAGCCCTCACATCTTGACATGTGGCATGTGAGATAGCCCTAAAAGGTGAAGTGGCCATGAGGTGGAAGGAGAAGGACATGACATGGAGAGGGGTACAAAGTACCTTGGGATTGGACAAGATATTCTCATAAAGGAGGTACTTGTGCCCATGTGGGTGAGAGGACATGTGAGGAATTAAAAATTCCTCAAATATTCACATGGGGAGATGGGAAATAATTTTAAAGTCCAAAGGGTGCATTAGGGGATTAAAAGGTGAATTAAAAATTCACATGGGGAAGTGGAGTGCCTTGGATGAATAAAAAGGAATTAAAAATTCCTTGGGGGATGGGGAGAGTGAACTAAAAATGGGTGATTAGGATTGTGCAAGTACTTGATTAGATTAATTAATGAAGATTAGAAGAGGGTTAGATCTCACATGTGACTTGATGTGACAAGTCAAAGATCACATGGGGAAGAGAAAAAGGAATTTAATATTCCTTGAAAGAATAAAAGGAATTAAAAATTCCTTGAGAGGTTGATTAGGCTAGTTAGTGAGGGATTAGATGATGGTTAGGTGGCTAAAAGAGATTAGAGGCCAACTTGCAAAAGTTGGAGGATGTGACACATCCTAATCAAGGATTAGGCATGTGCACATCCTAATGATGAGATTAGAAGAAGATTAAGATTAGTAAAAAAGATGGAGGATGTGACATGAAGGGAATTAAATAAATGGAATATTTATTTAATTCAATTGATGGAAGGAGGATTAAAGAGATAAGGTATTATTGATTAAATACCTTAGGGTTTGGCAGAATTAAAGCTATTAATTAAATAATAGCGGTATTACTTAATTAATGAAGATAAGATGAAAGGGGATGAATTTGGATAAATTAGGTGTCCAAATTTAGACATCTACATTGCCCCTCTTTGAGATGGTGTTACAAAGTAGCATCATTTCAAAGAATATTAAAACATAGAACCTAGAAGAAGATGGTTAGATTGGAAAAGATGCCCCAGTCATTCAAAGAAGTGACTAGGAAGGAAGATGATGGGGGTAAAGATGAAAGTTAGGGATGGAGGATGCCCCCTCGAGAGGGCATGCGGGTTCAAGAGAACACGGGTGGGCTCTCAAAATGGATGAGATGATGCAAGGGGAGTTGAAGAAGATGATGCAATGTGATGGAAGATTGGGAGGGGAGTGTGATGAAGGATGAATGGATGGGGGGGATTTGGAAATGGTATGGATAAAATGATGAAATGCAATCTAAATGCAATTTTCCATCATCAGAGCACTGATTTTTGCTATAGCATAAGACACAAGATGCCAAGGTATGAAGAACCAAGGCGGAGTAGTGTCTAATGCATAAAACAAACAGAACAGACAAGAAGGCTATCCCAACACCCCAAAGTCATGGTGACCTTGGTCGAGCCAGGTATTGGGATAACCACAAGCACACAAGGATGCCCCAGCGTAACACAAGATCTTGGGGATCTTGGTGGGTACTACGTGGGACAACCGAAAGACAAAAAAGATCAAGATACACCCCTATGTTGACTAGTCAAAGCACACCATGATATGATGGATCAAGGCGACCATGACAAGTGATGATAGGGAGCTCAAATGATAAACAAAAGCCAAAAACACCAAAAGATCACAATTAATTTCAAACGTCCTTTGCCATAGGATCAATCAAGGGGATGGATGGGATTGATGAGGTCTGTTAGGAAGGATGCATCCTGTTGAGACCGATGATGGATACTAAATTAAAAGATTGATATGATGCAGGATATTTAGAACCGATTGGATCTGATGATACAAGTGAATCTCATTTGTTAAGATCTAGCTAGATAAGGGCATAGCTTGACGACACAACACAAGAGACATGACATACGACTGACACATCCTAGCGACCTAGGGGCTCGGGGGCCGATCAAAGATTAGCCTTGCCTACGTGGAAGCACAGAGCCCTCGTAGTTCGATAAAAGGTTGATGACAGACCATGATGGAGATTTTGATGGATGACCAAGATAGGATGGAGAACATGAGAAAAGTGGACAATATAGATCGATGATGGATGGAACCCCGGGGGCGGATCAAATGATCGACCTTGCCTACGTGAAAGCGCAGGGGAAACGTAGTTCGACGGAAGGCCAAAGACAAGTGATGGATAAAAAGATGAAGAGATAACCCTAGATAAGGGGATAAAATGATTGGAACGACACGATGGGACAAGATAGACCTATTGGATTGGAGTGGAGGATAGTGACTATACAAGCTCAGGGATGGGATAGTTATCCAAATCACCAAAAGATGAATTGGGAGGATGATATGATGGAAAAGATGTGCAAAAGAAGCAAAAGTGATGGTGATAAGATAGATGACATTGGATTGCGTGGGGGATTATGAGATGGGATGAGGGGAGAGGATGGAGGGAGGAAAAGGATTGTTTAGGTGGATTGGATAGAGGGATAAGGATTTGGATGAGGAAAAGGTGACTAGATGGATAGATGAGAATGGATGCCATGATGGCAGGATAGGAAGATAGGGATGGGAAGATGGATATAAGGATTGTTTTGATGGAATGAATGATGTCTCCAAGGACTGTATCACAAAGGAAGATAGATGCCCCCACTCTAGATATGTCATGTGCGGGGAGGAATGAAGGATGGAAGACAAGTGGATGGGAAGATAAAAGAGTGAGATGGATGAAGATAGGATGCATGGATAAGGAAGGGAGATTGAGGGCGAATGACAGGTGGATAAGGAAGATAGACGAGTGCAAATGAGGATTAGGATAGTGTGTGGATGAGGGGAAGGTATGCTAAGAGGTGTCCAAAGCATGCCTATATGTTTGCCCCATTGTTATCAAGATCACAAGGAGGATGGAAGGATTGGGATAAATGAGATATGCCAAGAAGGATGTGTAAGCTCGATAGGATGGAGGGGGTGGACGAAAATGATGTATAGCAATAAGATGGGTGCATAGCCGAAAGTGTAGCAGGAAGCATAGCGGATGGAGGGAATGCAAATCAGGAAATTGCCCCTAAGTGCAGATGGGGATTTACACATGATGCCTGTTTGCCAGGTTTTCATCATGGTACTTATCCAAGGCGCTTGTGTGCCAAGTTTTCACCATTGGACGGATTATTTCTCTTTACTATTTTATTTTTTTGATTTTTTGATTCTTTTTTGATTTTTTTGACTTTTTTGGATTTTTGGACTTTTTTGGATTTGTTGACTTTTTTGGATTTTTGGACTTTTTGGATAGCATGCGGAAGGAGACGGATAAGGATAGGGAGGCGAATAAGTGGGTTTAGAAGACATGTGATAAAGATATGGATGAAGGACTCAAGCATCAAGTTCCCTATGAGGTATTAAGAGCTCATGTTCGAACCGACTGTTGGATGTTGGTACAACCTTAGGATAAATGGATTATGCAAGAGGATGAATGAGAGGGATTTGATGGGGAAGATACGGGGGATGATGGGTGGGATGTTGGAAATGGTATGGATAGAATGATAGGGTGGATGTGTGATGGGGAGATGAGTTCAGGACCAACATTGGCACATGTGGTGATAGATGTGAAAAGATAAAGGGACTAGTGGATGGAGAATGTGGGGATAATGGAGGAGATGGAATAGTGAATTTCGGGACATAGGGACCCAAAACAGACTTAGGAGATGAAAGGTGGGCATGCTTAGCTTTTGGATTAGCAACTTTGGATGTTCTTACAGATTTTTCACTTGATGGCATTACATCTTTTTTCTTTGGGATCCACATGGTTTTGATCTTTGCTTTGTTGGCTCTTTGCAAGCTACAGATTTGATTTTGATTTGGGATTTTGTTTTTCTTTCCCTTACCATGTCTTTTAGAGGGGACATGGGAAGCTTTAGATTCATGTGAATGTTTGGATTTATGCATTTTTCCTTTGGCATCCAAAGTGCTTGTACTAGCAATGGGATGGAGGTGAGGGGATGGACGATGTGGAGCAATGGAGGTAGGAGTATGGGGATTACATGCAGATGGGGATGTTTAGGTATGTGCCTTTGTTGCTCCTGATTATGGGATATACGAGAGGGATGTTTATGATGGATGACATGGATAGGCGTTGGATGGGTGAAAGGATGAGATGGAAGAGGTGATCGTGGGATATATGGACCCAAGATGGATAGAGTAGATGAAGGACGAGAGATGGTGGATGGAGGGATGTAAGGACCCAAAATGGACGGAGCAGATGAAGGAGGAATATGGACGTTGTTGTTTTGAGGTGATAAGATAGAGGAGGGGGGATTGCAGCATATGATTTGGTGGAGTGATGGGAAGAGCCAAAATTTCTTTTGGAAAAGGCTCGTTGAGGACATCTAGAGGTTGTACCAACGTGTTTAGATTGTGAGTCTTGGGGAATAGATCCAAGACCTTGCATGCAAATTTGTTCTTTGACTTGGATGGGCTCTAAAATACCTTGCTCGTGAAGGCCTAGACCTTTTCCTTGATAGTTCATGTTCTTGAGCATTCAATCCATGATAGGATTTTTGTTATTCTGAAAACATGATGCGAGTCCATTATTAGGTGGGGGATGATGGGTGGTAAATACACTATGCTTTTCTTCTGCAAGGAGGCCACCATGGAAGAATGTGAGAGTACCAAGGGGATATGCAAGTGGTGTGGGGATAGCATTTTTAGGTGATGATGGGGGATCCTGAGAAGGAGATGGTGGGATAGCAGCATTTGGATGGGTGGTATCGGGAGACGGAGTAGGGGATATGATAGGATCTGATTTTGTGGTAGCAGGCTCATGCAATGGAGACGAAGGTGGAGCAGTAGAATCTTGAATCTCAAGAGGATCACGGGATGGAATGGATGGGGGGCTATGATCTTGCGGTAGACTAGGTGGGATGGTAGGATCTTGATCTGGAGGAAGGGATATGTTGGCATGCTTTGGATCAGGCTCTTGGCATGACTCATCGTGTGTAAGAGGCATGATAATGGAGTCATGGGGGGACTCTTCAAGTGGGGAAGATGGAAGGATGGAGGATTCAAGATATTCTTGGGAATGGATACTAGGAGTGGAGGAAGTGGATTGGATGTCGTTGATAGGTTCGACGGCTCTCGGAGTAGGGGGTGGAGTGTTCAATGGATTTGGTAGATGTGATGGTAGGAGATGGGGACTCAGTAGGATTTAGAGGATGTGATGGTAGGAGATGGGGACTTAGTGGATTCAGAGGATGTGATGGTAGGAGATGGGGACTCAGTAGATCCAGGGGATGTGATGGTAGGAGATGGGGACTCAATGGATTCAGGGGATGGGATGGTATCATCAATGATAGGTGTTGGATGGAGAAGGGTCTCGGTCACTAATGACCATGGATGATGGGTTGGGATGGCATGGTTCCACACTGTAATGTGTGGAGTGGGGAGATGTCTTCTTTGTTATAAGTCCTTGGAGAAACTTGGATACACTAGGCTGAGATGGCAAGGTGGGAGTGGATGAAGGTTTATGGATTATGGGGGATTAGGACTAGGGATTGGTGGGCTAGGATAGATAGGGGAATGGGATTGGAAGGACTGGAATAGATGGGGATTAGGTGAAGGGTTAAGATAGGGGTATTGGCATGGTGAATTAGGATAGGATGACACAGGACGGTGGATCGTTGGTAGAAGATATGGGTGGCATGTTGTAATAAAGGTATTGGGATGGTGGATTAGGATGGGAAGATGTAGGTGTTGGATTAATATAGGGAGATGCGGATGTTGGATTAGGGTAAGTTGATGGGTGTGTTTGACTAGGATAGGAAGGTGTGAATGTAGGATTAGGTTGAGCAGATTGGTATGGGAGATTAGGGTAGTGGGTACATGTGGATGAAGGATTGAGATAAGAGGATGTGGATGGGGGATCAAGATAGGGGTATTGTGACGGAAAACTAGGATAAGGGGATGATGTAGATGAAGGATATGATGGATATGATGGACATCCCTCGTCAAAGGTAGCATAAGGAGTGTGATTAGGCATAGATGAAGACATGACGGGATAACTCGATGGGGTGATTGGATTTTGGAATGTGGGTGGAGAAAGCTTACTAGCAACAATAGTGTCAAGGGAATCTATGTCGTATACCTCTTGATCAACAAGACTTTCATTATCGTCGTCGACGTAATTAGGGTTTCCCTTGACCACTATTGATGGAGGATAAGAATTCATGATGATGAAAGGATAAAGACGATGGATAAAGATTTTGGATGGAAATGGACAAAAGCCCAAATCGGGATTTAGGACAAGCTCAAATCGGGATTGGATTAAAGCTCAGATTAGGATGATTGGATGATTGGATGGGATTGATTCTGACAATTGGATTGGATGATCAAAGGATGATTACTATGACGAATCTACTTCGAGATGGAAGTAGATTGATTGGGTCGAAGGTGGTTGGATAGGGATGTGATTAGATTGGATTGGATAAGATTGATCGATGATTGATTGATAAGATTGACTGATGGATGATGAAAGAGACTACAAATCTCGTTCAGAGATTATCTTAGATGACTTAGGATACTGATTGATCAGATTAAAGGATAAATGGATGATTGTAGCACCGAATCCACCTTGAGATTGAAGGTGAATTGATTGGGCCAACGATGATTAACTTAGGACAGATGACAATCCTAAGTAAATGTTGATGATGACGATCAGATCAGACACTTTGGTCAATTTGGATAATAACCCAAGACGAAGTCCAGGTGATTTGGATGGGGAAAGTGATGACTTGATTGGAGAAATGGATGATAGAAATGGATGAACAAATACTCAAAATGAGCAAATGGTTGATTGGGATGGATGAACAATTACTCGGAATGAGTAAACAAATGATCAGAACGATAGAACGAGGGTTTAGAATGATGAGAGGAGGTGTGAAATGTATGAATGTTTACTCAGAACAAGTAAACGAATGATCGGAATGATAGAACAAGAGTTCAGAATGATGAAAGGATGTGTGAAATGGGTGAATGTTCACTCGGAATGAGTAAATAGAGAGAATGGTAGGGTGTACCCCCCTTGAGGAGGTAGATGGTGAAGAAAAAGGTGCCCCGGATAACTTCTCAAAAGTATGAAGTGGTATATATCATCGGAAAGAGCACGAAAAAATGAGAACTGCCTTTGAACAGAGTCAATCGGATAAATGGTGTGGAAATGGCGGCCCTAGGAAGAAAGAGTAGAAGGACAGGTCCACCACTGCACTAGGACAGATCCGCCACAACACAGGGACAGGTTTGGCACTGCAGAAAGACAGTTTTGGCACTGCTCTAGGACCAGTTTGGCACTGCACTAGGACCAGTTTGGCACTGCAGAAGGACCGATTTGGCACTGCTCTAGGACCAGTTTGGCACTGCAGAAGGACTGGTTTGGCACAGTACTAGGACCGGTTTGGCACTGCAGAAGGACCGGTTTGGCACTGCACTAGGACCAGTTTGGCACTGCAGAAGGACCAGTTTGGCACTGCAGAAGGACCGGTTTGGCACAGCACTAGGATCGATTTGGCATTGCAGAAGGACCGGTTTGGCACTGCAGGACCAGTTTGGCACTGCACTAGGACCAGTTTGGCACTGCACTAGGACCGGTTTGGCACTGCAGAAGGACTAGTTTGGCACTGTACTAGGACCGGTTTGGCACTATAGAAGGACCGGTTTGGCACTGCACTAGGACCAGTTTGGCACTGCACTAGGACCGGTTTGGCACTGCAGAAGGACCGGTTTGGCACTGCAGAAGGACAGGTTTGCCAAAGGATGAATTTAAGCTTGATGTTTTTGATGGATAGCAAAGGCAAAGGACCCAAATTGTAGCAATCATAAAAAGACTTGGACAAACTGATAACCACTAGTTTTTGCACAAGAAAGACAGTTCAAACAGCACAACCCTAAGATTAGTAGAAACATGTATGGTCAACAAAGTCTTCTACTCTAGGATGCACATGGTTGCTAAGGAGTCCTCGATATACGCATGGTACATGAGGCCCAAACCGTGAACACCAACCCGTTACAAGCGTGAGTCGGGAACCTTAGCGAGATACTAAAGGCTCGGACCAACTCTTCACATCATCCCGACGCTTCGCCAATTACAACGTGGTTGGATTGAGGTACAACTTTCGAATCTCTGCGTCCCACTAAGAAATTGAAAAAGGGTGACTCAAAAGGACTTGGAAAGCTATGATTTCTCGTCACCCAGGATCGCCAAATGGCGCAAGGGGATTGGATACGTCAAATAGCCTTCCCAAACACACCAAGCAAGGTTTATTGACACCCCTTTAATTAAACTATGTTCCTATTTTACCAAAAGACAATTCGGGAAAACTTGAAATTTTTACCTTATGGAGGACAGGTCCGCCACTCTGTTAGGACAGATCCGCCACTGAATTAGGACCAGTCCGCCACTGAATTAGGACCAGTCCGCCACTGCACTGGGACAAATCTGCCACTCCAGGACTAATCCGCCACTGAATTAGGACCATTCCACCACTGAATTAGGACCAATCCGCCACTGAATTAGGACCAATCTGCCACTGAATTAGGACCAATCCACCACTCCAGGACCAATCCGCCATTGAATTAGGACCAGTCCGCCAGTCCAAGACCAATCCGCCACTCCAGGACCAATCTGCCACTAAATTAGGACCAGTCCGCCAGTCCAAGACCAATCCGCCACTGAATTAGGACCAGTCCGCCACTCTGTAACTTGGACCTTGAAAAATGCAAAAAATAGCAAACGTGAAGAAAATAGACCCATTTGTGGGTCCCACCGGGCATGCCAGAAATGTGATAGGTCAAAATAGAGTGTTAGAAATCAAGCAACAAGCTAAAGAGTGCAAATAAACAACTTAAAACAACCTACACTTCAAGATTAGCCTAAGTTGGAAACAAAACAAGACAAAGCCACAAAATGGAACTTTATACCTTGCGTTGAGTCGATCCTTTGGTTGGCCCTTCGATCTTTGATGTGTATGCTCCTTGGATGGCAAGATGCAAGCTAGATGAGGATGTGAAGATGGATGCAAGTGGATGAAAATGTGAAAATGGCTAAGTAGAGGTTGAGAAACAAAACTGCAAGAGTTTGGCTAGCATAAAATGATCTCCCCAAAATGAGAGAAAATAGGGGGTATTTATAGGATTTTTGGGAAATCCTAGAGGAAATGGACAGTCAAGATTGAGCCACCAAATATCAAGATGTAGGGCTAAGGTGAGTTGATAACTCACAAGCCCTCACATCTTGACATGTGGCATGTGAGATAGCCCTAAAAGGTGAAGTGGCCATGCGGTGGAAGGAGAAGGACATGGCATGGAGAGGGGTACAAAGTACCTTGGGATTGGACAAGATCTCCTCATAAAGGAGGTACTTGTGCCCATGTGGGTGAGAGGACATGTGAGGAATTAAAAATTCCTCAAATATTCACATGGGGAGATGGGAAATAATTTTAAATTCCAAAGGGTGCATTGGGGGATTAAAAGGTGAATTAAAAATTCACATGGGGAAGTGGAGTGCCTTGGATGAATAAAAAGGAATTAAAAATTCCTTGGGGGATGGGGAGAGTTGACTAAAATGGGTGATTAGGATTGTGCAAGTACTTGATTAGATTAATTAATGAAGATTAGAAGAGGGTTAGATCTCACATGTGACTTGATGTGACAAGTCAAAGATCACATGGGGAAGAGAAAAATGAATTTAATATTCCTTGAAAGAATAAAAGGAATTAAAAATTCCTTGAGAGGTTGATTAGGCTAGTTAGTGAGGGATTAGAGGATGGTTAGGTGGCTAAAAGAGATTAGAGGCCAACTTGCAAAAGTTGGAGGATGTGACACATCCTAATCAAGGATTAGGCATGTGCACATCCTAATGATGAGATTAGAAGAAGGATTAAGATTAGGTAAAAAAAGATGGAGGATGTGACATGAAGGAAATTAAATAAATGGAATATTTATTTAATTCAATTGATGGAAGGAGGATTAAAGAGATAAGGTATTATTGATTAAATACCTTAGGGGTTTGGCAGAATTAAAGCTATTAATTAAATAATAGCAGTATTACTTAATTAATGAAGATAAGATGAAAGGGGATGAATTTGGATAAATTAAGTGTCCAAATTTAGACATCTACAATAGGAATGTAATGGAGCTTCACTATCCCCTTCTCTACACAATCTCTGATGAAGTGGTACTTGATCTCAATGTGCTTTGAGTTGCCATAAAACACTGGATTATCATAGAGTTTGATACAACTTTGATTATCGCAATAAATGACTATAGGATCCAACTCCTGATCAAAGAGTCTAGCTACAAGTTTGCAAAGCCAGATAGCCTCACATGTAGCCATACTGGCTGCCATATACTCAGCCTCTGCAGAACTCAGTGCAACTGACTTAATCTGTTTCCTGTTATACCAAGAGATTGCTCCTGATCCCAAACTAAAACTGCACCCCGAAGTGCTATTTCGATCAGTTGTACTACCTACCCAATCTGCATCAGTAAACCCCTTGAGCTTCACTCCATATTGCTGAACATACTTCAACCCATAATCAACTGTGCCTTGGAGATATCTCAAAAAATGCTTTGCAGCTATCCAGTGCACACATTTAGGTTCCACCATAAACTGACTGAGTGAGTTCACTGCAAAACAAATGTCTGGCCTGGTGTTGACCATATACATATGAGAGCCTATCAACTGTCTATATAAAGTCGGGTCCACAGCCTCTGATCTGGAAGCATCAATCTTTTTCCAATTGGTCACAAGTGGCATTGACATAGGCTTACAGTTTTCCATCCTGAATTGCTTCAAGATATCAATTAAGTACTTCCCTTGTCCAAGGAAGATCTCTCCATGTTTCTTCCATAACTCCAATCCTAGAAAGTAATGCATCAACCCCAAGTCCTTCATCTCAAACTGTCCTACAAGATCCCGCTTGCAGTGTGCTATGAGCTCCTCTAACCCTATGAGAAATAGGTCATCAACATATAACAACAATATGAGAAGTTTGCCCTTTACCTGAACATAGTATAGGTTTGAATCCGCCTCACTCTTGATGAAGCCCACATTCTACAAGTAACTATCAATACGTGAATACCATGCCCTAGGAGCCTGCTTGAGTCCATATAATGCTCTTTTTAACCTACATACATGAGAATCCCTCTCATGTGCTTCAAATCCTTCTGGCTGCTCTATGTAAATCTCTTCCTCAATCACTCCATTGAGGAAGGCCATCTTTACATCCATTTGGTGAATCCTCCAACCCATTTGTGCTGCTACAGAAATGATAGCTCTTATGGATAAGTACCTAGCTACTGGAGCAAAAGTCTCATCATAGTCGACTCCCTGCTTCTGAAAAAAACCCTTAGCCACAAACCGAGCTTTGAACTTCTCCACACTACCATCTACAACATGCTTAATCTTATAAAACCATCTTGAGCCCACCACAAACTTATCTTTTGGTCGTGGTACTACCTCCCACACACTATTCTTCATGATGGAAGAATACTCTTCCACCATGGCATCTCTCCACACTTGGTGCT
Organism: Sequoia sempervirens; assembly: GCA_007258455.2. NCBI lineage: Eukaryota > Viridiplantae > Streptophyta > Pinopsida > Cupressales > Cupressaceae > Sequoia > Sequoia sempervirens. Next base: position 16,682,299 of record VDFB02358134.1, on the reverse strand, counting down.
TGGATGCCTCCTAAAAGTTGGAAGGCTCTACTTCAATTAATTCACTCATAAGTGCCACATACTCAGAATAATGTTTGGGAGCCCTTCTTTGTCTGACTGAATCTTGAGGATCACCCACATATTCTTGAGCCTCTCTCAATGTTTGCTCAGCTGCCTTGTTTCTCCTCTTCTCACTAATAGGAACTTGAGGCTGAGGAATTATTTGTTCCTCTATCTGATCATCCCACTTGATCTGCTCTCCACCTTGCATGATTGAAGTTTGAGGAATTTGTGCTACCTCAACTGTGGATGATTGTTCCTCCTCATTCATCAAGTTATTTGACTTCTGAAGAGCCTCTCTTCCTCAAACTTCACATCTCTGCGAACCAATGTTTTCCTGAGAGCAGGATGTAAACCTGATAAGCCTTAGAAGTTTCACTGTACCCAACAAGGATACCCTTCTCCACAGTAGGCTCCAACTTGGTTCTCTTCTCAACAGGAATGTGACAATACACAAGGCATCCAAAGATGCGAATGTGCCCCAAATATGGTTTCTTACCATTGAACGCCTCTTCTGGAGTTAATTTTCCCAACACTTTGTGAGGGCTCCTATTCTGCAAGTACATAGTTGTGTTGCAAGCTTCTACCCATAAGAACCAAGGAAAATCCTGATCATGAACCATGGCCTTGGCTGCTCCAACAATAGCTCTATTCTTTCGTTCAACAACCCCATTCTGTTGAGGGTTGTACAAAATTGTCAACTCTTTATTGATACCTTCCTGAGCACAAAAATCTTTAAATGCATTCGAGGTATACTCACCTCCATTATCAGACCTCAGTATCTTGAGCTTCTTCCTAGTTTGGTTCTCCACGAGAGCCTTAAACTCTTTGAACCTATTGAAGACCTCATCTTTATTCTTCATGAAATATATCCACGTCTTCCTAGAGAAATAATCAATGAAGGTAACATAATACTCATATCTAGTCAAGGATGTTGTTGACATGGGCCCACACACATCTGAATGTACAAGATCCAAAATCCCTTCGGATCTAGTGTCGCTGCTTGGAAAATTGGTCTTGGCATATTTCCCAAGAGCACAACCCTTGCACACCTCATGCTTTTCTGTCTTCATCTTAGGCAGCCCCGTCACTATTTCCTTAAGAATATTAAG
>VDFB02358134.1:16669009-16681048 GCA_007258455.2 Sequoia sempervirens | reverse complement strand
AACTCTTCTCTCTGTTGTATTGTTGTTGTTTAACTTGAAGGTTATGAATGGTTTATCAAACATAGCAATCTCACAGATGTTCAGGTATGTCACATATGTCATCATTTTTCATCTATTTTAATTATTGTTAGTTCATCACTAGTAAATAAAGGATGAAATATGTACCATTAATATTCTTTATATAAACAAATTTTTTTTGTTGTAGATTGATTGGTGAATTTTTGTTACCACCATCAAATATTAAATGCCTCACTCATACTGAGATTTATGTGCCATTATGAAAGATATCAGAATGGAGTATCAAGCAATAGATGCATATCCCAATGATCATATTATATATCATAAACAACAGGAATTTGCAACAAAATTCCTGAAATGCCATATCAGTAGATATTGAATAGATCAGCTAACAAAATAGGTGCCTCGCAAGGTTCTTCGTTATATTTCCATTATTCCACATATGCAATGATTATTTAGGTGTGAAAGCTTAGTGCAATTGATGGATTACCATGCACAGAATAGAAATGGAGATGACATTCTTCGAATTCCTACAGATGGTTCTACATTTAGGGACATGGAGGAAAAATGGCCACTTTAAAGAAGAACCTCGTAATCTCAGGCTTTCATTGGGAGTGGACGGTGTCAATCCATTTGGAGAGCTGAGATCTATTTACTTAGTGTGGCCTATTTTTGTTATCAACAATAACATTCCTCCATGGATGTCAATAAAGAGGGAGCACATAATGTTGTCAATGATTGTTCTAGGTATATGTTTACATCAATTTTCTTTAACGTAGTAGCATCTCATTTGTCTTATTTGTTGCATAATGACTTTTTTTTTTCATTCAATAGTCATGTACATTAATTTATATTTATTGTAGTAAAATGGTTATAATAATTATGTAATGTTTATATTCATTCAACTAGGTAAGTACCAAGTTAAAGATATGAATGTATATATCGAGCCTCTTATCGATGAGTTACTAAAGTTATGGAATGGCGTCACTATATATGACGTCTCCAGACCAATAGGACAAAGACAATTTCAATTCCATGCAATGCTTGTATGGACAATTCATGATGCCCCAGGACTAACACACTTTTGTGGTATGTTATAATGTTCGACTACACTTTAGCAATATTTAATTTGATGAAGTAGATATCATGAATGTTTTTAAAATAATCTATTCATTATATATAATGATAAAAATTGACATATTTAATCCAATTATATATCATCTTGCAGGTCTTCAAACAAAGGGAAAATTTGCATGTCCAATTTGTGGTCCAAAGATGAAATCTCGTCATTCAACAAGTTTAGGAAAGCAGGTTTGATGATGTAGGGCTTCCTCATACGAAACCATAAGTATCGAACTCTTGAAAAACTCTTTCAATGAAAGAGGAGACCCCATCAAAACGAAGAATGTCACCTAAGCCTATGGAAGTTGGAATATAATAGAATTAATCATCAAGGTTATACATCGAATCAAATTGTATCTATCATATATGATATGTTTTGAATTTATATTCCCTCGTATTTGTCGGTACTCATGTTCATAAGTGACAATGATTGTTGTTGTTAATTTAACTTATATCTTCATGAAGATTAGTCAAAAAGGGCATTAATGGTAGGCTTCCATAGGGACTAGAAAAAGTTACATCGGAGACTCGTTTAGTAGGTTGCCCTACTAGTAGCTTCTAGTATTTTGAACATTTATTGCCTGGGAAGAATATCTTAACAGTTATGAAAAATATTGGATGGAGAGCATGACAAAGAAAAATTGTCAAAATTGTGGTGACGTTTCAAGAAGTAATCATGCAATGAAAAATGTCATTCAATTAAATGATGGTGGGAGACAGAATTAATATAAGTGCCCTTCCTTGGTTGATATGAGGTGACAAAACAATGCTATAAAAGAAGTCATATGAAAAAATTGATTTTCCACAGGATTTGCTACGAACATAAACAATATAATAACAAAGAAAGGTGAATTTGGGTCGGGGATGAAAACACATGATTGGCATACCTTCATTAAGGTAATTATTCTGGTATATTATATACACTTGTATAATGCATGTACTTTTAGTGTATTGTGTTTACTACTTTTGGAAAAATAATGAAAACATCATTTTATAATTGTTGCAATACGTTCTACCTCTATCTCTCGGACAACTTTGACAACAATGTCAAACAAGAGTTATATATGATCTTGGAAATACATGAAGGGTAAGTAGTGAGATTTGTTCAATTAAGTTGTATACATCTTATAATTGCCATTTTTACTTGTTATGTAATATCTTGTATATTTTTGTTAAATATCATTGTTAATATATTTCGCCAGTCACTTGTAAGATGGCTATCGCTAAAGAAATCCATAAAGAAGATATAAATTATTGGAAGAAAAAATTCACCGTCTAATGTTATTGAAATGCAAAGTGTCTACCTTCAACATTTTTTCAATGCACAAAGCTCTACCTCATACACCAAGTTGAGGGAGATTGGTGTGTGGACTGTACTATACCACCAAGGTCAATGACTGGATGGATTGAGAAGGCACTTAATTTTGAGAGAAGCACTGGTTGAACCAAAGAGCACATCCTGAGGGTTCTATGGTGGAGGGATATATGGTATACCAGACCATGGTGTACATTAGTGAATATCTTCCTAAGTTTGTAGCAAAGATCCATTTAGATCACATTTGGGATCTCAACTCCATTAACAAATTTGAATATTGGGGAAAGGTAGATTGAGAAAAGTGAGGTAATTATAAGATGGTCATGGAGATTAATTGGAATGCATTTTACATAAGGTTTTTATGTATATTGTACTTATTTAATTTTTAATCTTCAATATACATCAATTATAAATTAAGGTCGTATACTGTGGTATTTAACTAATTATACGTCGTTTGTAAATTTCAATTTATTTTGGTATAGTTGGTCGAGAGTGGGATGCACTACATTTGTACGCCGCCAACAATCTTGATTGGATGATGGTATGGATTGAACAATGTCAACAATCTAGTCGTGCATTAACATGGAAAGGTCTGGCTTCATTGGTTAAAGAAGTTCATCGTAATGGAGATTCCAATGTTACACAAAGGGAAATTGATTTAGCATATGGTTTAAGAGATAAACAGGTACGTATAAATATATTAATCATGCATATTATTTAATTATTTTCAAGTATATTGATGTATATATATGTTGAGATTTTTTTCTTTGCATACATTTGGCCAAGAGTAAATATGTTTATCAACTGACGATATTGCAATAATTTTTACATGTTTGACATATTACAAGTGAAACACCACAAAGCTATGTGGTGCAATGGTCATAAATTTTGAATCAAAATGTTGGATGACATGAAGAAAACTTGTGATTCTGGTATAACTATAGTCTTTGAGGTGACTAATGTTTCATCTAGAAATGACATACATTCAAAAGTCTCAGAAAATCGATACTATGGGTTTTTGGATGATATACTTGAGTGTGAATTTAAGTCCTTCAGATTAATTTTGTTCGTCATCCTATGGTATAGGCTACGATTGAATGAAAATGATCCTGAGAGAACTGTTATTGAACATAATAATGGATTTACCATGGTTAATACAAGGTTGATCGAGCGAGTTGGAAATGAGCCTTATGTTCTTCCAAGCCAATGTGAGTAGGTATTTTACTCACAGGTTCTAGGTAAACCAGGTGGTCATTTATTGTTTGACATGATCCAAGAGGAAGGCCGGTAAAGTATAATGTGGTGGAAGAAGAAGATACCGAAGAACTAGAAGATGATGTATATGATGATCAAGATCAATGGTTAGTTGATGATGTCCTTGACGAAGATATCGAAGAGGAGGAACTAGATGATGATGATGTAGTAGTTAATGTTCATGAAGATGACATCCATGTGGATGATGACATTATCGAAACTGATATCGATGACGATGATGATGATATGACCAATCCTTACAATGTCGAATCTGGATTGGATGATACAAACAAAGAGTTGGATGAAGAAGAAAATCATTGACATTGAAATGTATAAGTTATGCGATTATATTATCTATTTGATATTAATTTCTTGATAGAATTATATTTGACTTATATGGTTACATAATTAATTCATGATGTTTTTAATTTTTATGCCATTACATAATTAATTTAATGATTTACTTTTTAATGTTTGAAAGGTCAAAAAATTAAAAAAATTCAATAGTGATGTTAACAACCTTTAAATTAGTGTGTTTTATGTTTCATGTGATCATAAAAGATTAAAAAGTCAGTTGTAGAGGTGGTTGTTCAGTGGTTGATATGTATGTTGGTTCTTTTTACAATGTAACCAGGTTTTTCTTCTAATATACCTATGGAATTTCCAATTCCAATCAAAGGTAGCTCGAAGGACCTGGACCAACTGACGAGGACTTTAAAAGCCTCATACACTTCGGGCTCTGCAAGACCCAGGAGGGTGATCCCTTAATGTGTTTACAATCTCTGCACCATTATTATAAACAATATTAACAATAGCAAATGATCTCACTTAATAGCTCAACACGATAAGATAATATCAACTAGAATTGGTTGTTCATAGACAATATCAACTATCTAGAGCGTGAGATAACTAAACACAATCCATTGTATAAGACAGTCAATGATTTGCAATTTCTAGCAACCTCTAGGAAAAGACAAACAAATATTGAGCTACACGAATAATTACAACTTAGATCAATGCCATATATCCATTGCATAAGTCAAATTCATAAGCATCTAGAGGTTTATAACAGATTTAATACATCACATATAAGATCCCTGACAATATTGCATTACAATTTCATCAATGTGCATTCTAACCCAGGACTACTTATCAAATCCTTATACAGCACATATCGACCTATAATACCATTCAAGCATTTTGATTAATTCCTTGAATTAAATCTAAAATAGAATCATACACACCACAACAGTGAGATGGATAAAACAACCCTTAGTTATTTCATTGAAAATTCAGATATGCATGTACAATGGAGAGACATGAGCTCAAATTTTCATTTCAACTCAAATGCTAGTATTGTTATACAACATTAAATCTCTATGAACTCAAAACCTGTTACATAATGACTCAAAACCTAAATTTTATTTCTCTAAAACCATCAGACTTTACAATTCGCTCTGCAACTTCACCTAGACTTGACAAAAATTATCTAATTTGCTAACCTGTACTTCTGGCCTTGAAATCCTCCTTATAGAAAATGAAGGAGCAAACAAGCACCGGGCCAGAAAGTACACCTGTCACCAGTCAATTGGAGCACTTGGTGATATTCCAAAATTTGTTACAACAGCCACCACCTTGAAAAATATTCTTGTTCAAAAATCATTACAATAGCAATCATCCTGGAGCATATTCTCATTCACCATGTAGGTGAAGGAAGGTTAATGCAATAACAAAAAACCACGCGAAACCCACGCCAAGAAAGTCATCCATACAAAACTGGAAACGCTGTAACTACAACATCTAATTTGCCACATGTCGGTATCCCACTCTTTTTACTCATCATCATTCAAATACTTAGCCACCCACCTCTGGTATTCTTCGTCAGTTGGCCAGTCAAAATTAATCATCTCTTTTACCTTTGTACTATAAGAAAAATACTTTACCGCTACCTGATTAGCATCTTTTTCAAAGGATTCCAAAAATGAGCCAGTACCAATAATCTTATCCATACAATTTACCAACAAATCATAATCTGAGTCATCACAAATTATTTTAATTTGATTATTGATGAGTTTACTTGCTTGACCCTACCATTGTTGGAGTGTTCTGATTTCCCCCTACTCATCAGTTATATCAGGTAATAGTGTGCTACCCCAATCATTGAAGTTCTTTACCAATTCCCTAATCTTCCTACTTAGATCATCTGGTAAGGTCTAAAAACCATGCAATGATTTAACTAATATATAAGTAGACTTCAATGATTGGGGCCTGTTATTTACATCAAACCTTGAGGCTTTATTCATAACATCTAGATTATTTGCCCTAGGGATCCAATTTTTAATTATTGGAATCACTATCCCCTGATCCCTATCAATATTATTTATTGCTTCAAATAGCAAAGAATACAAAAAATGTATAGAGGGCAGTTTATTATCCACCTTTTCATTTAAATGCTCCAAAATAAGAGTAACAATTTATTTTTCTTTTGAAAGAAAACTCTCCTCTTTTACCCTTAGTGATGTCTGTAATTGATCAATTTTCTACATGAGCTACCTCTTTGTTGGATCAATAGAGCACTCTGTTTGTTTATCAACTTTTTCCAGAGGAGGGGTAAGAGCAGGATTTTGAATGGGAGACCCTGGTGTAGAAATATTTGGAGAAACAAGAGGCATTGACCCTGCTGTGGGAGGTGATGTGTTGGTTCTTAGAGCATTGGATGTTTCCCTAGTATGTCTATACTTGAACCTTTCTACTTCATTTTGCAGCTCAACATTCCTCCATTGCATTTTACTATATTCTTCAATTAAAATGTTATACTTCTCCATTAGGCTCTTTCTTTCAGTCTCCTCCTTTTCAGTAGTCTTTTGGGCCAACTTGGCCACATTTACAGTTAAACTAGTGGCTTCAGTTGTTGTAGTCTCTGAAGCCCTTTTTATTATTAATCCTCCTTTGAAATTTGGATTAATATCAACAATGTCTGACTTTCTTCCTTGTGGGGCCAATGCCCAAATTGCCAAGGTCTCATATTCTTCATTGAAGACAAATTCTTGTAATGCTGCCTTAACTTCTTCTTCAGAATCCTGAAAAGGATTCTTGGACTTCATAATGGAATTGAAAGCCACTGCATCTATGATGTCCCATTCAGGAAAAATCAAAACACCAGCCCGATTCCCTAGTTGTCTTCCTTCTTCAGGAGTGATGTTTTTGAACTATTCCATTAGTTTAACTTTCACTTCTTCATCATTCTCTTGATCTGACTTGTCAGGCCTTAGTTCTCTTCTCTCGCATTTATTTTGATATTCTTCAAATTTCATCCTCCATGCCAATTGCAAGAATGCAGGAGTCTTTACAAATGCATTGTCATCTAAGAACTCCTTGCAAGCCTCCATTCTTGCATCCTGCACACTCTTACCCTTCATATCAAAATCAAATAGAACTAATTCAGCTAACCTAGGAGGGGAAGGCATACCAACCTACATGTCTTGATCAGTAACAATAATTGCATCTATGAGATCCTCAGGTAGGTGATCATTTCTTTGCCTCTTAGGGCTTGGATTAGGTGGTGGTGATGGGGGACTGCGCTCTGGTGAAGATTTTAATTCAATGTTTTTGATAGCCCCAGGTACTTTGAATTTTGGGCTTGGTCGTGAAGGTTCCTTCATTATTTTCTTCTCTTTTCTGTCTACTTCTTCCTCATCACTGCCAGTATCCCTTTTCCTCCTATAGATGGGCTGCCTTTCTGTAGGCTGACATACTGACCTTGTTTCAATTGGCATATCATTTTTTCCTTGCATATCTATACTTAGCCTTAAATTTATCTTTTTGGTTGTCAAGGTGTCCATTATCTCCTTGAAATTCTTCGTTAAAAAATCAATTCTCTTGTGGTATGGAGTGAATTCCATCAATGGATCATATGTTGGATCCATTTCATGCACAATATCCAGTAGCTTACTATAAGCTATCCACTTTTCCTTGTTCAATTCCTGTTTACTTAAATCAAATTCATTCCTAATCAGGTCCTCAGGGAAATTGAACTCATGTGCAAATTTGCCACCTTTTATTTTTTTTTTCTGAAAAGAGCAAAGAAACCTTCAAGATCATGTTGTCGCCTTGGACCAAATCTCAAATGGTAATCAACAAAGAATTTGTCAAAATTTGTCTAGCCTCCCTGTGAAAATGTAAAGTCAGAAACTACTATATAATCAGGGAATAATGTTCCCTTCCCCTTTCTAGTTAGGTTATCTTCGTGAATACACCCCATCTACCACATAACTTCTGCAAACCCTAGTCTTGGTGGCACATTGTATGGCAGTATGTGAGGGGTTCCTTGAAATCCATATATTCTCAGAACAGTGTTGATTGGATATGGGATAATGTCACCCCAGTTATGTAAAACCCTCAATTCTGGTTTCCTCTCCTTCAGCCTAAGGAAATCATGCACTTCTTGAGGGATCCTAGGTACATTTACCATCAATCTAGCCCTCAATCTTGCAGCAAAATAATTATCAAATTGCACATAACTTGTGCTTTCCTTATTATAGGACAAATCTGTAACCCATATCTGTACTGGCAATCTTTCACCATTAATTGATTGTCTTAAGTTCATCTTCTCAACAAAGAAATCAGCATTCCTAAACAAGAACATATGCATCAACATGGAATACCAAAAGAATCGAGTACCAGTATCACCATTCTGCAGCTTCGACAGTCCTTCATCTATCCTCTCCACCAAAAAAGAAGCAAAGTCATATGTTACAGAGAAGTTAGGGTGTTGTATTTGCACCCCCATGAACATGTATGCAATCGGCATTACTGCACTAGGGCTGAAACCCAAAATCTGACATAGTGAATAGAAAGTAGCCAAGAAAGGCTTTCCAAAATAATTCAATCTAAAGGGTTCCTAGTCACTAGGGCTGATGTGAAATTGTGAACCCCCTACCTTAACCAAATGAGGTGGAAGTAACTTAACCCTAAAAAGATATTTCAATTTTGTATATTCCTACTTGATTTCTTCAAGATTAATAGGAACCAAGTCATCACTTGGCTCACTCAAATCAAAATTCTATTGGATAACATCTATGTTAATTTCTAATAGAACCCCTCCATCATTATCTCTGATTACCCATGTGATAGGGTCATATCTTTTGGCCACTGCCCTAAGAAAGTCCACATCAGGGAACACATTTGGAACAACCAGCTTTCCCATGTTGTACATCCATCCATTTGAAAAAGGATGAGGCAAATTCCTCCGTTGATACCATAATCTGAACATTTCTAAGCCTGTGAGTGGAACCCTAGCATCAGCAATGTTGGAATTATTACACACCAACCCCTCCCCTAGGATTTTCCCTCACATCAACACCAAACTTTTCCTTCTCTCATTTGTTGATAATGGAAATTGATCTAGGAAATCATCGTAAATTTTTCTTTTCAAATACTTAATGTGGTGAGAGTGCTGCTTGGTTGGTGCCATTTTAAACAAACTAGGGCCTCACTACAATGTTACACTTCAAGTGGCTATGACTAAGCAGAGCTAAGAAATTACAGAGTAAAAATACTGCAATTCCTCACAATTTATGATTAAACAATAGCCCTAACAAAATATTTTAATGAACTCAATGACAAGCATAGCAGACCCCCCTTTCCCAAATTTAGGTTCAGAATGACTGGGAAATAGAGAAAATTAACTCACGGATTTTTTCACACAAACTCCAATTTCTAGTTGTAGTTGCTCGCAATTTCACCTTTGGCTCTAAAACTATTTTCACGAAATACTTGGATGCTTTGTGATACAAATGAGATGAGTAAATTGATTTTATGTCGATCAAATCCTGCCAGTAGATGTCTCATCCACCATTAAAGCCCACTCGCGGGCTGCATGAAGGGCTCCAACCATAATTTGATACATATTTAAATTTGATCCGTTGATCCTTCAGTTTGATCAAATCATCGATGGCCATCTTTGAAACAGGCTGACATAATTGCAAACATGGCAATAAAGGGGCCCACTATGTCATACGCCGCGAAGGAATTCCACGTGGTGGTTGTCCGCGATATCGCAATCCTTTGATTTACCATCGCGGGATGGCGGGCACCGTCGGTCTTTTTACCATAAATCCTACTCCTTCAAAAATGGTCATCGTCCTTTCTTTTAACTGTCGAGCAGCTTTTCCCTTAAAATCATAACATCTACGTTGAAATAAAACACGTGCATCTTACAAGCACATTAGTAATCCGCCTTGTAATACATTTAAAACCGGTGAACGCTTTCTTCACTCCTTAGGCTTCATTGGATGAGACACGTGGCAGGCACATGTGACATCGCGATCCCAAAATTCCTAATCGCGGGATGGCGGGCACCGTCAATCTTGAAGAGACAGCTCATCAATGGTCACACAGATTTCATCCTTTAGGAAGGGCACATGGCACTTGCCCGTGATATCACGATCCCTGTAATCCCTGATCATGAGATAGTGGGTGTCGTTGATCTCGTTCCTTTAACATAGTCACCAACCATGTCGTTAACCTTCAAGCAACTTTTCCAGTGAGATTATAACATATCTGTCAATTTAGAACATGTGCATCTTGAGAACACTTTAGTAATCTGCCCCTTAATACATTTAAAGTTGGCTAGTGTTTCCTTTACTCTTTAGGCTTCATTGGATGAGACACGTGGCGCCCACCCGTGATTTTGCAATCAACCCAAGCACCATTGCGGGATGGTGGGGAATGACTCAGATCAAATGGTAGTTGGTTAGCGATAGCTCAAATTTGATCCCTCGGATAGGACACGTGGCACCCACCCGTGATTTTGTGATCCTTCAATTCCCGATCACAGGATGGCGGGCACCGTTGATATCTGCAGAAAATAGATCAATGGCAGCACTAATTCAACCCTTGCAAAATAAAACATTCATTAAAAAGAGAAGTGGGCATTACTAAGTGGACGACAAATAAAAAAAAATTATAATTTGTTTTATAATTTCCCTTTTAACTTTAAATGTATATTCACTTATTAAGTTTATTTTTTTTACAATCACATTTTTATTTTAGATGTTTGTTTATAAAATATAAAGATGCATTAAAAATATATTAGAAATATTTTTCTTTATATTATATAGCATTCATAACATTAAATTAACATAGAATAATTTCACAATATCACTGAACCAATCAAGAAAAATTTAATCATTACTATGCAACATTATTCTCGCATCAAACTAACAAATAAACATTGAAAACAAATTTATCTTTTTATATTATAACATTCATAACTTAAACCTTTTATACACAATATCAACTTAATTATAAAAAACACATAAAATTATTTATAAGCAACTTAAATTTTTTAACAATTTAATAAAATATAATTTAATATAATTAAGAAAAATTAAATAAGAATTATAGATAAATTTATGAAATATTGATTTACTTATCAAGAAAAAATCAATGATAAATTTACTTATTATAATAGATAAATTTACTTACCAATCTATTTTAACCATCAAGAAAAAATTAATCATTAGTGATTGCAACATTATTGGCACATATTTTATTTTAAAACTAACAAATAAACATTGAAAAACACATTTATTTTTTTTTTATATTATAACATTCATAATCAAAACCTTTTATACACAATGTCAAGTTAACTATAAATTGTATAGAGTTTAGAATTGCTATATCTCTCATATATAAACATAGGTAAATTTGAAAATATTTTAAATTATATAATTTCAAAAAAAAATTGAATGAATTTATAGAAGATTATTTTTATTAAAGTGATAGAATCTAATCCCAATACTAACATTAATTATAAGTCTAACCATAACCCCAACCCTAAAACTAACACTAATTAACTTCAAACCTAACTCTAATTTTATATCCAACCCTAAACATAACTATGATTCTAAACTAACATTAATGAAACCCTAATTGAACCATAACCCTAACCCTAATACTAACCCTTGCCCCAATTGAACCCTAACACTAACCCCAAGCTCTATCATAGAACCTTAATCTTTACCCCCAACCCCAACCCTAATCCTAATTGAATCCTATACCTAATTTTAATTAAAGTCTAACCCTATTTGAACCTTAAACTTAATTAAACTCATGTTTAGGGTTAGGGTTCAATTAAGGTTAGGGTTGAATTATGGTTATGATTAGGGTCAAAATTCAAATAGAATTATGGTTGGAGCTTAATTAAGGCTGCTATCTCACTTAGGGTTATGTCTCAATTAGTATTCAATTTGGGTTAGGGATCAATTAGGGTTATAATCTCACAAGGGCTTTAATGTAAGGTCAAGGCCATGTTGGTCTTAAATTAG
>VDFB02358134.1:16594033-16668909 GCA_007258455.2 Sequoia sempervirens | reverse complement strand
TTTTACCTTGAAACGGTAAAATAGGAGTTCACCCCATGATTCTAACCCACATGCTTCTACTTTTGTCTATTTCAACGCTTAATCTGACAGAGAAACACCTTTGTTATGTAGTTGACTTCCTGTTGTACCAATCTATGCTTGATCCATCACCTTTTTGCCACCAATTTCCATGCACACAACATAGATGAAGACATTTTGAAGTTTCTACATCATTTTACATTATCTCAGGTAATATATTCATTTTTGGTAATATTCAAATGTTTATATTTAGTATGTTTGTTAATTTTTGACAATAATCTAAATTCCTTTAATGATTTTATTAATCATAACAATTGGACATAGAATTCAACATTGAATTAGATGAGAGTTGCATAAAAAAGTTTAATTTTTATGACTTTGAAGAAAAAAATGAAAACCATGACATAATTTAGATTAATTCATGTTTAAACTTATATAAACGACATCATCTTAACAAAATTTTTCTTATGAATTCTATTTGCATTGCTTATAGTAGTCCATTTCCAACATGCTTAGATAAACAAATTCAACTTAACACAAGTTTTTTTGTTTTGTTTTGACAATTTATAGACCATTCATTTGATGATTTTATTAATCTTCATTGTTACACATAGAATTGAACATTAAATTCATTATTACTGATGGTTGTGGGAAAACTTTTATTTTCAACTAATTTGGAAAACCTAAGAGCTTTCATCAATGTTAATGTGCAAGTTTCTATTTTAATTTTTTTGTGCCATAAAGAATTCACCTTCATCATGTGCTTAGATAATTTCAAGTGACTCAAGACATAGTTGGTTTAATGAAAGTTTCCATTCATTCATACCATTTACCATTCTTCCTTGGTAGATTTATGTATGAAAAATTTTGTAGCATATAGACATGTTTGATAATTCCAAATAGCTCGCTGCCATCTTTCATAAAATGCTTTGGTGTGTTCAATAAAATGCAATGTAATCAATGTTATCAATATGTTTCATAAAATGCATTATTTAATTTTTTTCTATTTGTGATTGTGAATATGTAGTAGTCAATGTCATGCCGAGGAAACGTCCAAAGCCTCTAACACTGAAAGAACATGCAAAAAAAATGCAAGGAGAAGAGAATCAAAAATTGCAACTCATGAAGCAAAACAATTGCAGCCCATATAACCAAAAATTCTCGCTCAATCTAAGAGAGATATACAATTGGAAAAAAAAGGGCATGAATCGACAAACTTCGTGGAAGGACACAAATGGATCCCCAAGTTGGAGGCACATCATCAATCATAGGTGAATTTCAATGCACATCTCCAGTAGAAGACACACCGACAACAACATGTGGTCTTCCAAGTACATCAAAAATCACACCTATAGATGAAGACACACCATCAAAAAATTTGCATTTCAAAAGTACATCAACAAACACACCTCTATTTGAAGTCACTCCACAAATGACATATCAAGTTGATGTGTGCATTTGAGAGAAGCTATTGGAAAAAGTTGTCACTTCCCCTGCCACTCTGCATCAGGTTGGAGCTCTAAAAATTGTGAAATCTTAAGGTTGGTAACCTATTTCATTATTATCCATGGTGTTTGACTTTATTGCAAGTGTTTGGGAATGTGTCTCTTTGGAAGAGAGGCCTAATTGGCCTAGTTTTTGCTACTTGATTGTCATTAACGAAATTATATGTTTATCTTATTTTCCTCTTCTAGGAGTAGGTGTTGGAACACTTGAAGGAGTAGGAGTTGAAACACCTTAGGGAGGAGGTTTCGAAACAACTAAAGGAGATAAACATAAAGAGAAACCTAAAGAGATATGTATTTATTTTATTTTTTGTTTGGTAAATATGTTCCTATTACAGACAATTATATGCTAACTTTTATCAATTTGATGTTTTTGTGTTCACCTATATAGTATGATTGGTTCTTTGAAAGGGGCATATTCTAGGACTCATGATGGTTTGAAGAGATGTATATATACGAGGTAATCAAGATTTCAATTTTAACTTTCAATTATAATTCAATGTATATTGATTTTGATGTTAATTATTTTATTTTAAATTATATAATATAACTAATCTCAATTGTGGTTTGAATTTTTCTTGTGTAGTTACCTTCAAAGCCAAAGAGTGCTTGAAAGAGGCTCCATTTTGATGATCTAGCAGTAGTTTAGGATGAGATAGACATTTTGGCATGCATATTATGAATAGATATCGAGTTGGCATATGCCACACTTTGTAAAACTTTGTAAAACTTTGTTTGAGTTGGTGATAATGCCATTTTTGTATATGGGCATACACTTGATTATTGGATAATTTCATATATAGAAGTTGAGAATTGAAATAATTTGTTTGTCTTGTGCATGTTTAAATTGTTTGAAAATTTAATGAATAATGGTTAAATTATATCATATATTGCTTAGTTATATTATGGTTAAATTATATAAAGGTGTAGGAGCACCTCCACCTTATGCCTACAATTGGAGCACTAATTATTGAGAATTGAAATTCTTACCAAGGAATAAAGTTGTTTTGAGGTTATTTGTTCTGAATAAGGTCAATTAAGACCCCTAGGTAGGTTTTAAGGCGAGGTTTTGAGTTTAGGTGTTAAGAAGTGAAAATTATGATCTTGCACTTGGAATTGTTTGTAGCCTTTGGAAGGCAAGTTTTTGAATTTACATGTATATGTGCAAGAATAGTGTTTTTCTAATGTAACAAGGCTATTTACAAGCCTTTGAGAAGGTTTTAGGAGGTCATAATGTGCATATACTTCACTATGTTTGTAAAGGCATTAAATTGTGTAAAAGGTGGGTTTATGAATTCCAATGGTCATTAAGGATTCAAAAATCAGTTGAAAAGGTACTTGGTCAATGGTTAATATGGATAGACCTTTAAAAAGGAATGAAGACATCATTTGTAAGGTTTTTGGTTCGGGATTTAAGGTCTTGACAATAAGAAATTATGAGTTTTCTTTCAATTTTCTATGTTTTTCCTTATTTTGCAGGTTTGTACAGGTCATACAAGACGATGTAAGCTATGTAATATTTCTTTATACATAGGGGTCTGTGTGAACATTGATTTCTATCTATTTTGAAAGTTTAATAAAGGATTGGAAGCCTCCTTTAAGCATTTTCTTGTGAACAGTCGGTATACCCTGTTTTGGAGGGTTTTGTGAACAAACATGTGTTAAAGGGTCCTTACACTTTCTGTGGCAACTGTAACTCATGTAAGGGGACCTATGGAGTCTGAATTAGGTATAGGATGCATGGATAGAGTGTTGGGAGAGGAATAAGAGAGATAAACTTCTTGTTCTTGAGTGTTTTGTGAAGAGAATGCATGTAAATGAGGCATTTTTTCTTAGGTTATGATAAAATCTATATGGGAGGTCTTGTTTTTTGAACTTTTGAGCATGTGCAGGGTTATTAGACTATGTTCAAGGTGGTTTTAAGGTCTGGGAGGTTATCGAAGAATCATATCCAATAAACCCTCAAGAAATGTGCATATAATAAGGGTTTTCAAGTATGGCCTGAGTTTTTCTATACCAGAGAAATCTAATGGTGGATTTGGAGGTTTTTGAGTATTTTAACTACTTCCCCAAGGTTTTAGATGGTTTGGAGAAGTTTGAAGGGTACTCCTTTTGAAAAAGAGGCATATTTCATTAGGTTTTCCCATGGTAGGGGTGTTGGGTCTCCATGTTGGTCCAAAGGAGTTAATGTTGGGGCTCACATATGTTTTATAGCCTTTAAATGAGTATTTGCATCCATCTTTTGTTTTCCAAGTTTTTTGGAGGATATTGGAGTTAGAAGTCAAAAACTATGTTTGCACTACTACAAGGGTTCAAGGGATGAAAGTGGAAAATCTAAATTCTCTTGTTTGTTAGACTTTGAGAGTGATTTAGATTGTTCAAATAAGTCATATTAATCTTGTCAGGTGCCTCTTAAAGGTAGGTTGTCAGATTGATTGAGTTAAGCCTCCTAGGTCTACATCATATAGTTTAAACAACTTCGAAGACAAGAAAATGGAGCCCTCAGCCTAGGGTTTGTGAAAATCAATGAGAGTGTGGAGTTTTTTTCAACTTTTGAGCACATAGGTGTTAGAATACACATGTTTGAGTCGATGGCATGGTCTGAGAGGTTGTGCAAGTGGGATTTTGAATAAACCCTCTTGGTTTCGCATGAAATTGAGGGTTTTCTGGTTTGGTATGTTAGAAGGGTTAACCCTGGGGAAAAAATTATGGTTTGAGAGATTTGAGGGCATAGGAAATTCTGCCCCAAGGTTTCAAGGGAATGTGAGAAGTTTAAAGATATGTTGCTTTGTAATTTAGGCCTAATCAACCTAATTAGGTCAACGTAGAAGGGGTGATTTCAGGAGGTTGGTCCAAAATACTTATTTCTAACTTTGGGATATGTGTTACAACTTTGAAATGGGTGTTTGAAACCATCATATGTTTTTCAAGTTCCTTGGAGAGTATTTGAGTAAAAGGCTAAAAATTGAGTTTGCACTACTACTAGGATTCATGGGTGAAATTGAGAAAAAGGTGGTTCTGATTGTTGTCGATCTTGCAAGATTGTTTTAATTACTTTAAAAGATAATTTTAATCTTGTTAGATGCCTCTTCAAGGTAAGTTATTAAATTGATTGAGCTTGAGCCTCCTGGTCTGCTGAATCCCTTAAGAGCCCGAAGTGCAAAATGGATACAAACTTCAGAATGGTGTTACTTGGACACCATGAGGCTTAGAAACTTTTAGTTTGAGACTATGGGATTGTGTTACTCCCATCTACAATAACCTCTCTCAGTTTTTGCTATATCAGAGGCATTTTCTTGTGGTGGTGAGATTTCTCTTGGGGAAAAAGTTGTCAAATGCAAGTAGTGCAAAGTTGCAAAGTGGTGCAACTTTTATTCTACAACTCGTGTGACCAAAATAATTTTTTCAATGCATTCAATTTGGTATGTTTATGCTAGGCATGGTCCTATTTCGCACCCAAACATGCCAAATCCCTCCGAGCTAAGTTCAACCGGCTGAATCCCTTAAGAGCCCGAAGTGCAAAATGGCTACAAAACTCATCATAACATTACTTGGACACCGTGATGCTTAGAAAATTCTTGTCTGAGCCTATGGGATTTTGTTTTGACCATCTACAATAATCTCTCTCATTTTTTGCTATCTTGAAGGCATTTTCCTATGGTGGCGAGATTTCTTTTGGGGAAATAGTTGTCAAATGCAAGTAGTGCAAAGTTGCAAAGTGGTGCAAATTTCGTTCTGCAACTCATGTGACCAAAATAACCATTCCAATGCATCCAAGTGGGTATTTTTACAATAGTCATGGTCCTATTTCACACCCAAATGTGTTGAATCCCTTTGAGCTAAGTTCAACCAGTTGAATCCCTTAAGAGCTTGAAGTGCAAAATGGCTACAAACTTCAACATGACATTACTCAGACACCATGAGGCTTAGAAACTTCTCGTCTAAGCCTATAGGATTTTGTTGTTCCCATATACAATAACCTCTCTCGGTTTTCTCTATCTCGGAGGCATTTCTTGTGGTAGCGATATTTCTCTTGGGGAAAAAGTTGTCAAATGCAAGTAGTGCAAAGTTGCAAAGTGGTGCAAATTTTGTTCTGCAACTCATGTGACCAAACTAATTGTTCCAATGCATCCAAGTGGGTATTTTTACACTAGACATGGTCCTCTTTCACACCTAAACGCGCCAAATCCCTTTGAGCTAAGTTCAACTGGCTAAATCCCTTAAGAGCCTAAAGTGCAAAATGGCTGCAAACTTCAACATGACGATACTCAGACACCTTGATGCTTAGAAACTTCTCGTCTGAGCCTATGGGATCATGTTGTTCCCATCTACAATAGCTTCTCTTAGTTTTCACTATCTCAGAGGAATTTTCCTGTGGAAACGAGATTTCTCTTGGGGAAAAAGTTGTCAAATGCAAGTAGTGTGAAGTTGCAAAGTGGTGCAACTTTCGTTCTGCAACTTGTGTGACCAAAATAACTATTCCAACGCATCTGATTGGGTATATTTATGCTAAGAATGTACCTTTTTTTCACCCAAACGTGTTGAATCCATCTGAACTAAGTTCAACCAACTAAATCCCTTAAGAGCCCGAAGTGCAAAATGGTTGTAAACTTCATCATGATGATACTTGGACACTGTGATGCTTAGAAACTTATCATCTAAACCTATGGGATTGTGTTGTTCCCATCTACAATAACCTCTCTCAATTTTTTCTATCTCGGAGGTGTTTTCCTGTGGTGGCGAGATTTCTCTTAGGGAAAAAGTTGTCAAATGCAAGTAGTGCAAAGTTACAAAGTGGTGCAACTTTCGTTCTACAACTCGTGTGACCAAACTAACTATTCCAACATTTTTGAGTGGGTACGTTTATGCTAGGAATGGTCCTCTTTTGAACCCAAACACACCGAATCCCTCTAAGCTAAGTTCAACCGACTGAATCCCTGAAGAGCCTGAAGTGCAAAATGGTTGTAAACTTCAGTACGACATTATTCTAACATCATGATGCTTAGAGACTTCTTGTCTAAGCCTATGAGATCGTGTTGTGCCCATCTACAATAACCTCTCTCGGTTTTTGCTATCTTGGAGGCGTTTTCCTATGGTGGCGAGATTTGTCTTGGGGAAAAAGTTGTCAAATGCAAGTAGTGCAAAGTTGCAAAGTGGTGCAACTTTCATTCTGCAACTCGTGTGACCAAAATAACTATTCCAACACATCTAATTGGGTACATTTACGCTATGCATATTTCTCTTTCACACCCAAACACGTTGAATCCCTCTGAGCTAAGTTCAACTGGTTGAATCCCTTAAGAGCCTGAAGTGCAAAATGGCTACAAACTTCAGCATGACATTACTCAGACACGGTGATGCTTAGAAAATTATCATCTAATCCTATGGGATTGTGTTATACCTATCTACAATAACCTCTTTTTGTTTTCACTATCTCAGAGACATTTTCCTGTGGCAGCAAGATTTCTCTTGGAAAAAAAGTTGTCAAATGCAAGTAGTGCAAAGTGGTGCAAATTTCATTTTGCAATTCGTGTGACCAAACTAACTATTCCAACATGTCTGAGTGGGTACTTTTACACTAGGAATGCTCCTCTTTTATACCCAAATGTGTCGAATCCCTCTAAGCTACGTTCAACTAGCTGAATCCCTTAAGAGCCCAAAGTGCAAATGGCTGCAAACTTCAGCATGACCATACTCAGACATCGTGACGCTTAGAAACTTCTCATTTGAGCCTATGGGATTTTGTTGTGCCCATCTACAATAACCTCTCTTATTTTTTTCTTGGAAGAAAAATCAACATGTCTAAGTCAAGAGCAAGTCTGCCTAATCTTGGCAAGGCACAAGCAAAGTTTGCCATGCCCATTGTCAAGGAAAATGTCGAAGATGATCTACAAAGTTCACTTGGGAAAGAAAAGCTATGTCCAAACTGATATCAAGTCTTCCCTTGGCTTGAATAATGCTTGTTGAAGATAAATGTAAAGTCCACCCAACTCAAAGCATACATGGAAAAGACAATGTAAAGTCGGCCCAACTCAAAGCATTCATGGAAAAGACAACTTTAAGTCCGCCCCAAGCTGAAAATATGAGATGGAAAAAATATCTTGAAGTCTGCCTTAGGCCAAGATCAAAGGGGACATCCAACATGCTGAGATGGTGCCTCATCATCTTCCAACCAATCAAATTGTTCCAAGCTAGCATGTCTAGGTTCAATGAACCTGACACTTCATAATATAATTTTTTTTTGTTGGTTTATATTTAGTAGAAGGACAAGTGTCCCCAAATGTAATTTTCTCATTGGTCAAGAGGTATTTTGGATTGGTCCAATAGATCATTTTAATCTTGTTAGATGCCTCTTGAAGGCAAGTTGACAGTTTGAGTGGGTTTGGGTCTCCTGTCTCTGCATCACTTGTCTATGCTATTGCTTCTTATTATGCTTTGATAGATTTTTTCGAAGCATCCATAGCTTGTTTGCAAGCACCTATTTTAGGCTTTTAGCCATATTAGCAAGCCAGTGAATTTTTTGATAAAATGCTTTGGTAAACATGTACAAAAAATGTGGTAGCATAGACAAGGCAATGAATTGTTTGAAAAAATTCCTCAAAGAAACGTGGTCTCATGGTGATGGAATGGAAAGAAAATCCATAGAAATTTGCATGTCATGGCATTCCATCACCATGAGACCACATTTCTTTCAGGAATTTTTTTGAAGTAGTCCATTGCCTTTTCTATAGAATTGCTTGCTATTATGCTTTTGATAGATTTTTTCCAAGCATCCATAGCTTGTTCGAAAGCACTTGTTTTATGCTTTTAGCCATAGCAACAAGGAAATGAACTATTTGACAAAATACTTTGGTAGACATGTATGAAAAACTATATTGTAATTGAAATTTTGTCATCTATCAACATCTAGTTATTAGTTATGCAATGTAAAGTAATGCTTTGAATTTGAAAGATGTGCAATAAAATGTAATCAACGATATGAATATAAACTACAATAAAATATTTTTTACAATTCATTAGTTAAAATATTTATTTTATTTGCTCTCTATATCTCTATATGCTATGGAAATACCTTTCAATTTCAAAATAAATTGAATTTATCTCTTGTTCTAAATGTTTTTATGTTTTTTTAAATATGATTTTTTCCCGACTTTTTAAAAAACTCTTATAGTTTTGGTTTGTTAAATTTTTCCCCAAAAGATTTTTGTTGATATGCATTCAAAGTATGAATCATACATGTGAATACATGCACTATTCGTGAAGTATACATGTGAACAAGTGAAGCATACATGCGAATAAGTGAGGCACAATTAATTGAAGCATTCCAAAGGATACAAACCACCAGGAATGGAACTTATTTACACAATACACTTTAGATGGACCTTATTGAGCAATCGACAGTAATTAATTAAGCATTAGTGTAATCAAGGGAAAATCCTAATTATTATTAAGTACAATAACAATTAAATTCCTATGAAAATAACAAAGTACAAAGGAAGAGATGTGAAGACAAAAGGGATAGTGTTACCCTATGTCTCCACCTTCCATGATTAACCTCTGTTACACCTCCTAGCTTGCAGATAAATAACAAAGCCCTCAGATTTATGAGCAACTATGACTAAAGACTAAGCCCTATGCAAGTGTTGAAGGATTTGCAGAAAATAAAAATGACCCTACAATGACCTAAAATGACTATGACTGTTAATGACTATGACCCTAAGTTGACAGCAAGTTGACATAGACTAAGAGTGCAAGAAGTCAAATGAGCTAAAAACTGAGAGATCTCCAAATGAGGTCAAAATTGCCCTTTTATAAAAATTGCAATTTTGAATGTGTGGCCAGGATGAAAAGATGATAGGAACCCTAAGATCAATGCTTAAGATTGAATGTTGCTGGGTGCATTAGGGTTAGGTCAAAATTAGGGCAACAGGTAAGAATGAAGGGTGGAGATTGAATTATAAAATAGTTCAATCAACGGTCAAAATTAAATGAGAAGTCAAAAGTCAAGAATTAAATTGGAAGATAAGGCTGGCACGGACAAAGAGGTTGCTGGAGAAATTAAATAATAAAATTTATTTACTCCAGGTAACTAGTAAGTAATTAAATAATAAGGATATTATTTAATTATGGAGGAATGTGATAAAAGAATTATTTTGAAATTAAATAATGATTTTAATTCAAAATTCAAGAGAATGGCCAAATTAAATAAATCAAATTTATTTAATTTTAATGGGAGAAAAAGCTAATGAATAATTAAATAATTAAATAAATTATTTAATTATAGTGGAAAATGGACAGAATTAAATAAATAAGAATTTAT
The DNA here is from genome assembly GCA_007258455.2 of Sequoia sempervirens. Classification (NCBI taxonomy): domain Eukaryota; kingdom Viridiplantae; phylum Streptophyta; class Pinopsida; order Cupressales; family Cupressaceae; genus Sequoia; species Sequoia sempervirens. The sequence continues at coordinate 16,659,066 of VDFB02358134.1, read as the reverse complement.
TTAATTTTTTAGAAGAGGGGACTTAGTTAGTGACGTAATTAAATAAATAAAATTTATTTAATTAATCAAGAAGACATAAATGATAAAGGGAAATTAAATAAATTATGAAATTTATTTAATCAAAGGAAGACTTTAGATAATTAGTGATGTATTAAATAAATAAATAATATTTATTTATTTAATAATCAAGGAGGAACAAATGACATGAATTAATTAAATAATTATGAATTATTTAATCAATAGTCGAATGTGGACCAAGGACATAATTAAATAGCTTAATTATGCTAGGACGAAAGTGGTAAAGATGAAGCTTGCAGGCCTAGGTCATTTTTAGGTGTCTACAATTAGATGTAAAAAAAATTCATTCCTACAACATTCAAGAATACGATTTACACAATACACATGAAACATCATTCAAGAATGGCAGTAGCAACATAATATTTTTTAATAAAAAATTTGTAAGGTATATAATGATATATATTGATAAAAGTATATAGAATATATCCAAAAAAGCCATACAGGCTTAGTACAAAGGATCCATATTATGGACATAAAATGTCACGTATATATCACTTGTACAAAACATATGTTCCAAAATGCTACATAGGCATACAAAAAATGACCCTAATATAGTCATTTCCCTCTAGGGGAAGGAAATAGATCTCGTGTTGCCTTCAAAATTTGGCTGGATGGAGTGACTGTTGGTTCTCTAGTCTTTCGAACACACTCGCTAGTCCTCCTTTCTTCACTCTGGACCTTCAACTGATACCATAAAATGTAAAGATGTCAATAGACAAAAATTGAATTGTGGAATGACATAACGAAATATAATCACTTACCGCATATAGATAGTCATCATTCACATTTACATCATTACCACGTCCACGATCTGGAGTGACAACCACCTGTAGCAACCATCAAGATAGAAATTAAGCTACACAAAAGTATCGTGAAAATTTTCTATAATAGACCATAAAAGAGCGAATATAATGTCAAATCGACTAATCTGTTGCATACCTCTCTCAATGGATCAGAACTGGCTATTGTTGCAGCAACTTCGTGGTCCATCGTGCCACCAACATCACTAGGGCTATCTGATGTCAACATATGCAAATGGTAAATGAAAGAGTAAATGGTAGGGTTAACCATTAGATGTTAATGGGATGGGATTAGGAAGGAATACAGGAACAAAAAGTGAATTAGAAGAAGATAATGTGACACGATCAAGGAATACAAATGCAATGTTTGTGTTTCTCATCAATTTTTTAGATTTGTATATGAAAAGTTATGAAAACTAGCTAACATTGTTTTACAACACCATTATTGAATAAAGGCTACCTGTGTGTAATGTCCATGAGGAAATGAATCGTGAGATGTGGAGGTCGAAGGTCCACCAGGAAACTGTTTAAAATCCAAAGCATGTTATGAGACAAACATTCAAATATAAAATTCAACTATTCAAATGCAATAATAATATCTTTAATACTATTTGCATACCTATGGATTCAATGTCGAGAATGAATAAGGGTCTGTAGGAATGGGGCATGTCTCATGAACACTCCGACCCTGAAATTTCATCAAATCAAAATTCTACTAATTTATTTATTCTTAAATTTCAAAATATAATTTAATAAACAACATTAAATGAACTTGCTATATTTTACCTAATTTTCAATGTCGTATGTATCATTCAACAAATCATCTGTGAATGTCATCGCCTCTGCAACTAATGTAGGTTGTGTAGCTGCATCCCGAGCACTCTGACAATCGTACGTGCAAACTGCACCACAAGCACCACAATGGTGGGTTGGAGCTCAAGGCCCACACATCTCCTCCACACCAGGCTCTACTAGAGGCCTCACACACTGTAAAATGGTTTGGTTGAGTGAGCCAATCGACTCTCGCATGTCCACCTCTACACTATCCTTAACAATGGAAGGAATGATGACATGCTCCACCATGGGTTTGGCCAAGGGTCTCGGTGTTGTGCAACAGATCTATCATGTGTGGAGCCCCCACCTCTACCCTAAAAGTCTAAGATGTCAAAATAATTTGGCATCTTATTGAGGATAAACTCACAATAGAGTTTCCTCAAAAAGTATTGTGGTACCTCATGGTTATTGCATGTAGGTTGGTCAAATACCTTCCACCACCGCTCCCAAAATTTATTTTTAATTAACTCATGGTGGCACCAATGGATGGGGAACCTCCTACATGTATGAGATCAAGTTGCGTTGGTTTTCGGCTCTTTAAATAGGGCACACAAGTCGGCTTTGCTAAAAAAAATTTTTTTTAACATTTGTATATATGACAAACCTCTAGCATAATATTGTCTCATCTCATGCCTCTTATTTGACCAAAAAATTATTTTTTCGCTCATTTATCCTAAATGAGTTACAATAGACTTCAATGATTCAACAATCCCTCTCCTATAAGGGTGGGTTTCAACATGCTCGGTTAATCTTCCAATTAATTGTTCAATGTCTCTTTTATTGTTTTCAATTTGATTTAGAACGTTTTCTTGTGTTCCTTGAGGATGCCTAGGAATTGATGGAGGGGTTTCAGGTTGTTCTTGAATAGGAGGCTCTTCATGAGGGGGTGACTATGAATTCTCAAAGTTTCAAGGTGGAGATTCATTCCTTGATAATTAGAACAAAACTTTATTATAAAAACCTATTTCAATCAGCATTCTAAATCAAATTCAAAATAAATTGAATAAAAATACATACCTCTTTGCAATCTTCGATGTCTCTAACGTGTTGGTAGCATCCTCGTGAAAGATAACAAGCTAACAATGCAAATTATGGGTGAAATTTGACGAGCACGAGTTGCAAACCTCCTATCCTCCAAGCCAAGCCACGAGTTGAAGACAAATGAGGATTTCAAACATGAGTTTGAACTTTTATCTTTGCTTTTACATTTTTTGCACGCCAAATAGCCCATTTCGGCCTTTTTTCCAAATTTTCACAATTTGACACCTAAATTGTGTCACAGATTGGTGCACTTACCCCTTACCAAACCCTTATTGAAGAAATCTGAAGATATAACAATGGCTACTCCAAGATACTTGATTGATGCTTGATTAAGTGATGCAAAGTGCTTGAATGCTTGAATGAATGAGTGAATTAGTGAACTTGATGAATGGGGGTTAAAATGGATATAAAAAAACTTATTTATACACAATTGTGCCTTAGTAACCCGATGATACCTCATCATAGGCTGACATAAGGTGATTTTAAATAAAAACCTGAAAGAAAATTTGAAATATTTTGAATTTTGAGCCAACAGGGACTCATTCTCCACCCATGGTGAATGGATCCCACCTTGGACTTGAAAGTGGGTGTCAAGAATAAGTCACATTTAATGTTGTTTGTCAGGTTTACATTAAAAAATACACTTAATTGAGCCTTATAAGGGCATAAAGGGGTCAAATAAAGCATAAGAGAGGTGTAAATAGTGAAATTAAGCCTAGAAAAGCATGAAATCTTGTTACATGACTCTACAACACTTCAAAATAGGACTTGATAAGTGATGAAAAGGTGATTTTTAGGCGAATTGTAATGAATAAAGTCTAGAAAAGTGTAGAAATGTTTTACAACACTTCACAACACCTTCACAAGATGCCATAATTTGAATTTTAAGGACCTAATGTGAATGTTCAAGCTACACTGCAACATTAAATCAAAGCAAAAATGGACCAAGTATCATGAAGAAAGGCCTAAAAGACCATGAAAATGACAAGGGGCCATTTTTCTACGGTACAAGTGTCATTATGGGAATTTTGAGCTTTTGGACATGCTTTTGAAACTCAACGTTTCTCCAACTATATTCCAATTAGGCATGAACAAGGTTATAAATGAGCATCTTAGAAAATGTGCTCTAGTTTTCTTTGATGACATATTAATCTATAGAAAGACTTGGAAGGAACACTTGAAACACCTAGAGTAGCAATCCTTCTATGCTAAGTTGTCTAAATGTGAGTATGGATTACCTGAGATTTTGTACTTTGGTCATGTCATAAGTTTTGAGAGTGTTCACCTAGACCAATAAAAGATCTAGGTGATCCTTGATTGGCCTCCATTGACCAACCTAAATTAGTTTAAAGGCTTTCTTAGATTATGTTTCTATTATGGGAGATTTATGAAAGGATTCTCACAATTGACTTCTCCCTTGACTGATCTAACAAAAAAAGGAGCCTTTGTATGGTTTGAAGATGCTCAAAGATACTAAGCTCATTCCTTGTCCTTATCATTCCAAAAAAATTATTACCCTTTTTTTTAATGTGATGCTTTTGAAGTGGGCATTGGAGTTTTCCTAAACCAATAGGGACATCTAATAGCTTTTGAGAATGGGAAATTGAGAAATTTAGAGAAGGGAAACTCCATATATGACAAAGAAAAGAAATGTTGGGAATCATGAATGCACTCAAAAAGTATAGAAAGTACTTAGTTTGTGAGAAATTTTTTATGAAGAATGATCATAATAGTCTAAGATTATTTTTGGAACAAAAAAAATTGAATGATCATCAAAAAAAATGGGTAAGCAAGTTGTAGGCTTATTATTTTCAAATAGAGTACATGAAGGGAAAAAAGGAATGTGGTAGTTGATGCACTTTCCAGAAAACTTACTTTATGCTCATTATCCATCCTTTATGTTGACTAGAAGGTTTCCATTATAGCTAAGTATGTCAAGAATAAATTTTCTATTGATATCCTTGATGAAGTTGTGAATGATGACAATTATGCCATGAGGGAAGGGTTGATACTCTACAAGAATAGAATCTTCTTGGTGCTTGAGTCTAAGATTAAGGGGAATATTTTGAAAGCCTTCCATGATACTCCAATAACAAGACATCAAGGCTATTATATAATACATACAAGTAGATCTATGAAATATTTTATTGGAAGGATCTAAAGGAGGATGTCCATAAGAATGTTATAGAATGCATGACCTACCAAATAAAAAAGGGAAAAACCTTTTTCTTGTTAGGAATAGGATGCCATTTAATTGCAATCCTAAACATATTTCATATATCTCCTAAGTCCTTGGAAAGTTTTCCCCAACACTAGGATTAGAAAGATATTAAATTCGAATGAAATGAACATGTAAATTGACATTTGTAATTAATTATAAATGATAGTCCAACATGTGGCCCGATGCCCAAGAAGAGCTCCTACAAAATAGGAGCACATGGGGCACCCACATGGATGGTGGAACCCACCTTGAGTTAAGTTAATTTTTTGGAGAATGATAACACTTTAGTAATGCATGTAAAGATCCTAGAAGTTAGGAATTAATGTTTACAAGCATGGAGTTTAGTTTAGTTCAGTTTAGTTTAGTTTGGCTCAATTCAATTTAGTTTTGTTTAGTTTAGTTATGGTTCAGTTATCTTCAATTGCATGTAGTTAGTTTCAGTTGAATGCTAGTTGACTTTAGTTGACTTGGAATGCATGACTAATGACTTGAGTTGCATGACAAATAACAAGTGATACATTTAGTTAAGTGGGGATGATTAATCATGCATCTCGTTTGCATGAATTGATGGAGAGATATGTTTCAGTTAACAAAGATTGACTTGGACCCACCTTGGGCACCCAAGTTGGCATCTTGGAGTTAACACTTATGCATGAGAAAGATATTTTATAAGGCTAAGTTAAGTGGGCCCATTCTTGGGTGCCAACTTTGAAGAGAAGCTTACAAGATATCTTTGAAATGAACGTTGAGTTAGGACTTTAGTTTGGGATGCCCAAATTGATGAAGGACTTGGTTTGACATTATTTTTCATAGAAGAACTCTACGTGCAAAGAATAGGCATAGGTTTTGTGAGATAAGCTTTGTGATTTGTAATTGTAAACTCTTTGGAGTTTACAAGGCTCATTATTGTGTATTTATTGTAGCAAGTTGAAGAGAGTTTTATCAGATTTTATTGCAAGTTGTGAAGAAGAATTTTTGAAGGAAAAAGAAGCATATCAAGAAAGGATTGATAAAGAATTATTGTAATTTTTTTCTAAGGTTAAATAATACAAGCACTATTGATTATGGTGGTGGAGGTTTTTCCCGAAAGGGTTTCTCCATGGTATATGCTATGTCACTTCTATCTTCTAGTCTTATTCTTCTACAATCTTTTGTCTACTTCTACAATTGGTAAAATGAATCTAAACAGATAATCATATACAAAGAAATTGTAACAAAGAACACTTAATTACATCTACAATATCATAGTTTTACAAATTATTAAGCTACATAATTACCTCCATTTTCAACATTTGGTATCAGAGCTAATGGTTGGGTAGAGTTTGGGGGACCTTTCTCTTAAAAGTTTCAAGGTTTTCTTGCTATAGTGGGAGCTTTTACTATTGTGTTATTGTTGATTTTGGAAAATAAGTTTGTTACAATGAGTTCTAATTCTCGTTTAGATATTGAAAGATTCAACGAATCTAATTATGAGATGTAGAAACTAAAAATGGAGGATCTCCTTGAAGAGAGAGATCAATGGTTAGTTGTTGGTAATGAGACAAAGTCACCTACAACGATGTCAAATTAGGATTGGTCTAAGCTTGATAAGAAGGAAAGAGGGACCATAAGATTATGTCTTGTTGATGTTGTTCTCTTGAATGTTTTAGATGAAACTACCACATATAAGTTATGGAAGAGAATAGGTGATAACTATCAAACCAAAAGTCTTACTAATAAGTTGTGCCTAAAAAGAAAGTTGTATTCTTTGAAGATGAAAGAAGGTGATTCTATTGTAAATCATTTGAATGCTTTTAATTTGATTCTAAGTCAATTAGCATCTGTAGATGTAAATCTAGAAGATGAAGATAAATGCATTTTGTTACTTTGTTCTTTACTAGAATCTTGGGAAAATCTAATTGTTGCTATCAATGGTAGTGGTGCAGATTCAAAGATGGACAATATAATTCCTACTCTCCTATCAGAGGAGATGAGGAGCAAGTATAAAATGGAAATCCAAGATGCCTTGTTCATAAAAGGTAGGCTTGAGAAAAAGGAACCTAAGGGAGACAAGGAAGGGAAGGGTAAGTCCAAAGGATGAAGTAAGGTAAAGTGTTGGAACTACGGGAAACCTAGAAATGTGAAGAAGGATTGTAAGAAAAAGAAAAAGAGTTCTTATTATTCTACAAAGAAATCTTCAGATGACGGTAATCATGCATTAATCATGCCATGTGTAGCTCATACCACGGTTCAGTGGGAGTTGTTGATAGTGATGTGGATGCATCATTGGTAAGGTTATCTTCATGTGATTGGGGATATGTTTTTTCTTGGTTTAGAGTGGTTGCTATTATGTCATGGTTTACTCTTGATATGCATTTAGAGTTTGGCATGGTACTTGTTCTCTTGAGACTAGGATGTTTATGTATGTTATGATGCATATGATCTCCTTGGAGGAGATGGTTAGATCATTTTATCATGTTTATGTTCTTGATTCATGATTGGAGCTTTGAAATTGATCTTGTGTAGTTCTCTTATGTATTGGGTACATTAATCATTTGATTGATTACTTCATGATAGTGCTATGTTGCATTTGGAGTTTGGCATGGATTGGCTGGTTACAAGTCCTCATGGATACTTCGAGAAATAGGTGAGGCTTGAGTTCTCTTATGGTAAGAGATATATGTTGGAATAGTTACTTGTAAGAAAATATTTTTCAATAGTAAAGACCAAGAAGCCTACACCTTGGTTGGACATGAATGCAACACAATCAGCAATTTCACATGCCTCCAAAGAGGCAGTTTGGTTACAAAGACTTGGGAAAGGTATTAGTTTTAATTGCAAGTAAGTTAAAATTGAATGTGATAGTCAGAGTGTTATTTATTTAGCCAAAAATCCTATGTATCATGCTCGTACTAATTATGTTGATGTTTAGCATCACTTTGTGCAAGAAATGGTTGAGAGTGCGAAGGTATTATTTGAGAAACTTGACACTTTGATTAATGTTGCAGATTATCTTACGAAACTAGTTCCTACAAATAAGTTCTCTTGTTTTTGAGTATTAATCATTTGCTTGGAGCTTCATGATATGCAGGTTGCATTTGAAGTTGGCATGGATTGATTAGTTGATGCAAGAAGGCCATTGGCCTTGAGTCCTATACTTGATTTATAATAATGATTCCTTGTTTAGAATAATTGTAATGTATAATGTCAAGTAGGAGAATGTTGGGAATAGGAAATGCCATTTAATTGCAATCCTAAGCATATTTCATGTATCTCCTAAGTCCTTCGAAAGTGTTACCCAACACTAGGATTAGAAATAGATTACATTCGAATGAAATGAAAATGTAAATTGACATTTGTAATTAATTGTAAATGATAGGAACATGTGGGGACGCCCAAGAAGAGCTCCTACAAAATAGGAGCACAAGGGGCACCCACATGGAAGGTGGAACCCACCATGAGTTAAGTTAATTTTTTGGAGAAGGATAACACTTTAGTAATGCATGTAAATATCCTAGAAGTTAGGAATTAATGTTTACATGCATGGAGTTTAGTTCAATTTCTAAGTTTAGTTTAGTTATGGTTTAATTATCTTTAGTTGCATGTCGTTAGTTTCAGTTGAATGCTAGTTGACTTTAGTTGACTTGGGATGCATGACTAATGACTTGAGTTGCATGATAGATAATAGGTGATACATTCAGTTAAGTGGGGATGATCAATCATGCATCCTGTTTGCATGAATTGATGGAGAGATATGTTTCAGTTAACAAAGATTGAATTGGACCCACCTTGGGTGCCCAAGTTGGCATCTTGGAGTTAACACTTTTGTATGACAAGATATTTTATAACACTGAGTTAAGTGGGCCCATTCTTGGGTGCCAACTTTGATGAGAAGCTTACAAGATATCATCGGAATCAACATTGAGTTAGAAATTCAGTTTGGGATGTCTAAATTGATGAAGGACTTGGTTTGACATTGTTTTCATGAAAGAACTCTACTTGCAAAGAATAGGCGTAGGTTTTGTGAGATAAGATTTGTACTTTGTAATTGTAAACTCTTTGGAGTTTACAAGGCTCATTATTGTCTATTTATTGCAGCAAGTTGAAGATAGTTTTATCATATATTATTACAGGTTGTGAAGAAGAATTGTTAAAGGAAAAAAAAAGCATCTCAAGCAAGGATTGACAAAGAATTATTGTAATCTTGTTCTAAGGTTAAATAATACAAGAACTATTGATTCTGGTGGTGGATTTTTTTCCTAAAAGGGTTTCTCCATGGTATATGTTGTGTCACTTATATCTTCTGGTCTTATTCTTCTACAATCTTCTATCTACTTCTACAATTGGTAAAATGAATCTAAACAGATAATCATATACAAAGAAATTATAACAAAGAACACTTAATTACATCTACAATCTCATAGTTTTACAAAGTATTAAAGCTCCATAATTACCTCCATTTTTAATATTTCCAGCATGCTTACCTCAATCACTACGAATTCTTGACCAAAAATGGAACAACATATACATGGACAAGTCATCATAGACTTACCCAAGGTATAAGACATGGACTATAATTATGTTTTGGTTGATAGATTGGAAAAATATACACATTTTATTGCTATTGTGCTATATTTCAAAGCACCATAAGTGGTAGATACATTCTTCAAGGAGATATTTAGATTACATGGCTTGCCCAAGAACATTTTTAGTGACAGGGATGACAAATTTCTTAGTTCCTTTTGGAAAGAATTGTTTCAATGGATAGGAGAAAAACTCACACCAAGCACTAGCTACCATCCCGAAATTGATGGATGAATAAAAATAGTAAATAAGAGGATTGAGAGGTACTTAAGAAACTATATTTTAGAACAATGGACCAAATGGATCAAGTGGTTGCATTTGGGTGAATATTTTTATAATACTTTAAACCACATGTCCATTGGGATGCCACCTTATAGGGCTCTATATGGGTATTATGAACTATCATTAATTGGTCTATTGCTCTCAGGAAATAGAGTACCAATAGTAGGCAATTTGATGAAACACAGTCAAGACATGTTAAGGGTTCTAAAGAATAGTTTGTAGGAGGCATAAAATCAATACAAGGTTTATGCAGATTAGGAAAGGATAGAACTATAAACCACTCAACCCTTATTGTATTATCTCTTTTGAGATTCATGGAAGCTTTTCATTTTGTATGTTTTTCTTGTTGAGGAATAAGAAATTTTTGTTTTGTAGATCCCTTGCATGGAAGGTTTATGTTCATGATTTGATCTTGCATCTTATGTTATTTGGAAAATTTGAGTCATTTTTGCATGCAATTTTGATTTTATAAATGCACTAAGATAAAGTGTCATTCTAGTGTATAATTTTGGGGGATTTCACATATTCTATTGTGCCTTAAATTGTACTCACACTATGATATAAAGTGCCATGGGTGGGTTCTGAGTGCCTTTGTTTTGTCATCACACTTTTGTCAAGTGAGTGTACCTTCCACGACAACATCAAATCCCAGTGATTCATGCTTTATGTGTGTGCCCTAGTTTGCACACCCTTTTATTTGCAGGTACTTTCATGTGCACATTCATATGTTCTTTGTTCTCCTCATGTGTTGCTTGATGACACATAATTTCAGTGTACCATCTTGCCTCTCCCTTTTCTCATTATGGGGGGTTTCTACTATTCGTTGTTTGATCTTGTATCTTATTTTATTCAAAATTCTAACATAAGAAACATATTAACCATAGATAAACCTAAATTCCATGAAATATTGAAACAACATTGCACTAAAGTAGTATACAAACAAGTAAACAAAAAAATAAACAATTAGGAGCAAAGTATGAAAATAAAAATTTCTACACACCAACAACTCAAGTAGACTTGAGAGTTTTTAGAGATTTATTAGTGCACTCCATTTATCAAAAAGGAAATTGAGTTTATAATTCTAGTCATCCATCTCAGTAGCTTCATCATCTTTGTTAGTTAATATTTTTTAGCTTATGTCTTGATCTTTCATTCTTTTTTTGAATACTCTGTTGCTTTTCCTTAAATTTCTACTTGCAAAAGAACAATACTAATGACCCAACATTTCACCATTTCCTAACTCATATTCATTACCTATGTTGAATTTGTTATTTACAATGGATATTGAGAATATAACTCCTCAATTAGTTCAGACATATGTATTTAAGATAAAAAAAGATAAAACTATTTTTTTAAGTTAATTTGTTTACTTTAGAATTATTTTATTAACTACATAATTGAAAATTTTAGTGTCTTGTTTGTATTTTATTATAAAACTATTTGGTTTACTATATATTTAAAAACTTCGGTCTCTTTACTTTGTTTTACTATAACTTATTTATTTACCACATTTTATTTACTTTAGAATTAAAACCTTTATATTTAAAAATAAAGGTCAACTTTAAATGCAATTGGGCCCTTGATCTGCTAGTGTAGTTGAATGGTTCTAAATGAGTCTACCAGGGATCAAGTCTTGTTAATTGTAAGACCTTGACATCATAAAGTATAAAACTGAAACTGAGATCGTGCCTCGGGCAAATTTGGTAGAATGGATACCTCTAAATCCTTGACTCTTAATTGAATAGGTTTTAGCCTAAAAAACTTATATTCCCATATCAAATAGCTAAAAATTGTTTGTGAATGATATAAAATCCTCCACAAATAAAAAAAATAAAAAAATCCACTATTCATTTATAATGACAAGATTAGATGACAATAATCCTTATTTAAAAATACTGATTGACAACAAAGAAAAAAGTCAATTGCTATTAAAATGGATGACGTAAAACGCACCAAGAGAAACCATTTTTTTATTATTAAAGTTGTATTTAAAAACTGAAAATAACCGAGATTACATCAATAGCTGTTACAACCCACTACAACCACAATAAGTCAATGCCGTATACAACTGAATAAAGAAGTCCACACCAGAGCGAGAGTCGTAATCCATCAGGGCTCTACCTATATTCGCCCAGCTATAATGTGAACTTAAAACATTCTAATATAATTACGCAATCTATCAAATTACTTTCAATCTATTCACCAGCGCTTCCAAATTAGTCGCAGACGCTCCTCCTTTACTCACTTCCTCCTCTGCAACATCCCTAAATCTCTCTGCTGCTCTTCTTAATCTCCCACTCTCCTCCCCTTCCATCAACATTTTCACCTTCCTCTCTATTTCTTCACCTCTTATAACCCTATTCCCATCTTCTGCATTTTTCAGCCCTAGCCCAAACTTCCATTCCTCCACAATAAATTTGCAATTGAAAAACTGGTCCACTGCAAGAGGAAATCCCAGCATGGGAACACCCGCCGAGACACTTTCCATGACAGCATTCCACCCGCAGTGGCTAAGAAACCCTCCCACAGAAGGATGCTTCAGAACCTCCGCCTGCCTAAACCAGGGAGCAATTAACCCCCGCCCTTTACATTCGTCCAAAAATCCGGGTGGCAACATCTCCGAGAAATGACTCGCTTCCTTATCTAGACGAAGCGCCCACATAAAACAGCACCCGCTCTTCATGAGACCAGTGGCTATTTCCCTGATCTGAGCTCTCGCCAGAGTCATGAAGCTGCCGAAGGAAACATAGATGACCGACCGCGCCGGTTTGGAATCCAGCCATTCACTGCAGTGCGTGTCGAGCTGTGAAGAGGAGCCCATGTTGAAGGGACCCACACAGTGCACAGGCGTTTTGTGGCGCTGTGTCTCCACTGCTTTGAAATCCAAGGCGTAAAAAGAATTCGCCACAATCCAATCTGCTGTCCTCACATTGACAAAACACTCTGCTATTTCATTGCCCAAAGGAGAGGGAGGGATTAGGTCGACAGTAAGGTCCGTCGTTTGTAGCGGAGGCGACCTGGCAATATAATCCTTCCACCCTTCTAACCCTGCAACGAGAAAAACCAATCAATCAGTTTTTTCTTCCCTCCAAGCCTGCAAGCATTCAACTGTTATATAACTACTTCTAGTTTTTCTTTCTTACATACCTGAGTTTAAATGATAAAAGACGGAAAAACTTGTGACAGACATTGGACAGAGCGAAACAGATTGGAGAGAGTGTCTTTTGGCAAAAGGAACAACCCACTTGAGGAACACATCGGCAACGATACATGTTGCAGGTGTTCCCGAGCGATTGAGATTGGTTAGGAGTTGAGCCACATGAGCTTCCATGTTTGACAGAGAATGAAAAAATCCTGTCATGTTAGCCCACCTTTCCGACTCCTTCACCACGCATTCCGGAATGAGGGCGGCACGGAGGTTTGGAGAGTGGGTGAAAGGATTCTGGTCGGCCTGGGTAATGATTTTGTGCCATGACTCTGTCACCACAAATGTAACTGAGATTCCATGAGAAGCAAGCTTAAAGCCGAGCTGCATCATTGGATTTACGTGCCCTCGCCCGGGATATGGAACGAATATCGCATGAGCTTCCATTATTTTGCTTTGCTTTTTTCCCCTGCAACTGAACCAGAGCTTGATGTTTTAGATCTGAAACAGAGAACAAAAAAGTGTTCTGATAATTGTTCGACAAAGTATCTTTTGCACGGAATTACTTTTTAGCGTGTCTGCTATCGGTTAAAGTATTTTAATGCGAGATTTTTATTGTTTTATTGGACAGACATCCGTGCCGTGATTAAAATTGCACTCCTTGCACTTTCCTCCTTTTTCTTTTAAATTTTTTTTTTGATAGGGCTATTTTTTTATGATAAAATCTGGCATTTTATGATACTTGTTTAAGTACTTTAATGTGAGATTATTATTTTTTATTGGACGATAAACATATGTGTGAAAATTGCACTCCTTGCACTTTCATCTTTTCTAAATGTATAAGTAATGTCATTTTATTAAGAGGAAACAGTATATAATTCATATAATATGTGTTTTTATTAATTGTTGGGGGATTAGTATGTGAGGTGAAATGCGATAAAATTGATTGTTATTTTAGATTTATGTATTTTAGATAGAAGTAAAATGTATAACTATATTTTATAGTAAAAAATTGAATAGAGTTTTAAGTTTTATCAAAGTGTAATTTGTCTAATTAAAAGTGATGTTCATTTAATAGATGAAATATTATTGTTTTTGTTAATAGATTAAGGGACTTTAGAATAATTAGAAGCATAGTATTATATTTTAGAAAATGGAGACAAAAGAAAAATAATGAAAAGAGACATAATTTGGAAAAGCTCTCAAGAATCATTTGTGACATGGGTGTTCAAATAATTCATGAACAATAATGCAATTGTGTGTGCATTCAAATTCATGATTCTTTGTATGTAGACAAATAATGCTAGAAACATAGTTACAAAATTTAGGACACATGAAAAAATATACATACTGAAAAGAAGAAAAATATAGTGGTTTCTTTCACTTCTAGGGTTTTGGACCTAAAAGGAGAAAGACCAATTCTTCAACCTTTCACTCAAGAACAAACCCTTGAGATTTCAATGCAAAGGAGATTGAAATCTGACAAAGGGAAGGTCCTAGGGATTGAATAATGTCTAATGAGGGGTTCACCACCAAATGTAAAGTTGGAAAAGAAAATGTTGGAAAACACAATGTGATATGCAAAAAATGCTAAATGGCCTAAAAAGGTGAACAAACTGTAATAAAAAGCTATGAAACTGAAAGTGTGAACCTGGAAAATTGAAGAAGGTACAATGGAGGTCTGGATCACTAAAAAATATATTGTTGAAGTTGACTAGGACTCATACGTCAGGTTGGATGAATCAATCCAATTTTCTAGAAAATGTACCAAAGCAAGTTTCAACAAAAAAGGTATCCATATATGCAAAAATCCTATTTAGGCCTATATAGTGGGACTCATTCGCCAATAGTGGTGAATTAGTCCACTTCTATTTTTTTGGAATTCTGAAGTGGATTTTGTGCCTCTCGGACTGCTTTGCTCTTCCTAACTGTTTTCGGATCCGAAACTACAAAATTCCACCTGTAGGTCTTCTCCAAGCTTCTCCAAGGCTTGATTACAACTTTGACAACTTTTAGGAACTTGAAAAATTTTCTCCAACTTTGCTTCTTGAAAAAATTGCAACCTAGCTTTGCAAATCACACACAAGAAGAGGATAAAATGTTGTGGGGGTTAGTGAATAGCAGTTTTCCTTGGTCAAACCCCTTGTTGGTAATTAAACCTTGAAATAGAATAAAATATGGAAAGAGAATGATGAACGAACAAATAGCAATGTTGCAACTCGCCAAACCCTTGCAATCAAGGTGCTACAAACATGTGAGTAATGGCTCCAATGGATGTAGACTTGGACTCTTTCTTGATGTTGATTAATCTCGAATGAATTGAAACACAAATCCTACATCACAATGGTTAGCTCCATAACAACATGATGCAAGAAATCTTTGACATGATGATTGCAAATTGAAGAATGCTCTTGAATACTTGATAATATTCCCTTGAAATTCCTTGAATAATCTTGTGAATGATCAAATGCTCTTGTGAACTCTCTTGAATTCTAGGTGACATGATTGCTTATTAGGATGAAAATGAGACAAAGAACCTTGTATTTATACCTAATTATGCAAAATTCCCAAAAATACAACACTACAAGCCGACATTAGATCTAAGAGAATAAAATCCCACCAGAAATTTGATTTGAATTTGAATTTTGGTCACATGGGACTCATTTTCCCAAGGTCAAAAATGATTCCCATTACACATAATGTATGGGAACAAAAATCAAAAGTGTCTAGAAATGTGTGAAACTTGCATTGGGGCCAAAAAGACCTAGGTGGGACTCATTTTCCCAAGGTGGAAAATGAGTTCTAAACACTAAATCTAGGCCACCCAAGCCAGGAACACCTGAATTATGATTTTTTACTGGTTGGTGTCGGGATTATCCTTAAAAAGATACAATAAATGAGAATTGTGGATGTAAAATAGGGCCAATTAAAGCATAAGAAATCCAAATTATTAATGACAAGCCTAAAGGAATGTGAAATTATATTACAACACTTTAAAACACTCCAAATAAGTCAAGGTTAAGATTAATTATGATTAAAATTATGTTTAGGTTGATAAAACCCTAGAAAAGTGTGAAAGTGTTACAACACAACAGTTTTGCAAGGCACCATTAAATTTCATCAGTTCACAAGGGCCCAAGACCTAATGTGAATGTGTTACCCACATTACAACACTAAATTAAGATAACATTAAGCCAAAATTCACAGGGAGGACCTAAACGAGTGTGAAAAATGTCAAAGGATTCTTTTTTCAACACTACACATACTAACAAATCTAAAAAACAATAATAGGAATATAGAAATAAATTTGAATAACATTCGATAAGATAAATAAATATAAATGATGGAAATATAACAAAGTAAATAGATTATAAAACCTCCATATGAGTGTTTCAGCAATGATACATATAGTTAGAAAGAATGGTGGTGATTGTTAAGAAGTTTATCAAACAATCAAGCCCATATTTGGTCTATTGACTTCTATGAGAAACTTCCAAGATAATATAAATTAGAGTTGGATAATGTATTTGAGTTTCTAATCCTAAGTGTGTATAAAATTTGAGAACAATAATAATTCTTACAAAATAATCACTTAACTCAACAATGCAATGATGTTAAACACCCTATGTGTATAGAGAAGAAATTCATGATGTGGAAAATTAAAGAGTGAAAATGGTGGGTTTAAGGGACTCTATATTTAAATGGACAACTATCTAAGTACTTATTTTTAGAGGTATGAAACATAATTACAAATTTATGAGAATCCAAATAAATTTAGATGAAAGAGAAATAAGGAGCTAGAAAAGAGAGCGAGATAGCAAAAAAAATATCACTAGCTTAAGCAATCCAAGAAGAGAGGTCTTTCATGGATGGTGAAGAGAATTTGTTGTCTTAAATTGTCTCCCTCAAGAAGTATCTAGCCATTGAGATAAATTATGCCTCTAGAATCTTGTGACCTTAAAAGAAAGAATACAAGTTCAACTATAAACATTGGTATGAATTAAAATAAGTATAAAAATCATAATGGATAATGGATTGTAAAAGTGTTGTAAGCCTAGGTTTACACAAGAGTTTTAATGAAAATCTTGAAAATTGTGGACAACTCACACTAAGTAGTATAGAATTGCTAAATATTTAATGTACATAGGAATGAAGGAAGGAATTTGAATAGCCTCTTAAGTAGCTAATAAGTCAAAGAATGTTAGTTACAAATTTGATAAAGGCTAGTCAAATGGATATTATGAAATTAATAAATTTGATACATCATCAACCTATCCATTATATTTATTTACATGGATGTAATGCCACATGAAAACAACTTAATTGTATATTTTTTCACCCAATTACATTATCATTTGAGGGAAAAATCTTAATCAACGCTATAATATAAAATGGTAGGAACTAAAATGGTTTGAAGAAACATGTTTTTAAATATACATAACAAATATAATCAATCAAATACATAGAACTATTAGAAAATGGAATGAAAAAAGGTCAAGGACATGCTTAATGCAACTTAAGAATCATACTATGAGAATGAAAACTACAATTAGGCCAATAGATAATATCACCTATATGTAGGATATGAAAGTTATTATTACATTTCTCCCCAAATGTAGCAGGTTTGTGTCACTAGGTGTTAAAGCCTACCTAAAGTATAGAATGTAAATATGGAAAATGAAATGTAAAAAATAGCATATGTGCTACAAAAAATATATAATATTTAAATGGAGAAACTAGAGTATTTGAGGGATATTTGTTAAAAATTAGACTAATAAAAAGATTAAGTGTTTGAGGAATGATAAATTCAATATCATATTCCACTCAAAAAAATAGATTTTTCAAAATATTGATGGAGAAGGATAGGAGTATGCTTAGTGAGGCTATTCTAGAAGAAAATTTCTAGGTAGAAAAAATTACCATAGCTTATTACCTAGTTAATAGGTCTCCTACATTAGTGCTCGTCAAGAAGAAACATATGGATTTGTGGTAATGCAAAAATCCCTCAATAAGTTATTTGAGAGTTTTTGTTGTGATACATATGCTCATGTGCTTAGGAAGAAGAGGTAAATGTTGGACTGTAACAAATTTTTTAAGTGCAATTTCATCAATTATAGTATTCATGTGAATAGTACAATATTTGGGATCATATGTCAAAACGAGATTTATATATCAAAAGTGTTATCTTCAAAGAAGATAATCCTTATTTTAGTACACTATAGCCAAAAAAGAGATAAGAAAAATATGCAGTTTAACTAAATCCAAAGACTAAGAAAGTTAAATCAAAATCCCATAATGGACCTAAAGAGGATGAGAGCTCAGGTAGTTCAAATAGTTTAGAAGATGAGGTAGAACCTCATCTTAGCTCTTCAAAAGGTTATCTCATCATTGATAGTTGTGAGAAAGGTATTCTCTCCCTAATTAGAGATGCATTTTTTTTAAGTACTAATACTAGTGAGCCTAGGATTGCAAAGGATGTAATGGGTATGGATGACAAGATTCCAAGCAAGAAGTCATAAATAAGAAATGGAAACATTAAAGAAAAATAACATATGGGATATAAAACCTTTTTCTTGATGGATGTAAACCTATCGAAGGGTGTGTGTACAAATATAGGGGACCAAAAAGAGGCCAAAATCACTTTCTAGTCCATTATGTATATAACACACTCATGTTATAATGAATTTGTTTAATGGCTTGGTAGTGGTTTGAGCACTACCAAGACATAATGTGAGCATGTTATAAAATGAGAACATTATAATACTACACTCATATTTTTCTTTCCATAAAATTAGAAAAATGCATTTTTTAGACTATTTTTTATTGTCTACATAAGGAAAGCACATTACAATATGCCTACATTAGAAATTTCCTTGAAAAGTACCAACTCTTAGGGTAATATTTTCCTTTGGAATCAAACCCAAAGGTTTTCACTTGCATGTCAACATCCAAAGACACTTTTCTATAAAATATAGGAAAAAAACTTTAAATGTTGATCATGTTCTCTAATTGAGTTTGTACTTTTTTATGTTGATATAAAATAATAGTAAAAGAACATCAAGCACTCTCCTATCTTTCTAATCATGTATTTTTTATACATTTTAAATATATTAAGGTTTTGACCTTCAATTTATTTTGCTAGTGTCTTCATTTTTTCCTAAAAAACCCATGTATAGTATTTTTCATGCAATATTTTATCCACTCATCTAAGTTTTTTAAAAATTACATTTTTAGATTTTATACTTATTCTATACACATTAAAAATTACTTGTGATTAGTTTTTAAAAAATGTGGGGAAGTATGCTCAATCTTTTTTTTAAGGATGTATCAAGTTTTAAAATTGGTATAAAATCTCAACCTCATGAAAAAATTACCAACCATTAGCATGCTAAATCATTGAGAAAACTAATATATAGTGTGTATATATACCCTTAAAATTTAATCATTAAATCCTTAAAAAAATTGGCATGCTCTTGTTCATTCTTCCCATAATTAGGATAAAATATTGGTTTAAAAAATTATGTATGTTTACAAAGTTTTGGGAGAAACCCCTATTAATGCATAGAATTTTTCATTATGAAAAATGTCTCCTATGCTCCCTCTAAGATGATTTTTTTATAGTTATGCATGATAAACATACTTTAAAGCTCTAAATTGTAATTATAATTATATTTATTATATATATATATAACTTGTATTTTTTTAAGATAATAAGTTTTGATAATAAAAAAATAAATTTAATTTAATATAAGATTATAAAATGAATTAACTTAATATTTTGATTGTGAGCTCTCCTTCCAATTTCATTTCTATTGATGTGGTTTTTGACATACCAATGTACCTAGAAGTCATGAAGCCTAAATATTGGCACTCTTCTTACCATAAAGGAACCAATTCTCATTCAAGGCAGCTTTGTCATCAAAATTATTTGGAAGGCCTAGGAAGCTATCAAAACATGGCTTCATTGGGCTGGAGATGATTTTCGTAATGGTTTATCCATCAATCAATACTCCATTTGGTGCTCCCATCTTTCTAGCTCTCAAGGGAGGTTGTTGGCTCTCTTACCTTGGACTTCAGATTTGAAATTTTTCAAAAGAAGAGCTATAACTTTGCTTGATTTTATCCACCCAACCACCAATAATTTTCTTCCTTGGTTGGATTTCAAGTTGAAGTATAGACTTTCTAATCAAGATTGAGAAACTTACTAGATAATCTTTGATCCCATACCTCTGCATAGTCACTTCATAAGCTAGGTGTGAATTGTTTCAAACCTTGGTGAAAGGACTAGAAATGGTTTCCAAATACTCCTTTTTGGGGTTACAAGCCCTCTAAGGGGTAGTTTTGGTGGTCTCCTCACTTTCATAAGGTTGATCAACCTAATTTTCACTAGTAGTTGCATTCCTCTCATGGGATATGGAAAAAAACATTCTAGGGTGTTGGTCTACTATTCTTGAGTCTAAGATGGCTCACTTCACTCAAGGGTGTTTGTTGTACCAAGGTCTTCCTATGGGGACCCATCTTGCTCACATGGGCATTCCCACTCTAAATTATCCTTTTTGTGGTCAAACTGATGATGTGTTGTCCATGATAAAAGGGTTTAAGTAGGCACCAAGGAATGAATAAAATATTATGGGGCCTTGCTCAAATGCTATGACAAGGTAAACATTCTACAAACTTTCAAATGTGTCTAAGAACACAAAAAACCTACAAAATTTTCATAAAAATGCTCCATAAACAAATATTAGTACTAGGTGTGCCAAAAGTGTGGACATCAAATTTGACCTCAAATAAGGGAGCTAGATACATAAACAAGCAATAAAACTTAAACTCAAACAAAATATATTTAATTTCAGTTAGATAAAAAAGATGTAAGCAAAATAACAATGTAAATGCAAGAAAACAAGAACATTATACCTCCATTCAATCATGTTCATGTGCTCCAATTTTGAATGATTGTGTAGAGATGCAATGTGGATGCTCTTTGCTTTGATATTACTTGATTTGATAGCATTTACTTACTATGAATAATGGATTATGACACCCTTATATAGGTAATCCTCTTTAAGGAAGCTTTCCAAGTTAGACATGGAGGATTGAGATTGAAGAATGAAATCAAGGGTTAGGATTGCTTTGTATAAATGTGGATCCTAGCCTCTTGATAAGTGGCTAGAGGAGATGAGATATTTTTTATCAACTAGGAATGAGATTTCCTTAAAATCTAGGGTAGAAGGAATTGTAAGCAAGTGAGAAGGGATGGAGGAGATAAGTGGAAGGTGAAGATTGAGAGATGAAGTGGAGGGTTAATATTTCTCAATGTTGCAAGCTCACACATGTGTGATCAAGCAGTGGGAACAAGTGGTTTAAGAAGTAATATGTGAAGATAGGGAGTTCAAATTTGCACCTAATAATTAAAATAAATGGTGGAGATTAAAGGATAAGGTTTTAGGCTTTTAATTATATGGGTTGGAATTTTAAATTAAAAAGAATATGATAGGTTGATTTATTAGCCTAATCAATTAAATAAGTATTCATTAATTAATTGATTAGTTGGAAGAATTTTGGACTAAGGTTAATTAATTAAGTGTATTTAATAAATCAATTTTAGGGATGTGAGGGAAGTTAATTGTGACTTCAGCCAATTCATCAAGACTTGGCATCCCCCTTGCATTACCACTACCATGTTGTGCTTCCTCAACTTCCACTGTCTCAATTTGCACTTCCCAAGGAATAATAGATGGACTTTGTGGAACATTCTCAGATACATTCTGAGAAACATCATGACTGAATTCTTTAGATTCCTTAGGAATTATTATAATTTCAGGTTGAATGGAGGTTGAGGTAACTTTACGATGTTTCCTTGATGAAACTCTTTTTGGAAATGTTTCTAAAATAATAGCTGCAGGAGACACTTTCATGGTTTTCCTCTTTCTAACCTACCTAGAGGATTCAGACTCGGCAGGAGAAGATGATAGTGAGACTGCAGTGGCAATAGGCATTGCTATAGGAGAAACTGTTATAGGGGAATATGCTGCAGGAAAGAGTGGAGTAGAACATTTTTGCTTTTGAACATGAGGGTCAGATTCTAGGGTTTGTTCAACCCTAGATGACTCTCCTACCTTTTTTTTCCCTTTTTCTTTTCTACCAACAGACCTAGTTTGTACTTGGGTAGAGGGCTCTGGTGTGGAGGTTGTAGGACTAAGTGCTACAGGAGAAAATGATTCTTGCTTTGCTTCCCTACTTGTAGATTATACTCTCTTTTTCTTTTTCTTGCAATGTGCAAGGAGTGCTCTAGGAGGCTCTAGAGGTTGCAGATCCTTCTGGGCAACAAATTCTTGCCTAGAAAGGGGTGATACATCCCTCAAGGAACACTCAATCAAGAATTTAATGAGGGCATGATGGACTATAGAGTTGTCCCTACCCCTCTAGGTTTCATGGGCACAATGTTTCAAAAGGTTTAACAAAAAATTTGGAACATTGACAGTTAAACTGTGTCTCATATGACTCAATAGTTTAGAATGATAGGAATGCAAATAGGAAAAATGTCCCTCACAAGTCAAGTACCTGATTATGAAGGTGGAATATTCCATGTATGGAGGAGGCAGTGACACCCATTTGCATCCTTGTTTGGAAACCTCCAAGGGTCCATCTGTTGGTATTGTGAATTCAACCCTAGCAGAGACAACATCTCTCCCTCAAGAAAAATTTTCTCCTACCGTCGGAAGCCTAGCTACTTCTGTAATCCACTCTTCTTTAACAGCTACTGTCAAACCCCACACTATAACTTCTCCCTCTGAAAGAGTTCTCAAAAACTCATCTGTAGCTTCCTCATTATAGGAATCTATCCTTAGAAAATAATACAGCCAACCACAATTGTTGAATGCCTGAACCGCTTGAGGATTTTGCGTCAAGGGTACATGAGCTACAGGCTCATGCCTTACTAACTGGCCACCCATATTCACAAATTATCCCTGCTGAGATTCCTGAAACTCAAACTTCTTCTAAAAATTTGAAAAACTTCTTCTACCCTACTGTCACTTTTCTTTACTTTTCCAAGAATGACACAAAGGATAATTGCATGAAATGATTGTTAAAATCTACTCAAATCAAGCAGTTAATTGTTGTTTAGGATGGAAGCACATAGTCGTACTTGGTAAGTACAAGAAAATAAAAATTTCTTAACAGTTCTGATAGTGGCATAAGAAAAAGTTGAAATGGATTACCCCTGCCCCCTACTAAAAATTTGGCATGTGTCCACACATGTGTGAAAGGATAGGCAAAGAACAGGTAATGATGACACATATGTACATAGCAATTAATGAAAAAATGAAATAAATAAACAATGTGACAATAAAAAATATCACATACCTTGTAATAAGTGCTCCTACATGCTGGGAAAGATCACAACTCAGCATGAAATGATGGATTGAATTGAAACCATAAATGAGGGAAGTATGACAGGATGGATGACATGGATGGGTGATGTGGAAGAAGAGGAAATGAATGGTGGCGATGGATGAAAAGCGGATAAAGTGGCTTCCTTAAAAAGGAAACCTTTATTATGGGCATGCAACATAGATTTTAAAGAGATGTTGCAAGAGAAAGGTCAAAGCCTTTTGCTGCAGGAAGATTAGTGGCCGCATCTGAAACAAACTACTTCATAAATTCTTCTTTGGACATTGGCTTATGATACAACCTAAGACGATGTCCATTAACCAATAGGTTGAATCGGACAAGATCTATTCTAGCTAACTGAACTGAACCATTATCAAACACATTTTCTATTTCATAAGGACCAATCCATCTTGTGGTAAGTTTACCTTGATTTTCCTTGTACCTGGAGTCATAGAGTAGTGCCCAATCACCGACAGAGAATTGCTTAGTTCTGATATGGTGGTCATGCCATTTTTTTCTTTGTTGTTGGATAGCTTTAGTATGATGCAGGGTAGCTTTCCTTATCTCATCCAATGCATTCAGCTACAAGAGGCGTTCGTTTTGGGCTTCTAAAATATTAATGTTAAGCTGGAGAGCAATCCTTAAGGTCTTATGCTCAAACTCTATTGGCAACATGGCAGTTTTTCCATAGAGTAACTCAAAAGGAGCGAACCCTGTAGTTGTTTTCTATGTTGTCCTATAGGCCTAGACTACTTCAAGAAGGTGACTACTCCAATCCTTCTTGTGTAATTGTATTGTTTTAGTAAGGATTGCCTCAATTTCTCTGTTGGTAACCTCTGCCTGACCATTGGCTTGAGTGTGATAGGGGCTAGACTTTTTGTGCCTAATCTTATAATCATTCATCAATATAGTGATTAAGTTTGATGTAAACTGAGCTCCTTGATCAGTAACAGGTTCCCTTGGGACTCCAAACCGAGCAAAAATATGCTCATATAGGAACTCAACAACTTTATTATCACGAGCATGTGTCATTGCTTTCACTTCCACCCACTTGGTTACATAATCTGTGCAAACCAAAATGTATGATTTCCCATTGGATGGAGGATCAATAGGCCCAACAAAATCCATGCCCCACTTGTCAAAGGGACTAACTACCACTTGAGGATATAGGGGCATTTCATCAGACCTTGTTGGTCTTCATGTATCCTATAGTAAGCACTTTCATAGATGTTCTCTTGGTTGCAAAGTGCCCACCACATGGCTCGTCGTGACAGGAATGCAAAATGGCATAGGTCTCATCTTCCCTAACACACCTTCTCATGACTTGTTCAGGTCCTATGTAAAATAAACAGTCTACAATCCATAAAAAATTAAAACTTTTCTCTACCAACAATTGTCTTTCCTTTGGTGAGAAGTGGGCTGGGATCTTGTTGGCTACTAAATAATTTGCAATATTTGCATACCACGGAGTTTGAGCAGCAATAGAAAACAAATTTTCATCAAGAAAGCTATCATTAATTACCTCAGGGGTGGCAGGTGTAGTTGTTTGAAGTCTTGAAAATAAATCATCCACCGCATTAGCCTGGCCTAGCTTATCAATAACTGTGATATCAAATTCCTGCAACAATAGGAACCATCTTGCTAATCTGCCAGATATGTCAGGCTTATTCATGAGGTACCTTATTGTTGCATGATCTGTATGAAAAAATATTTGGTAACCAATGACATAATGTCGAAACTTGTTCAAGGCATACACAACTACTAGCAATTCTTTCTTTGTGACAATATAGTTTAATTTAGGGCCTTGAAGATTTTTGCTAATGAAATATATGGCATGCTCTATGGATTCTCCTAAAATTTCCCCTATGGCATATTCAGAAGCATCTATGTGTATATGAAAGGGTAGACTCCACTTCGGTCCTTGAAGAACAGGTGCCTGAGTAAGTTCTTAAGTTGTAGGAAAGATTTGTCACAAGCCTCAGTCTAGTTAAATCCAGAATCCTTACTCAATAAATCATATAATGGACTAGCTATTTTTCCGAAATCTTTGATAAATATTTTGTAATATCCAGCATGTCCTAGGAAGCTTCTAACATCCTTTTGTTTCATAGGTTTTTGCAAAGTTAGAATGACTTCTATTTTTGCAGGATCAACTTGAATTCTTACTTGAGAGATATGATGGCCTAAAACAATTCCCTCTTGCATCATCATAAAGCACTTTTCACTATTCAAAGACAAATTTTTCTCCTTACATTTTTTCAACACTTTCTCCAAATTTGCTAATGCTTCTTCATAAGTAACTCCATAAGTGGTGAAATCATCCATGTAGATCTCCATAGAATCATGAGAAATGTTAGCAAAAGTACTGATCACTACCCTTTGAAATGTTGCAAGTGCATTACACAGGCCAAAAGGTAAGACAAAGTAGGCAAAAGTGCCCCATGGACTGGTAAAAGTTGTTTTGTCTTGATCCTTAGGGAAAATTCTAATTTGATTATACCCACTATATCCATCCAAAAAGGAGAAATGCTTTTTACCAGATAATGATTCTAACACTTGGTCAACAAATGGTAGTGGAAAGTGATCATTTTTAGTTGTTGTGTTTAGCTCCATGTAGTCTACACAAACTCTCCATTTTCCACCTTTTTTAGGAACAATCACCAATAAAGATACCCATTGACTGTCTGAAATAGGGTAGATAAAACCAGTATCAAACAATTTTTGGAGCTCTTTTTTAACTATTTCCATGAGTGTTGGGTTTATCCTTCTTTGAGGCTACCTAACAGGTGAACAATCTTCCTTAATGTAGATCCTATGAGTAAAAAGTTGAGGATCTATTCCCTTCATATCCCCGTAGTCCCATGCAA
Source organism: Sequoia sempervirens (assembly GCA_007258455.2). NCBI lineage: Eukaryota > Viridiplantae > Streptophyta > Pinopsida > Cupressales > Cupressaceae > Sequoia > Sequoia sempervirens. The sequence goes on along the minus strand of VDFB02358134.1, from coordinate 16,632,843 downwards.
AAGCTTTGTGTTGATCTTGCAACATTGTGACTAGGGCAGTTTGTTGAGATTGAGGCGGCTTATTATTAATATTCAGACATCGGTCTGGAGACACTTCTACTTGCTTCCAGTAAGATCATTCATGGAGGTTGCTGATAAAGGCGGTGTCTGTATTTCATGTGGAAGAAAATTGTGATAATCTGTAGGAGATTTAGGTGGTAGGCTCTCAAGATTCAGTTGTTGCAGGAAACATTGCTGAAGACAACTATCTGGAACAGATGGGCTACTTAGATCAAAGTTGGACTGAAAAATGTGTAAAAGTAGGTCATCCTCACTCTGAAGCTGAGAAAATGGATTAGGTTGCAGCATCATTAGCTGAGCCAATGAATTGACTTCTTCAATTTCCTCTCCTAAATCTGGCCAAATTGGTTGAGACAAGTCTAGTTGAGGCTGGGCAGGTGGGTATAAAACTAATTTCTTTCTTGACTGACCATCAGAAATTGTCATGTCTCCCGAACGACATCCTATAAGAGCATCAGTTATGACTAACCATGGTCTACCTAGGATGATAGGATATCCTCCCAAAGTTGCCTTAGTGGACAATATGGTGAAATCTGCTGGGTATTCCCAAGACTCAAGTATGACAATGGCATCTTCTACCACTCCATCAGGGGTTATTGTGGAACCATCAGCAAGCTATAGGATGGTAGGTGTAGACCGAATGATTAGGATATTCAAATACTCTATAGTATTCTTGGTCATTACATTGATGGTTGCATCAAGGTCAATCAAAACATTCTTTACTATCTGGCCATTAATATTTATTTTTATCATAGGACTTTCAAGGTCAGTATATTTTGGAATGACTACCTTCCCTAACATAATATCTACCAACTATCCTAGAACATGGATAGTTTGGGGATCCTTTTTCTTTCTTCCTGGTTTTTTTAAACAGGTCTTCTTAATGGCTTTTCCATAAATTAGGACATCTTTAATGGCTTGAAAAAGGGGAATTTGAATGTGTACATTCTTCAACTGATCCAAAATATCAAAAGTAGGCTCTTCCATAGACTTGGATGTAGTAATTTTCAATCTCTAAGGAAAAGGCGGTTTGGCATGATGCTGCAGGATAGGCTCCGTAGAGACAATATCTGATACAGGTATATGTTCTGCAGGATCAGTAGGTTGTTCAGAGGTAGAGTCTAGAATCTTTGTAATTATAGGTAGTTGTGGAGCAAGGAGAGTGGTTCCAGACCTGAGATGGATATCATTGATATTTAGGACATAAGTTGGATATTGATTGGCTTTTGCAAAATACATAGGTTGTTGTTATTGCTACTTATTATTAGGATTGGGCAATGGTTGAGCAAGCATAGGTGTTTGTTTTGGAGGGAAAGTATTTGTTGTAGGTGTTGCAGGAGGCGGCACGAGGGCTGAAGGTTATGGCTGTTGAAGCTGCAGGGATCCAGAGGATTGGTTCTCCCATTGCTAATAATCTCTCCATTGAGGATTCTATTGCCAATTACCTTGGGGTGGAGTCCATTGTCCTTGTGGTTGCTGCCAACCTCCTTGAGGAGATTTCCATTAAGGAATCTAATAGTTAGGCCAGTGTGGTTGAGAAGTATTCCAATGTGGTGATGGGCCATATGTAGGTTGCCATTGGTTATTGTAATTAGAATAAGGATTACCAAAAGTCAAAGGGTCTTGAGGCATACCTTGTTTTTGAGCCCATGGTCGCGTTTGTGCAATGAAGAATACTTGGTCATAATCACCCTCCACTATCTTAAAATCAGTAGGTAATTTCTTAGCCTCCAGGTTAGCCACCATCTTACATCTACAGTCATGTTTCTTTTGTTTGCAATGTGGACAAAATTCAGCCAAGATTGCTTCAACTTCCTCATGTTTCTTCCGAGCTTGCATAGTATCCAACTGTGTAGCCATGTTGTTTGTGATATCTTACTTGAAATCAAACAACAAATGTGTGATCTCCATCTGTGAAACTTCATTAGTAGAAGACTTTCCCACTGTGGCTTGATGACCTCTACCCTTCTTAACAATTGCTCGAGAGTAGTTGCGACATATTGTCTTGATATAATCCCAAGGCACTTGGGTTATATCTCCTCCTCCCATCAAATCTAGGGAATCTATATAGGTGTCATTGATTCCCCTTAGAAAAAGTAGTTTCTGAGATTCTTCATTGAGAGTATGGTTTGAATTTTTTTCAGGGAAAACAAGAATCTTGAGATATAGTCTTCCAAGATTTCATCCTCCTTTTGTTGAATTCTAAATATATCATCACCTTTACTACCACTCTTACAATATTCCTTGTATTTCTCAAGAAATTTTGTTTGCATAGCTTCCCAACTATCAACAACATCCCTTCCCAAACTCATAAACCATCTAAGAGCTCCCTCCAAAGTAGCAGGAAACAACTTCAGTCTATGAGCATCTGAATTGTAATCATAGCTGCGACAAAGGATGTCAAACTCAAACAAGAAAGTGTCTGGGTCCTCTATAACTAGTCCATAGAACTTGGGAAGTAATGAAGAAGGAATATTTTTAAGGTTATCATTATTTTTCTGAGCAATGATGGGGAATTCAAAAGCAGGAGGTCGATTAGGTGGACTACGTGCCATATTTGCTTGATTGAGTATCAAAGCAAATAGATTTTCTTGAGTTTCTTTGTTAGCTGGGGAAAATGGCAATTTAGCAAGTAGGTTTTCAGCAAATGGATTGATATCTTGGTCTCCTCCTTCCTCAAATAGATTAAAAGCTAGTTCAAAATTGTTATCAATGAATGGAAGGTTAGGGAGGAATCTTCCCAGAGCATCTCTTCTTCTATGCATGCAATATAATTAACCGTACATTGAAGGAATTTAAAAATGCTTCAATAAACACACTAAACCACTGCTAACAATGACTATGACAAGTTCTTAGCTTGACACCATCCCCGACAACAGTGCCAAAAAATGGTCGATTCCACAAAAGGATATAAAAGTCATGGAAAATCCTAACTTGGGAATTGGACATTCCAACAAGTGACTAACATCTTCTTATGGTCATTCATTTACATTGTCAAACCAGGGAACGTATACTTGAAATGGAGTGGCACTGTATGTGCACTAAGAACCAGTTTCAGTCACAATTTACCAAAAATAAATGCTTACAAGGAATTCTACCTATGCTATAAGAATGTAATGTAAAGTCTTCTTAACTTAAGCATAACTTAATCAAAACAGAAATCATGACAACTATTACTAAGAAACAAACTATGAACTAGCCTTATGCTGCAGGAACAAACATAGGGATGGATTCCTAATGCTGCAAAAACAATATGAGAGTGAGTTTGCGCTGAAACCTTTAAGAATGAAATCTAACTTATAATAAACAAAAGATAAATAACTAACTATAGATACTCACTAAGTGGGCCCCCTTAGAAAGCATCAACTAGTTTATACAAGAATTGAACTCAAAACTTCATCACCTTTTATTCATAAACTTGGAATCATATCCATTGATGTTCTGCTTGTAAGAAAACTAACACAAAACACTGTTTCTTATTATAATACTAACTTTAACACACCCTGTTGCTCACGCACACAGGAGGAACACTTATTTATATTAGAAAAGCAGCTAACTACCTAACTCTAACTGAGAAAGACGTGGACATAAATGCATCCTAAAACTGAGGAACAGACTTCTCATAAATGAAGGCATATCTATTCAACACGATTTAGAGAGAATTTAGTATTCCACTCTTCCTAGATTAATGATCATTTAGATTTCCTCCCAACAACCTGGTCAGAGAGTCTTTGCTAGAACAACTTCCTCAATGTCATGCTGGAAATGGACTTTACTGCAGGGTCAAGATCTGTTGTTCTTTGACTCGTTCATGCTTCCTTCAACAACATGCGATGCACATGGCGACTGAAGTGAAATTAAGCACATGTGGAAAGTAACACGATACACATTCATTAATCACATATTAAATCTATTTCATTATCCAAAAACCACATGCATTATATTAGTCATTTGGGAGGTCAAATAGGGCAATTAATACAGACACATAGAGATGTTAAGCTGCAGGAATATAGGAATGTATTGCTATAGGATACTACCCGATTTTAGATAAAAATCCTTTAATCAAAGAGTTAAAACAACCATCAACAATAAGAGTAAGGGTATTAAAAATACATCATAATATTCAAATTATGAGCATATTTCGAGCTCATCAAGAACAATGTCTTTCTCTTGTATATTGAACCCCTATTGCTACACCTTATATTGGGTGCATAATATCTTCCCTTATGAAATTGTCTAACTATACCACCTTACCATAAATCTACACAAAGGGTGTCACACCTCACCCTCACATTACTATTCTCCTACTTACATCCACTAGGGGCCTATGACCTATACTACCATACTGGGGGGAATATGCCTTTTCCAAGTATCATATGTACCTACATAGGTACTTTGTCCATTGAGGGCCCATCACCATTTACACTTGCCCATATGTTAGGGTTAGAGATGGTAGATATCTAACAATTAAATGCAGATTTAAATAATAAACAGAGAAACTAAAACATACACAGAATAAATCATAACACAAAGAATTTAACGTGGTTCACCCAATCTGGGCTACATCCACCAAAACGCATCCATCCAATACTTTTATTATCCAGTGCAAAACCTATTACAATCTTGCAAATAATCGTGTTTTTCATCATACTGTAACCCCCATCCCAACCCCTTTTAACAAGCTTTTAGAAGCTTCCAGAATTAGGGTTTTACAAAGTCGATTTTCTTTCTTTTTTGGAGATTTTTCCTTTTTTGTTGACGACGTGAAAAAAATGGCAAAAAAAAATTTCTCAGGGGCTGCGCCCCCGAACCCTCGCCCAAGGCCCAACCCGACCCCGAACCCCGACAAAGATAGGGGGCCGGGGTGTACAGTATACCATGGGCTATACAGTATACCATGATCAGTCGCCACATACCAACACCATATTCCAAGTCCATCTCTTTTTTTTTAATGTTACCTTCATCACACATTTATTTACCATACCCCATCATCCTACATGCTACATTTACTTATTACATGATTTATTCATTACCTACTATTACTTTACATGATTATATGCTTACACACTCATGTTTGGACTATATTTATAAGTCATGTATTATCTTCTTCTCTTCAATTCCTTGCATCCTATAGATAGAAACAATTAATGGGGGCATATATTGTCACTAGAATTCATATATATTGAGTTTTCAAGTGATTACATAGAGACTTATGACTATGACAAGATGGACTGATATCACATCACATGACCTTTAATTTGACAATCATTGGTGACACTACATAAAGATTTAAAGCATATTCAATATATTCTTATTAATTATATGAATTGTATAGGATCTATGATGTTTGTTAGTTTGAAAATTATGCTTGAATTGTGTTTTTCATTCACACGGCACAAAATATTTTATTGAAATATCAATTTTCATTGTTGTGTTATTTAATATAATTATCTTATGGAAGAAATAGGTCATTATATGCAAGTATAGTTCACTTAATTATTTTACTTCATATGAAATATTCAATATAACCATACATTTATATTATATGTATAATTTATATTCTACTTGAATACAAACAATACTTATGGTAAATCATTTTAGACTACATTCCAAATAATTATTTATTATGATTTTCATCCAAGATCATGACATCAAAACCCTCGTGCTTCCACAAGGATACACTTGAAAAAATTATGCCTAATCTTCCATTATCAAAATGATACTGATAAAAGAGTTAATTTGATTACAATATGAACTTTCCTATATAGGAAAGGATGAGACAATCCACCTATCATGTAGATTGGAAAGTGCCCCATGAAGTGGCACAAATGAGAAGACACATGTTCTATAGGTGCCAACCTTAGGAACACTTAGAGTGTGCAAAGCAACAACCTCTCTGAACAAGTCATCAATCGTGTGTGCCAAGTGTTGAGTGAACTTTGAGGTGAGATGGAAATACTTCCAACCTTAAAAAGGTATGTGCATGAGGTTTACCAAATAACTTGGTAACCTCTAGAGGTCTAAAAGGTTCCACATTCAGTTAGACAAGAAGTTGTCTAACCTCATCAGTTGACCTAAGTATGCTTAAGTATAGTGAATAGATTAATTATTCACACTAACACCCCCCCTTAAGTGATACTTGGGGAGGTCACAAAAGTACAATAGATAAAAATGGGTCCTGACTAGAGGCCATGTTAGGTACCCATATACAATGCATTCTCTCATAAAGTAAGGTAAAGGAGAAAACCCAGTGGGAACAAAACTCCTCTCTAAAAAAAAGATTTAGAAGTATTTAAGACTTGAAAAAGGTGTCCCTTGATGATAGGAAATTAATGATGAAGAAATCCTAAAGCATGTTAAAGTTATAAACTCTATCAAGGATGAACTAGTTTTTGCTAGAATCAATGAATCTCCAAGTAATGTAGAACAAGATGTAAGATACAAAACACTACATGAGTGAACATATTAAAACTACTCAACTATTTTACACAAAGTCAATCAAACTTTATGAAGTCGATAATACAGATAGTACTATGATTAGGAGTACTAGAATCTCAAAAAGTGGTCCACTGAATTAATCCCCCATATGAGAGATTAGGATAGAAGGAAGGTTCATGAGGCCTTCCAAAAAAAAATTATGCTTCATTGAAATAATCATTAGCATAACACATCATATTCCCCCCTTAATGCTAAGAAAATATAAGCAGAATCAACTAAAATCGAGAGTGTGGCTACATCATGAGAGGGAGATCAAGTGGAATCCATGAGTTTGCATCCTATTTGGTGAGTTTTCATAGCAAACAAGCCACACATTTCATCCACTCCCAGGCTATTTTGCAAACCATGTGACATATTTGGAGGTTGTGTTTCAATCTTCAAGCCATTTCAACTTCAATTTGAAGGTGGTGTGTAAAGTTGTATTTCAATTTGTATCCCATGGTAACCATTTGGACCTATCACAACATGCACCCAACCATTCATGCCCTTCTAGAGCTTGCACAACACCCCAAAAATTTCCTTTCCTCTCATCTAAGTTTATGCTCATTCTTAACAACCTAGAGTTTGCAGGCCGCACCATTTCTTGGGTGATGCCCTTTGAATTTGCAAGTTGTGGCTTGTCTTTTGACAACCTTTGATCTTGGGTGCCACAATCTTTTGGAGGTCGTTGCAATTGAAGAACATGCCTCCATCTGATTTTTGAGATAGATCAATAGAAGTAAGGCTAAGACACTTCATTTGTAGGCCCACGCTTTTGTTTGCCATCCACACAGGTTGTTGAAAGGACACAAATTACAATCTAGAGGATACATTTGAGACATACCATGCATCTTTTGTGAAGTCGGGCAAGGGATTTGTTAGGTGTGACAAAAATTATTTGAAATTTGAAATTTGGAGGTGATGGCACCTTCAAATTTTGCAAACTTGAAATGTTTATGTCCTTTCAATGTGTTGATAGAGGCTAGGTCAACATACTGCTCAAACTACCTCAAAGCCCATCTTCGCCGATTAAAATTTTCCAACTCAAAGGTAATCTCACAAATCCGTATGGTAGAATTTTTTTGGTACATATGGTAGTAGGCCTACTCAGTTTCGTGCTCCCTAGATAAGTTTTGATACGCTATTTAATGCATTTCTAACTACAACTTGACTAGATTTGGCATTCCAGAAAGTTGCAAATTTCAAAATTTTGAGGGCAACCCATTTCTCATTTTGGCTTGAAACATCTTAATTCCTAGTTTCCTAAAAATCCAAGGTCAACCAATGCATTATTTTAATGCCTTTCAAACTTGCGCCTCAACGGGTTCATTTACAAAAGAGGTACCATATTTTGGTTTTCTGGGCGAGTTTTTATTACAAACTTGTGTTTTATTTAATTTATTAGGCCCACTTACAAAAAAACATGGCCCCAAAAATTCCCATTTGTGAGCAACAAAATTCCACCATTTTGCCAATAAGAAAAATTGAATTTTCCACTTTACAACTTTGAAATTTTGCAAAATTTAGGGCATCTTAAGCGTTTTAAATGTTGTAAGGGGTCTTTAAAATCATTTTAAAATGTTTTATAATGAATTATAAGTTGAAAAAATTCTTCCAAAGTGTTTTCCCACTATCCTACACACAAGCTAAAGGAAAGGTTTTGAGAGAGGTGTAGGAGTGCAGACAGGTAGTTTTGGAGCATTTTTAAGGTTTCTAGAAGCTTATAAATTGAATAGATATGTCTCCCATTTGTATTTTAACACTTGGGGAAGGTTTTGGAGCATTAAAATCAAATAAATTTTTTGATTTGATCCTCTAAAAATCATCTGCAACCTTTTTAACACCCCTGTAATGTTTTGATTGTCATTTGAAGCTTTTTAAAATGCTCATTAGCAAGGGAAACAATTCAAAAACTAAATGATGTCTTGCATTATTGATAATGACTTGCATTGTTGCTCTCCACCACATAAATTGAAGATCAATCACGTTTTTATTATTTGGAGTAGATTTCTCAAGTTTTTGCAAGATTCAATGTGGTTATTGCTTTGTTCAAAGGTTGTCCCAAGGTATTTCCCATGTGCCTTGAGAGTATTTTCATAATATTTTGAGCTTCTATAGAGTGCCAATAAGCAAAAAAATCACCCAAATAAAATAGTCATGACCGACATCTCATTATTCTTTTGTTGCAATGGTTAATGCATCGTGTGAAGGTTTCCAATGGTCTATAGAGAATTTGGTGCCAAGAAAGAAGATTGAAGAAGGAAAACATACGGGTAAAAGCACAAAGCTGTGTCACACTTTCAGCCAACTTATCAGCATAACTCAATTTAAGTATTTCTAACTAAAAATCAATTTTGGTCAAACATATGATCTAGTAAGATTCATTCTAGCTAAGTTAGATGCTTCCACAACTTTTTCAACTAAAATTGTTGGCTAAAAATGTATGGAGCACCACTTTGAGTCCAATTTACCAAAAATATTCAATTATTTGAAAAACTTGAAGTTTCAATAACTCTTGCTAATGTAAACAACATTTTTAAAAAAATATAAAAATACCCTTTTGTAGATCCGTAAGTGTAGTTTTAAAAAATATGTTTATTTTCATAGTTTAATTATTTTTTATATTTTATATTTTATTTTAACTAAAAGTAGGTTTTCAGCACAAAATATTAGGTTGATTACTATGCCAAGGAAAAATACTTAAACTTATTAAAAAAAATAGAAAAAAATATGATGCACTAGATAAAAGAATCTATTTTAAGATGGTATAATTTTGTTTCCATTTTAGATAAATATTTAATATGAAAGTTGATGTCCGATGAAAATTATTGTTTTTTGATTCACGCACATTTTAATATTTATTTAAAAATATATATTTATCAAAATTGGAAAAAAATATATCCATGCACTAAAATTTCAAGTTATAAATACACACAAAAAATTTGAAAGAAAAAAAATGAAATTTACTATAAAAAGTTTGACGTCCCATGCAACTTCATTTTTCAGCATTTTATCAGCAATTAAATTATAATTTTAATTTATAAAAAAATAGTTTAAAATAATTTTTTATATTTTTTTAAAAAATAAAAACATAAAATATACTAAAAAATACATATTTTACTAGTTCACATCATTTCAAAATTCAAAACATATATGCTACTTTTTAGTGATTCAAGTTTAAAAATTGGATCAACGTTGGCCGTTTCCTTTATAAAGTGTGACACAACTTTGTGCTTTTACCGATACATCCGGGAAATGGTGCTAAGTGTTCAATTAGTAATAGAAAAAATTTCACAGAGGATTAGTTGTCAGACAACTATTTGAAAAAATGTCAAATATTTGTAGAGAAAGAAATGAAAATTTTAAAGATTAAAATTTATGGTGAAAGAATGCAAGTTGAAGCTATTTTTTAATTGTCAATGAAATAGGTTTTGACCTAGAAGTGAAAATTTTCACTTGCTAAGTTAAAATGAAGTAGTAAGACCATTTTTATATCCAAGTAAAAAAGTTGCACAAGAATGAAGGCAAGCAAAGTGACAAAGTAATTTTCAGTTGTAATAATGAAGACAAAAGAGGATGGAAAATAGTGAATAAAGAGGCATTATCTAAATTCCAATTTGTTGCTAATCAAAGGGAGCTCAATTTAATAGATGTCAAGGAAAGATTAAATATGAGCCTTCTTCTCTTCTTTATATGTATTTTCTTCTTCATTTGTTAGGGTTCTAAGTTTCAAGGAGGCTCTTCAGTTTTAAATTTTGGCCATGGAAGAGGTTGTGTATTGGAATTATTGAATGCTAAGGATTAAGATCCTTATATTGTAAGTCCACATATTGCAATGCTCCTATAACTTGAATGCAAAGATTTGATTATATACTGTTATGTAATTGTCTCCATGTCTAGGATGTAGTATTTTTTGAATTGAAATAAAAAAGTTATTGAGGTTCTTCAAAGAAATTTGTTGTTTGAGTTATTTGTTTATTTGCTTTCCATTCAAGGAGTGGTGTAAATGCTTGCAAGTAGGTAATGAAGGTATTATATTTTCATGTGGATTGTTAAGTAGAATTTCATGACAAGCTTAAGTAGACCTTTTTGTCATAATATGATGGAATTTTGTTGGTCATCAAGATTATGCTATGGTATTACATGATATGATGTGCATGATATGTGACTCTATAGCCCAAGGTAGGAAATGGTCTTACACACTTGTCTTTCCCCATTCTTAGAAACAATCTTGAAATATATTCAACATTTTAATGCTTTAGTTTTATGTTTATTTTGTATCTCAACTTCATGCCTGTAATGAAATGAGAACGAGGGTTGTACCATTATTTAATGCATCCATACACACTATTGTTATATTGTATGAAGTTTATCTTCTTTACACTATGTTGCACTATAAGTTGAATATCTGCATCTAGTTTCACATAGGATCACCCTCCTAGGTTCTATAGAGCTTGATGTGTAGGGGAGAAATGTGTAAAATCAATCTCCAATGCATTGGACACTGAGCTTGAAGTTCTTAAGCATAAGGATTGGCTATCCTTTAGAGGATTATCAAGGTTCTGCTAGAAAAAACACCAACAGATTGGCAACTCTACTGGGGAGACCAAAGGAGTATCCATTTAGAAAGATTCAAAAATTTTGTGTATCTTAACATCTAATTTAGATATTGAAACTTTTAGACCTGGAGAGGGTGATCCCACAATACTAGTTTACAATTTTGGCCAAACTAGACACTGAACTATTTTTTTCTATCTAAATCTTCACTTTCGGGCACCTATACCGACTATACTATGAGGAATTTGTAGATGATACAAACTAGTGATTTGTGACATTTTTTTTGTAGATTCTAAATATTTAAAAAAAAAAAAAAATGGAATCAGATTGCAGTTGTTTTTCCATCTCCTTCGAAAACTAGTCTTTTTTCAGTAAACACCATTTTTAAGGAGTGATGCTCACCATATACAACATAACTTTTTTACCGTGAAGATAAAATTCTATTTTTTTCAAATTTAGATTTGTAACTATGATATCTAGTGCTTTTATTTGGTTTCATAGTGTTTTATTGAATATTTTTTGCTTAATCAAGTTTTGAAGTCAAACTAATTACAATTCAGACAGACAAACTGTATAAAACATATCTTTTTTGTATGTATTGAAATTCAATTTTTTTGTTGGAACAAGGACTTCAATATCCAGTGCATTGATATTATTCAAAAAATAAAATTGATAATCTACTATTTTTCCACATGTGCAGAATAGAGAGCTTGATTTTTGGTGAAAAACCTACATTCACAAGAAATAAAAAATAAATATAATAATTAAATTAAATTTGTTTAAAATTCTACTTTTTGGGAAGCTTATAATAAGAAATGCATACTTACAAAAAATAAATTTTAAATGAATTCATTTGATCCGCCAAAAGGTAAATCAAAAGTGGTTTTTTATCAACATTTTGATAGGTGTAAAGGAGACTCTGTCATAGGTATGGTTTAAAACTAGTGGGGTTCTATCCAAGGGGCTTTGATCTAAAGTGGTTCGATCAAACCCTCTTCAATTGGAATCCTTTAAATGGAACTTTTCAAGGCTTAAATCATTATATTTTCTAAAAATATGTGATTTCAACAAAAATTAGGATCTCCCAGAAATTGTAAACCAGTATTGTGGGATCACCCAAGAAGGTTTTGTTGTAGCTGATTTAAAGAAGATTCTCTTTGAATCTAATGTTGGAAGAGACCCAAAATAAAATTGTAGCATCGAAAAAGTAACCATTTTTCACGCTTAGTTTGAGAATGAATAAATAATTATAAAATGGACCTAAGTGTTCCCTTATTTAGGGTGTTTTAAAGTGTTTCTTTACACTTTCACACTAATCTAGGGATTTATTAATTAACTAAGGTTAATTAAAACTTAATTGACCCTTTAAATTCAAATCCAAGCCTAATTTATTGCATTTTCTAAAGGATAAATCTTGAAGTTACTCATTAATAATGTTGCATAACATTTAATTTGGCAAGGTTTGAGTCCTAGTATAGTGACCTGGGACACATTTTCCACTTGTAAAATGGGTCCTCACTATGTCCTAGGACCCCCTTTTTGCATAATATTTCATAATCCCCAAATTGGTCCTAGTTAACTGTGTTAGGACCCATTCGCCCAAGGTAACAAATGGGTCCTCCTTAACTTAGGACACCCTTTTTTGAGCTTATTCTTTAGGAATTCTCTTAGATCTGATGTCGGCTTGTTTTATTTGGATTTCAGGATTATATCTTAAGATAAGTATAAATATAAAGTTAATTCACATAGTTTCATCCTAGAAGAATTCCATGAGAATAAGAAATCTTCATAAGAGCGTTATAGAGCATTCAAGAGCATATTATCAAGGTTTAATTGCAACAATCAAAGGTCATTTCATCATGTCAAAGGCGTAGTGCATCATGCATGTTTTTGAGCTAATGTGTTGATCTAGTATTGAAGATCCAATTCAAGCATTGTTTCATATCAAAGTCCATGATCAATATCTACATTCTTCATGGCCACTTCATGCTACATTGCTGATTTGTATTCCAAGACTTCATCCAAGGTATCATTGCTTCATATTTCATGTTACATGTTCATTTCTCATTGTTTCATTATAAAGTTTAATTACCCAAACAAGGTTTGACCAAGGAAAACCCCTATTCCCTAACAATCAACATTTTTTCTTCTCTCTTGATGTGTGATTGCAAGTTTTAGGTTGAAGACTAAGTGGAGAATAAGATTGGAATAAAAAAATTCAAACTGTAAAGTTATAAAAGTTGTCATCTATCTTGCAAGATCACGAAAACAAGGCTACAGAATTCATTTCTGCCTTTTGGAAGCTAATCACTTGGGAGCTAGCAATGCAAACATTGAAGAACAAAATGTAGAAATCACTTTTTCATAACCCTAGTAGGGACCCATTTGCCACTAGGAAAATGAGTCCTCAGTGACCCCTAAAACAACACTTTTTTAGCATATTAAAACCTCCCTTATTGTTGTTATAATAGTTAGATTTGGTTTTTGATATTTATTTGCATCATATATTACACATAATTGTATGTTTCATAGCAAAAAAATTAGTGACTCATCATCTTGATAAATTCATCTTGATAAACCCTATTTTTCAATGATGAACCTGACATATTAAACATTGTAATTTTATGATCTTTGGAGTCTTTCTTTTCATCCTAGGTTATATCTTACATTAATTTGCATTAATAAATCAATACAATGGTGTGTCAAGCTTTGAAGAGGAGCCCATGTTGAAGGGACCCACACAGTTTGTGGCTCTGTGTCTCCACTACTTTGCAATCCAAGGCGTAGAAAGAATTTTCCACAATCCAATCTGTTGTCCTCACATTGGAAAAAAACTCTCTAATTTCATTTCCAGCAGGATGGGAAAGGGTAATAGCTGACGGAGAATTTGTCATTTGTAGCAGAGGCGATTTGGCAATATAACACCCTTCCAACTCTGTAACGAGAAAAACCAAACAATGATTTTTTTCTTCCTACCAAATATATAATTTGTAACTATTAATTCAAGTTTTCATTTTTGCATACCTAAGCATAAATGATAAGAGATGTAAAAAATTGTGACAAACATCACATCAAAATAGAGAGCAGAGCATGACTTTTAGCAAAAGGGACCGCTGACTTGAGGAATATATCAACGACAATGCATGTTGCTAGTGTTCCAAAATGATTCAGACTGATTAAAAGTTGAGCAACATGAGCTTCCATGTTAAGACAGGGAATGAAAAAAATTGTGTGAAGTTTTCAACCCTTTGAGACTCCCCTACCACGCAGTCTGGAATGAGAGCGGCCCGGAGGTTTGAAGCGTGGGTGAAAGGATCACTGTTGTCCCATGTAATAATTTTATGCCAGGACTCGGTCAATAAAAATGTAACAGAGATTATGTGAGAGGCGAGCTTTAAAGCAAGGTGCATCGGGATTCAGATGGCTTCGCCTGAGAAATGGAACAACTAACGCTTGATTTGCCATTATTTTGCTTCACTTTTTGAATTGGAAATAAGCCAAAGCTTGATATTTTAGATCTGAAACACAACCGAAAAATACCTAGTCAAATAGTAGCTTGTCAAAAAAAAAATCTCTGAAATCGATTTCTTCCACTTTTTACAGGAATTGTAAGCTGGAGGCGTCTACAGTTGCAGCGGGGGTGAAGAATTGATGTTCAAAGAAAAAATCTTTTTCTTAAGTTTTTCAAAGTATAATATTTATAATAAGTATAAAATTAGTATTTAATTATATTCATAGGTTTAGTGACATAGATAGAATGTAATGATGTGAACATGTTAACAAAATTATTAAATTATATATATATATATATATATATATATATATATATATATATATATATATATATAATATAACTCTTCAAGTAACTAAAATAACTGGTAATGAAACTATCAAGTAATTGAATGATTTTAAAAAATATTTTAAGTATATGAAATAAAATAACATAGCTCTTCAAATAAAATAACCAATATAAGTATATTTAAATATTTTGTAAATAATTCTAAAGTAAAATAAAACAAATCTTAAATAAATATAATAACTTGATATTGAATATAACATCAAGTGATTTTCAAAAATAATAGAAGAAATAATATAAGATCTGGCATTCTATAACATACAACAAAAAATATTTTTCAAAAATTGTTGGTTTGGGAGGTCACAACAGGCCTTCCATTCCTCCCATACATGTGCTCTAAGAAGTCTAATATAGCCTTTTCTAGAACTTGGAATTTTTAAATTAGAAATAAGAAGATATAACTTCTAGATCAAATTCTATAATTAAGAAAATAGTTGCTTCAAAGTTGTTTCAAATTGAAGAAGGGTTGGCTTTTGATGCAATCTAGTACCAAGACCCCAGCTAAGGGTTGCTAGTTTAGGCAACCACCCAAAGAGGATAAGAAAATTTCAATAATAAAAGAATATTGAAATTATAAAAATTTAACTATTAAATATCAATACAACTTTCACCATATATAATTAGACTATTCAAAACCTCTCCCATAACTTACTTCACAATAATCAACCAAATCTATCATAAAATCTTTGTTCTGAATATCAGAACTACATATAATAGACTACTTTACCAAAACTTACACTTCTCCCTAGAACTCTACAGCCTCATGACCCTACTAAGAGCCAAAAAATTCCTCCTAAGTTGCAACTATTCAAATATCTACTACTATTTTCGTGCATCGCTCTGAAACAATTCCCATTATAGATAAACATTCATCACCTCACTACAATATAGACCAATACTACTTGATTATGAATTCCAACCAAAATGATCATGACTCAATAGATCACTCTTCATGACTATCATGAATTACACCTTACATTGACACTCCAATTGAAAACAAATGACTCTCTCTCTCTCTCTCTCTCTCTATATATATATATATATATATTTATTTATTTATTTATTGAAATGTAGAAAAAGGTTAAGCTTAGTGTCCAAAACTTAAGGTTAATTCTACATTTTCTAGGATTTCATTAGGATGCAAATCCACAAGGCAATTAGATTGAATTTCAACCATAAATAGTGAGTCAATTAGACTTGGATCTAATCCTTTTGATCCTTAGAAATGAATTGTAATTGAATTATCCCAAATAACCCTATCAAACAATGTGCCCGAGACTGGAAAATGTAAGATTTTGAAAGCTAGAAAATTGTAACAGAAATTCTAACACCAGATCTGAGCTTGGGAGGACAATGTGCACCTACAATAAATATTTCATCTAAATTTTTGAGACATAGGTGTCGAGGGTGCCACTGTCCTGGTAGGATTTTTTAAAATTTGAAATATGGGTTTGGAGTTTTTTTGTCTTCTCTCTTATCTTTTCTCTACAAAATTATGTTTTCGGATCTGGACCTACAATAAAATCTACAAAAGAGATGGTACATGGTGGCTATATAGGAGCTTTCGTTAGTCAAGCCCCTATTTTGATATTTCTACCTCCATAATAGCCAAAGATCTGATAGAAAATAGTGTGTGTGCCCTAAGCTTAAGTTTTTCTAAGGTTGTTATGAGCTAAAATGAAAAGAAACCCTACTCTTGAGCGTACTAGAGAAGGAATCCTATATGAAAATAACAAGATCTAACTAAAAGAGAAGTCAAAACACTCTTAGCAAGTCTAAAACACAAATGATGAATCTTGAAGATGAGAACACTAGGAAACAAGTCATTAGGTTGAAGGAAATGTCCAAATGTATCTCCCAAACCTAGAATCCATCATGTTCTTTTATTGGCATCAACCTTCAATCATGACATAAGACTTGATTAAACCTAAAAAAAGCTTGATGTTACACCCCATTGTGTGTTTACCTATTTACTATTATTGTGATTGGTTAAAACATTGAATATATGAATGTGTTCACAATTTTGATTGGAAATCATGTGCTATCACTTTGTTTAATTGTATTATTTGGAAAGAAATGAATGAATGTTAACTTGATTAATGTTATATTGAAACAAATATGTGGAAAGGGCATTTATTGAATTTGATATTTCAATGATGATTTATATAATGAAAATGATGGTATTTTTAACATCTAATTACTATTTTGAATGTGTTGAGTTGGATGCAATTGTAGGGATCAAGCCTCCAAAAGGAGGGGAAGTATCACTTAGGAGAGGGATTTGGTCTGGAAACCCTTAACAAATCCTAGACTGAACTCTCACACACTCACATATAAAATGGTTAAGTCAAGTCGTACTTGTGGAAATTAGTAAGTCAATCCATAGTATTATTTTTTCATGTGATAGATAGCTTGTGATATCATTTGAGAGTGTTTAAAATTGTATTAAGTGTTTGTTTGGTGAAATATCTCTTTTCTTATATGTTCTTTATATAGTCGATTAGAAATATATACATAGAATGTATATATGTATACATATGCATGTCAACGATAAGCCCATGTACATGACTTAATACGTACATGAGTATACGAAGGTAACATACCTCCACATGCTCATGGATGGATTGCCCATGGGCATGAGGGTATCAGATGGACAAATAGACATGCATATATATATGGATAAATACGCCAAATGTATATATGACTAATTGATAGGTTGGAAAATATTTGTGAATGATTATATGAGTTAATGTATATATGTGATATATTCATATATACATATATATACATATTGACAAATGTGTATGTATTGATGTAATGAGACGTCCATACACGTAAATCGATATATGTATGTATATGTACATATGTATATATAAGTATATACATATAATGTTGCTTTTAAATGATATCATGGGAATATGCATTTGTATATTAATGATTTATTATTGATTGATGTTAATGAATATATATATATATATATATATATATATATATACATATACATATATATAGTAATAGTAAAATGTGCCATGGAATAGTGAATTTTGTGCATAAAGAGTAGCAAGCAAACATAGTAGTAATATGAATATATCACAACAAGTGTTTAATGAGTTAAAAATATTAGAACAAGATTCCACGTGGGTTATCAAGTCAATAATCATGCATTAAGAGGAGTCAGTCCACTTTTTAATAAGTGTTAGATGTAAAATATAGACCAATTCAAATGCTTTGAACACTTAAACTAGAATTAGTTATGTTACCCAATTTTCACCTATGGGCTCAATCAGGCAAGAAAAATCATGTGACAGATGTTCCAGATGTTCGAGAAGGCCAAATGGAACATTTACAACAAGGGAAAAATCGTGCACATGATGGTTTTCCTCAAGGAGCTCAGTTGGAAGGCATCTCCCAATCCAGTTCGGCATGAAATTTTTCTAGGGAAAAATTCGGCAAGACTCTGCAGTTGTCTTGCCGACTAGCATTCCATTCTATTAAAAGGAGGCCCTTCAGTCACTTGGACATCCCTATCGCCGAGAGTCTTTATGTGTCTCGCCGATTGGAAATGATATCGCTAGAGGATTCTGCGTTTGACATAATATCTCACCGAAGGGAGTCAGGTCTCGGCGACAAAGAGGGTTGCCATCAGGGGTTTGCTTCACTAAGAAGTCTGCCCGACAGAAGGAGGTCCCACCAAAGGTTTGAGCCCGATGATAATTTTTCCTTCGGCAGGAGGTCTGGTTGAAATGTTGAGGTCTCCCCGAAGTACTCTCGGTTCAGCAAAAGGAAGCTTCGGTCGATATAATGTCTCACCGACCGAAGGGAGTCTCTGTGACACGGAGTGAATTCGGCATAGGCCCTCACCAAAAAGAGGAGTTCGCTGAGATGTCTGGGCAAGGCAAAGTGGTCTCAGCGAAGGATGGCAACGTCGGCATGAGGTCTCCCCGACTGCAAAAAGTCTTGCCGACTAAAGGGAGCTTGCAAAAAGATAGAGGCTCGGCGTAAGGTCTTGCCGACCCAAGTGTCTCGTCGACATGAGGTAATATCGGCATAACTCTTGCCAATCCATTAGAGTCTCAATGAATGAAGTGGCATCGGCAAAGCAAGTTTTCATCGCCACAAGGTCTCGGCGATTGGGAGATGTCTCGCCGATGGAAAGGGGACCCCACCAAAAGAGATGGAGCTCAGAAAAGGATATTTCCTTCGGCAAAATGTCTTGTCGAAGGATGAAGGTCACACCGAAGAAAACAAAAAAAGAGCCTCACTGAGAGAAAGTGATGTCGGCATAGTGTTTCACCGAAGACATAAAGTCTCATCGAAGATTTGCCATAGGTCCTACTGAATGCGGGGAGGTCTCCCCGATTTTTTCTACATCGTTGTAGCTCTCAGCCGTTGCGGTAATCTCTTCCCAACGCGGTGTAGTCTCAGCAACAGGAGGAGATATCGATATGACAAATGAGCCTCGCTATGAAGTCTTCCCAACTTGATAGGGTCTCGGCGAAAAGAATGTGGAGCTCGGTAAAGTGGATTGCGTTCGAGGTGACACTAATTGACTCTTGCCAATGATGAAAAGCTTGGGGAGGTGTCAAGGAAAAATTAGAGAACGATGAGGAGGTTGGTGAGATGTCTCACCGACCTAGCGAGCTCTGGCTAAAGTTGATTTGGAGCTCTCTAAGCAGATAGGGTTTTCGACATGGTGTCTCAGCGATAAAAAGGAAGTCTCCCCGACTAAAATGAGTTTTCGCCAAAGCAGGACGCCCTCGTCATGTGGTCTCACCGACCATATATGGTCTCATCGAAACAAGAGGGGGCTCGACAAATGAACACTGTCGGTGTAATACGATGGTCACCACCATGAGGTCCCAGTGACCAAGTAATGTCCCACCGAAAGCCAAGGGCCTCGCCCAAGGAAGGTTAAGTCGTCGCGATGTCTCACCGACGACTTAGTGTCTCATTGAAAGAAATGAACAAAGCTGAAGATGACTAGAAATGAGCTCGCTAAAAGGTCTCATCGACCCGGTAGGGTCTTGCCAACATGGATGTGCTCACCTAGACATAGGAAAAGTTCACTATGAGGTCTTCCCGAACACACGATCTCTTGCCGACAGCGATGGAATCGCCAAATAAAAGCAGTATTGGTGTGACTCAATGGTGCTCGCTATGACTTCAGACCGATGTCGATTGTCTCACCGATGTTTTTGGCAATATCAATATGACTTCTAAAGCTCGCTAAGACGTCTCACCGACTGTCACATGTTGTGCCGATAGCTTCAAGGGGCATAATCACATTGGTGAGACACTTCCAATGTCTCACTGAGATGCGATTCTGACTGAGCAAGCCTTTGACCGTCAGGCGATCTACGTGAAATGTGCCCAGCCAATCAGAGTGGCCTAAGGGCGAGTCGTGGCGATCTAACCAAGGAGAAGGTGATTAACAAAAGGAAAAGCAATGTGAGCTCAGGAGTATTCAAAGTAGCTTGACTGGGGGGAATTCAAAGATCCACATGATACCAGGAAGTAAATGTGGTGGTTGCGAAAAGATCTGAAAAAGGTTTCTCTAGGGGATGACTCTTCACCGACATGGACACACAGGGTGCAGCATTAACTTCATCCAAAAGATCTAAAGGATAGTTTTCTGAGCCTGGATATTTTTGTAAGCCCTAGGGGCCAACCTCACTTTTGTATATAAGGAATTTTTTGCCTCTTTGTAAGAAGGGTTCGAGAGTTCTCCTGATGTTTTTCTGAAGTCTGTGACTTCCACAGTCCTCTCTCAAATTAGTAGAATTTTGTAACTCATTTTGGAGCATGATATATAAAGTTTTCCTTGGTGACTGTTGATGTTCGGATTCCATCTTGTTCTTGCAAAGTGTTGTGCATTCCAGGTTCATGATCAAGTTATTTTGTGAATTTCTTTCATTCCTTCATAACTTTATCTTGTGTTTCATGCCTTCCTTTGCAAAAGTATCACTATACAAATCACAAATTGTGTTCACTTAGTCACACATGGATTCTAGTCTATGAAAATATTTCTTTCCTCTCCAGAAAAAGTGTGTGAATCAAACCTGTTTGTGAAATATTAGTGCAAGGCTTACATAATTTGATGTGTAATCTTATGTTCATCGTTAGTATTCAAGTGTAAATTTAGTATCTCATTATTCCTGTCAGTTCGGTGTATCACCTTAGCGTTAGTTTTATTTTATGTATTCTTTCTCCCTTTCCCTTCAAACATCAGTAGTTTTAGGTGACACCAAAGGAAGTCGGCCTTCTCTGGAGGTTGACCTTTGTCTACAAGTGACCCACACTTTAGAGATCTTCCCATGTTACACTGAGGTGTTGAACATCAGGTTCAACAAGGGTGCAACTTCAGCTGATAACAGTTTTTAAAGTGAAAATAGTGACAAAGTTAATAGGGAATGAGTTGATTTGGTGGTGCTAGATTATGAATTTTCTCAAACCACATAGAGTTTGTAGCTGCAAATCAATTTTTTGATGATTAGAATGTGCTAAAATGAACTATTCAAACCATAGCTAGCTCAGTAAGAGATCGATTTGTTGTTCCATTTGTTGAGTATTTACTTGAATTGCTACCACCTTTTTTATTTGAAGTGTTGATTCAAACTATATTGTTGTGTGGTGTCAAATTGTTTAGTAGACCTCTAAGCTTCAATGTCTGAAAATTTTGTATAAATAGATGAGTTACTCTTCTCATTTGGACACGATCATTCTTGCTTGTTGCTATTTCTATATCTAAGCTATTATCTTTATGAGTTGAGAGTATTTGTGAGGTTAGAGTAAGAGAGTTATTGTGAAATACTTTTTGGGTGAATTGGAGTGTTAAGAGAAGCTTGGAAAGCTGATTTTGGAAGGAATGAAGTAGTGAACCAATTTTCCAATTGGAATTAAAAGCATTTACAAGCATGTGGTCTATTCCTTGTTTTTTTTGTTTGGAAAAATTGAATGTTAATGATTGTTATTTGTGATAAATCCTAGATTTGCTAGTATAGGGAAAGATTGGCATTCCTTATTTGAAGTAAAAGAATATTTTCTCTTCTTGACAATGTGTTTGTAAAGTATTTTTTGTACATACTCTGTAAGAAGGAATGATTGCATACTATAGTATTATATACTAGGATACAAAGCTGCTTGATTAGCTATGAATTTTTTGATTCAAATTGTATATGAATTTTGAACTATAAGTAGTTCATTTCTTCTCTTGGGAGTAGTAAATCTTACATTGAGAATAATTTATAAGAGGGAATCTACTTAGTAGATATGCTTAAATTTACAAAGGGGGATAGGTTTTTCATGTGGTTAAAGATTACCTAATGAAGGGATTACCTATGCATAGTGTACAAATTACTTGAGACAAATCGAACTAAGGAAGTCTATGTGATCTAGGATGACCTTTTTATATGAAACTTTGGCCAAAGTAGTATAATTTCCCACTAGTTACATTGTCAATTTCACTGTGTACCTTTTATGCATGCTAGTCCATGATTGGCATACAAGTTCTAGTCATGTAGGGAACAACATTGAGTTCCAATAGGCTATAGTTATTGTCAAGCATTTTTTCCTTGATCATTTTTTTATTTTTGGCTTGAACATGTTTTTGGCTTCAGATATGTCTGCACTCAAGTAAATTCATCGAAAAGGTGCACAATGTGCCACATGTTGGCTGCGCAACTTTCATTTTTTTCCTTCCTTCCAGGCAAGAGTCGAGACACGTGTCAGCTTGTTGAATATTTTCTAAGGGAGCCATATTCATGAGTTTGAGAATTTCCACCTATTTGGCATGTCATCTCTTCACTGTGAGTAGTTTGTGCTTTTATCAAGAAATCTCTTTTGGGAATTTTTTAGAGCTTGTTGGCCTCTTTTGGTTTTCGGTATGGAAGCTTTGAGTTGGTTCCATTGGGTTATGTGACTGGTCAACAAGACTTTTGTAGGGTTGTTTTCTAGGATTTGATCATTTTCAGATAACTATCTTTGTTAAATATGTAAAGAGCATTAATGCGGAAGTTGAGAATTGATGAGAAAAGATTGTTATGACCTAACTGAATATGTATGATCATATCATGTGTTATCAAATTCCAACATCTGGCAATAATTACTTATGTTTTGTATCAGCGGTTTCTTCTTTTTGCAGCTATAAATGAGAGGCGGGCAACAAAAGGAAAGGGTTGGTTCCGAGTTTTAGTTTCCTTTGTTGAGGAAAAGTTACTTTAGTTTTCTTAGGTTATAGAACTTCTTTTAGAAGTTGAGTTGCAAAACTACTTTTCTATGGCATGTTATATTGTTTATGCTCAAACTATTATCGAATTGGCATCTGACCTCTATTTTGAAGTTCATTTGATATTTAAGCACAAACTATTTGGAAGAAATCTTTGAGACTGCACATGTATGGCCTTTATCAAGCTTTCCTTCTGTATGCTTTTGTTTTGAATAAAACACTGTGTCAAGCTAAATTCAAATAGTTTAAGTTGTTGATTTCCATGTTGTAGGTTTATATGGTAGGATAATAACTTGTGAAAATTGGATCATGTCTGTGGACTTCTCTATTTTTATGAAGGGTTGTTTTGTTATATCGTGTTGTATGAAGAGAGAGAGGGTTTATGCAATTTTTGAACGTTTTTCGGCTAACCTTGGAAATATTTATGTTTGATCAAACCTTAATGAACACTACCTGTGGGGAGATTTGAAAGACTGCACTCTTCTTGTTGTTAGCCTTTGTTGTTCATTCTCTTCCCAACAATGAATGGTTGTGGTGTTCTATGTCTAATTATATCACTCATAGGAAATATTAGGTTTGAAATATTATAAAATATTTGGTGTATCACTATTTTTTATGTTTTATGTTTTAATTTCCTTCCACCCTTTTCTCCAAAACCCAAACAAGATCCATCTTTCTATAAAAATATTGGAGGTATTCAATGAGGCACAAATTAGTCCCTCACTCGCTAAATTTCCCATAAGGATGTCGGAGAGACAAAATATTTTATGATCAACAACTCTTTTTCTGGCACGTCTGGTGGGACATGAATTTCTCTGAACACCTGATTAGAAGTTAGAAATATTTCTTAAATTAGGCCAAGGAAAGAAACTAGAATTTTCATGCCCAAAATCGAAACAAGAGCATCTTCAAGAGGCCATTTCTAGTACTCCTAGTTACCTACCTCGGTACCTAGGAGAAGAAGACTTACAAGATTTGTGTCACCTTTAAGGAGAAATAGAGTGAGAAGTAAGAGCCTAATATCTAGAGCCTTATCTACTCCACTCGGATGCTCAACCTTCCAAATTAGAATACTCGTATACCTGATTCATAGGAATATTTTCTCTATGGCTCACGTAGTTGTCCCTACTCCTAGAAATTTCATAATCTAGGATAGTGGTAGTCCACTACAACCACCTACGCCCCCAGATGTATGGCATACCATACCTGCTAACACCCTCAAGGCTATTCCAAAACTTTTCGAAGAAGATTTCAAAACCCCCTCTAAGCACCTTTAAGATATAGCGGAGGTATGTAGGGTACATAACATAGTAGAGGAAAATATTCCCCTTAGGCTGTTAGCTACCTCTTTCAAAGGAAAGGCCCAAGATTGGTATCGATCTTTGGCCTTGGGTTCTATCATCTTTTGAGATCAACTCAGAGAGATGTTGTTTGAATGCTTCTCAAAGAAAAGAGATCATTCTTCATTGCTGCATCAACTAATCATGCTCAAAAGATCCCTACAAGAGGCCATGAGCAACTTCAACACTAGGTTCCATAAAACTTGGAAAAGAATCCTTGTGACTGCTCGACCCCCAGCTACGATGGTGTTTATGTTCTACATAAAGGCTTTCAATTCAGACATCATGGTGATGATAACCTCCATGGGAGGGGATATTTCTGGAAGCTTCCACCATGACCTATGATACCTATTTTTGTAGAAATATTTGGTGGTCCTCGAGAAGAAGCTACTCCAAGAACTTTTGCTACACAACTGACATTCACTACGCCGCAATCTATGTACATGTACCCCATTTCTCAAACAAGCATGTCAGGCTCTTCCTCTATAGCAGTGGACATCAGTGACATGAAGAGTCTCATGCATACTTTTGTTAACAAATTGGTTATTATCAAATGACAACAAGCAACACCTCTGAAGTAGACCAAACAAACCTATGGTGGAGGAAAGCCATCTTATCAGCAGAATACATACCAAGGATCCTCTAGAGAAGGAGGTCAACAAACGACGTCCACAAACCAGATAGTTCTGATCACCATGCTACTACGAATGGCCAAAGACAACCAGAGCAAAGAGTTAATTCTAGGCCAGAACAATTTGGTGGAAGATGAGAATGTATGGTGTTTCCCATGAGAGATAGTCATATGCCATGAAATTTTTTGAGGGGAAATATGCAACAAAATATAGCGGAACAAAGAAACAAAGGCACACTCCCAAATGCGGATGAATATGAGTTCTCCAAAATGGAAAATGCCCACTATAGAGTGAAAATGCAAGGAATGTCCTTGAAGCAAGAAATGTATATTGTTCCTAACCAAGCACTATTTTCATCGATGGAGGAAGAGGATGTGGTGTTCACGAATGAAGCCTCGATGACTAGTACTCAACAAGTGCAATCGGATTACAACACAAGATCCAAAAGAAGGCTCACGGGAGAATATGTGCAACAAGCTTTTCCACGTCAACCGCCATGACAAGAAAAGAAAGCTCTGCCAACCACTATTCGACCTACTCTGTAGCCGCATAGTCCGATGTTTCCAAAGGAGATGAACAAGACACCGAGCCCATTCATGACGGAACATTTTCTTCCAAAAATGAGAAAAATACCACCATTCAAGCCTAAGACCCAAACAGTCGGAACGCTTAATGTGGTGGAACAACTGAAGAAGGTGCCTACCAATGTATCTTTGTGGGATGTCATATCTATCATTGAACAAAATACTTTGCTTCAAGAAGCATTAAAGAAAGAAGAACAAATATTGCAGACAAACATGATTTTGTCGTGTGGTCAAAGTGGAGACAAAGGATTCACATCAGACCCTCAAGCTCTGAAAGTATCAGCTTATGTGAATGACATGGACAATGCAAAAGAGAAAGAGGTAAGCAAGCCAAAGCCCACACCTTTCTTTTTAACACGTATTGTGGTAGATAAGATTTTCCATAATAACATGATCAATTCGGGGGCTAGCACAATGGTCATTCCAAAACAAGTGGTCGATGCCCTTAAACTTAAGTATGAGCCCCTTGAGAAAGGAATCATGCAGTTAGATAGGAAGAAGGTTCCAACCATTGGTCAGATAAAATATCTATCTCTAACCCTCTTCTCATGTCCAAGCCAAATGGTCACAGAAGAAATAGTAGTGATAGACATTCCCCCTATCTTCGTGATGTGTCTTTCAATAGATTTCACCACAAAGCTTGGTAGATACTTAGCACTCAATTGGTCCCACCTAATATTGAGAACCAAGCACGAGGAAAAGATGAAGATTCTGTCAGAATCTTTGCATCCCAAACACATAGCAAACAATGTAGTCCTATTCTTTGAAGCAACACATACCTCTTCCTCATAGTAGGAGAGATATTGTGTAGAGATGCTAGAAGATGAAGAAGACACAAGTGATTGGACTACCGAAGAAGAGGTGCTACTCGACCAATTCATTGACCTTGACCCATTCAAAAAAATTCATGCAACAAGGCTAGGAACCTATGTGATTTTTGACAATAATCAAGTCTTTCTGAAATTGATGAAGGATCAGGAGGAATATCATGATCTGGGTGATAATTGTCTATGGATCTTATGTATTGATGGCACCAAATGTAAAGTTGGCTCTAGAGTGGGTGTCTGACTAGTGTCTCTGATAGGATCAGAGACCCTCAAAGCTTACCATTTTCAGTTCTCATGCTCAAAAAATGAAGAAAATTATGAGGCCTTGGTCCATGGTCTAATCCTGGTAGAACAAATGGGTGTAAAGAGAATACAAGATTTCAGAGATTTAGAGTTAGTGGTGAACCAAGTCTGTGGGCAAGTAGCTGCAAAGAATACAAGAATGAAGCCATACAGACATAAGATTTGGGACTTGATTGAGAGATTTGAAGCCTTCAATATACAAGTCATTCCTTGATCCCAAAATAGTGTGGTTGATTGGATGACTTCTATTGGTTCACAATTTGAACCAGTTTTGGATTCAACCAAGCAGGATGCAGTGCAAGTGATCGTCTGACTCGCAATCCCTGACAATGATCAAAACTAGTAAGTTTTTGATGATGACATTCAAATTGTTGCCTTCATACAGAAATTAGTAGCAGTTTTTGACTATTCACAACCAAGTGAAAAATTCCCTAAAGGAACACGTTATCCAATTAAAAGGAAACAAGCTTCCTTGGGGATTAATCTCCCTTGAAAATCTCTTTGATTGTGAAGTTGTAGGAAATGACAAGAAGAGGTTAACCATGGATGCAAGGGACTATCAAGAGATTGATGTTGGAAGCAGGATAAAGTTAAAGGATGGAAGGGAAATTCCCCACAAGGACAAGAAAAGACTAAAGGATCTATGTTTCAAACATGATGGAGTCATTGCTTGAACCTATGATGATCTTAGAGGGTATGACCCAGGCATAATTCAGCATACCATTGAATTGGCAGAAGGATCTAAGCTCGTCTAATGAAAGAAAAGGCTAGTCAATCCAAAGATCGAAGCATTGATGGTGGATAATCTCACCAAATTGGTTGAGTCAAAGATCATATATTTGATTAACCATTCCACCTAGGTGTCAAATCTAGTACCAGTTTAGAAAAGGAATGGCAACATTAGGCTTCGTGTCGACTTTTGAGATTTGAATAAAGCCTCGCTAAAAGACCACTACCCCTTGCCATCGATGGAGAAAATTGTGGTTAGATCAGAGATGCTTTCATTACTAGATGGTTTCTCAGGCTATAACCAAGTATATGTAAAGGAAGCTAACCAACATAAGACAACATTTACCACTAAGTGGGGAATGTTTGCATACTCAAAAATGTCATTCAGACTTTCAAATGTTGGTGCGATTTTCCAATGAGCAATGGATATTACTTTCAAGGGATCAATCAACCTGATTATCTTAATATATCTGGATGACCTCGAAGTCTTTTCAAATTCAAAAGATGA
Source organism: Sequoia sempervirens (assembly GCA_007258455.2). Lineage (NCBI taxonomy): Eukaryota > Viridiplantae > Streptophyta > Pinopsida > Cupressales > Cupressaceae > Sequoia > Sequoia sempervirens. The sequence continues at coordinate 16,604,746 of VDFB02358134.1, read as the reverse complement.
TCACTTTGATCATCTAGAGAAGGTTTTCTAGAAATGTCTATAGTTCAGGATTTCTTTGAATCCCAAAAAATATGTTTTTAGAGTACCTCAAGGTAAGCTACTTGGTTTTGTAGTGTCAAAGGATGGAATAGCAATAGACCTCGAAAGGGTGAGATCTATAATGGAGTTACCCCTAACAGTAAATTAGAAGGGACTACAGTCTTTTCTGGGGAAGATCAACTTTGTTAGCAGGTTCATATAAGATTTTGTAGGGATTGTGAGACCGATCATGTTGATGCTTAAGAAGAACCTGATTTTCAAATGGACCCTCGAGGGCAAGACAGCTTTTGAGCAGATAAAGATATCCATCTCCGCTGCTCCAGTATTGGCTAACCCCAACTTTTCCAAAGATTTTCTACTCTATGTATATAGTGGCCAACATGGCATAGCTTCGGTGCTCACTCAGAAGGACAAGGGAAATAATGGAGATCATCCCATTTCATTTCACTCAAGAACCCTTAAAGGATATAAGGTGAGGTATAATTTTGTAGAAAAGTAGGCTTTTCCATTGTTAAAAGCTTAAAGAAGTTTCAACACTTGGTGTCAGCCAATAAGATCACTATTCTCATTGCACATCCCAGTGTGCGAGAGTATATCACAGAAGGTGAGATAACTGAAAAAGAGGGAAAATTGGATCACCAAGATCCTAGAGTATGATGTGGACATTAGACCAACCAAACTGGTTCGGGAAAGAGGTGTATGTGAATACATTGCACAAGAATCAGGTTTTGTAGTTGAAAAAGAGACCGATCAGGTCTACTTGAACCAATTCGAGTCTGATGAATCTTGGGTGGTGGATCAAACACAGTACATGCAAAAGGGGCACTATCCGACCAGCCTTCCATCCCATAAAAGGTGATACTACTGATTGCAAGGCACTAGGTATGTATTGATTGAAGGTATATTATTCAAGAGAAATTATGATGGTGTCCTGCTCTGATGTTTAGACAAGTTGTAGGCAGAAAGAACTCAATGAATTCCATCGCAGTCCAGACACTAATACATTTGACTACAAAATACAATGAAACTGTCTTATGAAATATGTAAAACTCGATGTTCGTCAGGTGCTTGTAAAATTTGATGTGTAATTTCCAATTTTTTGAAAGTTTATCCCCGACGTTCATCGAAATGTCGGCTATCAGTTTAGTCGAATTTTCGACAAACATGAAAAATTAAAAAAAATCAAATTGTGGCCGACATAAAGAAAAGTGAGTTTGTGCCTAATTTATTACAATAGTGTTTTGCTCAACTTGAGACAGTTTGTGGAGAACTAAGGACGATTTTCTTGGGAAAAATCAGAAAAAATTCAAGAAGATATGCCAAGTTGAGGGTAGTCATTGTATTTTTGCAGAATTCAGTTGTGAAGTCAGATTTGTAGTTCCAAGTTTGAAAATCATATTTTAAAGCAACATCTCATCAGATTTCATTTTTAGAGGTTAAGGGTTTTGAAAATTTCATGTCCATATTTTGTTGTGTGGAATCACCATAAGATCACAACTGAGGAACAGATTCTTGTGACTGTAATTATGTGATCCATAACTCTATTGGTCATGTGGCACAGTTGTGCTATAACAAATATAGGATGTATTCATGTGTGACCCAAGTTTAATGTGGCTATGTTGTGATAGAAATGGAGGCACTCATATAATGTAGTTAATTCAGGTTGTATAATGTAGGTGTCAATAATCATTGGGTGCATTCATTGTCTCAAGTTTAACAGGTTAGGATGTAATTATAGCATGATCAAAGAGTGATTACCTCTTGCTGCAATAAAGAGCCTATAACTCTGGTTGATATGCAGAGTGGTTGTGTTATATCAATTATGTAGTGCATTCAAGCACAACCCATGTTTCATGGGCTATTCTAGAGAGTGATCAAGATTTTCTAAACCTTATGAATGTTACTTGACATATATTTGCATAATCTCAAATTCCTTAGAGGCTTTTGAAGTATCAATGTATCCTATATAGGTTTAGAATGATTTCTTTTAATTAAAAAAATAAATAAATGATGTATTTCCCTGTAATTAGATAATGTGGAGATCTCCTAAATCTGCCCCAACACACTATCCTCTTTGGCACTGTATTCATTACTCCAGCTACTAGGTTTTTGCATGTGACATCTTTAATATCTTCATGACTGTGGCTTTTAAATAGATCTCAGTCTTTGCTTTAATCCTTTTCATGGTAACCCTTGAGTTCCATAATCCACCTTCAATCTCTTCTAAGAATGTTGTCTTAAGCTAGACTGCATAGTATGCATATAAAGCAAGTCCTTCATACTGCCATTGTTCCAAACCACCACTCACTGCCTTTCTTAAAATGTTGCCTCCATAAGCACAATAGCATGTTTTAAAATCATGGTTGCTAGTGATTGACCATTAAGGTCACCACTTTCATCATGAAGATACAATGAGATTTTTGTCTTCAAACTCAAGGCATTATGGAAGATAACATTGTGAATTGTTTGTTGTGTACAATTCGATTTTCTTGCACATTTACTGCTTTGCTAACTTCCTTTAAGACTGGGTATTGCACCCTCAGCTACAATCTCAAACAACTCACTCACTATCACTTGAAGATTCCTTTCATGAGCATCCTTCTATAAAATCAAACTATGCCCTATAGACTACCTACTTACTATAGGGGACTCATTGTTTCATGGCATTGTAGTTCTTAAGATCCTTCAACCTTATTGACACTACTTCACAGTCCACAAGGTATTATTCACTATTTTCCCATCTTTGGTGAGTCTCAAAACACTGCTCAAACATGCAATCCACTACCTCCATTATACAATATTAATGGCTAAGAAGAAACATTGAACCTATGATTACCACTGTTACTTCATTTGGATAGTCATTCCCTGATTGCATTTTCCTTGTCTAACACTACCAAAAGCATTTGAAAAACCCTTAAGGTCAGCAAGGGGGTAAGGAAACTCACTGTTAAAATCTCCACTTTACTATGCAAGGTTTGAGCTTTATTATCTTGTCACTGCTTAGCCTCTTTTTGACTGTCACATCTCAAGTGACTGTCATTCTTCTTACCATAGATTGCATTTACAAATGTCACTAAGCTACATAGTGTGCTTGTTATTGGCTACAATCTTTAGATTGCAAGATTTTGTTATTACTACAATGTCTCAATCTTTCTGGTATTGCAACCTCACTAATCATATAGTTATTGTTTATGTTTCTACGAGGCCTAGGGTTTGTACCCTAATCATGCTCTTACAATGCTTATTTGTTTTTTATTAGGGCTCTCTCAATGTTGAGGGCCCTAGGGATAAACTCGTCAAAAGTGACACATTGCATCTTTAACTAAAAGGATAAATCCATTGACATTAGCAATGATAATTCTAACTTGTTGCTCCTTAGGAATGGGTCACTTTCTCTTACTAGCTCACTACCTCCATCATTGTAGGAATTTGTGATCAAGTTCAATATTCTAATTTTAGGAGTCTTAAGGTTGGAAATCATAGTAAAATCATAATTTAATAAGTTTTGGAATTAGCATTGTAAAGTGTTTTTGGGGTCATTAACTTTATCTTCTCTTTTGCGGGGTGGTTGCATGCCAAATTTTTTTGGTGTAAAATATCAAATTATTAGATTATGTTACCTGTCTATGAATAAAAATTATTGGAGTGTGAGTTTGATATTTTTTGAAGATCTAAATAGTCAAGCTTGGTAAAGAAAAATCATGTCAGATAATATTAGTCCAGAACAAAATGAAGAGACACTTGATAGATTGTGGGCTAGATTGAAAAGAAAGGGTGATGGGAAATGTTATTGTCCTTGCAATAATTGCAAGGGCTTAAAGATGAGACAAATTTTAATCACAATAGCTGAGAAACATTGTAGGAAGCATGATCACATTGAAGGGGGCATGATTATCGTCCATTGGTAAGTTGTTCATTATATGTGTTTATATTGATTGAATTTGTAAATGTTTATATTGTTTTAACATTCTATATATATATATATAGGTAATCACTTGATCATGATCATGGTTTATATGTGTCTATCATTATTATAAAGGTGGGGTACCCTAGGGCAGATGATATGGATTATCATGGCCTGGAGAATGTGGTTTTGCAAGCGGACGAACATGGAGCTGTGAATATCAAAGATGAAGTTAATGATCCTATGGAAGAAGATGGTCATGCGCCAGAAAACATAGTTGAAGATGATGGTATGAATACATTGATTCATGCCACATTTAGTGGCAGAGCTGATCATGATGATCAAGATGACTTTGATGATGTTCATGATTTACATGAACTTGACAAGGCATACGAGCCCCTTTATGAAGGCTCTGAAACAACTCTTCTCTCTGTTGTATTGTTGTTGTTTAACTTGAAGGTTATGAATGGTTTATCAAACATAGCAATCTCACAGATGTTCAGGTATGTCACATATGTCATCATTTTTCATCTATTTTAATTATTGTTAGTTCATCACTAGTAAATAAAGGATGAAATATGTACCATTAATATTCTTTATATAAACAAATTTTTTTTGTTGTAGATTGATTGGTGAATTTTTGTTACCACCATCAAATATTAAATGCCTCACTCATACTGAGATTTATGTGCCATTATGAAAGATATCAGAATGGAGTATCAAGCAATAGATGCATATCCCAATGATCATATTATATATCATAAACAACAGGAATTTGCAACAAAATTCCTGAAATGCCATATCAGTAGATATTGAATAGATCAGCTAACAAAATAGGTGCCTCGCAAGGTTCTTCGTTATATTTCCATTATTCCACATATGCAATGATTATTTAGGTGTGAAAGCTTAGTGCAATTGATGGATTACCATGCACAGAATAGAAATGGAGATGACATTCTTCGAATTCCTACAGATGGTTCTACATTTAGGGACATGGAGGAAAAATGGCCACTTTAAAGAAGAACCTCGTAATCTCAGGCTTTCATTGGGAGTGGACGGTGTCAATCCATTTGGAGAGCTGAGATCTATTTACTTAGTGTGGCCTATTTTTGTTATCAACAATAACATTCCTCCATGGATGTCAATAAAGAGGGAGCACATAATGTTGTCAATGATTGTTCTAGGTATATGTTTACATCAATTTTCTTTAACGTAGTAGCATCTCATTTGTCTTATTTGTTGCATAATGACTTTTTTTTTTCATTCAATAGTCATGTACATTAATTTATATTTATTGTAGTAAAATGGTTATAATAATTATGTAATGTTTATATTCATTCAACTAGGTAAGTACCAAGTTAAAGATATGAATGTATATATCGAGCCTCTTATCGATGAGTTACTAAAGTTATGGAATGGCGTCACTATATATGACGTCTCCAGACCAATAGGACAAAGACAATTTCAATTCCATGCAATGCTTGTATGGACAATTCATGATGCCCCAGGACTAACACACTTTTGTGGTATGTTATAATGTTCGACTACACTTTAGCAATATTTAATTTGATGAAGTAGATATCATGAATGTTTTTAAAATAATCTATTCATTATATATAATGATAAAAATTGACATATTTAATCCAATTATATATCATCTTGCAGGTCTTCAAACAAAGGGAAAATTTGCATGTCCAATTTGTGGTCCAAAGATGAAATCTCGTCATTCAACAAGTTTAGGAAAGCAGGTGTTTGATGAGTATAGGAACTTCCTCCATAGAAACCATAAGTATCGAATCATCGAAAAACATCTTTTTCACGGGAAAGAGGAGACTACATCAAAACACTAAGAATGTCAAATTACCATGGAAGTTGGAATATAATAGAATTTAATCATCATGGTTATACATCAGATCAAATTGCTTATCTATCATATATGATATGTTTTGAATTTATATTTTTATATTGTGTTGTGTTTACTCATGTTGTAAATTGACAATGATTGTTGTTGTTAATTTTAACTTCTATATGCTTCCATGAAGGTCGTCAAGGCATTAATGGTCAGCTTCCATAGGGGCTGAAAAGTTATCCCAGACAATTTAATAGGTTTCCCTACTATGAGCAGCTACAAATTGTGCATTTGTTTGATACAATGCATATCTGAAATAATATAATAGAAATGTTATGGAAAATATTGGATGGAAGGCATGAGAAAGAAAAAATTGTCAAAATTTGTAGTGACATTCAAGAAGCCAATCATGCAATGAAAAATGTCATTCAATTAAATAGTGGTGGAGACCAAATTAATATAAGTGCCCTTCCTTGGTTATTAACAGAGCAGCAAAGCAATGCTATAAAAGAGTCATACAAAAAAATTAGATTTCCCACAGGATTTGCTACGAACATAAACAATATAATAACAAAGAAAGGTGAATTTGGGTCAGGGATGAAAACACATGATTGGCATACCTTCATTAAGGTAATTATTCTAGTATATTATATACACTTGTATAACTATGCATGTACTTTTTAGTGTATTGTTTTTACTACTTTTGGAAAAATAATGAAAAGATCATTTTATAATTGTTGCAGTACGTTCTACCTCTATCTCTCCCAGACAACTTTGACAACAATGTCAAGCAAGTTATATATGATCTTGGAAAATACATGAGGTAAGTAGTGAGATTTGTTCAATTATTTGTATACATCTTATAATTGCCATTTGTTTTAAACTTGTTATGTAATATGCACAATATATTTTTGTTAAATATCATTAATATATTTAGCCTTGAATCACTTGTAGATGGCTATCATATAAAGAAATCCATAAAGAAGATATAAATTATTGGAAGAGAAAAATTCCTCGTCTAATGTGTGAAATGCAAAAGTGTCTACCTTCAACATTTTTCAATGCACAAAAACTCTACCTCATACACCAAGTTGAGGAGATTGAATTATTATTGGACACCATGCTATACACAAAGGTCCGAGAAATGTGGATGGTTGAGAGGCACTTGAAATTTTTGAAGGTTTTGGTTAGACAAAGAGCACATCTGAGGGTTCTATGGTGGAGGGATATATGGTATACCAGACCATGGTGTACATTAGTGAATATCTTCCTAAGTTTGCAGCAAAGATCCATTTAGATCGCATTTGGGATCTCAACTCCATTAACAAATTTGTGAATATTGAGGGAAAGGTATTAGATTGAAAGGTAAGGGTAATTATAAGATGGTCATGGAGATTAATTGGAATGCATTTTACATAAAGTTTTATGTATATTGTACTTATTTAATTTTTAATCTTCAATATACATCAATTATAAATTTAAGATTAGGTATCTTGTGGTATTTAACTAATTATAAATTAAGTTTGTAAAATTTCCAATTTATTTTGGTATAGTTGGTCGAGAGTGGGATGCACTACATTTGTACGTCACAAACAATCTTGATTGGATGATGGTATGGATTGAACAATGTCAACAATCTAGTCGCACATTAACATGGGAAGGTGTGGCTTCATTGGTTAAAGAAGTTCATCGTAATGGAGATTCCAATGTTACACAAAGGGAAATTGATTTAGCATATGGTTTAAGAGATAAAAAGGTACGTATAAATATATTAATCACCCATATTATTTAATTATTTTCAAGTATATTGATGTATATATATCTTGAGATTGTTTTTTTTGCATACATTTGGCCAAGAATAAATATGTTTATCAATTGACGATATTGCAATAATTTTACATGTTTGACATATTGCAGGTGAAACACCACAAGGCTATGTGGTGCAATGGTTGTAAATTTTGAATCAAAATGTTGGATGACATGAAGAAAACTTGTGATTCTGGTATAACTGCAGTCTTTCAGGTGACTAATGTTTCATCTAGAAGCGACATACATCGAGAGATCTGAAAATGCGATACTATGTGATTTGGATGATATACTTGAGTCGACTTGCTAAGTCCTTGATTAATTTTGTTTGTCATCTATGGAGTACAGGAGCTCTGATTGAATAGAAATAATGATCACGAGGCATTGTGAACATGATAATGGATTTACCCTAGTTAATACAAAAGGTTGATCGGCTATTTGGAAATAGGTATATGTTCTTCCAAATATGTGTGGCCCGAATTATTTTTCGGAAGGTTCCAAGTAAGAAGCCAGGTGCGGTCATTTGTTGTTAGACATGATCCAAGAGGAAGGCGGTAAGAGTATAATGTGGTGGAAGAAGAAGAAGATGCGAAGAACTAGAAGATGATGTAGATGATGATCCAAGATCAATAGTTAGTTGATGATGTCACTGACGAAGATGTCCAAAGAGGAGGAACTAGATGATGATGATGTAGTAGTTAATGTTCATGAAGATGACATCCATGTGGATGATGACATTATCGAAACTGATATCGATGACGATGATGATGATATGACCAATCCTTACAATGTCGAATCTGGATTGGATGATACAAACAAAGAGTTGGATGAAGAAGAAAATCATTGACATTGAAATGTATAAGTTATGCGATTATATTATCTATTTGATATTAATTTCTTGATAGAATTATATTTGACTTATATGGTTACATAATTAATTCATGATGTTTTTAATTTTTATGCCATTACATAATTAATTTAATGATTTACTTTTTAATGTTTGAAAGGTCAAAAAATTAAAAAAATTCAATAGTGATGTTAACAACCTTTAAATTAGTGTGTTTTATGTTTCATGTGATCATAAAAGATTAAAAAGTCAGTTGTAGAGGTGGTTGTTCAGTGGTTGATATGTATGTTGGTTCTTTTTACAATGTAACCAGGTTTTTCTTCTAATATACCTATGGAATTTCCAATTCCAATCAAAGGTAGCTCGAAGGACCTGGACCAACTGACGAGGACTTTAAAAGCCTCATACACTTCGGGCTCTGCAAGACCCAGGAGGGTGATCCCTTAATGTGTTTACAATCTCTGCACCATTATTATAAACAATATTAACAATAGCAAATGATCTCACTTAATAGCTCAACACGATAAGATAATATCAACTAGAATTGGTTGTTCATAGACAATATCAACTATCTAGAGCGTGAGATAACTAAACACAATCCATTGTATAAGACAGTCAATGATTTGCAATTTCTAGCAACCTCTAGGAAAAGACAAACAAATATTGAGCTACACGAATAATTACAACTTAGATCAATGCCATATATCCATTGCATAAGTCAAATTCATAAGCATCTAGAGGTTTATAACAGATTTAATACATCACATATAAGATCCCTGACAATATTGCATTACAATTTCATCAATGTGCATTCTAACCCAGGACTACTTATCAAATCCTTATACAGCACATATCGACCTATAATACCATTCAAGCATTTTGATTAATTCCTTGAATTAAATCTAAAATAGAATCATACACACCACAACAGTGAGATGGATAAAACAACCCTTAGTTATTTCATTGAAAATTCAGATATGCATGTACAATGGAGAGACATGAGCTCAAATTTTCATTTCAACTCAAATGCTAGTATTGTTATACAACATTAAATCTCTATGAACTCAAAACCTGTTACATAATGACTCAAAACCTAAATTTTATTTCTCTAAAACCATCAGACTTTACAATTCGCTCTGCAACTTCACCTAGACTTGACAAAAATTATCTAATTTGCTAACCTGTACTTCTGGCCTTGAAATCCTCCTTATAGAAAATGAAGGAGCAAACAAGCACCGGGCCAGAAAGTACACCTGTCACCAGTCAATTGGAGCACTTGGTGATATTCCAAAATTTGTTACAACAGCCACCACCTTGAAAAATATTCTTGTTCAAAAATCATTACAATAGCAATCATCCTGGAGCATATTCTCATTCACCATGTAGGTGAAGGAAGGTTAATGCAATAACAAAAAACCACGCGAAACCCACGCCAAGAAAGTCATCCATACAAAACTGGAAACGCTGTAACTACAACATCTAATTTGCCACATGTCGGTATCCCACTCTTTTTACTCATCATCATTCAAATACTTAGCCACCCACCTCTGGTATTCTTCGTCAGTTGGCCAGTCAAAATTAATCATCTCTTTTACCTTTGTACTATAAGAAAAATACTTTACCGCTACCTGATTAGCATCTTTTTCAAAGGATTCCAAAAATGAGCCAGTACCAATAATCTTATCCATACAATTTACCAACAAATCATAATCTGAGTCATCACAAATTATTTTAATTTGATTATTGATGAGTTTACTTGCTTGACCCTACCATTGTTGGAGTGTTCTGATTTCCCCCTACTCATCAGTTATATCAGGTAATAGTGTGCTACCCCAATCATTGAAGTTCTTTACCAATTCCCTAATCTTCCTACTTAGATCATCTGGTAAGGTCTAAAAACCATGCAATGATTTAACTAATATATAAGTAGACTTCAATGATTGGGGCCTGTTATTTACATCAAACCTTGAGGCTTTATTCATAACATCTAGATTATTTGCCCTAGGGATCCAATTTTTAATTATTGGAATCACTATCCCCTGATCCCTATCAATATTATTTATTGCTTCAAATAGCAAAGAATACAAAAAATGTATAGAGGGCAGTTTATTATCCACCTTTTCATTTAAATGCTCCAAAATAAGAGTAACAATTTATTTTTCTTTTGAAAGAAAACTCTCCTCTTTTACCCTTAGTGATGTCTGTAATTGATCAATTTTCTACATGAGCTACCTCTTTGTTGGATCAATAGAGCACTCTGTTTGTTTA
>VDFB02358134.1:16473311-16593933 GCA_007258455.2 Sequoia sempervirens | reverse complement strand
TTTTATTTGCATTGATTTATGTTTTATATATGTGTACAATAATTTTATAATTATATAATACTTAATTTTAAAATTTACATAATTTCCCATGGAACAATTCGATGGAACAAATTTATAAGTTGTATATAAGTGTATATAAGATTCTTGAACTTAAGAATTCCATGAAACAAATATAATTTGTATATAATTGTAATTTAGGAAAAATGATTTTAAAAATATCACTACGTTTCAAATAAGGATTGAAAGCATATATATGGGTTTACATGCAACCATAAAAAGTGAGAGATGATGCTATTAAAGATTATTGAACTTAATAATTTTCCATGGAACAAATATGTACATATAATTGTAATTTAGACAAAATGATTTACAACTATGTACAAGTTACTATAAGTTCTCATTTGAACATGTATAGGGTTACAAGTGAACTTGAAAACCATGGATATAATCTAAGTCAAAGATTATGGTTCAGCCCGCTCTTCAATAACATGTAGAATTTTTTGATGATCATCACTATCTAGTCTCCATTTTCTTTGGCCACGTGCAAGTGGAATTGCATGAAGATGTAGAGTGGTAGCAATTATTAAGTGACTATATTGATATACCTTGTTATCAAGTTGATAGTCAACAAAATGAATCCCATGTTGAACAACTTTAACTTGTTTTAGATATGTCCCTTGCACTACAACATAACCTGCATGGTAAACATGAACCTAAGGTAAGACATATGAACGTGTGCAACATTTTTCGTTCTCAAGGTTTGTACAATATATATTTAATGTTTATAATGTAATGTGCACATGTGAATACAATGTATATAAAATTTTAAATTCAAACTCACCTGTGGGAAATGGCATTCCATCACTTGTTTAAGGTTCTGTTAGTTTATTCCTCTCTTATTTGCAACACAATAAATAATAGCTAATACCTTCAATGTTTCTAGGCTCTGCTATGACTACAAAACATCTCCTGTACACCAAATTTACGCAAAAAAATATTAAAACATTAGAAATGTCTCTAAAGCTCATTAACTAGATATATATAATATTTAAATTATTGAAAACTTATACATGTGTACCTTTTCTAACCAATCCTGAAATATGGTCATAATCAATTGAAATCAAAGGAATGTCTTCAAATATTTCTTCCTCGTTTTCATCATATGTTTCTGAAACAACTAGTGGCACTGTATCCCATTTACCAACATATCCAAGTTCTTGATTGTTTCATGCATAATCATAGTTTCCCTCAATGCACTCAGTGAAAAAACAATGGTAATCCCTTGTGTCTAATATCCATCCATGGCGACTATCTAAACTCCTAACACAATGAAAAGATGTTTTTTCTACCCTCTTGCATCCATGCATCGATCTTCTACCCACACCTAGATACATATGTATAGTAAAAAAATTATGTGAACAAATATGTATATATATATTTTTTAAATTTAAATAAATTCAAATTTTTGATTTAATGTAATTTATACATACCCAATATCTCCCAAAACACTCTATGTGGAATGTGTTGGTTTGTTCTTGAAGATGTGTTGACCACATTTGATGCAAAGTGTTTCTTGCACCATTCAACAACATCATGTGCATTGTCTAGATGATCTTCTGGATGACTTATTTGATGCTTTCTTAAAGCTCGTTTGATGCAAGCTCCTGCTCCATCATGCTCACCCTTTCCATGCCCATTCTCAAAAAAACTCCAAACATGTGGTATTTTGTAGAATTTATGATATCTACAAAGTGCATAGAATGGTCATGAAGATTTGAATTGTGTCGCACATCCATCTAACCATACAAAATGATTTTCAAATTTTTATACCCCTACTTCTCAAATTCTCAAAAAATATTGTAAAGCAATGTTGGACAAAAAGTGTGTCAAGCTCTTTATCATCACTAATATAAAAGTGATATTCTTTCTTAATGGCTCATTCTTCATCTGTACTCTCAACACCATCCAATTTTGATTGTGCATGTCGTTAAGACACATGAACCATAATAGTGATCTACTTTGAAAAGTAATACTCTGATTGAATCTCCTTTTGATGTACAAAGGAGTAATTTTATGCAAAGTCAACTACTGATAGAACTATTCCACATGGGAAAGTATCTCTCAATGTTTGGAATTGTTGTTCTTGCCACTTAGCAAAAAGGAATGATGTATGTATGGCCGTATCAATTTTTGAAAATATTCCATGAATTTTCCAATGGGAATCTCCTCTTCTACATAGTTCAACTTTGTGGATTCTTTCCCAAAATTTGTTTGCAACTTTACATACTTGTACCTATATTAGTAAAATATGTGAATAACTAATAAACCACACTTGATCAATGAAACATTACATCAAAGAGAATCCAAATAACAATCTATGAGAAATTGAAATAAATAAACTCTCTAAAAATAGTACTTACCTCTTGCAATTTACTGTCTTTGTTAGGTCAGTATCCTCAATTCTTGAAGGAAATTTAGCCAAATTTCCACATTTCTCACAAATTCCTTTTATGCAATTTATTTGAGGTCCATTTTGATGATCACATAATATAAACTTTATGAACAAACTTGCTTGTTTAGGAGGTGCATTTTGAAACCCACATCTTTCTTCTCTCATCTTTCAAAACACTTGATAGTAGAGATCAAATTCAATATGATAACGACAACAAGTTTCAAAAAACTTGTTTATCTTCATATAATATGACTTTAACCTTTGAAACATTGTTTTCCCAATATTTATATGAGGATATGCATTACAAAAGTTCATATACATCTCAAATTGTGCTATGTCTAGCCAATGTTTGATATGATTTTCAGAAATACTAGGTCTAATCTTGTGTCTCATAACATCTCTAGTATTTGATGATGGATGAGTATGATCATGCCAAAAACCTAAGACCAAGTTCCTAACAACATCTTCAATCATGTCAGAACAAAGATCTCTACACATAATTTCCCAATTTCCTTCTAAACTCTCATCCAAAAACTTTCTCTTTTTCTCATATTTTATCAATGTGGTTCTACTATAACCAATTTCAGTTGAAAGTGCAGACATTTTTATTTTTCTTGCTATATCTTGATGTACAATAGTTGTCAACATCATCCTTCTTGTAGTGGCCTTATCCATTGATTGATATCCTTTCCCAATGGAATCTAAACCCTTTTTAACATTTTGAACAATATCCTTTTGTAATCCCACATGTTTCTTCTTATTTGATGTCGAATGTACACCCAACAATTGTAATGACTCTTTCAACTCATCACAAACAAGTAAATGTGATAACAATTGAGTTTTTTCAAGTGTATCAAGATGATTGGAATTATGATTAATCATTCCATTTATAGATTTAGTCATCGACCTCTTTCTCTTATTATAAGGCTAGTTGGCATAATATTTTAGTTTCTCCATATCCATTTCAACTAAAAGATCTAAATTTCTATAATAAATTTGTTTCCTCACCTTCTCAACTAGTTTTATATCTATCCATACCAGTAGGAGGAAGTGATCCTGACCCCTCTCCAACATGCATTGTTTGAACTTGTGCCTCCTCCCTATCTTCAAGGACCATGCATTCTTGAGCCGATTCATTTGATTCAATGTCTAGATTTGGCTTGACTTGAGCATGAAAATTTCCTTCTTGTTGATCCCTTCCTACATGTCACAAAATATTTTGCAAACAAAAGTGAGAGATGATGTTAAATATAAGTGAATTTTATGTATGCAAGCAAACAAACTGATAAAACATGATGCTATAAGTGAGAGAAGTTTGTGCAAGTTTTATATACTCATCCATACCAGTAGAAGGAAGTGATCTTGACCCCTCTCCAACAAGCATTGTTTGAACTTGGGTCTCCTCCCTAACTTTAAGGTCCATGTGTTCTTCAATGGATTCATTTGATCCAATATCTAGATTTGGATCAACTCCAGCTTGAGGAATCCCTAGAGCATAAAACATAAAAATAATTTGAGAATATTGAAGTGATGAAAATAAAAGACCAAAGACACAAAACATAAATATTGAAACAAAAATAATTTTCTTAAGGAATTGGAGTCAAGGATCATATAAACATTGCAACTTGCATGAACAAGATGACTTGAGGACATTTAAATAATTAATGACTTGCAAAGTTAGAATATGTAGGAATTTGCAAAGCCATAAAATAATTAATGTGGTTGAAATTTTTTTATGAAAATCAAAGTGGCATAGTGAGGGACACAAAATTTAAGGTTTCATTGGAGAACTAAGCATGTATTGAAGTACACTATCATTTTATTCATGAATAAAGTAAAGAGAAAATTGTGTAGATGCAATACTCAACAATGATAATGTGATGACAAAAGCATTAAACAAAGGTATTGGTAAAAGATAAGTGTAAGGTTTGTAGCGAAGGATTTAATGTACAATATTTTAGTTTAAGAGTACATTTTAAGTTGGGGTATTGTAAGTTGAAAAATGGTCATACATTAAACATTTATAATTTTAATAAGAAAGCCAATGCAAAATGTATGCACATACAAATTTATGTTTAGGTGTACTAACCAAATTATTGGGTGGAGTAATGTACATTATGGATGTCATCCCATCAAATGAATACTCGTGTTTTTTCAAAGTAAAAATCCTAAACACACACTTGAGAGTGAGAGAGAGAAGAAACAAGCATGTACCTTGTTTCTTTCTATAATAATTTTCTAAGTTTTCTTCACGCCTCTTTTATTCTTCTTCTTTTGACAATTTTTGTTGAGAACCATTTTTTCTTTTTCTTTGTTGTCCCATTTTCTTCTTCAACTTAAAGATGACTCAAAACAAGTCCTCTACCAACTTAGTTAAATTATCCTCCAAATTTTTCCTTGATTGATAAAAATGAAAAGTTGTCGAGCTCCAATATTTGCCTCCTTGATAAATGTGCAAAAACTTCTCCAAAATTTGTGCTCCAAGTGATATACATGAGAATTAATCTTGCAATTTGATATCCAAAATAATGAAAAATAAGCTTCTATTTATATGCATATGGGATGGGAAAAAAATTATTCTAATGCACATGGAATAACTAGATCCTAGTTTAAATGAATCAAGTAGTAAACAAACAAGTTATTTCATTGTGGGTTTTGTTGTTATTTAATTCATAGGTATGCACAACATATCTAGTAATTTTAGAATTTTGTTAAAGTGTCAAAAATGTATATTGGAGGTATAATTTGAATTGAATTTTCTTAATTATATTTGAATTGAATTTCAAGTTAGTTGTCAAAAATGTATAATAGAGGTACAATTTGAATTAAATTTTCTTAATTATATTTTAATTGAATTTCAAGTTACTTGTCAAAAATGTATACTAGCTCAGTATAATTTGAATTGAATTTTCTTAATTATATTTGAATTGAATTTCAAGTTACTTGTCAAAAAGATTATATCTTGTTCTCAACTCAATGGTTCATGTTGCTTAAGTCATTTTAAAAAAAAAAAATTATTGTTATTGAAACATGAATGAACTTAATTATAAAGTGGCATTGATTTCCCTAAAATTCTACTAGAGATCAAATGTATATTGAATATAAGGAAATGTAAGTTGTAAGAGATCAAAAAATAAGAAAACATGTATGTATATTGAATATTTAAAGCAAATGCATACATATATTATGTGTTACAAACATGTTTAAACCATAAGCAAACACATGTACATACATGTAAAGGGATTCAATATATATAAACATAACACATATTATAAGCAAAGAGGAAAATGTATGCATATATCATATAAGATCAAATGTTGAATACTAAAGATCAAAAAATAAGCAAATGTATGTATATCATATAAGCAAATGTAAGTTAGAGATCATCAAATCTCAAATACTAAAGATCATCATATAATCAAATACATGTGGTAAAGATCATAAATCTAGTGTGCATGGCCTAATATGAATGTCTACTCTTAGTCGAATGGCCATTTGAATGAGAACGGTCCTGCTCTGATGGATGTGTTGAGCCCTGCAAATAAAATTGTGTACAAGATGTGTTAAATACATATAATTTATATTAAATAAATTTTATGAAAGTTATTTTTAAATGAACTTCTATTTTTAAATATCAATCTAGATCTATGCATACATAAATATTGGATGTACATATACACGTGTGATTATATAAAAATGTAAAACTCATATGTCCACTGGCAGTAGATTCATCCACAGAGTCACATCGATCATGCACACGATCTAGACCAAGGCTAGGAGTGATATGAGGTATGTCCACCTGTAACAATATATATACATATATATATATATATATATATATATATATATATATATATATATATATATATATATATATATATCAGCTTACATGAATATCTAGTTTTAAAAAAAATGATGAAAAAAGAATTGAAACATGCACATGCACACATACATGCACATCATCTGATATCGGATGACCTAAGTCCTTTGAAACGGTTGCCTCCTCCATATCCACCAAATAGTCAAGTGACAAATCAACATTTACATCCATCTGAGCTATCCCATGTCATGCCAAATATGATGAATGTAGAGGACTATGAAGGTGAGATGGCATCGGTGATGATGAACCAGAACTAATCAACATATCAGTAAAACCCATAGTCTGTGCAACTGTCGAATGAACTGTAGGTGGATCCTGATGCGCACTAGTGCTCGGATGAGAGTGATGGGATCTTGGAACTGAACAACCTCTACATCTCAAATGATCTCTAACATGCTCTATACTGATCCCATTGTTTGATGCAATGTGGGAATATTCCTCCAACAGGTCCTCAGCCAAACAATGTAGAGTCATGCATGCCATATCTCCTGTAAGTGCATCAAGCTGTGTAGGAGTAGGGATGTTGACCACTGTAAAAGGATCCATGGTGGTCCACTGTGTTTAAAATGGCATGGATCAGGAATGTCTAGACATCAAATACTAACCTACATGATCATTAGATATCCTAGTGGTGGTAGCCGCAATTTCACCTACAGTGTCAATTGCTTCCTTTTGGGAAGCAACGACAACCTCATATGCTATGAGGGCTAGAGCTGGGGTGAGAGCAAGAGACCTCTCACCAACCAATAACCTAAACACTAGGGGTGGTCTATCTGCTCGACAATAGGTGGGCCTATCAGCAATCCTGCCACGACCCTGACCAGCATATGGAGGAATGTCTAGGTAGTTAACTTTGAGGCCCAAATGGACCTCAACATACAGCTGTTGAACAAAATACAATGGAATATGGTCATTGTTTGGGTATAGACCATGTGTTGTGAGAAATCATGGGTAGATCAATGAGGCCATAGCATGATCAACACATCTAGTTACACACATTTTGATAAAATGGAAAACAAGTGGATTTTATCATTTCTTTGGTGACACTATCCTATATTTGTTTAAGGGGAATGCCACCATGTACTTCTTCCCACATGCGGGAAAGAATAGCAGCTACTCTATTTGGGGAATATGCACTAGTCCTATCAAGTTCATCTTTTAGTTTTTTTAGACTATGCAATATTATCATGCATGGTTCACTATATATCCCCAGGTTTGCACCTTGTGCTAATGAATCTCTCAATTTTTTAATCTCATTATTTGTATTTGCAAACAAAGAATCTAGTGCATGTGGAACATGATCTACAATTTCCATGTTATAAATATATATATATATATATATATATATATATATATATATATATATATATATATATATATATACGTGCACAATACACCTAAAAGAGCAATGAGACTTTGGTAAATAATATATCTAGATAAAGGGAATAAAAACCTAAAATAGTTGTAATAATTCATCTACTCATCAATAATATTTTGATATCATTAACAATTTAAAAAGAATTGGAAGATAACTACAATCTATAACATAGCATCCTTAAATGGTTCAAATTTTAAATGAAATGATGAAAAAAAGAATAAGAATACAAAGATTAGTATAAAATTATTTGAAAATAATTGGGGATAAAAATATTTAACCTAATAGTTGTTAACATAAATGAACTTCAAAATAGGATTATGTAAGTGAAAAAAAAAAGTTCAATTGCCTTCATTGAACCTAAATTTATCTAGTTAAGATATGTCTAAAATTAAGAATTCACACTAGAATATCAATATTCCATAAGAATCTCATAAAGAGGATAAATTTAATGGAAGATAATATAAAATCCTCCATATGAGGATGAATTTTATCATTAGAATATGAGTGAATCATCTCAATTATATAGCCAAGAACATCAAAAAATTATAGATTGGAAAGCAAAATAATCAGACATTTATCATATTTTTATATGTATAAAGTTTAGATACCATCAAACTATTTAAACTTGTAGATTGCATAAAGCTATAAATTGAATCGTTAAAACTAATTTATTAAGAATAAAATCTAATAAATTTTGACTTTTTTTTTTTTTAGACTACAGGAATCGGGTAGCACGACCCCCTATAAACTGCAGTAAACTTTTTAACGTGACCGGTGGTGCTGGCGCGACACGCCCTCCGGTACCATGGGACGGGGGAGACTAGAACTCATGACCAGCAAAGCCGCAACGGAATTACTTAGCCAACCGAGCTAGGGCCCCCGCCCTAATAAATTTTGACTTCATATTGCATACTTGTTATAAATATCTCATACAAACATTCTATCAATTTTATTACTCACAAATAATATTAAACTTTACTCATAATAGAAATGTTAATGTGATAGTGATATCATGTTTACATAGCACATAAACACTATTATTTTTCAGCTCATTGTTGCTTGCAAAACTTTTATTACCATCTTAGCATCCCTAATAAGATTATCAATAAAATACTTTTCTTACTCAGGTGATTTTATTTGCGACTTATTTTAGTATGACGACCCCCCTTTATATTACCCTCAATAATAGTATCACTATTTGTTATTAATATATTTAATTTTAATTCTTTTATCTAACTCTTATATATTGTTATAGCATTTATTTAATTATTCATCTCTATTACAAAAATAATTATATGATTAAATATATTGCATACTTGTTATAAATATCTCACTAATCCAACTAAAAAATAATTTGTATCCCTTATATCCTTTCATCCAATGTAGCCTATCTCTTAATTGAGATCCTCTACCACAATTAAGTTCAAATATTCTAAGTTTTATTTCAACGGAAGCAACCACTCATTGTAGAAAAGTTATTAGTAAGTGCTAAAGCCAAAACAAGTTTTTTTTTCTATTTGGATCCATATTTTTTTTCCATTCTAGATCTTTTTCTAGCCATATTCTTATTGTAAGATCATAGTAAGGTAGTCCAATAGATTTAATCGCATCATTCCACAATTGTATCCACTTACCATTTTGATGAGGTCTAGGAACATCAACCAAAGGGATATTAGGGAAGCAAGGTGATCAATTTGATTGAGGTGGGAAGTATTGAGCTTGAAGGATAGATTATTAGGTATGAGGAATAAGAAGTTTAAAAAGTTTAAAGAATTGGGAGGTGATATGTGAGATAAGTTTAATAGAATCTACTTAAATAAGGGTGTTTTGTTGAGAGGGGACAATGGAAAGAGAAATAACTAAGTTTCAATCTATCAATACAAATAAGTTTCCCTTAGTTCACCATCTCTTTAGTTGGTCCAAGTGAGCTAGTGATCAGTATAAGAATATTTTTTGTCTAAAGTGGGATCTAAACCCCTCATGGTATTTCTAGTTAGGATGTAGGAATTCAATTATTTTTTAGAGAGTTTATGAGAACTAAACCAACTTTTATCTTGGTTTTTTCCACCATATCATATTCACCTCCTTGTAGCCATTTAGTCATAGTAGGGAGGGAAAAATCCATTCCCACAATTTAACTTGAGATGAGGAGTCATTAGGCATACAATAAAGAAAAAATGAGTAGGTATTCCTTGGATTAGTAGTAAGCACTAAGCACAATTGTTGTTGGGATCCACTCCTCAATAGATGATAAACTTAGCCAAGTATTGGGAAAGGTGGGTCAATCTTGCATCCTAATATTTTGATTTATTATTTTGTCCTCATATTAGGAAATGAGGCATCTCACTTTGTGTTGGTAGTTATTTTTCATTTGTTGAATGCTTCAAGGGAGGTGTCTAAGATGTTGTAAGAGAATATAATATTATTATAGCTTTATAAGATGTAACCCTCTTATGATATTCTTATGACATTTAAGAGCATGACTATAGAATATTTACAGTAAATTATTGACCAACATTATGAAAAATCATAAGAAATATTTCAAGAAATAGCAACTGTTTCAAGGAAAAAGATGTGGACATTTACAAGAAATTTTTGTTTTTAAAGCAAAAGTGGGAGACCACTTATAATTTTATTTTTATATAATATTTTACAGATAGTTGGTTCAGGCGGACATACTGGCAGGAAAGAACTAGCAAGAAAACCCCCAGTTGCAGTCTGAGTAACAAATTTTACAAAATATCAAAAAGACCAGTGAGGTCCTAGTACAAATGACCAATTTTTTGATTACAATGTTACAAAAGCACATTGGTTGAATACATCAATACATATGCACATTCTCTTATGCACCCAAAATACTCAAAAGAAGACATCATACTAGATATACCCGTGACCCAAATACATAACACAGTGGAGATTACAAAACCTTACTAAACATAAGACTGATAAGCTAGGAAGCCACTTTCAAAAAGATGCAGATTTTCCACCAACATGCTGAAAGCCATTAACCGAGCTTTCTTTTGTTTCCACTTGTTTACCTTTATGTTGGCGATCATGCTCAAATGAAGGTTTTGATTTGTTAATATCAGGCACATAACGATAATATAATTTTTTTTTGGATGAAGATGGAAGTTGCAAGTCATGAATGCAAACATGACTTCTTAAGAAAGAAATGGCATGATATTTTCTTTTTAAATCATCAATCTCCTCCATGAAAATGGCAGATCTATATCTATTTAGAACTTGGTAGAGATGTGAAGAAATGTCGTGCATTGTGGATAACAACATGCCTTGGAATATGTGAACATAGGTCTCTTCTTATGAAACAAAACCTTCTTTGAATAATTAACATTAGAAATTAATATAGTTTGGCAAGCATATTGTATAATCACACTAGAAACCAACAATGGAAGATTGAGAGTCTCAACTAAGAATTCCACCTTATAGATAACATTCATATTAGAAGCCAACAACTAAAGACCAAATTTCATAAATAAAGTTCATGTGTTATTAAATATATCATGCCTTTGAGGGGTCCACAAGTACCATGAGCCTTTTGAAATCCTTCTCCATCTAAATGCATCCATTCCAAGGTCATTGCGAGGTGGGTATACAATATGAGCCAAGTATTAATTTCTAATGTTAATTATTGAAAGAAGGTATATAAATTATTCGAGCATCTTAATTCTCATATAGAGTTACATCTTAGTCAATTTCTCAATGTATGAGTTCCATATATTTGTAAATTTTTCTTAATATAAAAACATATTTTATTTCATTAAAATTAACCTATCTATTCCATGTTACAAAGGATGCTCTTATTTTAAATTATAAATATATAATTCAAAATTAATTAGTAATTTTCAAGATAGAGTACACAATTTCTTTAGTTAAAATAAAATAATATTCTTATTTCCATGTGAGAGTTATGTAGAATGGTAGTTTGATGTCTCAAAAATATTTCTTTCATATATACTCATTTTTTATCATTACATTATGAGTGAAACATCTCAATTATATAGCCAAGCACATCAAAAATTTATAGAGTGGAAAGAAAAATAATCACACATTTATCATATTTTTATATGTATAAAGTTTCTACCATCAAATCATTTATACTTATACATTAAATTATTTTTGAATTTGGTTATTTGGGTTCAACATGTCATGCTATACGATTTTCCTGTGTTTTCACCATGTTGTCATGTGTAGATAGTTATGTATTTTATAGGTTTAGGAATTTTAGAGGAAGGCAAGGTTGAACAAAATGCATAAGGATGAGATGGAGCCTTGTTTACCTTAGGATTTGGTTCAAATACCTAACAACATCTACATTTTTTTGCATCAAAGATGTAAAATGCATTAGGTGAGGTGGCGTAAATGCTTTGTTTCAAATTTTATTAATTTTTTCTTCAATGGATCTTAGATTGTCATTGATCCAAGCTTGCAAGCAAGCCTCATCAGATCTTGGATGTGGAGGTGGGGGGTTTTGAGGTGGAGAGAGTGGAGGTGGAGGGTCTTGAGGTGGAGGGGGCAGATGTGGGGGATTGACCAAATCCTTGACATCAAACTCATCCATGATATAAAGGTGAACCTACATATATATAAATATATGAACAAGTACAAAATTAACTTTCAAGAATCTATGTTTAAATTATAAATAAACATATTAAAAACTAGATATTATACATGTTGAGAAATTACAAGAAATATTTAAATTAAATGTATGATTATTTAAAATAAAAATTAGAATACATACACATGTACATCATTACAAATTTCAAAAATTAAAATCTAAAGTATGTAATTTTAATACATGTACATACTAAAAAATAAACTTAAAAGATACACAAAAAGGTAAATTTCTAGGTAAATTTAATCCCCTTAAACCATTCTCTTAAAAATCCCCTTAATCCATGATATAAATGACCTAATGACCTAACATGATATTCTATAATAATAACTTACCCTTTATATTCTCAAAGTAATAAATAAAACCTCCACCTATATTGGATCCCTCAAAGAAAAATATTAAGGTAAAAATGTGAGGAAAGAAGATAGTTGGAACCTAATAGTATGGGTTCAATATATAAAATAATCCTAATAATCCTTTATTATGCTCCCAAAGGATATATATACTACTCAAAACTAATTCCCTACAAGGCCTCAAATGGTAGTCACATTATTTTTGTCAAGTACTCAAAGAGACTAAATTTTTTCCCTAGAAAGACCTAATTAAGGAATAAAAAAATGGAAAGTGTCTACCTCATTGTATGTTGACCTTTCCCATATAAAAAGATCATGGAAATGCTAAATGAGTTGATATTTAAGAATTTTTAAGAATGAAGGCACAAAATTCATAACACTAATCCTAAAAGCAACAAGAAAGGCAATGAATAAAATCTTCCTAGTTATTTTGAAAGAAAATTTAAAAGGTTCTAAATCCCCTTCACACCCCTTTCTAAATGAAGATAAAATAAATAAGTTGCCAAATATTTCTTAGAGTTTAAGGTGGTGATTTTAATATGATTTGAGAATAAATTAGATAAATTAGATGAAATCAAGTTTTGTTGTAAAGGTGATGAATTTTGGGGGAATAAAATGAAAATAATTTTGAACCTAGTTGACTCATTAAATGGCAATAAGATATATTTTAAAGGGGCTTAATTTAAAATATGTAATAGTTAGATATGTACTAATACATTATATTCTCTATTAGATAGTTATTTCTTCCATAAACATTTCTTACAATCTTATAATTTATTAATAATAGTGATGTGTGCATCCCTAGACACTCTTTGATAACCACACTATTAATGTTTCTATTTTTACTAGAGGATACTCTAATTGAAAAGCATGTCAAGAGGAAGGGTTAGTTAACCTTGATATTAATGCAATGAAAGGTGGGATTATCTTGATGGTATCAAAGTTATCTTAAAGATATATTCAAGGTTTTTCTTTTAGTGAAATATAATGAATATGTGTTATCCTAGAAAAATTATATAGCATTAAGGATAAAATTTAGACTTTAAGTTGAAAGAAAATGTCAAATATTTAGAATAAAAATGGTGGGGATGGAATACAAGCTTCAAGAATCTCCTTGTAATAATTAATTACAATAATAAATGATTAAAACTAAACATGAATGGATATGTCACCAATAATTTTTAGATAAAATGACTAAAATTAGAGCCAAGATATCTTAGTTCAAGTATCAAGATAAAGGTATCAAATTCTTATTCAATGTAAACATAGCCGAGTTTGATAGATAAAAAGTTGGCCCCATTAATACTAGGGAGCATTGTCTAATGAGATTAAGTTGACACTATTCAATTTTTAGAAGTTAGAACCCTAACATTTATATGAGGCTTGTAAAATAGAACCTTATTAGGAAGAGTAGGAGAGGAGAAATGAACCCATAATAATTATACTTATACAAATAAAAATAATAATAATGTTTAACCATTTCAAAATGTTAAATTTGTTTCACTATGGTGATCAATAGCTAATTTGTACAAGGATGCCACAATTTATAGGGAAATGAAGACTACATAAGAGGAGAATTTATTAACATAGTAGCTTGGTTGTAGTTGTTTCTTTAGCATTAACTATTTTCTCTTTTTTCTTTTGTTGTTGAATATTTTATTTGATCTCTTAAAACTTATCAATGGTACTTGATCTGCATAATGATTACTTTCTTCTTTTTCAATTATTATCATCTTAGAAGGAATACCATTTGAATTTAGAACAAGGAGAAATTTATTTTTCTTTTAAAGTATTTAAAATATTATATTTATTTGATGGTTCCTTCTTAACCTCTTCCACTCCTTGGAAAAAATTACCCAACCACTTGAATCTCCTTATATTAATCAATTTACTTCTATGATTTATGTATGTGTTTTTAGTGATTTACTCTTTATCCTTTCAATTTATTCATGATATACTTTAATATAGTTATAACAAGTATATAATAGTTTTTCATAATTGGATATGCCTTAAGAAACTCTTTAAACGTGAAATTATTTGATGAGGGAAGATATAAATTAAGGTTATTCTTTCTTACTTACCTCATGCTCATCCATATTTTTTGTCCATAAATATCTCAAATCAAATTGGGTTTTGCAAAGAGGATAGCTATATTTTAAATATTCACCCTTAGTCAAAGTCATTTATTTCTTTGTACAAATTTAAAATTGATTTATGTAACTTAATTTTTAATAGTTTTAACATGGATATATGAAGAATAGTTTTAAATATACATATATATAGTAAAGTGGACATATTTTTATATTTTCCTACTACTAGAAAATTTAATAATACCTTCATTCCTTCTAATCCTAATAGAACTATTTTATTATACATTTCATTCAAACAATCTAATTTCTTTCCTCTAAATTTATTCTTTGATTCATACATTTAGTTCACCAACCATTTTTGGAGTAATGCCATAAGACTCAAAGGCAAAATATGAAGAATTTTATCCAAGTTTCCATTGTATGCACCCTAAACTTTATATCATGAACTGTTTGATATAATTTCTCAAATAAATTTGTTAATGAACTATTTAATATAATGCCTCAAATAAATTTTCAATAGTGTTTTTGACAGAGTATGACAGAAATAGTGTTTTTGATATAATGCCTCAAATAAATTTGTTAATGAATTGTTTGATATAGGGTGCATACAATGGAAACACTATTTCTATCATACTCCATCAAAAATTACCATGAACTATTTGATATAATGCCTCAAATAAATTTGTTAATGAATTGTTTGATATAGGGTGCATACAATGGAAACACTATTTCTATCATACTCTGTCAAAAATTACCATGAACTGTTTGATATAATGCCTCAAATAAATTGGAAGTGCCTTGGTAAAAATGTATGCAAAATGTGGAAACATAGACAGGGCATGTTATTTTTTGACAGAGTAGAAATGTATCATAGAAATAGTGTATGTTGAAAAGGCTTTAGAAAATTTCAAACAAATGTAGTTTCAATTCAACAAATTTGAAAATTTTCACATTTAGGGTTTAGAAATTTAACAAACAAATGCATTTTGAAGTCTAAAATTTGAATTTGACAAACCCGGTGCTCGATATGCAAGTTGAGTTGATGAGAGATAAGTTGAGTTTGTCATTCACCAGAGAGATGAAGTTGAGTTTGTTCAATGTTTCTTGTTCACGTTCGCCATTTGTCACACGCACAAAGCACAGGGAAAGCAGAAAAAGGAAAAAAATGACAGTGACAAGTTCACTTTTTTTTTTTATGTCTCATTTGACGGGGTTCAGTCAAACCCATGTTAGACCAAACCCCTTAAAAAAAAAAATTGTTTATGTCTTGGGGGTTTAGTCAAACATAAAAGTTGGTTCAGTCGAACCATTAAGTTCAACCGAACCAGTTTAGTTTGGGGAAAGGAAGAAATATGAAATTTCCTTCCTCATAAAATTTGTAAACCACTATTGTGGTTTGACCCTATGATGATTAAAATAAATAATTTTATGCAAGTTGAAGAACCTCAATATAGTTTTTACATTATCAAAGAGGTAAGGGGTGATCTATTACACTCTCCTTAAACATTATCCAATTCAATGGTCAAATAGTCAATAACAATTTTACACCTCATCTACAACAAAAAGTGGAAAATATTTGTTCTATTTTTATTGGTTAAATTTGACTTTTAACCATTGAAATGGATGGTTTCTAATAATATCCTACACATTGATTTATAATAATAAAGTGTATCTTGTTCCTCTATAAGGTGGCTACTCTAAACTAAATCATTTGAGTAATTTCCTTTAGAGGTAAGACTTGCCTCTTTCTCGTGTTAATTTTTTATAGATTTTATTAGAAATATTTTCTAGCATATATATAGTTATGTCTCTCCTTGTACAAAATGTAGTGTGGGAGCTCTTATTCTGAATCACCATCATATGAATTTTTATTAAATAAATTATGTCAAACCCAATTTGAATACCCTCTAAATTGTCAAGATAATCTGCAAACCAAAAGGACTAGGATTTGCTAATAAACATTGAGACTAAAACTTCCATTTGAGCTAACTTTAAAACCTAAGTGGGAAATATAACTGCAAATGTAGAGGTGATGGATTGCAATGTGAGGAATTTTTTTTAGAAAGGTGAATGTTATTATGTGTGATAGTTTATAAAATTGATTTGTGGTAATGCCCCAATTTGAATAACAATAATTCATATATTTTGTTGCAATGTGTGTGTCCTTGGTCTCCTTATGTTGTGTAATGTAGTGATTGGGTTCATGACATGTGGCTTAATCACCTCCCATGGATTCATTAACTCTAGCAGTTTATAGGGCATTAACATGTCAATTTTTTGGTGCAATGATAACCATTTTTGCAACAATTGGTTTTAGACCCTAGGTCACAGGTTCAAACCCCTCACTTGCATTGGGGCCGATTGTTACAAGGTGTGTGTCGTTGGACTCCTTGTGTTGTGTAACACAACACTTGGATTTGTGACATGACTTAGCCACCTCCCATAGATTCATTAACTTTGACAATTGTATCTGGCATTAATGGTCAATATTTTGGTGCAACATCAACCATATTTGCAACATATTTCAAATCAATATTTTACCATATTCAATGAATTTTAGAATTATAAATTTATTTACCCTTCACCATGTTCATACCTCTAATTTATTAGAAATTAACTTATTTTGAAACAATTTTATATAAAGGCCAATTAATTCTTGTCATTACAATACATGTTTATTTCATTAGAGGGTAAAAGTACAAATTTGTGTCACACTTTTATGAAGGAAATGACCAACATTGATCTAACTTTTAAACTTGAATTAGTAGAAAGTGACAGATATGTTTTTAATTTTGAAATGATGTAAAGTAATCAAATGTATATTTTTTAGTATATTTTATGTTTGTATTTTTTTGAAAAAATTAAAAAAATATTTGAATATAGTTTTTTATAAATTAACACTATAATTTAGTTGCTGATAAAATGCTAAAAAATGATGTTCCACTCGACGTCAAGCTTTATATAGTAATTTTTATTTTTTTTCCTTCATTTTATTGTGTATGTTTATAACTTGAAACTTTAGGGCATGGATATTTTGTTTTGCAATTTTAAGAAATATATATTTTTGAATAAATATTTAAATGTGTGTGTATTAAAACACGATTGTTTCCACCTAACGTTAACTTTTATATTGAATATTTATCTAAAGTAGAAAACAAATTATACTATCTTAATCTAGATTCTTTTATCTAGGGCATCATTTTTTTTAATTTTTTTTAATAAGTTTTAGTTTTTTTCTTGACATGGTAATCAACCTAATATTTTTGTGTTGATAACCTACTTTTAGTAAAAAATAAATAAATAAATAATAATCAAACTATTAAAATAAATATATATTTGAAAACTACACTTATGGATTTATAAAAGTATATTTTTACATTTTTAAAAATATGTTATTTATATGAGTAGGAGTTGTTGAAACATTAAATTTTTCAAATAATTTCATTTTTTTAGTAAATTGGCCTCAAAGTTTAGCCAACAATTTTAGTTGGAAAAGTTCCAAAATTGTTTTTTAGATATAAAATTCACTTGTGCTATAAATTGGTTGAAAGTGTGACACAACTTTGTACTTTTACCCTAGATTTTACTACTATTTCTTATAGCATGTTTAGAATCTAATTTAATTAGTTAATTGTGAGTTACTAATATGATTGACCTATAACTTAAGCATATGAAAATATTATTCAAAAGACATATATATTATATTTAATATATAAAGAAGTGTCGATGAAAAAGAAAGAGAAAAGTATATGTGCACTCAAATATAGTTTACTTGATCAATATATGACAATAAATTTTATTCATATATAAATATATAAACATGACTTATCGATAGGATAAAAGATAAACATCATACAGATATAAATAACAAATATAAAATTTTGTAAATCTAGAATTCTAAAATATTAGGTTTTATTGAAAAGAGATATATATTATACTTGGCATATACTCATAACAACTCATACCAATGAAAATAAAAGAGAAAATGATATATGTATGTGTCATCACATTTTTTTTGGGTAAAGATTAAATACAATAGATCTGCAAACATTTACAATATTATTTTTAAATAAAAATTAGGGAGACAAAAATTTCAGAGAATAGATAAGTCATCACCCCCACACATTTTGGAAGTTAGAAGATTCAATCGTTATTAGATATTATTTGATTGTTCAGAGATTAGAATTGAACGAGCTTCGGATTTAAATTCTGTATGTTTTTTAGACGTTTCAGATCACTCAGTGATCCATCATGAAAATGTTTCTAACTGTAAAAAATTCATATCAACTATTTTTCCGAAATTGTTTCGATACTGACTGCAATAACAAAGCCAAACAGTGCACATACTGGTGAAAGCAATTACTTAAAATCTCAAATGGATTAATGTTCTTCTATTTCTTACCTGGGCATATAATTTCTTTCAACTTGTCGGCAAGAAGTTTCAAATTAGTGGCAGACTGTCCGTTGGTGACTTCCTCTTGGGCAAGCTCTCTAAATCTCTCGACCGCTCCTCTTAATCTCACACTCTCCTCCCCTTCCATCAACACTTTCACGTTTCTGCCAATCTCTTCCGCTTCTATAATCCTTTTTTCATCCTCTCTACTCCTCCCTCTCACGCCCAACTTCCATTCGTCCACAACGAGCTTGCAATTTGTGAACTGGTCCATCGCGAGAGGAAACCCCAGCATGGGAACACCCGCCGATACGCTCTCCATAACGGCGTTCCATCCACAGTGGCTGAAAAACCCTCCCACCGAAGGATGTGAAAGAATCTCCTCCTGGCTAAACCAGGGCGCAACCAAGCCCTGCTCTTTACTCTGCTCCAAATATCCAGCCGGTAACATTTCCCAGACATGAGATCCCTCTTTATCCGGACGAAGTGCCCACACAAAATAGTACCCACTCTGCAGAAGACCCGTCGCTATTTCCCTTACCTGAGCTCTTGCCACCTGGACAAAACTGCCGAAGGAAACGTATACGACCGACTGTGCCGGTTTCGAATCCAGCCATTGACTGCACTGTGAAACCCTCTTCCCATTTCTCCCAAAGTGGGCAGACAGCATGTTCAAGGGGCCCACACTCCGCACGGGGGTTTTGTGCAGCAGGGCCTCAAGTGCTTTGCAATCCAAGGCGTAGAAAGAATTCCCAACAACCCAATCTGCTTCTCTCACATTTATAAAACACTGCACAATCTCGTTAGTCACAGGCGAGGGAGAGAAAACCGCGCTCGGAATTTCCGTCGGTTTTAACGAAGGCACACCAGGAATATAATCTATCCAGCCTTGCAACCCAACTGCAATAACAAATAAAAAACGATCAGTTTTGTTTTTTCCTATGCCAAGCCTCAAACTGCTAATGGTTCTTGGTTTTTTCTTTACCCAAATCCGAATGGTACCAGATGCAGAAAGGTGTGACAGACATTGGCCAGAGTGCTACAGAGAGGAGAGCGTGTCTTTTGGCCAGAGGCACCGCGCATCTAAGGAAAGTGTCGGCCACTATGCAGGAGGGGGAGGCTCCCGAGCGTTTGAGGTTTGCTATAACCTCGCTGACATGAGTTTCCATGTTGGAGAGCGACTGAAAAAAGTTCGTCATGTTACCCCACCTCTGCGATTCCCCCACCACGCAGTCTGGAATGAGGCCCGGCCGAATGTCCAGGCCAAGCTTTCGAGCATGGCAGAAATCATCGTCCTCGGCCTGTGTAATGATTTTGTGCCACGACTCAGTCAGCACGAAAGTAACAGAGATTCCATGAGACGCGAGCTTTCTGGCGAGATGCATCATAGGATTGATGTGGCCTCGCGATGGATACGGAACAACCACTGCATGCCCCGCCATTTTCCTTTGCTATCCAAAGAAACCAAGAAAGAAACGTAATGTCTTCTGTATGATGTTTTTGCTCTCACAAGGCTTAACCGTATAAATGCTTTTGTGTGATGTTTTCATTCTGAGGCGGCTAAACAGCATAAACGTGTTCTGTAAAATATGAGTTCTGTGGTCCATCGAATGTCGGATGGATAAGAAAGATGATTGCAGGCGGACAACAGTTTTTGTTTTAAATAAATATTTTCAGACGTGTTATGCGGCAACTTCTACAGGGTCGGCCGTTTATTTTGATTTGAAAATTTAGAATACGCCACTCACATGTCATCCTCGCTAAAGGAAAGGATTTTGTTTTCATTTTTTCTTAATGTCTTTTGTGGTATGTGGCTTTGTATATTAAAAATATGAAGTTTTGAAATCAATTGTGTTTTATTTATTTTAAATTATATATAATTTTGTAATCGTGATATTGCTATCAAGATTCAATCATGTAGTTTTTTGAGTCAAATTCATTGATCCATGTTTTATGAGTAGTGGTTCACAAGAACCCATCCCTCATGATAATGAATGGTCCACTTAGCACTAATTGCATCTAGGTGATGCTCACAGAGGTGAAGCAGGGGATCTTCCAACAAGGTCACCCATGCCAGTAAGACCAACTCAAGCATGCTTAACCATGGCATTTTCCAAAGGTTAAGGCCGCTTAGCTAGCAACCCCATTTGCAAAACCTTCAGCAAGTGTTATGGCTTATGAATTATTCATTATACAGCCCTTTTAACTCATGAATTGATGAGTAGGAGGTATTTTCCACAACATGTCAAATTATGATATTGCTATCAGGATTCAATCATGTAGTTTTCCAAGTCATGAAACATGGGTCAATGAGTTTGAATTAAAAAACTACACGGTTGAATCTTGATACCAATATATAATAATTTGGCATGCTGTGGAAAATACCTACAACTTTGTAATCTTCAATTAAATCTCTTGTTAGTCAAGATAAATGAAGAGAGTAAAAATGAGATTAGGAAGCTTCATGTCATGTCCCCTCTAGCTTATCGCAAGTCAGAGTCGAGGGTGTTTCCTGACATGTGTTGGGATCAAGTGTCAAGGATATTGTTTGACACACACCTTGGACTAGATCAAGTTGCAAAATAATACCAAAAAATCCAATAGGGATGACCTACCTAGAAAGCGTGTGGATGAACAGGAGAAGTGGTGGTTTGTGGAACAAGAGAGGAATTTGCAAGGCCGACCTAGGATAGTGTGTGGGATTCAATTTTGGTCCTTTGCTAACTGATTTTGACCTTTTGAAGGGTTGCATATAAGATAGGAAACATTTGAGTTCAATCTTTTGGGCACAAAAATTATAAGGAGACTCATAGTTCTAGTTATAGAAGGCCTCTTCAAATCACTCAAGGATTTGGTAAGGGTATTTGATTTGAATTCCTTGCAAGAACCCATCAAAAAGAGCTCTAATTTTGGAGGACTTGGTGACAAAAATAAAATCCTACTCCAAAAGCACACCATTGACGCTACAACAAAATCCTCCCTTTAAGAGTGTCCCTCAACCCAAGGCATTACCCCTAAGAATGAGCAAGATGAATGATACGAAAAATGAACTTGGGAGGAAGAAAGTATTTCTCTTGTGGAGAGTCATGAACTCTTGGCCACATATGCTTTGGTAAAGGACAACTATAATATATAGAACTAGTGTCAAATAACAATTCAAAAGATGAACCAGAGGTGTTTGAATACATTGTTGATCATATTGTTGAAGAAAATAAAACCACAAGGAAAAGCACACTTGCTTCTCTCTCTCGAGCTCCAAAATATCTTCGTTTTAAGTTTCATGAAGTGCTCACAAGGAAAAGGGTGACTATTCTCATTGACAATGGGGCCACTCACAAATTTATTGATGAAGGCTTGGTGATGAAGAGATGATTAAAGGTATTGAAGAGATGATTAAAGGTATAAAAATTTAAAGGTTTCAATATTGCAGAAGCTAATAGATCCATCATTTCATGCAAAGAAATAATCAAGCAACTCAATATTACTCTAGGAGACCATAAGGTATTTGATGACTTTTATGTAATTGGTTTGGGAGATACTGATATTATTTTTGGGAGTGAAAAGATTCTAGTCTCTAAGAGAGTGTTCATAGAACTACCAAACAATGGACTTAAGTTCACAATAGAGAGGGATCTCAAATGGAGCTCCCCAAGTGGTAGCACGACCATGAGGATGGAGAGAATCTTTCGTAGAGGTCAAGTTATATGGGAATAAAATTGCTTGATTCTTCTCATGAAGGCCCCAACAAGAAAAAAAGATACTCCTCATGTAGATATTTAGAAAATTCTAGGAAAACATTAAGTAGTCTTCAATGGCTTACCTCTGGGGCTATTGCCAAATAGATGGTTTCTAACATGCTATAAAGTTTGAAGAAGGGGCTAAATTTTTTATCACTACACCATCCCATCATTCAATAGGGTACAAAAAGGAGATAGAAGGATATCAAAGAACTTCTTAGCATAAACTCATAAGACCTAGTTTTAGTCCATTTGCATCTTCAATAGTTGTTGTGAAGAAGGAGGTACTATGAGGATGTGTATTGATTATAGAGAATAAAACAAGAAGACCATCAAGAATATATATCTTATTCCAAGGATATATTGATTCCTAGATGAATTACATGGAGCTATGTACTTCTCCAAGATTGATCTAAGATCAAGATGTCATCAAATTTGCATGAGGGACAAAGATGTGGAGAAGACAACCTTTCGGTGTCATTATGGGAATTTTGAGCTTTTGGATGTTGCCTTTGAAACTCACTATTTCTACTATATTCCAATTAGGCATGAACAAGGTGATAAATGAGCATATTAGAAAATGTGTTATGGTTTTCTTTGATGACATATTAATCTATAGAAAGACTTGGAAGGAACACTTGAAACACCTAGACATAATTCTAGGAATTTTAGAGTAGCAACCCTTCTATTCTAAGTTGTCTAAATGTGAGTATGGATTACCTAAGATTTTGTACTTGGGTCATGTCATAAGTTTTGAGAGTGTTCAACTGGATCAATAAAAGATCCAGGTGATCCTTGATTGGACTCCACTAACCAACCTAACTTAGTTTAAAGATTTTCTTGGATTATGTTTCTATTATGGGAGACTTATGAATGGATTCTTGCAATTGGCCTCTCCCTTGACTAATCTAACAAAAACAAGAGCCTAAGTTGTATGGTTTTAAGATGCTCAAAGATAATGAGCTCATTCCTTGTACTTGTCATTCTAAAAAAATTATTACCCTTTGTTGTTGAATGTGATGCTTTTGAAGAGGGCATTGGAGTTGTCATAAACCAATAGGGACATCTAATAGCTTTTGAGAATGGGAAATTGAGAAATTTAGAGAAGGGATACTCCATACATGACAAAGAAATGTTGGGAATCATGAATGCATTGGAAAAGTATAGAAAGTAGTTAGTTTGTGAGAAATATGTTGTGAAGAATGATCATAATAATCTAAGATTATTTTTGGAACAAAAAAATTGAATGATCATCAACAAAAATGGGTAAGCAAGTTATAGGCTTATTATTTTCAGTTAGAGTACATGAAAGGAAAAAAGGAATGTGGATGAGCTTTCTAGAAAACCTACTTTATGCTCATTGTCCATCCTTATGTTGACTAGAAGGTTTCCATTATAGCTAAGTATGAAAGAATAAATTTTCTATTGATATCCTTGATGAAGTTGTGAAAGATGACAAGTATGCCATGAGTGAAGGGTTGATCCTCTACAAAAATAGAATCTTCTTGGTGCTTGAGTCTAAGATTAAGGGGAAGATTTTGAAATCCTTCCATGATACTCCAACAACAAGACATCGACACTATTATAATACATACAAGTAGATCTGTGAAATATTTTGTTGGAAGGATCTAAAGGAGGATGTCCATAAGAATATTATAGAATGCATGACCTACCAACGAAAAAAGGAAGAAATTTTTTTCTAGCATGCTTACGTCAATCACTAGAAATTCTTGACCAAAAATGGAACAACATATCCATGGACAAGTCATCATAGACTTACCCAAGGTATAAGGTAGGGACTATATTTATGTTTTGGTTGATAGATTGGAAAAGTATACACATTTTATTGCTATTGTGTTATACTTCAAAGAACCATAAGTGGCAAACACATTCTTCAAGGAGATATTTAGATTACATGGCTTGCCCAAGAACATTTTTAGTGACAGGGATGACATATTTCTTACTTCCTTTTGGAAAGAATTGTTTCACTGGATAGGATAAAAGATCACACCAAGCACTAGCTACCATCCCCAAATTCATGGATGAACAAAAATAGAAATAAGAGGATTGAGGGGTACTTAAGGAACTATATTTCAAAACAATGGACCAAATGGATCAAGTGGTTGCATTTTAGTGACTATTTTTATAATACTTTAAACCACATGTCCATTGGGATGGCACCTTATAGGGCTCTATATGGGTATTATGAATTATCATTAATTGGTCTATTGCTTTCGAGTAATAGAGTACTAATAGTAGGCTATTTGATGAAACAAATTCAAGACATGTTAAGGGTTCTAAAGAATAATTTGTAGGAGGCATAGAATCAATACAAGGTTTATATAGATTAGGAAGGGATATAACTATAAAGCACTCAACCCTCATTGTATTATCTCTTTTGAGATTCATGGAAGCTTTTCATTTTGTATGTTTTTCTTGTTGAGGAATAAGAAATCTTTGTTTTATAGATATCTTGCATGGAAGGTGTCTTTTCATTATTTGATCCTGTGTCTTATATTATTTGGAAATTTTGAGCATTTTTTGCATGCAATTTTGATTTTATAGATGCACTGAGATAAAGTGTCATTCTACTGTATAATTTTTTGGGATTTCACATATTCTAGTGTGCCTTAAATTTTACTCGCACTGTGATATAAAGTGTCATGGGTGGGTTCTGAGTGCCTTTTTTTTGCCATCACACTTTTTTCGAGTGAGTGTACCTTCCACGACAACATCAAATCCCAATTATTCATGCTTTATGTGTGTGTGCCCTAGTTTACACACCCTTTTATTTGTAGGTACTTTCATGTGCACATTCAGATGTTCTTTGTTCTCCTCATGCGTTGCTTGATGACACATAATTTCAGTGTACCTATCTTGCCTCTCCCTTTTCACATTATGGGCCCGTTTCTACTGTTCGTTGTTTGATCTTGTGTCTTATATTATTTAGAATTCTAACATAAGAAACATATTAACCATAGATAAACCTAAATTCCATGAAATATTGAAACAAGAATGCACTAAAGTAGTATACAAACAAGTAAACAAAAAACTAAATAATTTGGACCAAAGTATGAAAATAAAAATTTCTAGACACCAACAACTCAAGTAGACTTGAGAGTTTTTAGAGATTTATTAGTGCACTCCATTTATTAGAAAGGAAATTGAGTTTATCATTCTAATCATCCATCTCAGTAGCTTCATCATCTTTGTTAGTTAATTTTTTTAGCTTATGTCTTGATCTTTCATTCTTTTCTTCAATACTCTGTTGCCTTTCCTTAAATTTCTACTTGCAAAAGAACAATACTAATGACCCAACATTTCATCATTTCCTTACTCATATTCATTACCTATGTTGAATTTGTTATTTAGAATGGATATTGAGACTATAACTCCTCAATTATTTAGACATATGTATTTAAGATAAAAAGAAAGAACTGTTTTTTTTTTTTAAGTTAATTTGTTTTACTTTAGAGTTATTTTATTAACTACATAATTGAAAATTTTAGTGTCTTTATTTTATTTTATTATAAAACTATTTTGTTTACTATATATTTAAAAACTCCAGTGACTTCACTTTATTTTACTATAACTTATTTATTTACCACATTTTATTACTTTAGAATTAAAACCTTTATATTTAAAAATAAAGATCAACTTTAAATGCCAATAGACCCTTGATCTGTTAGTGTAGTTGAATAGTTCTAAATGAGTCTACCAAGGATCAAAGTCTTGTTAACTGCAAGACCTTGACATCATAAAGTATAAAATTGAGATCGTGCCCCGATCAAATTTGGTAGAATGGATACACCTAAATCCTTAACACTTAGTTGAATAGGTTTTAGTCTAAAAGACTTGTGTTCCCATATGAGATAGCTAAAAGTTCTTTGTGAATGATATAAAATCAATCATAAAAAATAAAAATAAATAAAAATTCCACTATTCATTTATAATCACAAAATTAGATGACAATAATCCTTATTTAAAAATACTAGTTGACAACAAAGAAAAAAGTCAATTGCTATTAAAATGCACCAAGAGAAACCATTTTTTTATTAAAATTGTATTTAAAGCTGAAAATAACCGAGATTACATCAATAGCTATTACAACCCACTACAACTACTATAAGTCAATGCCGTATACAACTGCATAAAGAAGTCCACACCAGAGGGAGAGTCGTAATCCATCAGGGCTCTACCTATATTCGCCCAGCTATCATGTCAAGTTCAAACATTCTATAATTACGCAATTTATCAAATTACTTTCAATCTATTCACCAGCGCTTCCAAATTAATCGCAGACCCTCCTCCTTTACTCACTTCCTCCTCTGCCACATCCCTAAATCTCTCTGCTGCACTTCTTAGTCTCCCACTCTCCTCCCCTTCCATTAACATTTTCACCTTGCTCTCTATTTCTTTACCTCTTATAACCCTATTCCCATCTTCTGCATTTTTCAGCCCTAACCCAAACTTCCATTCCTCCACAATAAATTTGCAATTGAAAAACTGGTCCACTGCAAGAGGAAATCCCAGCATTGGAACACCCGCCGTGACACTTTCCATGACAGCATTCCACCCGCAGTGGCTAAGAAACCCTCCCACAGAAGGATGCTTCAGAACCTCTGCCTGCCTAAACCAGCGCGCAATTAACCCCCGCCCTTTACATTCGTCCAAAAATCCAGGTGGCAACATCTCCAAGAAATCACTCGCTTCCTTATCTAGACGAAGCGCCCACATAAAATAGCACCCGCTCTTCATGAGACCAGTGGCTATTTCCCTTATCTGAGCTCTCGCCAGAGTCATGAAGCTGCCGAAGGAAACATAGATGACCGACCGCGCGGGTTTGGAATCCAGCCATTCACTGCAGTGCGTGTCGAGCTGTGAAGAGGAGCCCATGTTGAAGGGACCCACACAGTGCACAGGTGTTTTGTGGCGCTGTGTCTCCACTGCTTTGAAATCCAAGGCGTAAAAAGAATTCGCCACAATCCAATCTGCTGTCCTCACATTGACAAAACACTCTGCTATTTCATTGCCCAAAGGAGAGGGAGGGATTAGGTCGACAGTAAGGTCCGTCGGTTGTAGCGGAGGCGACCTGGCAATATAATCCTTCCACCCTTCTAACCCTGGAACGAGAAAAACCAATCAATCAGTTTTTTCTTCCCTCCAAGCCTGCAAACATTCAACTGTTATATAACTACTTCTAGGTTTTCTTTCTTACATACCTTAGTTTAAATGATAAAAGACGGAAAAACTTGTGACAGACATTGGACAGAGCGAAACAGATTGGAGAGAGTGTCTTTTGGCAAAAGGAACAACCCACTTGAGGAACACATCGGCAACGATACATGTTGCAGGTGTTCCCGAGCGATTGAGATTGGTTAGGAGTTGAGCCACATGAGCTTCTATGTTTGACAGAGAATGAAAAAATCCTGTCATATTAGCCCACCTTTCCGACTCCTTCACCACGCAGTCCGGAATGAGGGCGGCACGGAGGTTTGGAGAGTGGGTGAAAGGATTCTGGTCGGCCTTGGTAATGATTTTGTGCCATGACTCTGTCACCACAAATGTAACTGAGATTCCATGAGAAGCAAGCTTAAAGCCGAGCTGCATCATTGGATTTACGTGCCCTCGCCCGGGATATGGAACGAATATCGCATGAGCTTCCATTATTTTTCTTTGCTTTTTTCCCCTGCAACTGAACCAGAGCTTGATGTTTTAGATCTGAAACAGAGTACAAAAAACTGTTCTAGTAATTGTTCGACAAAGTATCTTTTGCACGGAATTACTTTTTAGCGTGTCTGCTGTCGGTTAAAGAATTTTAACGCGAGATTATTATTTTCTATTGGACAGACATCCGTGCCGTGATTAAAATTGTACTCCTTGCACTTTCCTCCTTTTTCTTTTTAAATTTTTTTTTGATAGGGCTATTTTTTTATGATAAAATTTGGCATTTTATGATACTTGTTTAAGTACTTTAATGTGAGATTATTATTTTTTATTGGACGATAAACATAAGTGTGAAAATTGCACTCCTTGCACTTTCATCTTTTCTAAATATATAAGTAATGCCATTTTTATTAAGAGCAAGTATATAATTCATATAATATGTGTTTTTATTAATTGTTGGGGGATTAATATGTGAGGTGAAATGCGATAAAATTGATTGTTATTTTAGATTTATGTATTTTAGATAGAAGTAAAATGTATAATTATATTTTATAGTAAAAAATTGAATAGAGTGTTATGTTTTATCAAAGTGTAATTTGTCTAATTAAAAGTGATGTTCATTTAATAGATGAAATATTATTGTTTTTGTTAATAGATTAAGGGACTTTAGAATAATTAGAAGCATAGTATTATATTTTAGAAAATGGAGACAAAAGAAAAATAATGAAAAGAGACATAATTTGAAAAAGCTCTCAAGAATCATTTGTGACATGGACGTTCGGATAATTCATGAACAATAATGCAATTGTGTGTGCATTCAAATTCATGATTCTTTGTATGTAGACAAATAATGCTAGAAACATAGTTACAAAATTTAGGACACATGAAAAAATATACATACTGAAAAGAAGAAAAATATGGTGGTTTCTTTCACTTCTAGGGTTTTGGACCTAAAAGGAGAAAGACCAATTCTTCAACCTTTCACTCAAGAACAAACCCTTGAGATTTCAATGCAAAGGAGATTGAAATCTAACAAAGGGAAGGTCCTAGGGATTGAATAATGTCTAATGAGGGGTTCACCACCAAATGTAAACTTGGAAAAGAAAATGTTGGAAAACACAATGTGATATGCAAAAAAATGCTAAATGACCTAAAAATGTGAACAAACTGTAATAAAAAGCTATGAAACTGAAAGTGTGCACCTAGAAAATTGAAGAAGGTAGAATGGAGGTCTGGATCACTGAAAAATCTATTGTTGAAGTTGACTAGGACTCATACGTCAGGTTGGGTGAATTAGTCCAATTTTATGGAAAATGTACCAAAACAAGTTTCAACCAAAAAGGTATCTAGATATGCAAAAATCCTATTTAGGCCTGTATAGTGGGACTCATTCACCAATAGTGGTGAATCAGTGCACTTCTGATTTTCTAGAATTCTGAAGTGGATTTTGTGCCTCTCGAATTGCTTTGCTCTTCCTAATTGTTTTCGGATCCAAAACTACAAAATACCACCTGTAGGTCTTCTCCAAGATTCTCCAAGGCTTGATTACAACTTTGACAACTTTTAGGAACTTGAAAATTTTTCTCCAACTTTGCTTCTTGAAAAATTTGCAACCTAGCTTTGCAAATCACACACAAGAAGAGGAGAAAATGTTGTGGCGATTAATGAATAGTAGTTTTCCTTGGTCAAACCCCTTGTTGGTAATTAAACCTTGAAATAAAATGAAATATGGAAAGAGAATGATGAACGAACAAATAGCAATGTTGCAACTCACCAAACCCTTGCAATCAAGGTGCTACAAACATGTAAGTAATGGCTCCAATGGATGTAGACTTGGACTCTTGCTTGATGTTGATTAATCTTGAATGAATTGAAACACAAATCCTACATCACAATGGTTAGCTCCATAACAACATGATGCAAGCAATCTTTGACATGATGATTGGAAATTGAAGAATGCTCTTGAATACTTGATAATATTCCCTTGAAATTCCTTGAATAATCTTGTGAATGATAAAATGCTCTTGTGAACTCTCTTGAATGCTAGGTGACATGATTGCTTAATAGGATGAAAATGAGACAAAGAACCTTGTATTTATACTTAATTATGCAAAATTCCCAAAATACAACACTACAAGCCGACATTAGATCTAAGAGAATAAAATCCCACCAGAAATTTGATTTGAATTTGAATTTTGGTCACATGGGACTCATTCGCCCAAGGTAGAAAATGATTCCCATTACACATAATATATGGGAACAAAAATCAAAAGTGTCTAGAAATGTGTGAAACCTGCATTGGGGCCAAAAAGACCTAGGTGGGACTCATTTTCCCAAGGTGGAAAATGAGTTCTAAACACTAAATTTAGGCCACACAAGCCAGGAACACTTGAATTATGATTTTTTACTGGTTGGTGTCGGGATTATCCTCAAAAAGATACAATAAATGAGGCTTGTGGATGTAAGAT
Organism: Sequoia sempervirens; assembly: GCA_007258455.2. NCBI lineage: Eukaryota > Viridiplantae > Streptophyta > Pinopsida > Cupressales > Cupressaceae > Sequoia > Sequoia sempervirens. Next base: position 16,562,882 of record VDFB02358134.1, on the reverse strand, counting down.
AGGGCCAATTAAAGCATAAGAAAGCCAAATTATTAATGAAAAGCCTAGAGGGATGTGAAATTATGTTACAACACTTTAAAACACTCCAAATAAGTCAAGGTTAAGATTAATTATGATTAAAATTATGTTAAGTTGATAAAACCCTAGAAAAGTGTGAAAGTGTGTTACAACACTTCACAACACTTTTGCAAGGCACCATTAAATTTCATCAGTTCACAAGGGCCCAAGACCTAATGTGAATGTGTTACCCACGTTACAATACTAAATCAAGGTAACATTAAGCCAAAATCCACAAGGAGGACCGAAACGAGTGTGAAAAATGTCAAAGGATTCTTTTTTCAACACTACACATACTAACAAATCTAAAAAAAAATAATAGGAATATAGAAATAAATTTCAATAACATTCGATAAGATAAATAAATATAAATGATGGAAATATAACAAAGTAAATAGATTATAAAACCTCCATATGAGTGTTTCAGCAATGATACATATAGTTAGAAAGAATGGGGGTGATTGTTAAGAAGTTTATCAAACAATCAAGCCCATATTTGGTCTATTGACTTCTATGAGCAACTTCCAAGATAATATGAATTAGAGTTGGATAATGTATTTTAGTTTCTAATCCTAAGTGTGTCTAAAATTTGAGAACAATAATAATTCTTACAAAATAAACACTTAACTCAACAATGCAATGATGTTAAACACCCTATGTGTATAGAGAAGAAATGCATGATGTGGAAAATTAAAGAGTGAAAATGGTGGGTTTAAGGGACTCTATATTTAAATGGACAACTATCTAAGTACTTATTTTTAGAGGTATGAAACATAATTACAAATTTATGAGAATCCAAATAAATTTAGATGAAAGAGAAATAAGGAGCTAGAAAAGAGAGTGAGATAGCAAAAAAAATATCACTATCTTAAGCAATCCAAGAAGAGAGGTCTTCCATGGATGGTGAAGAGAATTTGTTATCTTAAATTGTCTCGCTCAAGAAGTATCTAGCCATTGAGATAAATTATGCCTCTAGAATCTTGTGACCTTAAAAGAAAGAATACAAGTTCAACTATAAACATTGGTATGAATTAAAATAAGTATAAAAATCATAATGGATAATGGATTGTAAAAGTGTTGTAAGCCTAGGTTTACACAAGAGTTTTAATGAAAATCTTGAAAATTGTGGACAACTCACACTAAGTAGTATAGAATTGCTAAATATTTAATGTACATAGGAATGAAGGAAGGAATTTGAATAGCCTCTTATGTAGCTAATAAGTCAAAGAATGTTGGTTACAAATTTGATGAAGGCTAGTCAAGTGGATATTATGAAATTAATAAATTTGATACATCATCAACCTATCCATTATATTTATTTACATGGATGTAATGCCACATGAAAACAACTTAATTGTATATTTTTTCACCCATTTGCATTATCATTTGAGGGAAAAATCTTAATCAACTCTATAATATAAATGGTAGGAACTAAAATGGTTTGAAGAAACATGTTTTTAAATATACATAACAAATATAATCAATAAAATACATAGAAATATTAGAACATGAAATGAAAAAAGGTCAAGGACATGCTTAATGCAACATAAGAATCATACTATGAGAATGAAAACTACAATTAGGCTAATAGATAATAGCACCTATATGTAGGATATGAAAGTTCTTATTGCATTTCTCCCCAAATGTAGTAGGTTTGTGTCACTAGGTGTTAAAGCCTACCTAAAGTATAGAATGTAAATATGGAAAATGAAATGTAAAAAATAGCATATGTGCTACAAAAAATATATAATATTAAAATGGAGAAACTAGAGTATTTGAGGGATATTTGTTAAAAATTAGACTAATAAAAAGATTAAGTGTTTAAGGAATGATAAATTCAATATCATATTCCACTCAAAAAAATAGATTTTTCAAAATATTGATGGAGAAGGGTAGGAGTATGCTTAGTGAGGCTAGTCTAGAAGAAAATTTCTAGGTAGAAAAAATTACCATACCTTGTTACCTAGTTAATAGGTCTCCTACAAATGTAGTGCTTGTCAAGAAGAAACATATGGATTTGTGGTAATGCAAAAATCCCTCAATAAGTTATTTGAGATTTTTTTGTTGTGATACATATGCTCATGTACTTAGGAAGAAGAGGTAAATGTTGGACTGTAACAAATTTTTCAAGTGCAATTTCATCAATTATAGTATTCATGTGAATAGTACAATATTTGGGATCATATGTCGAAAGGATATTTATATATCAAAAGTGTTATCTTCAAAGAAGATAATCCTTATTTTAGTACGCTATAGCCAAAAAAGAGATAAGAAAAATATGTGGTTTAACTAAATCCAAAGACTAAGAAAGTTGAATCAAAAGCCCATAATGGACCTAAAGAGGATGAGAGCTCAGATAGTTCAAATAGTTTAGAAGATGAGGTAGAACCTCCATCTTAGCTCTTCAAAAGGTTATCTCATCATTGATAATTGTGAGAAAGGTATTCTCTCCCTAATTAGAGATGTATTTTTTTTAAGTACTAATACTAGTGAGCCTAGGATTGCAAAGGATGTAATGGGTGTGGATGACAAGATTCCAAGCAAGAAGTCATAAATAAGAAATGGAAAAATTAAAGAAAAATAACATATGGGATATAAAACCTTTTTCTTGATGGATGTAAACCTATTGGAGGGTGTGTGTACAAATATAGGAGATCAAAAATAGGCTAAAATCATTTTCTAGTCCATTATGTATATAACACACTCATGTTATAATGAATTTTTTTAATGGATTGGTAGTGGTTTGAGCACTACCAAGACATAATGTGAGCATGTTATAAAATGAGAACATTATAATACTACACTCATATTTTTCTTTCCATAAAATTAAAAAAATGCATTCTTTTAGACTATTTTTTATTGTCTACATATGGAAAGCACATTACAATATTCCTACATTAGAAATTTCCTTGAAAAGTACCAACTCTTAGGGTAATATTTTCCTTTGGAATCAAACCCAAAGGTTTGCACTTGCATGTCAACATCCAAAGACATTTTTCTATAAAATATAGGAAAAAATTTTAAAATGTTGATCATGTTCTCTAATTGAGTTTGTACTTTTTTATGTTGATATAAAATAATAGTAAAAGAACATCAAGCTCTCTCCTATCTTTCTAATCATGTATTTTTTATACATTTTAAATATATTAAGGTTTTGACCTTCAATTTATTTTGCTAGTGTCTTCATTTTTTCCTAAAAACCCATGTATAGTATTTTTCATGCAATATTTTATACACTCATCTAAGTTTTTAAGAAATTATATTTTTAGATTTTATACTTATTCTATACACATTAAAAATTACTTGTGATTAGTTTTTAAAAAATGTGGGGAAGTATGCTCAATTTTTTTTTTTAAAGATGTGTCAAGTTTTAAAATTGGTATAAAATAACAACCTCATGAAAAAATTACCAACCATTAGCATGCTAAATCATTGAGAAAACTAATAAATAGTGTGTATATATACCCTTAAAATTTAATCATTAAATCCTTACAAATTTTGGCATGCTCTTGTTCATTCTTCCCATAATTAGGATAAAATGTAGGTTTAAAAAATTATGTATGTTTACAAAGTTTTGGGAGAAACCCCTATTAATGCATAGAATTTTTCATTATGAAAAATGTCTCCTATGCTCTCTTTAAGATGATTTTTTTATAGTTATGCATGATAAACATACTTTAAAGCTCTAAATTGTAATTATAATTATATATATATATAACTTGTATTCTTTTTAAGATAATAAGTTTCGATAATAAAGAAATAAATTTAATTTAATATAAGATTATAAAATGAATTAACTTAATATTTTGATTGTGATCTCTCCTTCCAATGTCATTTCTATTGATGTGGTTTTTGACATACCAATGTACCTAGAAGTCATGAAGCCTAATTATTGGCACTCTTCTTACCATAAAGGAACCAATTCTCATTCAAGGCACCTTTTTCATCAAAATTATTTGGAAGGCCTAGGAAGCTATCAAAACATGGCTTCATTGGGCTAGAGATGATTTTCGTAATGGTTTATCCATCAATCAATACTCCATTTGGTGCTCCCATCTTTATAGCTATCAAGAGAGATTGTTGTCTCTCTTACCTTGGACTTGAGCTTTGAAATTTTTCAAAAGAAGAGCTATAACTTTGCTTGATGTTATCCACCCAACCACCAATAATTTTCTTCCTTGGTTGGATTTCAAGTTGAAGTATAGACTTTCTAATCAAGATTGAGAAACTTACTAGATAATCTTTGATCCCATACCTCTGCATAGTCACTTCATAAGCTAGGTGTGAATTGTTTCAAACCTTGGTGAAAGGACTAGAAATGGTTTCCAAATACTCCTTTTCGGGGTTACAAGCCCTCTAAGGGGTAGTTTTGGTGGTCTCCTCACTTGCATGAGGTTGATCAACCTAATTTTCATTAGTAGTTGCATTCCTCTCATGGTATATGGAAAAAAACATTCTAGGGTGGTGGTCTACTATTCTTGACTCTAAGATGGCTCACTTCACTCAAGGGTGTTTGTTGTACCAAGGTCTTCCTATGGGGACCCATCTCACTCACATGGGCATTCCCAATCTAAATTATCCTTTTTGTGGTCAAACTAATGATGTGTTGTCCATGATAAAAGGGTTTAAGTAGGCACCAAGGAATGAAGAAAATGCTATGGGGCCTTGCTCAAATGCTATGACAAGGCAAACATTCCACAAACTTTGAAATGTGTCTAAGAACACAGAAAACCTACAAAATTTTCATAAAAATGCTCCATGCACAAATATTAGTAATAGGTGTGCCAAAAGTGTGGACATCAAATTTGACCTCAAATAAGGGAGCTAGATACATAAATAAGCAATGAAATTTAAACTCAAACAAAATATATTTAATTTTACTTAGATAAAAAAGATGTAAGCAAAATAACAATGTAAATGCAAGAAAACAAGAACATTATACCTCCATTCAACCATGTTCATGTGCTCCAATTTTGAATGATTGTGTAGAGATGCAATGTGTATGCTCTTTGCTTTGATATTACTTGATTTGATAGCATTTACTTACTATGAATAATGGATTATGACACCCTTAAATAGGTAATCCTCTTTAAGGAAGCTTTCCAAGTTAGACATGGAGGATTGAGATTGAAGAATGAAATCAAGGGTTAGGATTGCTTTGTATAAATGTGGATCCTAGCCTCTTGATAAGTGGCTAGAGGAGATGAGATATTTTTTATCAAGGAATGAGATTTCCTTAAAATCTAGGGTAGAAGGAATTGTAAGCAAGTGAGAAGGGATGGAGGAGATAAGTGGAAGGTGAAGATTGAGAGATGAAGTGGAGGGTTAATATTTCTCAATGTTGCAAGCTCACACATGTGTGATCAAGGAGTGGGAACAAGTGGTTTAAGAAGTAATATGTGAAGATAGGGAGTTCAAATTTGCCCCTAATAATTAAAATAAATGGTGGAGATTAAAGGATAAGGTTTTAGGCTTTTAATTATATGGGTTGGAATTTTAAATTAAAAAGAATATGATAGGTTGATTTATTAGCCTAATCAATTAAATAAGTATTCATTAATTAATTGATTAGTTGGAAGAATTTTGGACTATGGTTAATTAATTAAGTGTATTTAATAAATCAATGTAAGGGATGTGAGGGAAGTTAATTGTGACATTAGTCAAATTATTAATTAATTATGAAATAATATTGATTGATTAAGCTACTTGAATTAATATATATGGCAATGAATAGTTAGTTTGGGGGTAATTAGCCAAATTAATTAAATAATGATTTGTTTAATTAATTTTCAAGAAATTGATGTCAAGAAGTGGGAATTTGGATTTAGGGTGTCTACAGTAGGTATACAATGAGGTAACACAACCTAGACACATGAATCTCATATTAACACAGGGTGCTGCCATAATAGTGGTTTACAATTCCTGAGAGGAACGAATTTTAGCTGAAATCACATATTTTTAGAAAATATAATGATTTAAGCCTAAAAAAGTTCCATTTTAAGGATTCCAATTGAAGAGGGTTTGATCAAATCACCTTAGATCAAACCCCCTTGGATAGAACCTCGCTAGTTTTAAACCATACCTATAAATGTGTCTCCTTTACACCTATCAAAATGCTGATAAAAAATCACTTTTGATTTAGCTTTTGGGGATCAAATGAATTCATTTAAAATTTATTTGAAATGGTTATGGTATTCCTCAGAACAAGCTATCCAATGAATATAATTTTAATATGTTTTGGTTTTGTTATGTATTTGTTTTTTAAGTTTTATTAAACATAGGTTTTTCATTGAAAATGAATTTCTTTGTTCTTCACATGTGGAAAAATAGAAGATTATCAAAAAAAAAATTGAAAAATATGAGTGCACCAGATATTGAAGTCCTTGATCCAACAAAAAAAATAAAATAAAATTTTGGCATATGCAAAAAAAGTTACGCATTATACGGTCGCGCTGTGTCTGAATTGTAATTTGTTTGACTTTGAAACTTGACTAAGGAAAAAATATTCAATAAAAAACTATCTAACTAAGTGTAAGCACTAGACATCAGAGTTACAGATATAAAATTGAAAGAATTAGAATTTTATCCTTCATGGAAAAAAAGTTATGCGTTATACAGTGTGCATCACTTTTTAAAAATGTTGTTTTCTGAAAAAAATCAATTTTTGTGGGAGATGGAAAAAGAAGTGCAATTTTGTTCCAAAAATTTTGAAAAAAATATTTTTAGAATCTACAGACAAAATTTGATGAGACTCTAGTTTGCACCATCTTCAAATTCCTCACAGTTTAGCCGCTATAGGTGCTTGAATGTGAAGATTTAGTTAAAAATAATAATTTCAGTGTCCAGTTTGGCCAAAAATTGTAAACCACTATTATGGGATCACCCCACAATAATAGTTCTCAATGAAACCCAAAAGAGTATTTTTCTCAAAGAGAAAAACATATTAATGGTGCATGGTAAAAATAGAGTTATGAAATAGAACTGACGACCATATAGTGAAATAACATGGTCAAAATGTAGAAATATCATATGAACTCAATAATAGTGTCATATAAATCTAGAAGAATAAATTTTCAAGACCTACAAGGCCCCATGATAATTTTTGAGGAACTCTATAAAATTATTTTATAAAATCCATAGAGGAACTCTATAAAACTATTTTATAAAATCCATAGATAAACCCTTGCTTCAAATGCAATATTAAATGAAAATGCTTTACAAAAACTTGAAACATAACACAACAAGACAAAATTCAAAGGTATTTGTGCTTAACAATACCCTATATGATTTTTTATCTCATTTCATTAGAGGACTAAACCAAATTCATTGAACCCAAGGATAAATCCTCTCCTTTGTAGAAAATACTTTATCATAACTCAAAATGAAACACAACAAGGGTAAAGTGGATGGTAGCATGCACTATATCATTCTTCCTACCTCATTGGATGAGAAGAATGAAATAATGTATGATTAAAAAAATGACATGAATTGAACACTACTTCATAATTTCATCAAAGTGTCTTGACAATATATTGAGATAGGGTAGAAAAACATGCGAAGAAGAATTCTATTTGTTTGCAACTTATATGTGGCTTTTAGTCATCTATAATCTGTCAAGTTGGGCCCAAAGTGGTTTGCAACTCATTTTTGTATTTGAAATAAAACAAATGATGGAAAATGAGAGTGACATATTTGAAACAAGGTCAAGGAATTGTAGATCCTATCACCTACAACTCACATTTCATGATGATGAAAAATAGAAAATGACAACAATACAAGATTCACATCAATAACTATTGTGAGTCTTATCACTATGGCTAACACTTCATCCTAGTATGATATTGAATGCTAAAATCATAACATGATGTCTTGGACATGTCGTTTTGTTTGGAGAAAAACCCCTATCGTTGTCTTTTAATAGTGTTTGATTGGCATGAATATTGACATAGTGTGTCTGTTTAAATGTGGTGTTGTTGTTCTTGTCATCAAGGTTCAAACCCCATTGAGGTGTAATTATTGAATGTTTATGTTGATGATGAAGTTCCCTATTTGTGACCTCACTAGTTTATAGCTCAGAATTAAAAATATTTACCGTTCTTCAAAAAATAATTTGATGGACATTTATTATCAACCTTATGTAAATCTTGAATATTTATATTAAAGATGAAATCTCATATTTGTAACCTCACTTGTTCATAACTAAGAAGCAAAACTACCCTATAAAAAACTCTGCTTGGTTGAAGCATCACCAACCTTTTCAGGCCTGAATTCACTTACTTCCCACGAATCTGTGAAAAAGTTGGCATTTAATTAAGTCAAGGAATGTGCAATACCACGTGCCTTCGCCCATCCACATACATCTCCCCACTAAATCAACGAACGTAAAACAAGCCCTGAGATCCCTTAAGTTCACTTCCCGACCAAAGGCTCGAAAAACCCAATTCTATACAAAGTAAAATTTGACGAACGACCGTTGGCCCAGTTTTTCTTACTGTGTTTCATTTAAAAAGTTTCAAGCTCTTAATTCCAGTTGAAAATGCAGAGCAAAACAATGACAGGGCATGCGGTAGTTATTCCATTTCCAGGGCGTGGCCATGTGAATCCCATGATGCAGCTCGCTTTAAAGCTCGCCTCCCACGGAATCTCCATTACTATTGTGGTGACCGAGTCCTGACACAAATCCATTACACAGGCCGATGAGGATCCTTTCACCCACGCATCAAACCTCCAGGCAGCCCTCATTCCAGACTGCGTAGTAGGGGAGTCGCAAAGGTGGGGAAACTACAATGAATTTATTCTGTCCCTGTCCAACATGGAAGTTCATGTGGCTCAAATTCTAACCAATCTCAATCGCTCTAGAACACCTGCGACATCTATCGTTGCCGATGTATTCCTCAAGTGGGCGGTTCCTTTTGCTAAAAGACACGATCTCCAATCTGTTTCGCTATGTCCAATGTCTCTCACAAGTTTTGCCACCTTTTATCATTTAGGCTTAGGTATGTAACATGGAAAACAAGAATTAATAGTTCCAGTTCAACATCTTTGTTGGAAGAAAAAAAATGATTAATTGGTTTTGTCGTTGCAGGTTTGGAAGGGTGGAAGGAATATATTGCCGGGTCGCCACCGCTACAATCAATAGATCTTCCAGCCTCTATTATCCCTCCGAATCCTGTAGGCAATGAAGTAGTAGAGTGTTTTGCCAATGTGAGGGCAACAGATTGGATTGTGGTGAATTCTTTCTACGCCTTGGATTGCAGAGCAGTGGAGACTCTGTGCCACAAACCCCCGTGCACTGTGTGGGTCCCATCAACATGGACTCTTCTTCAAAGCTCGATAAGCATTGCAGTGAATGGTTGGATTCCAAACCGGCCCGGTCCGTTATCTTTGTTTCCTTCGGCAGTTTCGTAACTGTGACGAGAGCTCAGGTGAGGGAAATAGCCACCGGTCTCATGAAGAGCGGGTGCTATTTCATGTGGGCTCTTCGTCCGGATAACGAGGCGGGTCACTTCTTGGAGATGTTGCCGACTGGATTTTTGGATGAATGCCAAGGACGCGGCATTGTTGCGTACTGGTTTAGGCACGCGGAGGTTCTGAAACATTCTGCTGTGGGAGGGTTTTTAAGCCACTGCGGGTGGAAAGCCGTCATGGAAAGTGTGGTGGCGGGTGTTCCCATTCTGGGGTTTCCGGTTGCAGCAGACCAATTTTTCAATGCCAGATTTATTGTGGAGGAATGGAAGTTTGGGGTAGGACCAAAAAATGCAGATGATGGGAATAGAGTTATAAGAGCCGAAGAAATAGAGAGTAAGGTGAAAATGTTGATAGAAGGGGAGGAGGGTGCGAGAGTAAGAGGGGCAGCAGAGAGGTTTAGGTGTGTGGCCCAGGAGGAAGTGAGTAAAGGAGGGTGTTGTGCCACTAATTTGGAAGTGCTGGTGAATAGATTGAAAGTAATTTGATAAATAGGTATATCTCTAATAATATTTTAGGGAATCTTTATCAAACATGGTAATTGCACGAACTTGATAGAGCACTGATCGATTGTTTGGTTTCAATTTGTACTTGGATTATGATTATTTCCCCTCTGGTGTGGACTGCTATACGCAGTTGTTTACGTCCTAACTTTTTGTTTTAGTGGGTGGTAATAGCTATATTTTCAATATTCTATTTTTTTCAAACTTTCATTATGCTGATAATAAGGACATTTGCTGAATTGGAGTTTCAAAATTGAAGAGTTCCCATGAAAAAATTTGAGCGTTAAGTCTTAGTTTTAGATTTTCAAATTTGATCACGTGTTGTACTAGAAGGAAATTGTTTTGGGCATTGGTCTTCAAAATAACATGGTTGTCGATTTTATAAGAAAAAAAAATTATTAAATATGTGGAAAAGTAAATGTTCGTCAATGTTTTCTAATCATGTTGCTCATTAAGCACTAGAAATGCTAAAGTTTTACTCATACATCATTCTACAGTTTATCTATTTGTGTTTTTAGTTGAAGGATGACAGTAAGGAGGATGCAAAGCATAAGAAACACTTAGAGCGATTAAACTTCAATTTTTACAGCTCCATGAAGGGGATATTCATTGCTCCAAACAACTCCAAAGTTTATTCAAATTTAGAATATAAGTGTTGCTCTCAGTGTACTTCCTCTTTTGTTGCTATCTACACTATAAGATAATAGTCTCCTTTCTTTGTGAGACTGTTGGTGAAGATAGTTCTCTACTATATGTTGTGTCAATTTTATTGATAATTAGTATATCTATATATATAAGAAAGGATTAATAAGAAAAAAAATTCTAATGTTAGTGATTGTTCTATATATATATACAAGAGTGGAAAATAGAATAATGATATATTAATAGAGGAATTAACAAAACTTGATAAGAAAATTATTTGAATAACAACATAAAATTGGGTATTTATATTATTAATATTAATTCTTATGTATTGGTATTTATATTTTAGTGATTTTATTTTCAATAGTTTAAAAATATAACATCCATGTGTAATTTGATGTATATTATATTGGATATCAAGGATGAGTTAAGTTGATCGCAGTATTGTCCTCTTCCTCTAGTTTATTTGAATTTGGTGAATTCCAATTGGTGAAAGTACAAAATTGTGTCACACTTTTGACCAACTAAATAGTTCACATCAAACTATTTTCAGTCAAAAGGTACTCAGTCGAAGGAATTTTAATTGAAACCATATGGCAACAACATGGAGCCTACACGGCGCAAGGTTATTTGTTAAAAGGTATACAACTAAATACCTTTCGAACAAAATGTCTAAATATTAAATTTAAAAATAACTTGGCCCAACCATTTCAATCAAAACCCTATCAAAGTGAAACAATTTGATCGAAACTCAATCAAACAATTTGAGCATAGGCGCCTATAGGTAGGGTTTCAAAAACTTAGGTCTATTTTTATTCTCACTTAGTTACCTTTCAAAAATTACCTCATAGTTTATAATCTACTTTCTCTATCTTTTCAAAATTTCTCCTTCACATGTAGAATATCAAGAACCTAGTTGTCTACAAAATAAAAATATATATTTTTATCAAGAACCTAGTTGTTTGAAAAATAGAAAATGTGATGATTTATCCTAGACACCATATCTCTAATAGCATTAGATTATGAAAAAATCTAGAACATATAAGATCTAGTTGTAAGGATAATCACAAAATATTATTCAACATATCATCCTAAAACGAAAATAATATAATAAAGTACTAACATGAACAAGAGAATATATGCACAATTATCACAAGAAAAAAATGACAATATGTAAAATGCATTAACTAATAACTCACAATGACATGCAAAACCATGCAAGGTGAGATTACAAATAAAATATAACTTACTACATGCAAAGCAAAAATAGGAGGGAATAATTTAGTGGAAGTTGTTGTTAAGTGATTACATGACCCACTCCTATTAATGTAAGCAAGCTAAACATAAATGTATGAAAAAGGCATAATTTAGCTAAATGAAATGAAAAGAAAATATTGCATTAACAATCTTTTTGTGTCAAAGGTAATAGCCAAAAAATTTCTTCAATGATCTATGGTCATCCCTATATCATATTTACATATACACCCATAGCTTACATTTCCTTTTTGGATTTTTATATTTTTCTTTTATAGTTTGAACTTTTTGATATGCCTTGGTTGTTGTAGGTTCACTTTTCATTATCATTTCTTTTCATAACTTCTTTATACTTATATTTTCTCTAAATGGGGGTATTTTTGGTTTGTTCACCTTGCTTCATATTTACTTGACCTCTTAAGACCCCTTTTCTGGCCTCCCATCTTCCTACACTTAGCCTTTTCCTCCTATGCTTGTTTCATATCCTCTTCATGCTTTATTCACTAAGTTTTTTTTGCATTAATTTTCCACTTGGATTTCTTATTTAAATTTCTTTCTTTTACCTCCTATTTTTTAACATCTACCTTTATGATTTTTATCTTACCAATTGATTTTTTTATGTTTTCCTTTTTACTTTTCCCTCTCTACTTATTACATCAAATTCCTATGCTTTTATACATATATTCTTGGCCATTCTCCACATGATCTTATATTTCCATAACACACTTGGAGCTTGCATTGATGTATCACACTCCTAAAGGTACATGTTGAGCATAAATCAACACATCACACTTTTAGAGATATTATTTAGAGGCCTACATTTCCATTCCACATTTATAGAACATATCATTTTGTGTTGATGGTTCATTTCTCTTATCACTTACATATCATTTTTTATTTTCCTTATTCTTAGACTTATAGTAATAATAAGGACATCACTCCTTCCCCCATAACACTGGAGTCTAAAATACCATATATTATACTTTTGGGCATATAATGTCTTTACCCCTTGTAGATTACACTTTGTTCTTTCACTATTATATCCTTCTATTTTAGGGCATTATTCCTTTCTCCTTCATAATGATCTTTCATGACTATATCCTTATATAGGTTCATCATGAATTCCCCCTAGATTATGTAATTTTTCTTCCATTACCATATTTTATTTTAACACTAGGAGGCCTCATGTCTTTTGTCATGTAAATTGTAACTATATTAGCCATATCATGTTTTTCAAGTCACCCTTTACATCAATGGAACTGGTTGATTCCACAAAAGGATATAAAACTCGTGGCAAATCCTAACCTGGGAATTGGACATTCTAGTAGGTGACTAACATCTTCTTATGGTCATTCATTTACATTGTCAAACTAGGGAGCGTATACTTGAAATGGAGGGGCACTGTATGTGCACTAAGAACCAGTGTCAGTCACAATTTACAAGAAATAAATGCTTAGAATGAATTCTACCTATGCTACAAGAATGTAATGTAAAGTCTTCTTAACTTAAGCATAACTAAGTCAAAGCAGAAATCATGACAAATATTACTAAGAAACAAACTATGAACTAGCCTTATGTTGCAGGAAAAAACACAGGGATGGATTCCCAATGTTGTAGGAACAATATAAGACTGAGTTTGCATTGAAACCTTTAAGAATGAAATCTAACTTATAATCAACAGAAGATAAATACCTAACTACATATACTCACTAAGTGGGCCCCCTTAACAAGCATCAACTAGTTTATACAAGAATTGAACTCAAAACTTCACTAGCTTTTATTCACAAACTTGGAATCATATGCATTGATTGTTCTTCTTGTAAGAAAACTAACACAAAACACTGTTTCTTATTATAGTACTAACTTTAACACACCATGTTGCTCACTCACGTAGGAGGAACACTTATTTATATTAGAAAAGCAACTAGCTACCTAACTCTAAAAGAGAAAGACATGGACATAAATGCATCTTGAAACTGAGGAATAGACTTCTCATAAATGAAGGCATATCTGTTAAACATGATTTAGAGAGAATTTATTATTCCACTCTTCCTAGATTAATGATCATTTACATTTCCTCCCAACGACCCGATCAGAGAGTCTTTGTTGGAACAACTTCCTCGATGTCATGCTGGAAATGGACTTTACTGCAAAGCTGAGATATGTTGCGCTTTGACTCGTTCATGCTTCCTTCAACAACTTGTGATGCACATGGCGACAGAAGTGGAAGAAATCATGCATGGAAAGTAACATGATATGCATTCATTAATCACATATTAAATCCATTTCATTATCCAAAATCCACATGCATTATATCAATCATTCAGGAGGTAAAATAGGGCAATTAATACAAACACATAGAGATGTTAAGCTGCAGGAATATAGGAATGTGTTGCTATAGGATACTACCCGATTTTAGATAAAAAGCCTTTAATCAAAGAGTTAAAACAACCATCAACAATAAGAGTAACAGTATTAAAAATACATCATAATATTCAAATTATGAGCATATTTTGAGCTCATCATTTGCCCCCTACTTATCCTAATGATGGTCCTCCAGCATTAAGCTTTCTAGTTGTTTCTCTAAAATCAGTAGGAGTAGTATGGCCCTATAATGAAGTTTTGAATTTGTAGTAGAAACCTCTTAAACTTTTCCATCTCTCATACCTACGGGTTTTTGCATCCTCATTAACATTTGTAGCCCAATAATGGTAAAGTAGCCACATCAAAACTGGAGGTCGAAATGTTAACGGTAACCATAACTCAAACCTTCTCTGGAGACCAAGTTGCATATACTTCTCTATCCTTTTGATGGCTGCCTTAAAGTTTAGAGGGCTATGAGGCTCAGATTTCCTCAGACCAACAATTAGTTTTTCCCATCTTGTTTCAATTCTGGAAGATGAAAGCTTCCAAAACATATATGTTTGGTCTTTGAACTCATCATACACCTACTTCCTGATATCAAATATTTTCATTCTTTATGTCTGATCATTGAATCCATACACAATAATAAGCCAAGTTCTCATAATTGTGTGGGGAGCTGAGCTTAGAGGTCATAGTGGAATAGGTTCATTCCTTTCAGCCTCTTCATAAGCCTCTAATTGTCTTCCATAGTTAGTTTCATTGGCCGCCCAAGACATGAGTGACCTTACATGAATGTCACCAATGTAGAGAAGCAGATTCCACTCTGTTTCAGAGGGAATTAGCAAACCATGCAAATAAAACTCACATAAATAATTTTTCATCCAACTAGGTGCTACTTGATATGCATCATAAAATTCCTTAGCTGTGTGAATGATAGGGTCTAAATTTCTTGAAATTCTCATCAATTGGAACCAAATAAATTGCTCTTTAAGGAACATAGGATATACCCTAGGTGGTGGTCTACATTCCATAATTTTACCAGTTATCTTCACCATTTCATCCATTTTCTCTTTCATTTCTTGAATTTCCTATTTTTTTCTTTCAATTTCCTTTTTCAATTTCTTTTTTTCTTCTTCCCAAAGACTTTGTTGAATTTCAGTTATAGCTAAATGGCAGAAACTCAAAGTTTGAAATGTAACAGGCCTCCATGTAGTCCTAAGATATTCCAAATATTCAATCAACAATGTCCTTTTATAAACAACCAATGCTCGACAAGTTTTAGGGGGTAATGGAGTTTCATTGGACACTTCAGATTGTTCAAGTTGTTCTTCCTCTTGCTGAAGAATGGACTCTTGTTACTACTCAGGAGGAGATTGTGTTTCTTCTGAAACTTGCCTAACTACTTTAGCCAAGTCATCAAGACTTGGCATCCCCCTTTCATTACCACTACCATGTTGTGCTTCCTCAACTTCCACTGTCTCAATTTACACTTCCCAAGGAATAACAGATGGACTTTGTGGAACATTCTCAGAAATATTCTGAGAAACATCATGACTGAATTCTTCAGATTCCTCAAGAATTATTATAATTTCAGGTTGAACGGACGTTGAGGTAACTTTACGATGCTTCCTTGATGAAACTCTTTTTGGAAATGTTTCTAAAGTAACAACTATAGGAAACACTTTCGTGGTTTTCCTCTTTCTAACCTACCTAGAGGATTCAAACTCAGCAGGAGAAGATGATAGTGAGACTGCAATGGCAATAGCCGTCGCTATAGGAGAAAGTGCTACAGGGGAAGATGTTGCAGGAGAGAGTGGAGTAGAATGTTTTCACTTTTGAACATGAGGGTCAGATTCTGGGGTTTGTTCAACCCTAGATGAATCTCCTACCTTTGTTTTCCCTTTTTCTTTTCTACCAGCAAACTTGGTTTGTACTTGGGTAGAGGGCTCTGGTGTGGAGGCTGTAGGACTAAGTGTTGCAGAAGCAGATGATTCTTGCTCTACTTCCCTACTTATAGATTCTACTCTCTTTTTATTTTTCTTGCGATGTGCAAGGAGTGCTCTAGGAGGCTTTGGAGGTTGTAAACCCTTTTGAGCAACAAATTCTTGCCAAGAAAGGGGTGATACATCCCTCAGGGAACACTCGATCAAGAATTTAATGAGGGCATGATGGGCAATAGAGTTGTCCCTACCCCTCTGGGTTTCATGGGCATAATGTTTCAAAAGGTTTAACAAAAAATTTGGAACATTGACAACTAAACCGTGCCTCATATGAATCAACAGTTTAAAATTATAGGAATGCAAATAGGAAAAATGTCCCTCACAAGTAAAGTACCTAATTATGAAGGTGGCATATTTTGAGTATGGAGGAGGCAGTGACACCTATTTGTATCTTTTTTTGGAAACCTCCAAGGGTCCATTTGTTGGTATTGTGAATTCTACCCTAACAGAGAAAACATCTCTCCTTGAAGAAAAAATTTCTCCTACCACTGGAAGCCTAGTTACTTTTGCAATCCGCTCTTCTATAACGGCTACTGTCAAACCCCACACTATAGCTTCTCCCTCTTAAAGAGTTCTCAAAAAATCACCTGTAACTTCCTCATTATAGGAATCTATCCTCGGAAAATAATTCAGCCAACTACAATTGTTGAATGCATGAACCACTTGAGGATTTTGTGTCAAGGGTTCATAAGCTACAAGCTCATGCCTTACTAACTGACCACCCATATTCACAAATTATCCCTGCTGAGATTCTTGAAACTCAAACTTCTAAAAATTTGAAAAAATTCTTCTGCCCTACTATCACTTTTCTTTACTTTTCCAAGAATGACACAAAGGATAATTGCATGAAATGATTGTTAAAAACTACTCAGATCAAGCAGTTAATTGTTGTTTAGGATGGAAGCACGTAGTCGTACTTGGTAAGTACAAGAAAATCAAAATGTCTTAACATTTGTGACAGTGGCATAAGAAAAAGTTGAAATGGATTACCCATGCCCCCTACTAAAAATTTGGCATGTGTCCACACATGTGTGAAAGGATAGGTGAAGAATAGGAAATGATGACTGATATGTACATAACAATTAATGAATAAATGAAATAAATAAATGATGTGACAGTAAAAGATATCGCGTACCTTGTAATAAGTGCTCGTACATGTTAGGAAAGATCACAGCTCAGTATGAAATGATGGCTGGAATTGAAACCATAAATGAGGGTGGTATGACAGGATGGATGACATGGATGGGTGATGTGGAAGAAGAGGAAATGAATGGTGGTGATGGATGAAAAACGGAGAAAGTGGCTTCCTTAAAAAGGAAACCTTTATTATGGGCATGCAACATAGAATTTTAAAGAGATACTGCAGGAGAAAGGCCTAAGCCTTTTACTGTAGGAAGATCAGTGGCCGCATCCAAAACAAACTGCTTCATAAATTCTTCTTTGGACGTTGGCTTATGATACAACCTAAGACGGTGTCTATTAACCAGTAGCTTGAATCAGACATGATTTATTGTAGCTAACTGAACTGAACCATTATCAAACACATTTTTTATTTCATAAGGACCAAGCCATCTTGTGGTAAGTTTACCTTGATTTTCTTTATACCTTGAGTCATAGAGCAGTGCCCAATCACTGATAGAGAATTGCTTAGTTCTGATATGGTGGTCATGCCATTTTTTTATTTGCTGTTGGATAGCTTCAGTATGCTACAGGGCAGTTTTTCTTATCTCATCCAATGCATTCAACTACAGGAGGCATTCCTTTTGGGCTTCTAAAATATCAATGTTAAGCTGGAGAGCAGTCCTTAAGGTCTTATGCTCAAACTCTATTGGAAACATAGCAATTTTTCCAGAGTAGTTACTCAAAAGGAGCGAACCCTGTAGTTGTTTTCCATGTTGTCCTATAGGCCCAGACTGCTTCAGGAAGGTGACTGCTCCAATCCTTCTTGTGTAATTATACTATCTTAAGTAGTAAGGATTGCCTCAATTTCTCTGTTGGTAACCTCTACCTGACCATTAGCTTAAGGGTGATAAGGGCTAGAGTTTTTGTGCCTAATCTTATAATCATTCATCAATGTAGTGATTAAGTTTGATGTAAACTAAGCTCCTTGATCAATAACAATTTTTCTTGGGACTCCAAACCGAGTAAAAAATTTCTAATATAGGAACTCAACAACTTTATTGTAACAGGCATGTGTCATTGCTTTCACTTCCACCCACTTGGTTACATAATCAATGCAAACCAAAATGTATGATTTCCCATTGGATGGAGTATCAATAGGCCCAACAAAATCCATGCCCCACTTTTCAGAGGGACTAACTACCACTTGAGGATACAGGGGAATTTCATTAGACCTTGTTGGTCTCCCCATGCATTGACATCTGTCACATTTTCTGGTGTAGGCTGCAACATCTTTGTGTAGTGTGGGCCAATATTATCCTATAGCAAGCACTTTCATAGATGTTCTCTTGGTTGCAAAGTTCCCACCACATGGTTCATCATGACAGGCATGCAAAATGTCATAGGTCTCATCTTCCCTAACACACCTTCTCATGACTTGGTCAGGTCTTGTGTAAGATAAACAATCTGCAATCCATGAAAAAATAAAAATTTTCTCTACCAATAATTTTCTTTCCTTTGGTGAGAAGTGGGCTAGGATCTTGTTAGCTACTAAATAATTTGCAATATCTGCATACCATGGAGTTTGAGCAGCAATAGAAAACAGATGTTCATCAGGAAAGCTATCATTAATTACCTCAGGGGTGGCAAGTGTAGTTGTTTAAAGTCTTGACAAGAAATCAACCACCACATTAGCCCAGCCTAGCTTATCAATAACTGTGATATCAAATTCCTGCAATAATAGGAGCCATCTTGCTAATCTTCCAAATATGCAGGCTTATTCATGAGGTACCTTATTGCTACATAATCTATATGAAATTTTTTTTTGGTAACCAGTGACATAATGTTGAAACTTGTTCAAGGCATACACAACTGGTAGCAATTCTTTCTCTGTGATAGTATAGTTTAATTCAGGGTCTTGAAATTTTTTGCTAATGAAATATATGGCATGCTCTATGGAATTCTCTTTCTGTCCTAAAACTACCCCTATGGCATAATTAAAAGCATCTATGTATATATGAAAGGGTAGACTCCACTTCGGTCCTTGAAGAATAGGTGCCTGAGTAAGTAAGTTCTTAAGCTACAGGAAAGATTTGTCATAGGCCTTAGTCTAGTTAAATTCAGAATCCTTAGTCAATAAGGCCTATAATGGACTAGCTATTTTGCTAAAAAATTTGATAAATCTTCTATAATATCCAGCATGTCCTAGGAAGCTTCTAACATCTTTTTGTTTCATAGGTGTTTGCAAAGTTAGAATGACTTCTATTTTTGCAGGATCAACTTGAATTCCTGCTTGAGAGATATGATGGCCTAAAACAATTCCATCTTGCATCATCATAAAGCACTTCTCACTATTCAAAGACAAATTTTCCTCCTTACATTTTTTCAACACTTTCTCCAAATTTGCTAATGCTTCTTCATAAGTAACTCCATAAGTGGTGAAGTCATCCATGTAGATCTCCATAGAATCATGAGAAATGTCAGCAAAAATACTGATCAATGCCCTTTGAAATGTTGCAAGTGCATTACATAGGCCAAAAGGTAAGACAAAGTAGGAAAAAGTGCCCCATGGACTAGTAAAAGTTGTTTTGTTTTGATCCTTAGGGGCAATTCTAATTTGATTATACACACTATATCCATCCAAAAGGAGAAATACTTTTTACCAAACAATGAGTCTAGCACTTGGTCAACAAATGGCAGTGGAAAGCGATCCTTTTTAGTTGTTGTGTTTAGCTCCCTGTAGTCTACACAAACTCTCTATTTTCCACCTTTTTTAGGAACAATCACTAATAGAGATACCCATTGACTGTCTGAAATAGGGTAGATAAAACAAACATCAAGTAATTTTTGGAGCTCTTTTTTAACTATTTCCCTAAGTGTTGGGTTTATCCTTCTTTGAGGCTACCTAACAAGTGAACAGTCTTTCTTAATGTAGATCCTATGAGTACAAAGTTGAGGATATATTCACTTCATATCCCCATAGTCTCATGCAAAAGCTTTGTGTTGATCTTACAACATTATGACTAGGGTTGTTTGTTGAGATTGAGGCAGCTTATTATTGATGTTCAGACAGCGGTCTGGAGACACTTCTACTTGCTTGGTAAGATAATTCATGGAGGTTGCTGATAAAAGTGGTGTCTTTATTTCATGTGGAAGAAATTTGTGATAAATTGCAAGAGATTTAGGTGGTAGACTCTCAGGATTCAGTTGCTATAGGAAACACTACTGAAGATAGCTATCTGGAACAGATGGGCTACTCAGATCAAAGTTGGACAGCAAAATGTGTAAAAGCAAGTCATCCTCACTCTGAAGCTAGGAAAACGGATTAATTTGCAGCATCATTAGTTGAGCCGATGAATTGACTTCTTCAGTTTCCTCTCCTAAATCTAGCCAAATTGGTTAAGACAAGTCTAGCTGAGGCTGGGCAAGTGGGTATAAAAAAAATTTCTTTCTTTACTGACCATCAGAAATTTTCATGTCTCATGAACGACATCCTATAAGAGCATCAGTTGTGGCTAACCATGGTCTACCTATGATGATAGGATATCCTCCCAAAGTTGTCTTAGTGGACAATATGATGAAATCTGTTGGGTATTCCCAAGACTCAAGGATGACAATGACATCTTCTACCACTCCATCAGGTGTTCCTATGGAACTATCAGCAAGCTGCAGGATGGTAGGTGTAGAATGAATGGTTAGGATATTCAAATACTCCATAGTATGCTTGGTCATTACATTGATGGCTGCACCAAGGTCAATCAAAAACTTCTTTACTATTTGGCCATTAATATTTATTTTTACCACAGGACTCCTAGGGTCAGTATATTTTGGAATGACTACCTTCCCTAAAATAATATCTGCCAATTGTCCTAGAACATGGATAGTTTGGGGATCCTTTTTCTTTCTTCCTGGTTTCTTTAAACAAACCTCCTTAATGGCTTTTCTATAAATTGGGACATCTTTAATGGCTTGAAAAAGGGGAATTTGAATGTGTACATTCTTTAGCTGATCCAAAATATCAAAGGTAGGCTCTTCCATAGACTTGGATGTAGTAATTTGTAATCTCTGAGGAAAAGGTGGTTTGGCCTGATGCTGCAGGACAGGCTCCTTAGAGATAGTATCTAATATAGGTATATGCTATGTAGGATCAGTAGGTTGTTCAGAGGAAAATTATGGAATCTCTATAATTATAGGCAGCTATGGAGCAAGGAGAGTGGTTTCAGACCTGAGATGGATATCATTGATATTCAGGGCATAAGTTGGATATTGATTGGCTTCTGCAAAATACATAGGTTGTTGTTGATGCTACTTTTTATTAAGATTGGGCAATGGTTGAGCAGACATAGGCATTTTTTTGGAGAGCTAGTATTTGTTGTAGGTGTTGCAGGAGATGGCATGAGGGCCAAAGGTTGTGGCTATTGAAGCTGCAGGGATCCAGAGGATTGGTTCTGCCATTGCTAAGAACCCTCCATTGAGGATTCTGCTACCAATTACCTTGGAGTGGAGTCCATTATCCTTATGGTTGCTTCCAACCTCCTTGAGGAGATTTCCATTGAGGACTTTGATAGTTAGGCCAGTGTGGTTGAGAAGTATTTCAAGGTGGTGATGGGTCATATGTAGGTTGCCATTGGTTATTGTAATTAGAATAAGGATTACCAAAATTCAAAGGGTCTTAGAGCATACCTTATCTTTGAGCCCATGGTCGCTTTTGTGCAATGAAGAATACTCGGTCATCATCACCCTCCATTATCTTAAAATCAGTAGGTAATTGCTTAGCCTCCAAGTTAGCCACCATCTTACATCTACAATCACGTTTCTTCTATCTGCAATGTGGATAGAACTCAACAAAGATTGCTTCAGCTTCCTCATATTTCTTCTGAGCTTGCATAGTATCCAACTATGTAGCGATGTTGTTTATGATATCCTACTTGAAATCAGATAGCAAATGTGTGATCTCCATCTGTGAAACTCCATTGGTAGAAGACTTTCCCACTGTGGCTTGATGACCTATACCCTTCTTAACAATTGCTCAAGAGTAGTTGTGACATATTGTCTTGATATCATCCCAAGGAACTTGGGTTATATCTCCCCCTCCCATCAGATCTAGGGCATCTATACAAGTGTCATTGATTCCCCTTAGAAAAAGCAGTTTCTGAGATTCTTCATTGAGAGTATGGTCTAAATTATTTTTCAAGGAAAACAAGAATCTTTAGATATAGTCTTCCAAGATTTCATCCTCCTTTTGTTGAATTCTAAATATATCATCACCTTTACTACCACTCTTACAATATTCCTTGTATTTCTCAATAAATTTTGTTTGCATAGCTTCCCAACTATCAATAGCATCCCTTCCCAAACTCATAAACCATCTAAGAGCTCCCTCCTTCAAAGTAGTAGGAAACAACTTCAGCCTGTGAGCATCTGAAGTGTAATCACAGCTGCGACAAAGGATGTCAAACTCAAACAAGAAAGTGTCTGGGTCCTCTGTAACTAGTCCATAAAACTTGGGAAGTAATGAAGAAGGAATATTTTTAAGGTTATCATTATTTTGTTGAGCAATGATGGGAATTCAAAAGCAAGAGGTTGATTAGGTGGATTACGTGCCATATTTGCTTGATTGAGTATCAAAGAAAATAGATTTTCTTGAGGTTCTTCATTAGCTAGGGCAAATGGCAATTCAGCAAGCAGGTTTTCAGCAAATGGATTGATATCTTGGTCTCCTCCTTCCTCAAATAGATTATAAGCTGGTTTAGAATTGTTATCAATGAATGGAAAGTTAGGGAGGAATCTTCCCAGAGTGTCTCTTCTTCTATGCATGCAATAGAATTAACCGTACATTGAAGGAATTTGAAAATGCTTGAATAAACACACTAAACTACTGCTACAATGACTATGACAGGTTCTTAGCTTGACACCATCCCTGACAACAGCGCAAAAAAATGGTTGATTCCACAAAAGGATATAAAAGTCATGGAAAATCCTAACCTAGGAATTGGACATTCCAACAGGTGACTAACATCTTCTTATGGTTGTTCATTTACATTGTCAAACCAGGGAACGTATACTTGAAATGGAGTGGCACTCTATGTGCACTAAGAACCAGTTTTTGTCATAATTTACCAAAAATAAATGCTTAGAAGGAATTCTACCTATGCTACAAGAATGTAATGTAAAGTATTCTTAACTTAAGCATAACTTAATCAAAGCAGAAATCATGACAACTATTACTAAGAAACAAACTATGAACTAGCCTTATGTTGCAGGAACAAACATAGGGATGGATTCCCGATGCTGTAGGAACAATATAAGACTGAGTTTGTGTTGAAACCTTTAAGAATGAAATCTAACTTATAATCAAAAAAAGATAAATAACTAACTACAAATACTCGCTAAGTGGGCCCCCTTAGCAAGCATCAACTAGTTTATACAAGAATTGAACTCAAAACTTCATCAAATTTTATTCATAAACTTGGAATCATATACATTGATTGTTCTACTTGTAAGAAAACTAACAAAAAAAATTGTTTCTTATTATAATACTAACTTTAACACACCATGTTGCTCACTCACGTAGGAGGAACACTTATTTATATTAGAAAAGCAACTAACTACCTAACTCTAACAGAGAAAGACATGGAGATAAATGCATCCTGAAACTGAGGAACAAACTTCTCATAAATGAAGGCATATCTGTTCAACACGATTTAGAGAGAATTTAGTATTCCACTCTTCCTATATTAATGATCATTTACATTTCCTCCCAACGACCTGGTCAGAGAGTCTTTGCTAGAACAACTTCCTCGATGTCGTGCTAGAAATGAACTTTACTGTAGAGCTGAGATCTGTTGCGCTTTGACTCATTCATGCTTCCTTCAACAACCTACAATGCACATGGTGACAAAAGTGAAAGAAAGCACGCTTGGAAATTAATACGATACACATTCATTAATCACATATTAAATCTATTTCATTATCCAAAAACCACATGCATTATATCAGTCATTCGGGAGGTCAAACAAGGCAATT
Source organism: Sequoia sempervirens (assembly GCA_007258455.2). Lineage (NCBI taxonomy): Eukaryota > Viridiplantae > Streptophyta > Pinopsida > Cupressales > Cupressaceae > Sequoia > Sequoia sempervirens. The sequence goes on along the minus strand of VDFB02358134.1, from coordinate 16,538,452 downwards.
AATATAGACACGTAGAGATGTTAAGTTGTAGGAATATAGGAATGTGTTGCTATAGGATACTACCCAATTTTAGATAAAAATCCTTTAATCAAAAAGTTAAAACAACCATCAACAATAAGAGTACGAGTATTAAAAATACATCATAATATTCAAATTATGAGCATATTTCAATCTCATAAGGAACAATGCCTTTCCCTTGTATATTGAACCCCTATTGCCACACCTTATATTGGGTGCATAATGTCTTCCCTTATGACATTGTCTAACTATACCACCTTACCATAAATCTACACAAAGGGTATCACACCTCACCCTCACATCACCATTCTCCTACGTACATCCACTAGGGGCCTATGACCTATACTACCATACTGGGGAGCATATGCCTTTTCCAAGTATCATATGTACCTACAGGGGTACTTTGTCCATCAAGGGCCCATCACCATTTACACTTGCCCATATTCTAGGTCCATCTCTTTTTCTTTAATGTTACCTTCATCCCACATTTATTTACCATACCCCATCATCCTACATTCTACATTTACTTATTACATGATTTATTCATTACATACTATTAATTTACATGATTATATGCTTACACACTCATGTTTGGACTATATTTATAAGTCATGTATTATATTCCTCTCTTCAATTCCTTGCATCCTATAGATAGAAACAATTAATGGGGGCATATATTGTCACTAGAATTCATATATATTGAGTTTTCAAGTAGCAACAATTGATTACATAGAGACTCATCACTATGACAAGATGGACTGATATAACATCACATGACCTTTAATTTGACGATCATTGGTGACACTACATAAAGAGTTAAAGCATATTCAATATATTCTTATTAATTATATGAATTGTATAGGCTCTATGATGTTTGTTAGTTTGAAAATTATGCTTGAATTGTGTTTTTCATTCACATGGCACAAAATATTTTATTGAAATATGAATTTTCATTGTTGGTGATTTAATATAATTATCTTATGGAAGACATAGGTCATTATATGCAAGTATAGTTCACTTAATTATTTTACTTCATATGAAATATCCAATATAACCATACATTTATATTATATGTATAATTTATATTCTACTTGAATACAAACAATACTTATGGTAAATCATTTTAGACTACATTCCAAATAATTATTTGTTATGATTTTCATCCAAGATCATGACATCAAAAGCCTGGTGCTTCCACAAGGATACACTTGAAAAAATTATGCCTAATCTTCCATTATCAAAATGATATTGATAAAAGAGTTAATTTGATTACAATATGAGATTTTCTATATATGAAAGGATGAGACAATCCACCTATCATGTGGATTGGAAAGTGCCCCATGAAGTGGCACAAATGAGAAGACACATGTTCTATAGGTGCCAACCTTAGGAACACTTGGAGAGTGCAAAGCAACAACCTCTCTAAAAAAGTCATCAATCATGTGTGCCAAGTGTTGAGTGAACTTTGAGGTGAGATGGAAATACTTCCAACCTTAAAAAGGTATGTGCATGATGTTTACCAAATAACTTGGTAAGCTCTAGAGGTCTAAAAGGTTCCACATTCAGTTGGCAAGAAGTTGTCTAACCTCATCAGTTGACCTAAGTATGCTTAAGTATAGTGGATAGATTAATTATTCACACTAACACCCCCCCTTAAGTGATACTTGGGGAGGTCACAAAAGTACAATAGATAAAAATGGGTCTCGACTAGAGGTCATGTTAGGTACCCATATACAATGCATTCTCTCATAAAGTAAGGTAAAGGAGAAAACCCAGTGGGAAACAAACTCCTCTCCAAAAAAGAGATTTAGAGGTATTTAAGACCTGAAAAGGGTGTCCCTTGATCATAGGAAATTAATGATGAAGAACTCCTAAAGCATGTTGAAGCTATAAAATCTATCGAGGATGAATTAGTGTTTGCTAGAATCAATGAATCTCCAAGTAATGTAGATCAAGATGTAAGATACAAAACACTACAGGAGTGAACATATTAAAACTACTCAACTATTTTACACAAAGTCAATCAAACTTTGTGAAGTCGATAATACAAATAGTACTATGATTAGGAGTACTAGAATCTCAAAAAGTGGTCCACTGAATTAATCCCCCATATGAGAGATCAAGATAGAAGGAAGGTTCATGAGGCCTTCGAAAAAGAAGATTATGCTTCATTGAAATAATCATTAGCATAACACATCATATTCCCCCCTTAATGCTAAGAAAATATAAGTAGAATCAACTAAAATCGAGAGTGTGGCTACATCATGAGAGGGAGATCAGGTGGGATCCATGAGTTTGCATCCTATTTGGTGTGTTTTCATAGCAAAAAAGCCACACATTTCATCCACTCCCAAGCCATTTTGCAAACCATGTGACATATTTGGGGGTTGTGTTTCAATCTTCAAGCCATTTCAACTTCAATTTGAAGGTGGTGTGTAAAGTTGTATTTCAATTTGTATCCCATGGTAACCATTTGGACCTATCACAACATGCACCCAACCATTCATGCCCTTCTAGAGCTTGCACAACACCCCAAAAATTCCCTTTCCTCTTGTCTAAGTTTATGCTCATTCTCAACAAACTGGAGTTTGCAAGCCGCACCATTTCTTGGGTGATGCCCTTTGAATCTGCAAGTTGTGGCCTATCTTTTGACAACCTTTGATCTTGGGTGCCACAATATTTTGGAGGTCGTTGCAATTGAAGAAAATTCCTCCATCTGATTTTTGAGATAGAGCAATAGAAGTAAGGCTAAGACACTTCATTTGTAGGCCCAAATTTTTGTTTGGCATCCACACAGGATGTTGAAAGGACACAAATTACAATCTAGAGGATGCATTTGAGACATGCCCTGCATCTTTTGTGAAGTCAGGCAAGGAATTTGTTAGGTGTGACAAAAATAATTTGGAATTTGAAATTTGGAGGTGATGGCACCTTCAAATTTTGCAAACTTGAAATGCTTATGTCCTTTCAATGTGTTGATAGAGGCTAGGTCGACATACTGCTCAATCTACCTTGAAGCCCATCTTTGCCGATTAAAATTTTCCAACTCAAAGGTCATCTCACAAATCCGTCTGGTAGAAATTTTTTTGGTACATATGGTAGTAGGCCTACTCAGTTTCGTGCTCCCTAGATAAGTTTTGATACGCTAGTTAATGCATTTCTGACTACAACTTGACTAGATTTGGCATTCTAGAAAGTTGCAAATTTCAAAATTTTGAGGGCAACCCATTTCTCATTTTGGCCTAAAACATCTTAATTCCTAGTTTCATAAAAATCCAAGGTCAACTGATGCATTATTTTAATGCCTTTCAAACTTGAGCCTCAACAGGCTCGTTTACAAAGGAGGTACCAAATTTTGGTTTTCTGGTCGAGTTTTAATTTCAAACCCATGTTTTATTTAATTGATTAGGCCCACTTGCAAAAAAAATGGCCCCAAAAATTCCTATTTGTGAGCAACGAAATTCCACCATTTTGCTGATAAGAAAAATTGAATTTTCCACTTTACAACTTTGAAATTTTGCAAAATTTAGGGCATCTTAAGTGTTTTAAATGTTGTAAGGGGTCTTTAAAATCATTTTTAAATGTTTTATAATGAATTATAAGTTGAAAAAATACTTCCAAAGTGTTCCTACACAAGCTAAAGGAAAGGTTTTGAGAGAGGCATTGGCATGCAAACAGGTAGTTTTAGAGCATTTTTAAGGTTTCTCAAAGCTTATAAACTGAATAGATATGTCTCCCATCCATATTTGAACACTTGGGGAAGGTTTTGGAGCATTAAAATCAAAGAAATTTTCTAATTTGATCCTCTAAGAATCATCTGCAACCTTTTTAACACCCCTATAATGTTTTGATTATCATTTGAAGCTTTTTAAAATGCTCATTAGCAAGGGAAACAATCGATAAACCAAATGATGTCTTGCATTATTGAGAATGACTTGAATTGTTGCTCTCCACCACATAAATTGAAGATCAATCACATTTTTATCATTTGGAGTAGATTTCTCAAGTTTTTGCAAGATTCAATGTGGTTATTGCTAAGTTGTTCAAAGGTTGTCCCAAGGTATTTCCCATGTGCCTTGAGAGTATTTTCATAATATTTTGAGCTTCTATAGAGTGCCAATAAGCAAAAAAATACCCAAATAAAATAGTCATGACCGACATCTCATTATTCTTTTGTTGCAATGGTTAATGCATCGTGTGAAGGTTTCAAATGGTCTACAGAGAATTTGGTGCCAAGAAAGAAGATTGAAGAAGGAAAACATACATCCAGGAAATGGTGAAAAGTGTTCAATTAGTAATAGAAAAAATTTCACAGAGGATTAGTTGTCAAACAACTATTTGAAAAAATGTCAAATATTTGTAAAGAAAGAAATGAAAATTTTAAAGATTAAAATGTATGGTGAAAGAATGCAAGTTGAAGGCATTTTTTAATTGTCAATGAAATGGGTTTTGACCTAGAAGTGAAAATTTTCACTTGCTAGGTTAAAATGCAGTAGTAAAACCATTTTTATATGAAAGTAAAAAAGTTGCACAAGAACGAAGGAAAGCAAAGTGACAAAGTAATTTTCAGTTGTAAGAATGAAGACAAAAGAGGAGGGAAAATAGTGAATAAAGAGGCATTATCTAAATGCCAATTTGTTGCTGATCAAAGGGAGCTCTATTTAATAGATGTCAAGGAAAGATTAAATATGATCCTTCTTCTCTTCTTTATATGTATTTTCTTCTTCATTTGTTAGGGTTCTAAGTTTCAAGGAGGCTCTTCGGTTTTAGATTTTGGCCATGGAAGAGATTGTGTATTGGAATTATTGAATGCTAAGGATTAAGATCCTTATATTGTAAGTCCACATATTGCAATGCTCCTGTAACTTGAATGCAAAAATTTGATTATATATTGTTATGTAACTGTCTCCATGTCTGGGATGTAGTATTTTTTTAATTGAAATAAAAAAGTTATTTAGGTTCTTCAAACAAATTTGTTGTTTGATTTATTTGTTTATTTGCTTTCTATTCAAGGAGTGGTGTAAATGCTTGCAAGTAGGTAATGAAGGTATTATATTTTTAGGTGGATTGTTAAGTAGAATTTCATGACAAGCTTAAGTAGACCTTTTTGTCATAATATGATGGAATTTTGTTGGTCATCAAGATTATGTTATTGTATTACATGATATGATGTGCATGATATGTGACTATGTAGCCCAAGGTAGGCAATGGTCTTGCACAGTTGTCTTTCCCCATTCTTAGAAACAATCTTGAAATATATTTAACATTTTAATGCTTTAGTTTTATTTTTATTTTGCATCTCAACTTCATGCCTATAATGAAATGAGAACGAGGGTTGTACCATTATTTGATGCATCCATACACACTCTTGTTATATTGTATGAAGTTTATCTTCTTTACACTATGTTGCACTATAAGTTGAATAGTTGCATCCAGTTTCACATAGGATCACCCTCCTAGGTTCTACAGAGCTTGATGTGTAGGGGAGAAAAGTGTAAAATCAATCTCCCATACATTGGCCACTAAGCTTGAAGTTCTTAAGCATAAGGATTGGCTATCCTTTAGAGGATTTTCAAGGTTATGCTAGAAAAAACACCAACAGATTGGTGACTCTATTGGGGAGACCAGAGGAGTATCCACATGGAAAGATTCAAAAATTTTGTGTATCTTAACATCTAATTTAGATATTGAAATTTTTAGACCTGGAGAGGGTTATCCCACAATACTAACATTTACAATTTTTGGCCAAACTAGACACTAAACTGATTTTTTCTATCTAAATCTTCACTTTCGGGCACCTATACTAGCTATACTATGAGGAATTTGCAGATGATACAAACTAGTGATTTGTGAAATTTTTTCTATAAATTCTAAATATTTTTTTCTTTTAAAAAATGGAATCATATTGCACTTGTTTTTCCATCTCCTTCAAAAACTAGTTTTTTTCAGTAAACACCATTTTTAAGGAGTGATGCTCACCATATACAACATAACTTTTTTACCATGAAGATTAAATTCTATTTTTTTCAAATTTAGATTTGTAACTATGATATCTAGTGCTTTCATTTGGTTTCATAGTTTTTTATTGAATATTTTTTCCTTAATCAAGTTTCGAAGTCAAACTAATTACAATTCAGACATGGAAAAACTATATAAAACATAACTTTTTTTTGTATATATTGAAATTCAATTTTTTTGTTGGATAAGGGACTTCAATATCTAGTGCACTGATATTATTCAAAAAATAAAAATTGATAATTTGCTATTTTTCCACATGTGCAGAACATAGAGCTTGATTTTTGGTGAAAAACCGACATTCACAAGAAATAAAAAATAAATATAATAATAAAATTAAATTTATTTATAATTATAATTTTTGGGAAGCTTATAATAAGAAATGTACACTTAAAAAAAAAAATGAATTCATTTGATCCGCCAAAAGGTAAATCAAAAGTGGTTTTTATCAACATTTTGATAGGTGTAAAGGAGACTCTGTCATAGGTATGGTTTAAAACTAGTGGGGTTCTATCCAAGGGGGTTTGATCTAAGGTGGTTCGATCAAACCCTCTTAGATCAAACCCCCTTCAATTGGAATCCTTTAAATGGAAATTTTCAAGGCTTAAATCATTATATTTTCTAAAAATATGTGATTTCAAAAAAAATCAGGATCTCCCAGAAATTGTAAACCAGTATTGTGGGATCACCCGAGAAGGTTTTTTTGTAGCTGATTTAAAGAAGATTCTCTTTGAATCTAATGTTGGAAGAGACCCAAAATAAAATTTTAGCATCAAAAAAGGTAACCATTTTTCATGCTTAGTTTGGGAATGAATAAATAATTATAAAATGGACCTAATTGTGCCTTATTTAGGGTGTTTTAAAGTGTTTCTTTACACTTTCACACTAATCTAGGGATTTATTAATTAACTGAGGTTAATTAGAGCTTAATTGACCCTTTAAATTCAAATCCAATCCTAATTTATTGCATTTTCTAAAGGATAAATCTTGAAGTTACTCATTAATAATGTTGCATAACACTTAATTTGACAAGGTTTGAGTCCTAGTATAGTGATCTGGGACACATTTTCCACTTGTAAAATGGGTCCTCACTATGTCCTAGGACACCCTTTTTGCATAATATTTCATAATCCCTGAAATTGGTCCTAGTTAACTGTGTTAGGACCCATTCGCCCAAGGTAACAAATGGGTCCTCCTTAACTTAGGACACCCTTTTTTGATCTTATTCTTGAGGATTTTAATGATTTTGAATTATCTTAGATCTGATGTCGGCTTGTTTTATTTGGATTTTAGGATTAAATCTTAAGATAAGTATAAATATAAAGTTAATTCAGATAGTTTCATCCTAGAAGAATTCTATGAGAATAAGCAATCTTCATAAGAGCATTATAGAGCATTCAAGAACATATTATCAAGGTTTTATTGCAACAATCAAAGGTCATTTCATCATGTCAAAGGCATGGTGCATCATGCATCTTTTTTAGCTAATGTATTGATCTAGTATTGAAGATCCAATTCAATCATTGTTTCATATCAAAGTTCATGATCAAGATCTACATTCTTCATGGCCACTTCATGATACATTGCTGATTTGCATTCCAAGGCTTCATCCAAGGTATCATTGCTTCATATTTCATGTTACATGTTCATTTCTCATTGTTTCATTATAAAGTTTAATTACCCAAACAAGGTTTGACCAAGGAAAACCCCTAATCCCTAACAATCAACATTTTTTCTTCTCTCTTGATGTGTGATTGCAAGTTTTAGGTTGAAGACCAAGTGGAGAATAAGATTGGAATAAAATTTGTCAAGCTGTAAAGTTATAAAAGTTGTCATCTATCTTGCAAGATCATGAAAACAAGGGTACATAATTCATTTTTGGCTTTCGGAAGCTAATCACTTGGGAGCTAGCAGTGCAAACATTGAAGAACAAAATGTAGAAATCACTTTTTCATAACCTTAGCAGGGACCCATTTTCCACTAGGAAAATGAGTCTTCATTAACCCCTAAAACAACACTTTTTTAGCATATTAAAACCTCCCTTATTGTTGTTATAACAGTTAGGTTTGGTTTTTGATATTTATTTGCATCATATATTGCACATAATTGTATGTTTCATAGCAAAAAATTAGTGACTTATCATCTTGATAAATTCATCTTGATAAACCCTATTTTTCTATGAAACATAATGATGAACCCGACATATTAAACATTGTAATTTTTTGATCTTGGGGTCTTTCTTTTCATCCTATGTTATATCTTACATTAATTTTCATTAATAAATCAATAGAATGGTGTGTCAAGCTTTGAAGAGGAGCCCATGTTGAAGGGACCCACACAGTTTGTGGCTCTATGTCTCCACTACTTTGCAATCCAAGGTGTAGAAATAATTTTCCACAATCCAATCTATTGTCCTCACATTGGAAAAAAAAACTCTAATTTCATTTCCAGTAGGATGGGAAAGGGTAATAGCTGATGGAGAATCTGTCATTTGTAGTGAAGGCGAATTGGAAATATAACACCCTTCCAACTCTATAATGAGAAAAACCAAACAATGATTTTTTTCTTCCTACCAAATATATAATTTGTAACTATTAATTCAAGTTTTCATTTTTGCATACCTAAGCATAAATGATAAGAGATGGAAAAAATTGTGACAGACATCACATCAAAACAGAGAGCAGAGCATGATTTTTAGCAAAAGGGGCTACCAACTTGAGGAATATATCAATGACAATGCATGTCGCTAGTGTTCCAAAATGATTTAGACTGATTAAAAGTTGAGCAACATGAGCTTCCATGTTAAGAAAGGGAGCAAAAAATATTGTGTGAAGTTTTCAACCCTTTGAGACTCCCCTACCACGCAGTCTAGAATGAGAGTGGCCCAGAGGTTTGAAGCATGGGTAAAAGGATCGCCATTGTCCCATGCAATGATTTTATGCCAAGACTCGATCAACACAAATGTAACAGATATTATGTGAGAGGAGAGCTTTAAAGCAAGGTGCATCATGGGATTCAGATGACCTCGCACGAGAAATGGAACAACTAATGCATGAGTTTCCATTATTTTGCTTCACTTTTTGAACTGGAAATAAGAAAAAGCTTGATATTTTAGATTTGAAACACAACCGAAAAAATACCTAGTCAAATAGAAGCTTGTCAAAAAAAAAATTCTCTAAAATTGATTTCTTCCACTTTTTACAGGAATTGTAAGCTAGAGGCATCTATGGTTGTAGCGGGGGTGAAGCATTGATGTTCAAAGATTTTTTATTTTTTTTAAAGTATAATATTTATAATAAATATAAAATTAGTATTTAATTATATTCATGGGTTTAGTGATACAGATAGAATGTAATGATGTGAACATGTTAACAAAATTATTAAAGAATATATATATATATATATAATAACTCTTTAAGTAACTAAAATAACCGGTAATGAAACTATCAATTAATTGAATGATTTTAAAAAATATTTTAAGTATATGAAATAAAATAGCATAGCTCTTTAAATAAAATAACCAATATAAGTATATTTAAATATTTTGTAAATAATTCTAAAGTAAAATAAAACAAATCTTAAATAAATATAATAACTTAAGATTGAATATAAGATCAAGTGCTTTGCAACAATAATAGAAGAAATAATATAGGATCTAGCATTCTATAACATACAACAAAAAATATTTTTCAAAAATTGTTGGTTTGGGAGGTCACAACAGGCCTTATGTTCCTCCCATAAATGTGCTTTAAGAAGTCTAATATAGCCTTGTCTAGAAGTTGAATTTTTAAATTAGAAATAAGAAGATATAACTTCTAGATCAAATTCTAGAATAATTAAGAAAATAGTTGCTTCAAAGTTGTTTCAAATTGAAGAAGGGTTGGATTTTGATGTAGTCTAGTACCAAGACCCTAGCTAAGGGTTGCTAGTTCAGGCAACAGCCCAAAGAGGATAAGAAAAATTCAATAATAAAAGAATATTGAAATTATAAAAATTTAACTATTAAATATCAATGCAAATTTCACCATATATAATTATACTTTTCAAAACCTCTCCCATAACTTACTTCACAATAATCAACCAAATCTATCAGAAAATCTTTGTTCAGAATATCAAAACTACATATAATAGACTACTTTACTAAAACTTACACTTCTCCCTAGAACTCTAAAACCTCATGACTCTACTAAGAACCAACAAATTCCTCCTAAGTTGTGACTGTTCTAATATCTACTACTATTTTCGTACATCCCTCTAAAACAATGCCCATTATAGATAAACATTCATCACCTCACTAGAATATAGACCAATACTACTTGATTATGAATTCCAACCAAAATGATCATGACTCAATAGATCACTCTTCATGACTATCATGAATTACACCTTACATTGACACTCCAATTGAAAACAAATTAAATTCTCTCTCTCTCTCTCTCTCTCTCTCTCTCTCTCTCTCTCTATATATATATATATATATATATATATATATATATATATGTGCCAGATCATGATGGGCCAAAAAGTGGTAATATGATGGTATGTGGTTGACGATTTTTTTTTACCCAAAATTGATAAAATGAAAAGGGTTTTTAAGGAGATTCTCATCTTTCCACTGATATAAATTATTCTTTACTTTGAATTTAATAAGTAATTATTATTCATTTTCTATTCAAATTATGACTAAAGTCCTAATTATAGATTGATTGAAAACATCAATATCTTTCAAATAATATCACATTTTTGAATCCAAAATGTGTCACATTCTATGCTTCACATATTATAGGATTAAAAAAGAAAATTGAATTTCATGAAGTTTTGACCAAGTTAAGGTGGTTACATATGAGTTTTTATATTTTTAAAGTTGTAATAAAAATTCATAATTAATTATTTACTTGGAAAAAAAATTACAAAAAAATATGCATCACATCGAGACATGAGTCCTCTACTTATATCTAAAATATTATTATTTTATTGTGGTTAGGGTGGTCAGACAGACACCTACTTCTTATTTTTTCCCTGAAATTTAAGTACCACTACATTGAAATTTCAAATTTTCACTAAATAGATTTCTTTTTTTTTAAACAAACTTAGTAGTTTAGAAACTACATTCAATTTTCTATAGATTCTATTCTTACATATTTTTTAAATAATATATATAACTTATTCAAATTTTTAGTGTCCAAAACTTAGGGTTAATTCTACCTTTTCTAGGATTTCATCAAGATGTAAATCCACAAGGAAATTAGATTGAATTTCAACCAAAAATGGTGAGTCAATCAAACTTGGATCTGATCCTTTTGAGCCTTAGAAATGAATTGCAATTGAATTATCCCAAATAACCCTATCAAACAATGTGCCCTAGACTGAAAAATGCAAGATTTTGAAAGCTAGAAAATTGTAATGGAAATTCTAACACCAAATTTGAGCTTGGAAGCACAATGTGCGCCTGTGATATATATTTCATCTGAATTTGTCGAGACATAGGTGTCAAGGCGCCACTATCCTAGTAAGATTTTTTTGAATTTGAAATATGGGTTTGGAGTTTTTTGTCTTCCCTCTGATCTTTTCTATGCAAAATTATGTTTTTAGATCTGGACCTGCAATAAAATCTACAAAAGAGATCGCAGATGGTGGCTATATAGGAGCTTTCCTTAGTCAAGCCCCTATTTTGGTATTTCTACCTCCACAATAGCCAAAGATCTGATATAACATAGTGTGTGTGCCCTAACCTTAAGTTTGTCTAAGGTTGTTATGAGCTAAAATGCAAAGAAACCCTACTCAAGTGTACTAGAGAAGGACTCCTATATGAAAATAACAAGATCTAACTAAAAGAGAAGTCAAATCACTCTTAGCAAGTCTGAAACACAAATGATGCCTTGTTTAAGACTACAAATAAGATGAAGCTTGAAGATGAGAACACTAGGAAACAAGTCATTAGGTTGAAGGAAATGTCCAAATGCATCTCCCAAACCTAGAATCCATCATGTTCTTTTATTGGCATCAACCTTCAATCATGACATAAGGCTTTATTAAACCTGCAAAAAAGCTTGATGTTACACCTCGTTGTGTGTTTACCTATTTACTATTACTTTGATAGGTTAAAACATTGAATATATGAATGTGTTCACAATTTTGATTAAAAATCATGTGCTTGCACTTTGTTTAATTGTATTATTTGGAAAGAAATGAATGAATGTTAACTTGATTAATGTTATATTGAAACGAATATGTGGAAAGGATGTTTATTGAATTTGATATTTCAATGATAATAAATATATAATGAAACTGATGGTATTTTGAACATCTAATTACTATTTTGAATGTATTGAGTTGGATGAAAATGCAGGGATTAAGCCTCCAAAAGGAGGGGAAGTATCACTTAGGAGAGGGATTTGGTCTAGAAACCCTTAACAAATCCTAGATTGAACTCTTACACACTCACATATAGAATGGTTAAGTCAAGTCGTAGCTACCAAAATTAGTAAGTCTATACATAGTATTGTTTGTTCATGTGATAGATAGGTTGTGATATCATTTGAGAGTGTTTATAATTGTATTAAGTGTTTGTTTTGTGAAAGCTCTCTTTTCTTATATGTTCATTATAAAGTCGATTAAAAATATATACATAGAACATATATATGTATACATATGCATGTCAACGATAATCCCATGTACATGAGTTAATATGTACATGAGTATACGAAGGTAACATATTGTAGTTAGGAAAAGTTTTCAAGTTAGTTAGATTGCAAGCAACATAAAACTAAATCCCCAATAACAATGGAGAACAATGAAAAGAAAGAAGAAAAATAAGATGAAATGGCATCACCTAGTCTTCAAGCCTCCATTGAATGACCTCCATTGCCCTTCTCCATCTTGCTGAAAATGATATAATTGCCCTCATATTTGAAGTGCAACAATAACCTATGCCAAAGCCAAGCAAAATATTGAAGAAATGTGATTTCTCAAGTACAAAAAGCTCTCAAGCCTATTGTGTATAACCTATGTGTGTGTCCTCAAAATGACTTGAAAGAGGGCATTTTAAAGAATTCCAAATTGAGAATGGATGGCCAAGATTAAAATTTGGTGAAGCCCTAAGATCAAAGGCCAAGAATCAATGTCATAAGGAGGATTAGGGTTAGGGAAAAATTAGGTCAAAGTTAGGGCAATCCTTGAAATGAAAGGTTGAGATTTAGTTAGAGACAATCAAATCAATGGTGGAGAAAAATGGGTAGTTTAATTAATTTTAAAAATAAAGATTTTTAAAATTAAAAGAGAAGATGACCCACTTTGTGAGATTAAAAATAATCACAAAGATAGAAGGTGGCAAGTCCACTTATGAATTACATAATGGTCTAATTCATAAGTGGGGGATTAATAAATAATTATCTTAATTATTTATTTTGGTGGAAATGAAAGTGGGATTAGTAAATAGTTAGTGGGAATAAATAAACAAGTTAGTGGAAATAATTCACATTATTAGATTCAAGGTGGGAATAATGCAAATTAATAAATTCAAGGTGGAATGTCCACTTATGAATTAAATAATGATTTAATTCATAAGTGGAATAAATAAATAAGTTCATCCAAAATGTGGATTTTAAAAACCATAAATAATCCTTTTTCATATTATTTATTCAAAATGGACAATTAATTAAGAATGTGATGACATTTTAAATAATTTCATTTATTTAAAATGAGAGGAATGTTAATTCAGACAATTAAATAATTAAACATAATTATTCAATTTAGAAAATATGGTTTAGAAATTAAATAAATCAATGAATTTATTTAATTGTGATAATTAGTGACATATTAACTAGATGAATGAAATTCATTTATTTAGTGAGGAGGAAGAATTAACTGGAAGACTTAAGACAATTAATGGCGTATTAAATAAATAAGATTTATTTATTTAATAATCATGAAGAATAAAAGGCCATGAATTAATTAAACAATAATGAATTATTTAATTAATAGTCGGACGTAGATTAAGGACATTATGTCAGGATGAGAGTGGTATAAATAGAACTCGTAGGCCTAGGACATTTTTAAGTGTCTACATTTTTCCCCTCTTTGTCATAATGTAGCATGTCACGTTGTGACAAAGAAAATAAGTCAAAAATATTTTCTAGTGCAAAATAAGATGAGGAAGAATGATGAGGAGGGTAGCAGTATGCCCCCTCGAGAGAACAGATGGGTTCCAAGAATGTGGGTGTGCTGTCGAAATGGACTAGAAGACTAGAATATGAAGAGACAAATGAATGTTAGTGCAAGAGATATGGATGATGAAGATGCAGACTAGATGAAAGAATCCTTCAAAACTTGCAGTAGGACTTTAATATTTATTGCTCTTAATCATCATTGGGTAGACTGTTGTGATGGCCAACAAACACCATGATATGACATAGATCTAGGTGTGCAAGGTCGTACCATCACATAAGACAAGTAGTCATAGACAAGGATGATCATGACTCATACTAGAGCGTGATTGCCCCAATCTTTTTGTCATAATCAACCACAAGAAAAAAAAGAAAAAGAAAAATCATGAAACGTCGTTGCTTCTCTAAATCCTATTTCTAGGACATCCTTGAGAAACTAGCAACATGATTACAAAAATATATAAATAAAGTCCTAATCATGATACATCATTTTTTTTCTAAATCCCAGAATCAGGACCTCGCTAAGAAACTAGTAGTCATGTGTGTCAATCGTCATGATACATCGTTGCTTCTCTAAATCTTGTTATTGGGATCTCGCTGTAAAACTAATAACATGATAAAAGCCAAAAGACAAGTGTCAAGTATTTTCCAAGTGCATCTGGATATCCAATGTTCTAATGTCAAGATGTCAAGTTTGATGATGATGAGGTGCCAAAGTGTCAAAGCGTTGAGGATGCTAAGACGACAAATGTCAAAAATCGTCGAATTCGGGAAGGACATATCCTGAATAATGTTAATGTCAAGAGGATTGATCCCTAAATGTCAAAAGGGATCCCTTAAAATGCCATGTGACAGTGATGATGACAATGCCTAGGAAGGACACATCCTAAGGCATAAACGACACAGCCGGTTCTTTAGAAGGACACATCTGAAGAATACTAATGTCAAGGGGGAGTGTTCCTTAGATGTCAAGAGGATCCCTCAAAATGTCGAATGACAGTGACAATGCCTAGGAAGGACACATCCTAAGGCATGATGAGATTGTCATATTGAAATAACCAGTTGCCATGAATTATTTTTAGGAATTTACCCATTAGGGAATGATTCGCTTTTCCTTGAAGATATTTTGACGTGTGTGCCAGTGTAGTGCCATGAACCCTAATGGAATTACCTAGTGTGGCCTTAGGGGCTCATCGACAGATGGCCTTGCCTACGTCATGCACTCAGAGACCTCGTAGTTTGACATGACCAATGACTTTGTCTTGATGACCAAAGATTGCGCCATGATTTTATTTTGATGAACCTAAAAGGACTGACCTAATGTCTTGAGGACTCAAATATGAGACTTTCCTATGTAGTAAATGCACAAAGACAATGTAGTTCAGACAATGACATGGACTGACTGACATGACTGACTTTGACTCCATTTTTAAGATTTTGATGTTGATTTGGATGTTTTTGTGTTTTTGACATGTTTCAATTTCTTTGGTGTTTCTTAAGGACATTTTTGATTTTTAGGTCTTTCTTTAGGACATTTTCAATTTTTAGGTCTTTCTTCAGAACATTTTCAATTTTTAGGTCTTTCTTCAGGACATTTTCGATTCAAAAGACCATGTGCGATACCCACTACAGTCCAATGATAAAATAATTCCCCTAGTCAAGCTGATGGGAAGGTCATGACCGGTATGGACGATAGGCAATGCGTAAGACTTTGATGTCCACCACTAGTGGCTATGGAAGGAAATGTCATGATGTCAAGGTGAAACATTGTGACGAATGTCAGAAGAAAAATGGATGTTTATTATGGACTAAGGTAGATAGAGTGGTAGTAGATGTCGAAGCAATGACTGACTACACACGGCGCCCATTTGCCAAGTTTTCACCATGGTACTTATCCAAAGTGCCTATTTACCAGGTTTTCGCTATTGGATGAATTATTTCTCTTTATTTTTTTCTCAAATTTTTTTGTATTTTTAATGGTTCTCGGCCAGACTTTCTGATGCTATGTATAGAACTTGCGTAAATGCAGACTATTGATTGGCTCTGTCAATTGTTCACCTTTTGGAGTAGCTAACTGATATGCACCAGACCCAAATGACATGGTGATGATGTATGGACCCAACCAATTGGGTTCAAACTTGCCTAGCTTTTCTCTGTCAGCTTGGTTTTTAGGGTTTTACATGAGAACTAAGTTGCCAATGTCGAACCTCCTGACCATGACCTTCTTGTTGTAACTACAACAGAGATGGTTTTGATATGCCTGTAGATGGTTCAAGGAATTTTGCTTCCTTTCTTCTAACATTTCCAGCTCATGTAGGCGTGATTTTCTATATTCTTCATCATCCGTTAGACCCTTCAGGGAGACTCAGAATGAAGGAATTTCAACTTCAATAGGTAAGATAGCCTTAGCCCTGAAGACCAAGGAAAATGGAGTAGCTCCTGTAGGCGTACGAATGCTTGTGCGGTAAGCCCACAAAGCAGGGTTGAGTTGGATATGCCAGTCACGGCCATCGTCATTGACAGTCTTTTTGAGGATTTTGACAATGGTTTTATTTGACGCCTCGACTTGACCATTTCCTTGTGGATAATATGGAGATGAAAAATGATGTTGGATATGAAACCGCTCACACAACTCTCAAATGTCTTGGTTTTTAAACAAACGTCCATTGTCAGCGATGATGGATTGTGGGAGACCATATCAGAAAATGATGTAGTTAAGGATAAACTTGGATATTTGTTTTCCGATTATGTATGTCAGAGGGATGGCTTTGATCCATTTTGTAAAATACTTAGTGGCGGTGATGATGAAATTTGTGGCCATTGGATGATGTCAGATGAATCTTACCCACGAGATCGAGTCCCCATTGGGTGAAAGGCCAAGGAGAGGTGATTGGCCAAAGTTCTTGTGCTGGAGCATGGATCAAATCACTGTGTATATAACATTGGTGACATATTTTGACAAATTCAAGTGCATCTTTCTCAATGGTCGGCCAATACTACCCAAGTCTCATTATCTTTTTGGCTAAAGTAGGACCACTTGAATGGGATCTGCATATACCCTCATGTACCTCTCGCAAGGTCGTTTGTGCTTCATCAGTGTCAAGACATCAAAGAAGGGAGTTATCAAAGCTTCGACGATAAAGGGTGTCACTGAGGATGGTGTATCTGGCAGCTTTTCAGATAAAGGACTTTCGTTGGTTATTGGATAGGTTGGGGGGATGGTTTGGGACTTGAGGTAGTCATAAATGTCTTGATACCATGGAGAATTGGGACCAACAAGCTCACAAACCATCTCTGATTCTAGTATGTCATATGCAGGAACCAAAAGTTTTTCTACCAGGAATTCAAATTGAGGTACATTACCAGGAATGTCCAAGAGAGAGCCAATTGTGGCCATTGCATCTGCTGCCTTATTTTGTGTTCTCAGAATTTTCTCAAAAGTCACCATGTGAAAATATGTTTGGAAGCTATCAACCATTTGTTTATAAGGCATTAATTTCTCGTCCTTAGTGTCATAGTCATTGTTGACTTGGTTAATGACCAGCTGAGAATCTCAATAGACATGAAGTGTTCTAATTTTCCATTTGATGGCCATTCTGAATCCTGTGACAAGTGCCTCATATTCTGCCACATTATTTGTACAAGGAAAAGCGATGTGGAAGGACTTAGGGATGGAGTCTCCTTGAGGGGTGATAAACAGTATTCCTACCCCCGAGCCATGATTAGTATGAGATCCATCAAAGTATAGCCTCCAAGGTGACTTAGGTTCTGCATGAAATATTGACTCATCTGGAAAATCTGCTACTAGTGGATGATTTCCCTCTATAGGTGCATCTGCCAGTTGATCTACTATCACTTGTCCCTTTATTGCCTTTCTTTCCATATACTGAATATCATACTCACTCAAGATCATTACCCATTTTTCCAGGTGACCTGTCAATGCTGCACGACTGAGGAGATATTTCACAGGATCAATCTTCACCACCAAATGTGTCTAATGATTTAACATGTAGTTCCTTAATTTATGAGCAGCAAAGACAACTGCTAGGCAAGCACGTTCGATGGTTGTGTAATTTAGCTCATATCCGACCAGTGTCCTACTAATATAGTATATGGCCCTTTCCTTTTCTTCATGGTCATTTTGTGCCAGTAATGCCCCCAGTGCTAAAGTTGTTGCAGAAATGTACAAAATAAAAGGTTTACCTTCGATTGGTGGCATTAAAACAGGTGGTGATAGTAAATAGTCTTTTACTTGTTGGAAGGCCTCTTAACACTTATCTGTCCATACAAAAGGTATACTCTTGCATAGAAGATACTGAAATGGATGACACTTTTCTGCCAATTGTGCTATGAAGCGTCACATAGATTGTAGCCTACCTTGTAATTTCCTAAGTTCGCTTATTCCTTTTGGAGGAGGCATGTCTAATATGGCTTTTACCTTGGTAGGATCGACTTCAATGCCTCTACGAGAAACAATGTATCCCAAAAGTTTTCCTGATGTCACACCAAAGACACATTTCTTCGGATTCAAGCGGACCTTGTACTCTTCCAGCCTCTTGAAAATTTGTCTAACACCTTCAAGTGGTCTTTTCATGTCAAAGATTTTTCCAAAAGGTCATCTACATAATCTTCCATTATTTGATGCATCATGTCATGGAATATGGTTGTCATGGCTCTCTGATATGTGGCACCTGCATTCTTCAGACCAAAAGGCATGACGTTCCAACAATATGTGCCCCAACGACATGTGAAGATTGTCTTGTGTTGATCTTCAGGGGCAATACAAATCTGGTTATAACCAGAAAAACCATCCATGAGGGACAGCATCTCATATCCTGCCGTAAGGTCCACTATGATGTCAATGTTTGGAAATGGGAAGTCATCCTTTGGACAGGACTTGTTCAGGTCCTGAAAATCTGTGTAGATGCGGATTTGACTGTTTGGCTTTGTGACTAGTACTAGATTTGATATCCATTCGACATAGTCAATGGCTCGTATGAATCCCACATCTAACAATTTCTTAAGTTCTACTTTGACTAACAAGGCAATCTGTGGGTGCATCTTTTGCAACTTCTGTTTCACTGGCTTGGCATTTGGAAATAATGGCAAATGGTGCAAGACAAGTTCTGGATCCAACCTGGGCATATCAACATAAGACCATGCAAAGTTGACCTTACGCTCCGAAAAGAATTTTTGGAACTCAGGTTTCTCTTCCTCTATCAAAGATGTCGCAAAGAGGATCATCTTAGGATCTTCTGTTGTGGATATATTTATTTCCATAGTGTCTTCTATGAGCATGGCTGATTTTTCCTGAGTTACAGGGAGAAAGTCTAGTCCTCCATCCTTAGGTGCCCCAGAGAGGTTTTCACCTTTGGATATGTCCTTTATTTTTATTTTTTTTATCATCAAAAAGTGCCTTTTGGTTTTCACCTAAAGATATGTCATTTTTTTCTTTTATTTTTACTTTTCATTTTGCGACTAGAGGACGGAGCAGTCTCCCCAAAGTAAGCAGCACAATCTAGGTCAATGGAAAATCGAGCCTTGTGGTCTCCACTTGGTATACCCTCACGCAGTCCCATGAATTCTGCAATGGCCTCATCATTTTGAAATATGTCCATAACTGGAGGGCCTTGTTGATCCCAATCGATTAGTTGTGGGTAGACTAAGGAAATACCATCCTCAGTATTGTTGAAAGGTGGGTAGGAAGTGGAAAGCATGCTGACGAATTCAGAGAGGTTAAAGATAAGATTGTCATCATCAGGCTCTATATTGGATTCTATCCAGTACTCTGCCTCGCTTGATTCACCCTCATCAGCAAAGTAAGGAACAAAGGGCATGGATTCAGGGTCAGTAGTGTCATGTGGTGATTCAGATGGATCCAAATGATGATCATTAGGTTCAGCAGGGTAGACAAGTATGTCGGGATTATGGTCAATAGGAGTAGAAGAGGCTCTGAACTTGGTGTTGTCTGGTGTCATGTCAATTTTGAACATTGTCCAGAATCTATCTTCAAATGTAGACTCTCCATGTTCAAGGAATAAGTCATCAAGGCAATAGTCACTTAGGGATCGTTGGGAGCCAAATTCTCATTCATGGGAGTCAGTTTCAGAAAGGGAATCTTCAATTGTCTTGACACAGTCTGAAGCATTTACTCTCTCGCTAGAAAGCGCATTGGTACTATGATCGCCAGATTCTCCTGGTCCTAACCCTAACCCAAGATGTTTAGGTCTTCCTTTAGGTGCTATAGGTTCTTGCCTTCCTATCTTGTGCTTTCCGAGGCCACTAATTCCATAAATCCAAGATAACACGTCATATCCTTTACCATACATTTTTACTGGTAAGGGAGTTGTATCCTCTAGTTCTCTATAAATCCAAGATAACACATTGTCAATGTCCTCTTGACTCATTTCACCCCACTTTATGAATACTATTTTTGGAGGAACCTTGAAAATTTCTTTTGACTCTAGCATGAAGAAAGGCTTGTCGTAGACCTGGGGAGACTTGGGCATCCTCGTTATGCAATAGGCAGTATTTAGCTTATACTCTCCACACCCTTGGTCCTGGATCTTAATACTTGTGTCGATGCTTGGGGTGATGGGTGAAGTGGTAGATGTCTTGGAGGTGGTCATGGTTGCCAAAGAAGTAGAAGTGGATGTGGGAGACTTTGTAAGGGTTGATGGGTCAAGGAATTTAGAGGATGAAGATGTCAAAGCTTCACTATTGATAGGCACTTGGTGCTCCGAAACACCTCTCAAATTGGTACAATATTGAAATGGGTCAGGGTCTCCATATATGGTAATCTTAGTGCCTTCAAAGGGAAACTTCAAACACTGGTGGTATGTGGAAGGGACAACTTTCAAGGTGTGAATCCAAGGTCGACCAAGTAGAATATTGTATGGAAGTTCTAGATCCAGGACTTGACAAGTGATGTCCACAATGACCGGTCTGATATGAATTGGAAGTGAAATTATGCCCCGAGAGGTACGTTATTCATCATCATATTCCTTGATAATAATGCTCTTGGTAGTGTCCACACAAGCATCAAAAAATCCTAGAGCCTTAACCAATTTTAAGGAGCATATGTTTAGTCCTGCTCCGCCATCTACTAACACTCATTTGACCTTATGTTTATGGATGAAGACTTCTATGTGAAGGGCATCATTATGCTTGGATTTAAATGATGAGTAGTCTTGGTCCGAAAAAGCTATATGGTGGGGAGTGGTAAGATAGCCCACCATGGCCTCAAATTGATTGACATCAATGTCTTGGGGAACAAAAGACTCTTGTAATGTTTTGTCGAGTATAGCCTTATGCATCAGGGAAATGTATAGCAACTCAAGTATATAAATTTGTGTGGGTGTCTTCCCAAGTTGGTCAATAAGGTTAAAATTTCCTTTAGGCTGGGATTGTTTTGTTAATGGACGAGACTGTGATTGTTGGGTGGACAGGCCAGCTATTGTTATCTTTGGTTATCTGGGAGGAGGAGGGCTGGCTATGGTGACTTTTTCCCCCGCAGGTAGTGACATTGCATTCAGGGGCCTTTTTGACAGTAACCATATTGACATGTTCAGCAACTGTTCCAATATGGTTTATGATGGGTCCACCAGAATAGTCATATGCAATACGGGCATGGTTGGCTCGATTATTGTTATTGGTTTTTACGTGGAAGAGTTATTCGAACCAAGGTCTTGCAGTGGGTTTTTGTGTATAATATGGTCTGAATTAGATGAAAATTGTGGTCCACTTATCTCAATGGTATGATTCTCGATAAGGTCTTGTACCAAATTTTTCAGTTGTCGACAGTTTGAGGTTGTATGTCCTTTTGCTCGATGATACTCGCAAAATGCATTATCATTCCACCATGCTGGTTTGAATTGTCCCGAGTTATATGATTTGGGTTCTTGGAGTGTGATGACCCCATTTTGGATGCATTTCTTGAGGACTTCTTTGATGGGTTCCCCCAAGGGAGTGTATGTGCGACCCCTGGGGAATTGTCTTATTTGACGGTATTGTCCTTGATTATTTTGGTTGCCTTTGTTTTTTGAAGGTACATGGGTAGGGGGTGTTGATATCATTGTTGGTGTGTTTTGTGGTTGAACCCCCTTTAGAGCCAATATAGGACCCATAGTGTTCACTGCCTTGGCATCGACAATTCCATCATTGGTGACATGTTTATTCTTAGCCCAGTACTTATTCCTGTCAGCGGGAGGATTTGGACTTGCATTTGTGTTTTTAGGACCATATTTTAATCTTCCCTCAGCAATAAGAGCTTTCTCAAGTTGGACACCTCGTTTGACTAGGTCTGCGAAGGTTGTACAATAATGAACTCACAAGCCATTTCTCAATGGGTCTAGAAGCGTTTGTACAAACATGTCAACCTTCTCCTTTTCAAGTATGTTTATGTGACAATGACTTGCTAAGCCTCTCCATTGTTGGAAAAATGGGATAAAAGTTTCACCAACGTCTTCTTGTGTAAGTGTGCATAAGCTAGTAATGGAGGTGTCTGTGTCAATGTTATAGGCATAATTTTTTATAAATTTGCCTACAAGTTCCTTCCATGTTTGTATTCCCTTCAAAGTGGAGAACCATTCAAGTGCGGGTCCTGTTAGACTTTTGGAGAATAGTCTCATCAAGTAAGTGTGTTCATATGCAATGTCCATACAGCTGGTTGTGAATTCTCAAACATGTTCAATAGGATTTGTCTCACCTTTGTATTTGGTGAAGTTTGGGGCCCCATATCTAGGAGGAAATGGCGGCATGTATAAAGTTGTGTCAAAAGGATATGGACATAGGTCATATGACATTGGTGGTGTTTTGTCAGATGGTTGCATGTTTTCCATCTATTTTTGGAGGTCTGCCATCCTGGCTATCAAGGCATCTATTATGGGATTATTGGTCGCATCACACATGGGAGTGATGTGTATTCCCTGAATCCCTGTTGATTGTGATAGCATGTTTGAATTTGGATGTGACATTTGTTGTTGTGACATGTATGACATGTCTTGGTTTGGTGGTTTTTGATATTGCCAATTTTGATGAGGAACGTGTTGTGTGTGGATCTGTGATGAATATGTGGGGATGTGCGATCCAGCCATATTTGTCGATATTTGGGGAATTTGGTAACCTTGCCTATTTTGGTGCCCAAGGGTATTCATTTGTTATGTCATTTGAGTGCTTTGTCCATATTGGAAGAATTGTCCATGTGGAATGTTGGTATTTTGTCCTTGGTATTGTCCATGCGGGATGTTGTTATTATAGCCTTGGAATTGTCCATGCGAGATGTTGGTATTATAGCCTTGGAATTGTCCATGCGGGATGTTGGTATTTCGTCCTTGTGAGGCATTGATGTTTAATTGTGATGACGTGTTAACATTTGGCTAGGGGCCTCTAAGAAGCATGCGTCGTTTAGTTCCTCCAAAGGGGTTGAATGAGGTTTCGACATAAGGATTAGATGATGTTGTCCCTATGGTCATAGATGAAGTCCCAAATATGGGGTTTGAGGAATTTGCCCCTATTGGTGTAGACCCTAGGGTAGTTCCAACTCTTTGTGAAGATGTCATTGTCATTGTAGGCATGGATTGTGATATTTTTTGTGGCATGGTGGGCGTTCCTCCGATAGATGTTGCATTGATTGAATTGGAGGTGTTTTGATTTATGGTGCCACTAGCTGTAACATTGATGATGTTTGTAGGAATTTGTGTGGTGACAATAGTGTTATCATTGGGGGCATTGTTCGTGTTTTGTTGAGGTGTTGTGTTGTCTAGAGGAGAAGGTCTTATAGTATTAATTTCAAATCCTCTTGGTAGTTTTTCCCCTTGGGCTAGGAGCATAGCAAGGTATCTGTTAGCATCGTTCAAGACCAAGTCTTCTACAAATGAACCTATGTCAGGATCTTGGGCTGCAGCCTCTAAATCCTCAGCGAATACTTGTCTATTGTGGCCTCTTTGCATGAATGGTTCAAATGGATTTTGAGAGGATGTTGGTAGTTTCACAGGATGTTGCATGTTTGTGTTGGTAAATGGATCGTTAAAAGTCATGTCTTGGTTCATATCATAGGTGTTGGTGTTGATGTTGGTATTGAAGTCTTGTCCAAATTTTTCCATTTTTCTTTTCTTTCTTTGAAGTCTAGTTTCAACCATAAAAGAGAATTGTTCAAATGAGGATGATGATTATGACAACTATTCTATGTTTTTGGGCATTGTTCATGTTTTGTTGAGGTGTCGTGTTGTCCAAAGGAGAAGCTCTTATAGTATTAATGTCAAATCCTCTTGGTAGTTTTGCCCCTTGGGCTAGGAGCATAGCAAGGTATCTATCAGCATTGTTCAAGACCAAGTCTTCTACAAATGAACCTATGTCAGTATCTTGGGTTGTAGCCTCTAAATCCTCGGCGGATACTTGTCCATTGTGGTCTCTTTACATGAATGGTTCAAATGGATTTCGAGAGGATGTTGGTAGGTTCACGAGATGTTGCATGTTTGTGTTGGTAAATGGATCGTTATAAGTCATGTCTTGGTTCATATCATAGGTGTTGGTGTTGATGTTGGTATTGAAGTCTTGTCCAAATTTTACCATTTGTCTTTTCTTTCTTTGAAGTTTAGTTTCGACCATAAAAGAGAATTGTCCAAATGAGGGTGATGATTATGACATTTTTATAAGGAAATGATTTATGTAAGATGATAAGATCGCCAAAGAAAAATGTCAAAGGTCAAGGTGACAATGATGACTAAGATGACAATGTTGATTAATGCAAGGTGGGAAAATTGTCTAGGTGCACAATGAAGACTAGGGTGAATAAAATTTTTGGATATTTTTGGATTTTTAGGCATAAAATATGCAAAGTATGGACTAAGATGAATGCAATTTGGAGAAAGGGTTGCCTAACCACTCTAAGCTTAATCTATGTCTTAATTTTGGTTATCAAAGCACTTGTTAAAGGGACTAAGTGACAAGGTCAAAATGACTAGTGAGTTTTACTAACTAGACTATTGAGTTGGAAATTCTCACAAAAGGGACAATGACTGAAAAAGGAGATCGTTGATTAAGTCCCAAGATAACCTACTCTTAAAGGCAATGATTTTGGAAAGTGTGATGAGGTGGCCTAATCCAAAGTCTAAGGAAAAGTCTATGTAGGAAAGGATGATTATGAAGCCTAGGGAATGTAACTAACATTAACAATGTTGAACCTAAAAAATGCAAGCTAATGGTTGAAAATTTTGAGCAATTTCAAAATTGGTGTCTGACAAAATCTCCTTAGAACCAATGTTTGACAAATGATTGACAAGGCATAGATTCTAGATTTGACTTTGTATGAAGATTTGATTTGTCTAATGGTAAATGTGGTGAGTCCAGAAAGCACTTGACAAGCACAGTGTTTTGAATGTAACCAAGAACGCATAAGATAAGTACAATCCTAGGTTAAGCAAGGACAATATTCACTAGATTCCACGTGGGTTTCCCCAACCGCATATCTGTAGTGTGTGAATTCAGAAGCTTGGTTGCACAGGCTCCCCCTTATAGTGCACTCTCTTCTCAGGCCAACCAAGCTTCCAACCCCCATGAAACTCCCATGGCAGATTGATCACCTCTACTACAAACTGCGAAAGTGTGGATGCCTTCACACCAACTGGTGCTGCGCTAGCAAATAGAAGGTTTTTGGCTTACTACACAAAGGTGTTTAGTTCGGGACCCCCATTCGAGTGGCCATACATGAGGCAAGAGATTAATCATTGATTAGGTGGCACTCCAACCTGAAGAGGTTAAGCTCAACAGGGTTTATGGGAGTACTACTCTGTCCGTATGACACATCTGCACTCGTAATCTTAGGTTTTCCCTTAAGATCCACATTTATATATCGGTCGGGGGTAACTCGGCCAAAGAGCTTCGTTGCCGGTCTGAGTCGCCTTGGGGTGAGTACTTTTTCCCTCCAAGGAAGGCCCAATTTCCTAGAGTCAATAACAGTTTCTCTTGCACCCAAGATCGCACAAGTGCACAAGGGGAGAGGATACTCCTATTATTGAATCAAAGGTTACACCAGTTGAAAGCATTTGTTCATTTTAATATCCAAATTGAAGTGTGAAGCAAACACATCAAACACATTTATTTTAATCCAATCTTATGATTTCAACTCAAGCACACAAGTTCTTTTTAGGCCCACTAATCATTCTATGTGAAAAAGGTACTCAAGATAAAGCAAAACTGAAGCAAGAGTCCTGCAAAAACACAATTAGTAGTTTTGAATCTCAATCTTTGACAAGCGACAATTGAAGTTGCAAATGTTGACTCGTGGGCATTCGAACCTGCAAAAAGATCAAAGATTAGCCAAAAATAAAAAATAAAAATTAAACTAAAGATAAAACTATCATCTAATTCAATAGACAAAATCAAGCTAGTCTAGAAATCTAATTAATCTAAGTTCTAAAGTCTACAAAATCTAAATAAATAAATAAAACCTAAAATCTAATGAAACACCTTATCTAATTAAGAATCTAAATTTATTAAAAAAAATCTAATTAAAAAAAAATGTAAAATCCAATTAAACATTTAATCTAATTAAAATGAAAGTCTAAATTAAGTTAAAATCTAATTAAAAAAATCTATTAAAATCTAAATGAACTAAATTAAAAACTAATTTAAATGGAATCTAATTAAAATCAAATCTAGAATTATTAAAATTAAAAGCTTGTAATCTAATTAAAAGCTAAACTAAATCTAATGTAATAAAAAGCTAATCTAAGGATAATTACATTTTCATTGAAAATGAAAACTAAAGTATATTACAAGCTAAGCTAATGAAAAGTCTAAATCATATGAAATCTAAATCTAAGGAAAAGCTAAAGTAAAGTGAAAGAAAATATAAAGCGATATGTGATTGAATTACTCCCTTGGGTCAGCGTAGCATTAAAATAGAAGATTCATCCACCGGTGTCATGACTTCAAACAAGCAGACAAAGCATTCAAGATAGAAACCTTCGCCAACGTCCAGTCTTTATTTAACACGTAGGTGTCAGAATCTGATTCAAAGGCATTTATGAGGAGCACGTGATGGACGGCTAGATTAGGCGCTGAGGGTCCCTCTAAATCATTTTGTGATTGCAGAGCTTGCAGTGGCCTTTAGCAGAATCATGACCTGAGATAAAATAACAATATACCAGTTTGTTGGTCAAAATACCACAAAACCCTTGAATGCTGCAATATTTCAAAAAAAACTTCGAGGAAAATTAATGAATGCACTCTGTTTGTTTAGCCAATGGTTGGCTACGACAAGCCTCCATTCTGTTGACTACTACATGCTGCCAAATTTCACAAAGAAGCATCAGAATACATAAAGCAGCAAAGTCACCAAATGCTGGAAGTAGCACGCCAATTGGTTTTGGCTCTTTCTTCTCCTGAAAATCTCAAAAAACAAAGTAGTAGAAGAAATCTGTTGAGCTCAAATAACCACGGCTGGGATGAGGAGATAGAGTTGCAAGCTGGCGACTGTAAATATTTTTTTGAGGCTACAAACGTGTTAAAGAATTGAAGATTATTCGGATCCTATTGAAGTGGAATATTAAATGTGTATCAAACTATGGGACCAATATAGCAAATAATGGAGGTGGAATGCATATCAAATCATATCAAAAGATGGAGGGGGAACATTAAATGCATATCAAAGCATATCAAACGATGGAGGTGGACTATAACTACATATCAAATGAAGGGACAAGCATATCAAACGATGGGACTAGCATATTCGTGCAGACGTGCTTTTTTGGACATGTCTATCAATGTTAAACAGCTTGGGGTACTCAATATTCCCTGTGATGTGCACAAATTTTGGCTAGTGTTATGTACTGTTCAATCTGAACATTTTTAAGCCATGATTGTGGTTTTTTATAAACAGTGATGCAACTTTACTACCAAAATGACGGGTGACTTTTGGACAATCTTTAGACTTGTATCGTCATGTCCCTTATTGTTTGCGTGGTGTATGTTTGTAAACTCTACCTTCTTTATAGGCTAATCCCCATCCTAGCAGTGTTAGCCGCCTTAGTGAAATGGTGATCTGTTAAACGATTGAGTCTCTTCAATGAAGCACATCAAATGCAGGAAATCAGTTAAACTGTAGAAGTGGATACAAATAAAAAGAGGGCCTGAACTTGGACTAAATCAATCCATTGTAAATGAATGCATTTACTCAACATCCAACTTGAGGAAACTTTAAGCGAGACATAAAAGTGTGATTGTAGGTATGGTGAAAAGGTCTCAAAACAACGTAAACAATATCCAGCTTTGGTGTTACAAATTATTCAAATGATTATCAATAAATACATCTATCAATAAACGATTCAAATAGATAATATGAACGATTGGAAAATTGTTGAATGAGAATAAACGAGGGCAATGATTCACACCAGAAGCTGATTAAATTATGTTTAAAACATAAGCTAATGGATGAACATAAGCTAATTAATGGATTACAAAAACTTTCAGTAGATAAAATTGTCGGGTTCACCAAATGTAGTTAGGAAAAGTATTCAAGTTAGTTATATTGCAAGCAACATAAAACTAAATCCTCAATAACAATGGAGAACAATGAAAAGCAAGAAGCAAAATAAGATGAAACGGCATCACCTAGTCTTCAAGCCTCCATTGAATGACCTCCATTGGCCTTCTCCATCTTGCTGAAAATGATATAATTGCCCTCATATTTGAAGTGCAACAATAACCTATGCCAAAGCCAAGCAAAATATTGAAGAAATGTGATTGCTCAAGTACAAAAAGCTCTCAAGCCTATTCTGTATAACTTGTGTGTGTGTCCTCAAAAATGACTTGAAAGAGGGAATTTTAAAGAATTCCAAATTGAGAATGGATGGCCAAGATTAAAATTTGGTGAAGCCCTAAGATCAAAGGCCAAGAATCAATGTCATAAGGAGGATTAGGGTTAGGGCAAAATTAGGTTAAAGTTAGGGCAATCCTTGAAATGAAAGGTTGAGATTTAGTTGGAGACAATCAAATCAATGGTGGAGAAAAATAGGTAGTTTAATTAATTTTAAAATTAAAAGAGAAGGTGACCCACTTTGTGAGATTAAAAATAATCACAAAGATAGAAGGTGGCAATTCCACTTATGAATTACATAATGGTCTAATTCATAAGTGGGGGATTAATAAATAATTATCTTAATTATTTATTTTGGTGGAAATGAAAGTGGGATTAGTAAATAGTTAGTGGGAATAAATAAACAAGTTAGTGGAAATAATTCACATTATTAGATTCAAGGTGGGAATAATGCAAATTAATAAATTCAAGGTGGAAAGTCCACTTATGAATTAAATAATGATTTAATTCATAAGTGGAATAAACAAATAAGTTCATCCAAAATGTGGATTTTAAAAACCATAAATAATCCTTTTTCAGATTATTTATTCAAAATGGACAATTAATTAAGAATGTAATGACATTTTAAATAATTTCATTTATTTAAAATGAGAGGAATGTTAATTCAGACAATTAAATAATTAAACATAATTATTCAATTTAGAAAATATGGTTTAGAAATTAAATAAATCAATGAATTTATTTAATTGTGATAATTAGTGACATATTAACTAGATGAATGAAATTCGTTTATTTAGTGAGGAGGAAGAATTAACCGGAAGACTTAAGACAATTAACGACGTATTAAATAAATAAGATTTATTTATTTAATAATCATAAAGAATAAAAGGCCATGAATTAATTAAAAAATAATGAATTATTTAATTAATAGTCAGATGTAGATTAAGGACATTATGTAAGGATGAGAGTGGTATAAATAGAACTCACAGGCCTAGGACATTTTTAAGTGTCTACACATACCTTCACATGCTCATGGATGGATTGCTCATGGGCATGAGGGTATCAAATGGACAAATAGACATACATATATATGGATAAATATGCCAAATGTATATTACTAATCGATAGGTTGGAAAATATTTGTGAATGATTATATGATATGTGATATATACATATATACACATATTGACAAATTTGTATGTATTGATGTAATGGGACGTCCATACACATAAATTGATATATGTATGTATATGTACATATGTATATAAGTATTACATATAATGTTGCTTTTAAATGATATCATGGGAATATGCATTTGTATATTAATGATTTATTATTGATTGATGTTAATTAATATATATATATATATACATATATACATTTATATAATAATAGTAAAACATGTCATGGAATAGTGAATTTAGCACATAATAGCAAGCAAACATAGTAGTAATATGAATATATTGCAACAAGTGTTTAATGAGTTAAAAATATTAGAACAAGATTCCACGTGGGTTATCAAGTTGATAAGAATGCATTAAGAGTAGTTGACACTTTTTAATAAGTGTTACCAAGTCAAATGCTTTAAACACTTAAACTAGAATTAGTTCTAAAGTGAAAATAGCGACCAAGTTAATAGAGAATGAGTTGATTTGGTGGTGCCAAATTATGAATTTTCTCAAACCAAAGAGATTTTGTAGCTGCAAATAAACTTTTTCATGATTAGCATGTGCTAAAATGAACTGGTCAAACCATAGCTAGCTCAGTAAGAGGTCGATCTATTGTTCCATTTGTTGAGTATTTACTTCAATTGCTACAACCTTTTTATTTGAAGTGTTGATTCAAACTATATTGTTGTGTGGTGTCAAATTGTTTAGCAAACCTCTAAGCTTCAATGTCTCACACTTTTGTATAAATAGATGAGTTACTCTTGTCATTTGGATGTGATCATTCTTGCTTACTACTATTTCTATATCTAAGCTATTCGCTTTATCAGTTGAGATTATTTGTAAGGTTAGAGTAAGAGAGTTATTGTGAATTACTTTTTGGGTGAATTGGAGTGTTAAGAGAAGCTTGGAAAGCTGATTTTGGAAGGAATGAAGTAGTGAACTAGTGTGTAAATTGGAATTAAAAGCATTTACATGCACGTGGTCTATTCCTTGTGTTTTTTGTTTGGAAAAATTGAATGTTAATTATTGTTATTTGTGATAAATCCTTGATTTTCTAGTATAGGGAAAGATTGGCATTCCTTATTTGAAGTAAAAGAATCTTTTCTCTTCTTGACAATGTGTTTGTAAAGTATTGTTTTTACATACTCCGTAATAAGGAGTGATTGCATACTATAGTATTATATACTAGGATACAAAGCTACTTGATTAGCTGTGAAGTTTTTGATTCAAATTGTATATGAATTTTGAACTATGAGAAGTTCATATCTTCTATTGGGAGTAGTAAATCTTACATTGAGAATAGTTTATAAGAGGGAATCTAATTAGTAGATATGCTTAAATTTACAAAGGGGAATAGGTTTTTCATGTGGTTAAAGATTACCTAATGAATGGATTATCTATGCATAGTGTACAAATGATCTTGAAACAAATCAAACTAGGGAAGTCTATGTGATCTAGGATGACCTTTTTATATGAAACTTTGGCAAAAGTAGTATAATTTGCCACTAGTTACATTGACAATTTCACTATGTATGTTTTATGCATGCTAGTCCATGATTGACATGCAAGTTAGGATGTATACAAGTTCTAGTCATGTAGGGCACAAAACTGAGTTCCAATAGGCTATAGTTATTGTGAAGCATTTTTGCCTTGATCATTTTTTATTTTTGGCTTGAATATGTTTTTGGCTTCGGATATGTTTGCACTCAAGTAAAGTCATCGAAAAGGTGCACAATGTGCTATGTGGTAGTTGCACAACTTTCATTGTTTCCTTCCTTTCAGACGAGATTTGAGACACATGTCAACTTGTCAAATATTTTCTAAGGGATCCATATTCACAAGTTTGAGAATTTCCACTCATTTAGCATGTTAGCTCTTCACTGTGAGTAGTTTGTGCTTTTATCAAGCGATCTCTTTTGGGAGTTTATTAGAGCTTGTTGGCCTCTTTTCATTTTTGATATGGAAGCTTTGAGTTGGTTCCATTGGGTTATGTGACTAGTCAACTAGACTTTTGTTGGGTTGTTTTCTAGGATTTGATCATTTTCAGATAACTATATTTGTTAAATATCTAAAGAGCATTAATGCAGAAGTTGAGAATTGATGAGAAAATATTGTTATGACCTAACTAAATATCTACGATCATATCATTTTCTATCAAATTCCAACATCTGGCAGCAATTACTTATGTGTTGTGGTGGTAGTTTCTTCTTTTTGCAGTTATAAATGAGAGGCGAGAAAAAAAAGGAAAAGGTTGGTTCCAAGTTTCAGTTTCCTTTCTTGAGGAAAAGTTACTTTAGTTTTCTTAGGTTATAGAACCATTTTTAGAAGTAGAGTTGCAAAACTACTTTTATATGGCATGTTATATTGCTTATGCTCAAAGTATTATCGAATTGGCATCCAACCTCTATTTTAAAGTTCATTTGATATTTAAGCACAAACTATTTGGAAGAAATATTTGAGACTGTGCATGTATGGCCTTTATCAAGCTTTCCTTCTATATGTTTTTGTTCTAAATAAAACACTATGTCAAGATGAATTCAAATAGTTTAAGTTGTTGATTTCCATGTTGTAGGCTTATATGGTAGGATAATAACTTGTGAAAATTGGATTATGTCTGTGGACTTCTTTATTATTATGAAGGGTTGTTTTGTTATATTGTGTTGTATGAAGAGAGAGGGTTTATGCAATTTCTAAACATTTTTTTGTTAACATTTGAAATATTTATGTTTGATCATACCCTAATGAACACTGCCTATGGGGAGATTTGAAAGACTACACTATGCTTGTTGTTAGCCTTTATTGTTCATTCTCTTCCCATCAATGAAGGGTTGCAGTGTTCTATGTCTAATTATATCACTCATAGGAAATATTGGAAAATATTTGGCGTATCACCATTCTTTATGTTTTATGTTTACATTTCCTTCCACCCTTTTCTCCAAAACCCAAAGAAAATCCAACTTTCTATAAAAATCCTGGAGGTATTCAGTGAGGCACAAATTATTCCCTCACTTGTTGAATTTCCCATAAGGATGTCAAAGAGACACAAGCTTTTATGATCAACAGTTCTTTTTCTGGCATGCCTAGTGGGATACGAATTTCTTCGAACGCCTAATTAGAAGTTAGAAATTATTCTTAAATTAGGCCAAGGAAAGAAACTAGAAATTTCATGCCCAAAATCCAAACAAGAGCATCTTCAAGAGGCCATTTCCAATACTCCTAGTTACTTGCCTCTGTACCTAGGAGAAGAAGACTTAAAGTTTGGTGTCACCTGTAAGGAGCAATAGAGTGAGAAGTAAGAGCCCAATATCTAAAGCCTTATCTACTCCACCCAGAGACTCAACCTTCCAAATCAAAATACCTGTATACCTGATTCATAGGAATATTTTCTCTATGGCTCACATAGTTCTCCCTTCTCCTAGAAATTTCATAACTTAGGATAGTGGTAGTCCACTACAACCACCTATGCCCCTAGATGTATGGCTTGCCATACCTACTAACGCCCTCAAGGCTATTCCAAAAAAATTTAGAGAATATTTCAAAACCCCCTTTGAGCACCTTCAAGATATAGTGGAGGTATGTAGGGTTCATAACATAGCAGAGGAAAATATTTCCCTTAGGCTGTTAGCTACCTCTTTCAAAGGAAAGACCCAAGAGTGGTATCAATCTTTGGTGTCGAGTTCTATCATCTTTTGAGATCAGCTTGAAGAGATTTTGTTCGAATGCTTCTCAAAGAAAGGAGATCATTCTTCATTGCTGCATCAACTAATCACCCTCAAAAGATCCCTGCAAGAGTCCATGAGCGACTTCAACACTAGGTTCCACAAAACTTGGCAAAGAATCCTTGTGACTACTCGACCACTAGCTGCAATGGTGTTTATGTTCTACCTGAAGGCTTTCAATTCAGACATCATGGTGATGATAACCTCCATGGGATGGGATATGTCAAGAATCTTCTGCCATGACCTTTGATACCTGTATTTACATAAATCTCTGGTGGTCCTCAAGAAGAAGATACTCCAAGAACTTATGCTACACAACTAACGTTAGCTACATCACAGTCTATGTAAATGTACCCTGCTACTCAGACAAGCATGTCGGGCTCTTCCTCTATAGTAGCAAACATCAACGACATGAAGAGTCTCATGTAGAATTTTACTAACAAATTGGTTATTATAAAACAACAACAAGCAACACCTCTAAAGCAGACCACACAAACCTATGATGGAGGACAGTGATCTTATCAGTAAAATACATACCAAGGATCATCCAGAGGAGGAGGTCAACAAACGGTGTCCACAAACTAGATAGTTCTAATCACCATGCTACTACAGACGATCAAATACAACCAGAGTAAAGAGTTAATTCTAGGCCAGAACAATTTGGTGGAAGATGAGAATGTATGGTGGTTCCCATGAGAGATAGTCATATGCCCCAAAAATGTTTGAGGGGAATTATGCAACAAAAGATAGCGGAACAAAGAAACAAGGGTGTGCTCCTGAATAAGAATGAATATGAATCCTCCAAAATGGAAAATGCCTGCTTCAGACTGCAAATGCAAGGAATTTCCTTAAAGTAAGAAATGGATATTGTTCCTGACCAAGCATTATTTTCATGGATGGAGAAAGAGGATGTAGTGTTCGTGAATGAAGCCTCGATGACTAGTACTCCACAAGTCCAATCAAACTACATCACAAGATCCAAAAGAAGGCTCACAAATATGTGCAACAAGCTTTTCCACATCAACCACCGCTACAAGAAAAGCAAGCTTTTCCAACCATTATCTAACCTACTCTATAGCCGCACAGTCCGTTGTTGCCAAAGGAGATGAACAAGACACCGATCCCATTCACGACAAAAAATTTTCTTCTAAAAATGAGAAAAATACCACCATTCGATCCTAAGACCCAACCAGTTGGAACGGTCAATGTGGTGGAACAACTGAAGAAGGTGCCTACCAATGTATCTTTGTGGGATGTCATATCTATTGCCAAACAAAATACTTTGCTTCAGGAAGCATTAAAGAAAGAAGAACAAAAACTATAGACAGACACGACTCCATCATGTGGTCAAAGCAGAGACAAAGGATCCACATCGAACCCTCAAGCTCTAAAAGTAGCAGCTTATGCGAATGACATGGACAATGCAAAAGAGAAAGAGGTAAGCAAGCCAAAGTCCACACCTTTCTTTTTAACACATATTGTGGTAGATAATCTTTTGCATTGTAACATGAATGATTCGGGGGCTAGCACAATAGTCATGCCAAAACAAGTGGTTGATGCCCTGAAACTTAAGTATGAGCCCCTTGAGAAAGGAATCATGCAGTTAGATGGGAAGAAGGTTCCAACTATTGGTCAGATAAAAGATCTACCTCTAACCCTCTTCTCATGTCAAGGCCAAACGGTCACAAAAGAAATAGTGGTGATAAACATTCCTCGTGTCTTTGGGATGTGTCTTGCAAGAGATTTCGCCATGAAGCTTGGTAAATACTTAGCACTCGATTGGTCCCACTTGATATTGAGAACCAAGCACAAGGCGAAGATGAAGATTCTATTAGAATCTTTGCATCCCAAACACATAGTAGAAAATGCATTCCTATGCTTTGAAGTGACACATACCTCTTCTTCATAGTAGGAGAGATACTGTGTAGGCATGCTAGAAGATGAAGAAGACACAAGTGATTGGACTCCTGAAGAAGAGGTGCTACTCAACCAATTCATTGACCCTGACCCATTCAACAAATTTCATGCAACAAGGCTAGGAACCTATGTGATTTTTGATGATGATCAAATCTTTCTTAAATTCATGAAGGATCAGGAGGAATATGATGATCTGGGTGATAAAATTGTCTATGGATCTTATGTGTTGATGGTGCCAAATGCAAAGATGGCTCTAGAGTGGGTGTCTGACTAGTGTCTCTGATAGGATCAAAGACCCTCAAAGCTTACCATTTTCAATTCTCATGCTCGAACAATGGTGCAAAATATGAGGCCTTGTTCCATGGTCTGATCCTTGCAGAATGGATGGGCATAAAGAGAATACAAGCTTTCAAACATTCAAAGTTAGTGGTGAACCAAGTGAGTTGCCAAGTAGCTACAAAGAATACAAGAATGAAGTCATACAGGCATCAAATTTGGGACTTGATTGAGAGCTTTCAAGCCTTCAATATACAAGTCATTCCTCGATCCCAAAACAGTGTCGTTGATTGGATGGCTTCTATTGGTAAACAATTTGAACTAGTTTTGGAGTCAACCAAGTAGGATGTAGTGCAAGTCATCATCTTACCCGCAATCCTCAAAAATGATCAAAACTAGCAATTTTTTTATGATGACGTTCAAATTGTTGCCTTCATACAAAAAGTAGGAGTAGTTTCTAACTATTCACAATCAAGAGTAGAATTTCCTGAAGAACAAGTTATTTGGAATTAAAAGGAAACAAGCTTCCTCGAGGATTAATCTCCCTTGAGAATGTTGGTGTGAATAAGTCTTGTACCTAGTTTATTCCTTTACTAGGGACTTAGGGGACTTAATTCACATGTTAAGTTTGTGTTTGTTAAATATGTGTATCAAAATGAAACCAATAAAACACACAAAATGAAAATTTAATCTGAAGAAAACTAAGTAAATTGAATTCAAAGAAACAAATGAAGCTTCTTCAGAGTCATTCCATCTTCCTCTATCTCCAGGGATTTGTTTGAAGCTGTTGCTCTCAGATTGTGTAAGCAAGGCTTCTCTGAATGACAACCTGTAGAATGAGTATGCAAAATGATAGTATTTCTCTATCCTATATGCTGTGGAGTGAAAATACTGATACGGATATGGACAGGGGATGTGGATTATGCACAGGGGTTGTGAATTGAAACTAAACTATGTGGATGATTGGCCATGATATGCTATGATTCTAAACACTATGGATGCTATAAGACTATGCTATGGATGCTTGAAAGCTATTTGGCTATAGTTTCTCTATATGAAATCTTTTCTGTAATTTCAATGACCCGACAGTCTTTTTTATAGCTTTTTGCAGGTAAAATCCTGGCTGGCAAGGATCAACGGCTATGAGGTTGTCTAGTAAGTTTGAATGGTGAGAGATGGAGAGGTTGAGAAGAAGATGGAAGATGTTGGGAGGTTGGAGAGAAGAATGGAAGCATGTCTTCAACCCACGGGAACAAGCTCGCATAGGAACAGAGAAATTAATTTTTCTGTTTTGGCAGTTTGTTTCACGGTTGTTGGAGATAATGCAAATTAAATAAATAAGTAAATAAATTTATTTAATTTTGTGTGAGTTTTGAGAGAATTAAATATTTTTGAAATATTTAATTTTAGAACTATAGAAGACTCAATTAAATATTTTGAAATATTTAATTGTGATGTGACTTTAGAAGAATTAATTAAATATCTTGGAATATTTAATTGCAAATGGAATTTAGAAGATTTAATTAAATATTTTGGAATATTTAATTGTGAATGGATGTTAGAGGAATTAATTAAATATTTGGAATATTTAATTGTGAATGGTATTTTGAAACTTTAAACTGAAGAAAACTAAGTAAATTGAATTCAAAGAAACAAATGAAGCTTCTTTAGAGTCATTCCATCTTCCTCTATCTCCAGGGATTTGTTTGAAGCTGTTGCTCTCATATTGTGTTAGCAAGGCTTCTCCGAATGACAACCTACAGAATGAGTATGCAAAATGATAGTATTTCTCTATCCTATATGTTGTGGAGTGAAAATACTGATATGGATATGGACAGGGGTTGTGGATTATGCACAGGGGCTGTGAATTGAAACTAAACTATGTGGATGATTGGGCATGATATGCTATGATTCTAAAAACTATGGATGCTATAAGACTATGCTATGGATGCTTGAAAGCTATTTGGCTATAGTTTCTCTGTATGAAATCTTTTTTGTAATTTCAAAGACCCGGCAGTCCTTTTTATAGCTTTTTGCAAGCAAAATCCTGGCTGGCAAGGATCAACGGCTATGAGGTTGTCTGGTAAGTTTGAATGGTGAGAGATGGAGAGGTTGAGAAGAAAATGGAAGATGTTGGGAGGTTGGAGAGAAGAATGGAAGCTTGTCTTCAACCCACGAGAATAAGCTCGCACAGGAACAGAGAAATTAATTTTTCTGTTTTGGCAGTTTGTTTCATAGTTGTTGGAGATAATGCAAATTAAATAAATAAATAAATTTAATTTTGTGTGAGTTTTGAGAAAATTAAATATTTTTGAAATATTTAATTTTAGAACTATAGAAGACTCAATTAAATATTTTGAAATATTTAATTGTGATGTGACTTTAGAAGAATTAATTAAATATCTTGGAATATTTAATTGCAAATGGAATTTAGAAGATTTAATTAAATATTTTGGAATATTTAATTGTGAATGGATGTTAGAGGAATTTTGAGATATTTTGAATCGAATTAGAGGAATTAATTAAATATTTGGAATATTTAATTGTGAATGGTATTTTGAAACTTTAAACTGAAGAAAACTAAGTAAATTGAATTCAAAGAAACAATTGAAGCTTCTTCAGAGCTGTTCCATCTTCCTCTATCTCCAAGGATTTGTTTGAAGTTGTTGCTCTCAGATTGTGTAAGCAAGGCTTCTCCGAATGACAACTTGCAGAATGAGTATGCAAAATGATAGTATTTCTCTATCCTATATGTTGTGGAGTGAAAATACTGATATGGATATGGACAGGGGCTGTGGATTATGCACAGGGGCTGTGAATTAAAACTAAACTATGTGGATGATTGGCCATGATATGCTATGATTCTAAAAACTATGGATGCTATAAGACTATGCTATGGATGCTTGAAAGCTATTTGGCTATAGTTTCTCTGCATGAAATCTTTTCTGTAGTTTCAAAGACCCGGCAGTCCTTTTTATAGCTTTTTGCAGGTAAAATCCTGGCTGGCAAGGATGAACGGCTATGAGGTTGTCTGGTAAGTTTGAATGGTGAGAGATGGAGAGGTTGAGAAGAAAATGGAAGATGTTGGGAGGTTGGAGAGAAGAATGGAAGCCTGCCTTCAACCCACAGGAACAAGCTCACACAGGAACAGAGAAATTAATTTTTCTATTTTGGCAGTTTGTTTCACAGTTGTTGGAGATAATGCAAATTAAATAAATAAATTTATTTAATTTTGTGTGAGTTTTGAGAAAATTAAATATTTTTGAAATATTTAATTTTAGAACTATAGAAGACTCAATTAAATATTTTGAAATATTTAATTGTGATATGACTTTAGAAGAATTAATTAAATATCTTGGAATATTTAATTGCAAATGGAATTTAGAAGATTTAATTAAATATTTTGGAATATTTAATTGTGAATGGATGTTAGAGGAATTTTGAGCTATTTGGAATCGAATTAGAGGAATTAATTAAATATTTGGAATATTTAATTGTGAATGGTATTTTGAATGAATGTTAAGGATTTTTAGAAGAAAAGAATACATGATTTAAATTTGAATAAAATATTCAAATCAAGATTATATGATAATTAATATAAATAAATCATAATGTTTATTTAATTAATTAAGAAATGGATAAGAAAAGTGATTAAATAAACTTATTTATTTAATCGAGATGAAAGAATGAATAATGTAGATCAAATTCAGAAATTTAATTAAATATTAAAAATATTTAATTAATTACCAGACTATTGTGATGTGACCATTTTCAGATGTATACATTTTGCCCCTCTTTGAAGTGATGTGTTTTATGCATTAATTCAAAGAATTTTAAAATTTTCCCCAGATGTTGACTGTCAAATGTTGATAGGTATATGCCCCCTCAGACGATGAATCGATAAAATTTTGATTTTTGTGAATTTTTAGATGTTTGAAATGTTTTTCGATTTTTATGATTTTATGATTTTGAAGATGTCGATTCATCGTTCGAAAATAATGATGTGAAGAAATTGACTTGAAAAGATGTAAGATGAAAATTTGATGACGAAAATGCCCCTGCTATGATAAAATGTGATAAAAATACCCCAATTTTACATACTGCGATGCCCTGATTTGATGATGTTTTTCTAATAAATTTGTTCCCAAGGTTGTTGGAAAAAAAATAGTAGCTGATAAATTTTCTTTTAAAGTTGTTAAAAACAAATATTTGTTGATAGGTTTGCTTCTAAGGTTGTTAAAAACAAACAGAATGTTGATAAATCTACTTTTCATGATGATGAAAAATAAATAGCTGATAAGTTTGCTTCTAAAGTTGTCAAAAACAAACAAGATTTTGATAAATTTGCTTTCATGAAAATGAAAAACAAATAGATTGTTGATAAGTTTGCTTCTAAAGTTGTTAAAAATAAACAGAATTTTAATACGTCTGTTTTCCATGATGATGAAAAACAAATAGTTGATAATAAGTTTGATTGATTTGTCATGATGATTTGATATTGATGTTGCTTTGATATGATGATTCTTCCTATTCAACAGGAGAGATTGGGCATCTTGCAGTTACAGGAGACATTCCTGAAGACATGGAGATTGATTCTGCAGCTTGTACAGGCGGATAGAGATGTGATTGAGGCATGCAGACTGACCATTTATTTGGAAAGATATGTAACTTTGATATATTTGCTTTCATGATGATGAAAAACAAATAGTTGTTGATAAGTTTGCTTCTAAGGTTGTTAAAAACAAACAGGAATTGATATATTTTCTTTCATGATTTTGAAAAACAAATAGTTGTTGATTTGATAAATGTGCTTTCAAAGTTGTTGAAAATAAATAGTCGAATGATGTATTCTGATTGGATTGATTTGATTGATTTGATGATCCATTTTTATTTGAGTGATGGTCTGATCTTTTGATGTTATTGACAGTTTGATCTTCTAATGTAGGAGCAGGTGGTGTGAGACCAACAACATCTGGGGGTAGCACCTCATAGTGTTTTCATGTGATCAACTTTGATTTTTCTTATTGAGACATTGTATACTTTGCCAGCTTTTGGGAAAATCTATAAATGAAAAATGTAGATTCTAACATGAATGTAATCTATACTAACCATGCAGGTTATCTGTACAATATTTCCATTCTGAGAGCTTATTTATGTTTTTTGTGTCATCATAGAACATTGAAATGTTGAAAGTTAATACAAGCATCAAAGGGTATGTTAGCACCAGTGATGACCTGAGTATTGCTTTCATGATTTTTGATATAGCAAGATAATACAAGCATCTAGGTATAATTGAACCGAGATGACCTGAGTATTGCTTGCATAAACAGACGAGAGTTAACCCGTTTCCCATGCGAATTTTGAAATGTCATCAATGATACTTAGTAGAGCATGTCTCACGACCAATTTGCATAGTACTAATGATTTCCTCGCAAACAGCAGACAAAGAAAAATCATACTCCTTCCTTGCTTTTCTAGTTCAGTACATCATTGAATTGCTCCAGAGATATGATATAAAATCAATCTACCATTCAAATTTTGCTTAAATTATTTCAAACATTATTCAAATTAAGATCATCCAACTTGATTATCAGCATTGATGTTTGTGTTTTGATTAATGTTGTTGTTTTGACCATGTTGTTTGATTGCATTGGGATTGAGTGATAATGTTGGTGTTGCAGCTGATTTGATGTGTCAATGTTTATTTTGACAAATTGTATTTTGTCCATTTGTGAGGTTCAAAAAGCTTGTTGCCCCTCTCTTGTTCAGTCTATGTTGCTACCCCCAGTGAAAACACAACCTAAAGATTAAGGATATGTACAAATTTCATCAAGCCATGATGAAACACAAGGATTCTTGTCATATGATATGGATATGAAAGATATGTACAGATGATAGATATGGATGGATAATGCAAAAAGTGAATGTAAGACATAAGCTAATAGATGGAGGAGCCTATTTAAATCACAAGTAGTGCCTGTTTGCCAAGTTTTCACCACTTATTTTTATTGCACTTTTTCAAGATTTTTCTAATTTTTATGATTTTTTCAGGACTTTTTCTTTTTTTTTTAATTTTTTTAGGACTTTTTATGATTGTTTTGGATTTTTAGTTTTGATGATTTTTTTTGTATTTTTTTAGGACTTTTAAGATGGAATTTTATGACCAATTGAAGAAACAAGATTCCCCACAATATAAGAGAAGATGCATGACAAAGGATATGGTATGGAAGATATGGATGAAGTGAATAGGATAAGATGCATGATTTTCAAGAAGATCCTTAACCTTGTCAAGATCAAAGGTGGAAATGTAAGGAATGTGTATAGAAAGGATAATGACCATGAATGATAAGATGGATGAAACTTACCCCTAAGTGTAGAGTGCAAGAGGAATATGGAAGATAGGATATGGAGGATAGGGAGATGGAGGAAGGACTTAAGCATCAAGTTTCACAACCAAATATCCCTCTAATAAACCATGGCAATGGGAATTAGAATCCTAAATGTTGGCAGATTAATGATATGATGGAAGAATCTAAGGACTTATGCAAAAGTTTGAATTAAAGGAGAATGATGGGGGATGAATGTTGGATAATGGATAGGAGGTTGGAAGACCTATTGATGGATAGATGGAAAGAATGGAAAGATCAACATTGGTACACACCTTGAAGGGCGATGAAGTGATGGAGGAAAAATGGATTTGGAAGGTGATACGTTAT
Organism: Sequoia sempervirens; assembly: GCA_007258455.2. Classification (NCBI taxonomy): domain Eukaryota; kingdom Viridiplantae; phylum Streptophyta; class Pinopsida; order Cupressales; family Cupressaceae; genus Sequoia; species Sequoia sempervirens. Next base: position 16,495,639 of record VDFB02358134.1, on the reverse strand, counting down.
TAGATGGAAAATTGGGGAAGCTTTTGGATTAGCAAATTTGGATGCCAATTTATATTTTATTGCTTCTATGAAAATTTTAGGAATCCACATGAATTTTGACTTTGATTTTTGCTTTTTGGGCCTTTGTGGCCTTTGACATTTTTCCTTTTGATTTATGGACCTTTGTGGTCTTTGAAAATTGCCTTTTTTCTTTGATGGGCCTTTGTGACCTTTGAAAATTGCCTTTGATTTGATGGGCCTTTGTGGCCTTTGAAAATTGCATTTTGATTTTTGGATCAAATTTTCTTTTATTTTTGCATGACTCTCTGAGGAGACATGTTGATCCTTTGATACATGTGGAGTTTTATATTGAAGCTTTTGACATTTGACACCCAAATTACTTCCAAGAGCAATGGGATGGGTGGATTGAGATGAACGATATGGATGTATGATGGATGAGTTAATGAAGGAAGAATTTTGAAAGTGGATCAAGGATGTGTGCTTTTGTTGTTCTTGAAGAATAGGAGATGGAGAAATGTGGGACCCTAATATGGATGGAAGGGTTGATGAGCTAGGATAAGGACCTAGGATGGATGGAAAGTTTGATGGACTAGGATAAGGACCTAGGATAGATGGAGTTTTTGATGGACTAGGATAAGGACCTAGGATGGATGGAGAGTTTGATGAACTAGGATACCTAGGTTGAACATGAGGTGTATAACCAAGGCCATGAGAATATGGATGTGCTTAGACAGAAAGGGGTTCTAGGATGCCTTGCTCATGAAGGCCTAAACCTTTTCCTTTGTAATTCATAATTTCACACATTTGTTTACCAATTGGATATGTATTGTTTGTGAAACAAGATGCAAGTCCATTTTGAGGAGGATATGATATGGATGAGAGGATAGGTTTTGGAAGTAAACCATAATGGATAAAGGTGGAGGATCCCAAGTTATAGGTGTGGGGTTCATGGATAACTTGAATAGGTGTAATAGGCTCTTGACATGGGGATGATGGGGTGTTTTGATCTTGACTTGGAAAAGGATTCTGAAGTGGTATGAAAGACATATCTTGATCATGAGAAGAATAATCATCTTCATGGGATGAAAGGGTATCCTTAAATGGAAGCATATATTGATCTTGATGAGGAACGGAATCGTGAGATTTTGTAGAAATCATATCTTGATCATCAATTGGTAAGACATCATTAGATAGGACAAAAGAACTATCATGCTCTTGTGATGCAATAGAATCATGGGATGGTATGGATTGATTAGATGATGTGGAAGAACTTGGAAGAACATTTTGTTCTTGAGATGGAAGAGGATTATCATGGGTGAATAATAAAAGGAGGGGATTATCATCTGGTCCTTGAGAGATGGGATCTTGATCAAAGATAGGAAGGGTTTGTAGAATGTTTTGATCGAGATGTGTAGATTGAAATGAGTCATTGGATGTAAAGGATATGATAGAAGAAGGTGATTGAATGGAATCGTTATCTTGAGTGAAAGAATTGTGAGGTTCATTTTGAATTATGAGGGATGAAGATAAATGCATGACATGATAGGATTGGTCAATTTTATTTGATGGCTTAGATTTAGGCTTCCTATGTAACCTTTGCAAAAATTCAAAAACATTGAATTTGGATGATGTTGCTTTTGGAGGAGAAGAGGTTACATTCATATTTCTATCAAAGGACTTCGTAGTTGTGCCCCCTTTTATTTCCTTGATTTGCCTTTGGAGTGCTCTTGTTTGTTGGGGAAGACTACTAAGATCATTTAATGGAGTTTTAGTCTTTTCAGGATCTTCCTTAATTTTCTCCATATTGTAGTTAGAGGGAAATTTGGCACCTTGGTTTGCTAAGAAAAGAAAGTAGCCTTCTTTATCTCGCTCTAACACTTGTCTAAAATTTGGTGAAACTGTGGATCCTGTTCAACTTCTTGAATCATTTCATTGGTTATTTCATCATTTGAACTATTCCCAGTACGAAACCTATGAAAAGTATTTTCTTCCCTATCACCCATGTTGTAAAGTGGACAACAGGTATATGCTTTTGAAATGTTGTTCTAGACTTAGATCACAGGTTTATAAGTGCAAAAATGATGATGTCTTGATCTGATAAGATGAAAATCTTATGATATGATCAAATGATGTTTCTAACTCTTGATTGTGGCTTCCAAGATGAAAGGATATCAAAATCCTATTGGGGAAGTTGAATCAATAATCAAAAACTTGTTTGAAAAGATGCACTATTTTGAGATTTGATCCTAGTCTCAAAAAATGATAAGTGTAATCAATGTAATTGTGAGTTTTGGATGATCTTTACTGAATTAATGTATTGAAAACACATCAAGCAAGTTGTAGAATAGTTGTTTTTAAGTCCTATACTAAACATCAAGTGTATGATCAAAATGTTTTTCAAAAAATTGTTTTAAAGGTTTTTACATGATATATAGATCAAACAGACTCACTCTTAGTACTCAAGTAGGTCATCGAGTAATCACCCCACATCTTAGAACTGTGTCGACTCACCACAGCCGTGTCACCCTCGAAAGGGCGCTGTGTTTTTGTCTTTTCTAGGTGCATACTTAGAAATTGTAGTGGATCCCCGAGCAAACAGTCCTTGGCAATTATATGGTGAGTATCTTGGGGGTAGATTCTTCCCTCCCCTACATTATGATTAATATGATGTTCAGAAACTGACTTTAGTTGGATACTACACTAAGTTTGTAGTAAGGGTTTCCGTTCAGTGTGGCAAATGATATACTCCCTCGAGAGACCTCCCTACCTTTAGAACAAAGGCTTTGGGGATGGTTATCAATGCACACTACCATCAAAAGAGGGTTTCCCCAATTTTGCTTTAAATTTTATAGTGGGGTGGAATAGCCTGGCTTTGGCTTGAACCCACTTGAGTCGTTCCTCTTGGGTGATTACTTTTTCCCACAAGAGCAGGCTCTCTAAATGGTTTTAACAAAATTGGAAATTGCATGAAATGAAATAGATGAGTTTGGCATTTTGATCACCAAGTTAAGGGGAGAGCTTAGGCCTATCACCATTTAAAACAAAGCAATCAAAAGTTCAATTTTAAGCCCAAATAAAGATTTGCTATGCTAAGTGAAGATGTTGCTTCACAAAAACATGGAGTTCTTTTTAGCCCAAAATTAAAAGTGAAGTGACTATCCTAGGATTGCTTAATTTTTAATTTATGTGACTATCCTATGATTGCTTCATTCTTTTATTATGTGACTATCTTAGGATTGCTTCATTCTTTTAAAGTTATTAGCTATCTGTGGTCGCGTCGGATTCAGTCAAGCTGTATTTAAATTACAATTTACAATTTGCAGCCTTTTCAAAAGTGCGCTATAACAGACATCATGGGCGCTACAGGAATCTTCAAAGGCGCTGCAGGAATCTTTAAGGGTGTTGCAGGATGCTTTAAGAGCATTGTAGGAATCTTCAAGGGTGTTGCAAGATGCCTTAAAGGCACTGCAAGAATCTTCAAGGGTGTTGCAAGATGACTTAAGGGCACTTCAAGATGCTTCAAAGGTGTTGTAATATGCTTCAAGGGTGCTAAACTGGGTATGAATATTGCTGAAGTGTGTTTCTTGCGCTAATCTATTGTTTTTGGTCGTAACCTGTCAGGAAAATCTGTAATAAGATGTTAAAATTGGGGCAAGAGCCCCACCGTAGTCGCCAAAAATGTGTTTGTTAAATATGTGTATCAAATGAAAACAATAAAACACACAAAATGAAAATTTAAACTAAAGAAAACTAAGTAAATTGAATTCAAAGAAACAAATGAAGCTTCTTCAGAGTCGTTCCATCTTCCTCTATCTCCAGGGATTTGTTTGAAGCTGCTGCTCTCAGATTGTGTAAGCAAGGCTTCTCTGAATGACAACCTATAGAATGAGTATAAAAAATGATAGTATTTCTCTATCCTATATGTTGTGGAGTGAAAATACTGATACGGATATGGACAGGGGTTGTGGATTATGCACAGGGGCTGTGAATTGAAACTAAACTATGTGGATGATTGGCCATGATATGCTATGATTCTAAAAATTATGGATGCTATAAGACTATGCTATGGATGCTTGAAAGCTATTTGGCTATAGTTTCTTTGTATGGAATCTTTTCTATAATTTCAAAGACCCGACAGTCCTTTTTATAGCTTTTTGCAGGCAAAATCCTAGCTGGCAAGGATCAACGGTTGTGAGGTTGTCTAGTAAGTTTGAATGGTGAGAGATGGAGAGGTTGAGAAGAAGATGGAAGATGTTGGGACGTTGGACAGAAGAATGGAAGCCTGTCTTCAACCCATGGGAACAAGCTCACACAGGAACAGAGAAATTAATTTTTCTATTTTGGCAGTTTGTTTCACGGTTGTTGGAGATAATGCAAATTAAATAAATAAATTTATTTAATTTTGTGTGAGTTTTGAGAAAATTAAATATTTTTGAAATATTTAATTTTAGAACTATAGAAGACTCAATTAAATATTTTGAAATATTTAATTGTGATGTGACTTTAGAAGAATTAATTAAATATCTTGGAATATTTAATTGCAAATGGAATTTAGAAGATTTAATTAAATATTTTGGAATATTTAATTGTGAATGGATGTTAGAGGAATTTTGAGATATTTGGAATCGAATTAGAGGAATTAATTAAATATTTGGAATATTTAATTGTGAATGGTATTTTGAAACTTTAAACTGAAGAAAACTAAGTAAATTGAATTCAAAGAAACAAATGAAGCTTCTTTAGAGCCGTTCCATCTTCCTCTATCTCCAGGGATTTGTTTGAAGTTGTTGCTCTCATATTGTGTTAGCAAGGCTTCTCCGAATGACAACCTACAGAATGAGTATGCAAAATGATAGTATTTCTCTATCCTATATGTTGTGGAGTGAAAATACTGATATGGATATGGACAGGGGCTGTGGATTATGCACAGGGGCTGTGAATTGAAACTAAACTATGTGGATGATTGGGCATGATATGCTATGATTCTAAAAACTATAGATGTTATAAGACTATGCTATGGATGCTTGAAAGCTATTTGGCTATAGTTTCTCTGTATGAAATCTTTTTTATAATTTCAAAGACCCGACAGTCCTTTTTATAGCTTTTTGCAGGCAAAATCCTGGCTGGCAAGGATCAACGACTATGAGGTTGTCTGGTAAGTTTGAATGGTGAGAGATGGAGAGGTTGAGAAGAAAATGGAAGATGTTGGGAGGTTGGAATGAAGAATGGAAGCTTGTCTTCAACCCACGAGAATAAGCTCGCACAGGAATAAAGAAATTAATTTCCATCAATTTCTATAGTGATTTGAGTTTCCATCAATTTCTATAGTGATTTGAGTTTCTTGTATCCTATATTTCATGCATGCATTTTGGTGAGATTTGGTGATTGCAACACTTTTGGCTATAGTGGCAGTATTTTAGCCCGTCTCATTATATCCAGGAGGCTCGAAAAAGTTAGATTTGGCTTTTGTTTCACTCAATTTTGTCACTCAATTTTGTCACCATTTGCAACTTTGAAAATAAAGGTTTGGAGCTCAGATCTGGTGAATAGTTTTTTACAGGAGCATTTTGGGCAAAAAAAAAGCCTTCCATTGCATTTGGGTGGTCATTTCTGAGTTTTTTGATATATAATTTTCCCATATTTGGTGAAAGTTGTTTATGAGGCAAAAAAATTAGCTGAGGAGTTGTACAGCCCCCCAACCTATGCAGGTATGACGAAAATATTTTGACCAATGTGGCAGACTTAAGTATGTGGACTGTTGAAGCCCTCGGCTCTTCCTAACTGTAAGGAGGGTAGTCCCTTCACTGCCAGTAGTCTTTGTAGATTGTAGCCTTCAAACCGCTGAAAGATTGCTAGCTATCACCGCTAGTCGTCGATGCTAGCCGATACCGCAAGGGAAAAGGGTAGCAGCCAAAGTTTGTAGCCTTTGCATGCGACCAAATCTGAACAAACCACTAGTGGTTAGGCTAACCACCCAGAGTTTTCTCACTGTGTAGCCCACAATCATGTGGGTGACCTATCAATAGCCTTTGATGGCCAAAGTTTTGCGCCCACCCAGTTAATGATGAATTTTTCTCTTGTTTAGAGTTCAAGGTGCCTAAAATAGGCCTTTTTTCCAATTGTGCATAACTTTTTGCCATGGCATCAGATTTTTGAAAAAAATATATCATCAAAAAGCTGGTTCGACGAACTTCACAGTGGTGTAGGTGATTTTTCCATATTTTGACATTCTTTTCTAATTTTTTCAGCTTGAAGGTACAAGTGCATTTATTGCTTGTCATTGGCATAACTTTTGCAAATGAAGTCAAAATTTGGAAAAAAAAAATTGTAAGGAAAGATAAGGTGTGGAAATAACTCTCCTAACGTCAAAACCTCAAGGAAGAATGCAGAGACTCTTTTAAATTTTACAATTACAGTCCAATTAAGATTCACTTGAAATAGATAACAGAAATAGAGAAATATACACACACATATGAACACTAGATTTACATGGGAAAACCCTTACGGGAGAAAAACCCACCACACCAAGAGAAGTCACTTTGTATTACAGTAACAAAAATTACATATAGAGTTTCTGATTATCTTTCTGATGTTAGATTACAACAACTTTCATAATAATCAAACTTATATAGGAACCTTCAAGTTACAATCTTTATGGAATAGAAATCACTCTGATACAATTCGAACTGTTCGCCCAATTGTTCTTCAAACCAACCGAACCTCTAGGAAATTACAAAAAATATTCATGTCGTTCCTATTTTTTGAGCTTCCTCACAGAACTGCCACAATGAACTATCTCCCAACGGTTCCAATTTGTCTCCTCTGATTGGTCGAATACCAGCCATGTAGATGGTCATCACTCGGTCAAAAGAATTCAAACTTTGTATCGGCATGTCAGTGAGACACAAGAAGTGTCTGCCATATGCCAAAAGGTTTCATATCGATATCAGCATAGGTTCCAACAGTTGGCAAGACGATATAGCAAACACCATGATTCATACTAAATCCATCGACATCCATTACATCTCTATCGGCAAGAGTTTCTCCATTGGCAAGATGTTTTACCGAGCTCACAAGTTACATCGAAGCATCCAATAGTCGATGAGACTTATCACTATTCTTGAGACATCCCACTAAAGGTTCAAAGTTACTCTAAAGTCTCCAATCATACCGAGCACCAAATAATAGTCGGCAAGACCTATTACTTTCACCGAGAGTTCTTATCAAAGTCACATGTGTTACACCAATGACATTTACTATCAGCAAGACTCTGTTCAAGTCATACCGAAACATTGGCTTTTCCATCGGCACCCATCTATCACTAAGACATTCAACTATCACCAAGAGGTTTCATCGAGATCTCTTATGTTACTCTAAAGCCATACTACTATTGGCAAGACCCCACAAGTCGGTGAGACGTCATACGAAAAGACAAAGCTTCCACCGAATGGTCTACTGCTTTTACCAAGAGGTCATAGCGAACATCCCATGTCACCTTGAGTGTCACATACTATCAACAAGACTCTCCATCGGTCGCCAAGACTTCATACCGAAGTCTTTGAGTCACCACAAAGGCACCAAGCGTATACTCATTGGCAAGACTTTACAATGTCGCTAGGACTTCATACTGAAACCCTTTAGTGTCACCGCGAAGGCCATATGCTATTAGTAAGATTCTCTTTGGTCGCTATGAGTCTCCCCAAAGCCCAATAAGAACATACTGTCAACCAGAGGTCTCCATGTGGTAAAAGGTCACACTAAACACAACATGTCACACCAAAGACTCCAATGTGTAACTGTTTGACAAGACTTCTGCAAGGTCATAGCGACCTGTACAAAACACAATATTTCAAAGCTGCTAGTCAACCAGACCTAAAGCATGTCACACCGACTTGGCTCTAATAGAAGTTTCAGCCTGTGGGATTGAGACATATTTTCCAACAATTTCCCACTTGAAAAAGATCACACAAGCACCTCTAGAGCACAACAAAACTTACTGAAAATCATGGGCACTGAGGCCCATTGAATTGGCATACCACTTGAACTTGTCTATGCTCACTAGCTTCATCAATGCATCTACAACATTCTCTAGAGTATCAATCTTTTCCAAAATGACCTTTCCATCCTCTACCATATCTTGTACAAAATGATAGTGCATGTCTATATGTTTCATTCTGGCATGGAAAGTAGGATTCTTTTCCAGAAAAATTGCACTCTGACTGTCACATAAAATAGTTATTTTCCCTACATCAAAACCAATGTTAGAACACAAACATTTTAACCAAACTGCTTCTTTACAAGCATGTGCAGCTGCCATGTATTCGGCCTCCATAGTGGACAAAGCGACTACAGCCTACTGCTTACTCATCCAACTCACTGCACCACCATTCATCATGAAAATGTATCCACTGGTGGACCTCTTGCTGTCAATGTCCCCTATCCAATTAGAATTTACATAACCACGAATTTTGAGTCTTCTGTGATTCAACCAAGTTCCCATGGTAACATAGAGCATATTTTGAAGTGCCCTTCAAATATCTTAATACTCTCTTCACAGCATCCCAATGTATTCTTCCAGTATTTTCCATAAATCGACTAAGAACTTCCTCTGCTTGGGCAATGTCTGGCCTTGTACAGACCATTGCATACATGAGACTGCCAACTGCACTAGCATAGGGTACATTGGTCATGTCCTCCATCTCAGTAGGAGATTTTCAAAAGTCTTATACAGATAGCTTCGTTCCTAGCAAGACTAGAACAACTAGCTACTTGCAATCATTCATGCAAAATCTCTCTAAAATAGTCTTGATATACTTACTCTGACTGAGCCAAAGTTTTCTATTCTTCCTATCCCTGGTTATCTCCATCCCCAAAATATACCTTGCTGCACCAAGATTTTTCATTTCAAAATTAGTAGACAACTGAGACTTAAGATAAGAAATCATTAGCTTACTATTGCCTATGAACAACATATCATCAACATAGAGAGCAATAATAAGCACTCGATCACTTTCAACTTTATAATAGACACAATGATCAGATTTTGATCTGACAAATCCCAAAGAGAATACAAAAGTATCAAATTTCTGGTACCACATTCTAGGTGACTGCTTTAACCCATACAGAGACTTCTTTAACTTTAGAAACAATTTTTCTTTTCCTTTCTCAACAAAGTGCTCAGGATAGGACATATAGATTTCTTCAAGATCACCATGAAGAAATGTTGTCTTCACATCCATCTATTCGGTCTCTAAGTCATACACAGCTGCAAGTGACAAAAGAAATCTAATGGATGTCAACTTAGCTATAGGAGAAAATATTTCCCCATAATCAATTCCCTCTACCTGGGAATATCCCTTTGCAACCAATCTTGCCTTGTACTTTTCCACACTGCCATCCAGACCAATCTTCTTCTTAAATACCCATTTTTAGCCCACAAATTTTCCGCCTTCAGGCAAGGGCACCAAACTCCAAGTATCATTCTTCTCTAAAGATGCCATCTCTTCATTCATGGCTTCCAACCAAGAGTCTGAATTAGACATTTTAATTGCCTCTTTTACAGTCCTAGGCTCATCAGTGCTAAAAATCAAAGCATAGGCACAAGTAGAATCTATCAAGGAGAACCCATGCCTATCAAGTTGTTTTCTTTCACAAGTTGACCTCCTCATTGGTTGAGGCTAAGGTTGTTCTTCTTCTGAACTTTCAGAACTGCTTGTGCTCTCCTCAGTTTCAGGTACATTTTGAATTTTCAATTCCTCTTTCTCTAGTGTTGGAGGAATTACAACTACATCCTTATTATTTTTAGACTTTGTCTCTGACTGCAGATCTGAGGTAGAAGGCTTCAACTCACAAAAGATTACACTTCTGTTGTACAGAACCTTCTCTGTATCAGGATTCCAAAGCTTGTATCCTTTTATGCCAACACTATAGCCAATAAAAATACATTTGACATCCTTGTTCTCCAACTTCGATCTTTTCTCATTTGGCACATATGCATATGCTTCACAGCCAAAGACTCAAATATGTCTAAGAGAGGGCTTCTTACACGAGCACGCTTCCAAAGGTGTTTTCTCAACAAGAGAAGAGTTTGGAGAATGATTTATTAGATAACATGCAGTAGATACAGCCTCAGCCTAGAACTTCTCCTCCAAGCCAGCACTACTCAGCATACTTCATGCTCTCTCCATCACTGTCCTATTGAACCTTTCTGCAACTCCATTTTGTTGTGGAGTATAAGGTATAGTCTTATTTCTTTTAATCCCATGGTCTTTACAATATCTTTCAAATTCATCAAAACAAAATTCACTACCATTATCAATCCTTAAGCATTTTATTTTTCTTCCAGTCTAATTTTCTACAAGGTTCTTAAATTCCTTAAATTGACTAAACACTTCTAATTTACTTTTCAAAAAATATACAAATGCTCTTCTTGAATAATCATCAATAAACGACACATAGTATCTTGATTTAGACAAAGAAGGAACATTCACTAGACCAAATACATCAGAATGAATATAATCTAGAAAACTAGAATATTTATGAGGACTTGAGTAAAAAGAAACACTGTGTTGCTTCCCATATATACAATGCTCATAGAATTCAAATTCGAGATTACAATCTTCAAGCCCCTCAACCAAGTTTTTATTCTTCAAAGGTTTTCAAACCTTTTTCTCCTAGGTGGCCTAGTCTATGATGCCAGAGCATAGTCTTCTCTGCTAGAAGTTTTACTTCCAGAGAGTTTACATAATTAGGAACATTTCCCTCTTTACCTCCATGAGTAGCTTTCTGTGACTTTACAGAGACACTGTTACATTGAACATCCTATGCATCTAGCTTGTACAGGGTACCAATTCGAGCACCTCTAGCCAACACCATAGAGCCTCTAGTCATCTTGCAGCCATTTCCAGAGAGCATGACTTGCACTCTAATATCATTCAGCTTACTCATAGAAAGAAAATTTTGAGCCAGACCTAGTATATGCATAACATCCTTGATCCCCTTTACTCTGCCATCAGGGAATTGGATTTTGACTCTTCCACAGCCAAAACTTTCTAAAGTTGAATCACTTACCCAGTACACATTTCTACCATCGTATTCGTCATACTTTGTGAACCAGTCTTTATGAGATGTCATGTGAAAAGATGCTCCAGAATCAATCAGCTAGACATCATCTGATGCCTGTGTAGCCAAGGAAGAAATTAAGGCATCTAAATCACCCTGAGAAGAATCATTATTGAAAGAGCACTTCTTCTTCTTCTTTTTCTCCTCTTTACAATCCTTCCAAACATGACTAGGTTGCCCACAATTCTAGTATTTCACCTTGGACTTCTTTCCAAGAGACTTTGATCTCCCCTCTGATTTTGATTTTGATTTCTTGTCCTTCTTCTTGCCTTTCTCTTTCGATCTTCCTCTGACAGCAAGAGCTTCCTTCGCCATTTCAAAAGATTTCCTTCTCATTTCTTCTGATAGCAAAGAACCAACAACATATTCCATCTTGAAATTTGATGTTGTACTCCTAATAGCCATCACCAAATGATCCTAAGAGTTTGGAAAAGAACACAATAGAAGCATACAACAATCCTCTTCTTCAATTTTTACTCCAACAGATGTTAATTGAGCAATCAACATATTGAATGCATTCAAATGATTAGCTACAGACCCTCCTTCCTACATTCTCAAAGAGTAGAGCTTCTTCCTCAGGAACATTTTATTCACCAAGGACTTCCCCTGATAAATAGACGCCAATCTTATCCAAAAATAGGTTGCAGTATTTTCTTCATGCACATTCAGAAGAACGGATTCTGCTAAACAAACCCTTATTAGCCCTTTTGATTTTCTATCTACCAGGTCCCAATCCTCTTGCTTCATGGCCTGAGGTTTTGTTCCAGACACAGCAAGCCACAAATCATGATCCACTAGAAGATCTTCCATTTTGAGTTCCCATAACTCAAAATTGCTGCCATTGAATTTCTCTATTTTAATCTTTCCTGACGTGCTAGCCATCTCAATCTATAATTAGAATTAACAAATTTCTACAAGACTCCCATTGAACAGAATTGACTCAAAAAACCCAACGTACCCACAAGGATAACACAACTAGCCAGGCTCTGATACCACTTGTAAGGAAATATAAGGTGCGGAAACAACTCTCCTAATGTCAAAACCTCAGGGAAGAATGCAGAGACTCTTTTAAATTTTACAATTATAGTCCAATTAAGATGCACTTGAAACAGATAACAGAAACAAAGAAACATACACACACATATGAACACCAGATTTATGTGGGAAAACCCTTACGAGAGAAAAACCCACCACACCAAGAGAAGTCACTTTGTATTACAGTAACAAAAATTACATACAGATTTTCTAACTTATCTTTCTGATGTCAGATTACAACAACTTTCACAATGATCAAACTTGTATAGGAACCTTCAAGTTACAATCTTTACAAGATAGAAATCACTCTGATATAATTCAAACTGTTCACCCAATTATTCTTCAAACCAACCAAACCTCTGCAAAATTATAGAAAATATTCATGTTGTTCCTGTCTGTCAAGCTTCCTCACAGAACTGCCACAAAAAACTATCTCCTAATGGTTCCAATTCAACTCCTCTAATTGGTTGAATACCAGCCATGTAGATGGTCATCACTCGATCAAAAGAATTCAAACTTTGTATTGGCATGTCGGTGAGACACAAGAAGTGTCTCCCCAATGCCCAAAGGTTTCATATCGATATCAGCATAGGTTCCAATAGTCAGCAAGATGATATAGCAAACACCATGAGTCATACCAAATCCATCAACATCCATTGCATCTCTACTGGCAAGAGTTTCTCCATCAGCAAGACATTTTACCAAGCTCACAAGTTACATTGAATCATCCAACAGTCGATGAGACTTATTGCTATCACTGAGACATCCCACCGAAGGTTCAAAGTTACTCTGAAGTCTCCATTCATACCGAGTGCCAAATAATAGTTGGCAAGACCTATTACTTTCTCTGAGAGTTCTTATCGAAGTCACATGTGTTACATCGATGACATTTACTATTGGCAAGACTCTGTTCAAGTCATACCGAAACGTTAGCTTTTCCATCGACACCCATCTATCACTAAGACATTCAACTGTCACCAAGAGGTTTCATCGAGATCTCTTATGTTACTCTGAAGCCATACTACTATCGGCAAGACCCCATGAGTCGGTGATATGTCATACCGAAAGACAAAGCTTCCACCGAATGGTCTACCGCTTTCACCAAGATGTCATAGCAAACATCCCATGTCACCTTGAGTGTCACATACTATCGGCGAGACTCTCCATCAGTCGCCAAGACTTCATACCAAATTCTTTGAGTCACCGCAAAGGCACCAAGCGTATACTCATCGGCAAGACTTTATAATGTTGTTGGGACTTCATACCAAAACCCTTTAGTGTCACCGAGAAGGCCATATGCTATTGGTAAGATTCTCTTCGATTGTTATGAGTCTCCTCGAAACCCGATAAGAACATACTATCAGCCAAAGGTCTCCATGCAGTAAGAGCTCACATTGAACACATGTCACACCAAAGACTCCAATGTGTAACTGTTTGGTAAGACTTCTGCAAGGTCACAACGACCTGTACAAAACACAATGTTTCAAAGCTGCTAGTTGGCTAGACCTAAAGCATGTCACACCGACTTGGCTCCAATAGAGGTTTCAGCCTATGGGATTGAGACATATTTTCCAACATTTTTGAAATTGCTCAGAAAATTGCAAGGAATCTATTTGTAACCTTTTTTTTCATTTTTGGCAAGCTACTTTTTCTAAAAATTGTAAAAATCACAGTGTGTTATAAACAATTAATTTGATCTTGTCACTTGTACAAATTTTAAATTTTCTTCATTGTAATTTGTTGGGGGGTTACAAATTGAGTTTTAATACATTTTGGGGGGGTGAAAGACACAATTTAAATGCCACATTATTTTCTTTCTTTTGGTATACATGGCGGATCTAAGGAAAATTGAACCACTCACTCCACACAATTATCATACATGGAAGCTGAAAATGACTCCATTGTTACAATCTAAGGGTCTATGGCAAATGCTAGATCATGCAAAACAACCTGAATTTACAAGGGATTATGAAAAATTTGTCCATAGATGTAAAATGGATGAAGCAAAAGGGTTCATTGGCTTACATGTATCTAATAACTTGTTGTTTCATATTTCTAAGTGTAAAAAACCTAAGAATGTTTGGGATAAACTTGAAGAATTGTATGGAAAATCAAATCAGTTCTGAGTCTTGCAACTTCAAGCAGATCTACAATCACTCTCTCCAAATGCATTTCCTTCAATTCAAGATTCCTTGCATAATTCAAGTTGATTTTGTCACAGTTGAAAGGATGTGGGCAAGATAAATCTAGTGATGAATGTATCTTCTTGATTTTGTCTAATTTAAAGGGCCCTTATCAAGTGTTTTCTTCTACTTTTTATTCAACTATGGAAGCAATGGGGAAAGATTACAAAACGCCTACTTTTGAGTTGTTTTGTGAGTGTCTTACTAGAGAGGAGGCCAAGTTGATTCAGTTGGATGCCTTACCTAATTCTAAAGTCCAAGAAAAAGCAAGGAGAAACTTGTTCATTCTGTGGAAAAACTGGGCATGATGCAACTTATTGTTTTAAGAGATCAAAAGCCTTGGAGGAAGCTATGAAAAAGCACAACATTTCAGTGGCTAAGCCTTCTTCCATGGAAAAAGGGAAAGCTCTTTCAGCACAGGCCATTTATTCATCTTCAGATACTTGGATTCTAGATTCAATTGCATCACATCACATGACCAATTCATGTTATCTTCTTGATTCTATTGTTCATAATTCTACTTCTCAGATTGTAGTTGGGAACTCTTCACAAATTCCAGTTTTGGGGATAGGCTCTGTTCAGATGCTAGATGGGTGCATTGAGGATGTTCTTCTTGTTCCTAATATTTTAGTAAATTTGCTTTCCATATATCAGATTTTTCATTCTAGAGATGCGAAGACAATTGAGTTTACTCCACAGAATGTGACTATTAGACAGTTGTAGGATCCTGAGAAGGTTGTTGCCACAGGGATAGTTGATCATGAGAACCACTTGTATCGATTTGATGGATTTGAGTCTTCATCGAGTTCATGTTTTGTTTCTCATGTTGATTCAATGAGCAAGCTTTTGCATGAGAGATTTAGGCATTTGAACTATAGATATCTTCAGAAAATGCTTGGTCTTCCAAAGATCACTTGCACGGATGGTGTTTGTCAAGGTTGTGTTCTTGGCAAGAAACATCAAGATCCTTTTCGTAAGGGTCAAGCTACATTTGCAACCACACCCCTTCAGTTGATCCATAGTGATCTCATGTCATTCCCAACTCCTTTTTTAGGGGATAAGTATGTGCTAACATTCATTGATGATTTTTCTCTCTTTTGGAGAGGATTTTTCTCCATTCTCTCATTTGGAGAGGAGTTTTCTCCCATAGGGTTTTTGTCCTTTTCTCCACTTATGAGTTTTTTTTGTACATGGGTACCTCATCAGGCCTAGTTTTTGGGACTCGTATTTTTCTTTCTACATTGTTTTGTTCCTCCCTAAGTTGCACTTAAGGGGGTTGTTGGTGTGAATAAGTCTTGTACCTAGCTAGTTTGTTCCTTTACTAGGGACTTAGTGGACTTAATTCACATGTTAAGTTTACTTAGGATATTAGTTGTATCTTCTAGAAGTCTTAGTTGTCTTATCTAGACTTTACACTTTCCTAGGGAGTTATAAGTTAGTTGTCTCATGTGATAGGATTAAGACACTTGTCATGATCTTGCCTTATCCTATCTCTCATCCTTTTATAAGCAAGACATCTCTAGCATATTCTACATTGTATTGTATAGTATTGCATTGATCATATTGTATCATATTGCAATCCTTGTTTGGTGGAATAGCATCTTCCATTGTTGCTTTTGTTGTCAATCAAATATGCACCCTTTGTTAGATTTGCAAAAATCAGACTATCTGTTGAAACATGGAAACTCTTTTCAAATGTAGGTGATCTATGCGAAAAGAGAATCTCCAGAGTGAGTTGGTTTTCCAAAAGATAAATCCTATTCTAAGTGATTTTCTGAGGGAAAGAGTTAGAAAGATGACTGAAATTAAAACCTATGACTAACAGATGATTCATTAGACTTGTGAAAATTCAGACTTAATCACTCATAATAGTTTCTCTATCACGATAAACCTCACAATCTCTTTAGCACATGTTTTCAGCAGTGATTTGCATGCAGATTTAAAAGAACTAAATACAACATGCAACCTGAAACTATGCAATTCTGAACAAAGATTCACAACAGTAAGACATATAAGGATTCAAGTTTAAAACACAAAGACATAAGATTTCCATTACAAAACTAAGACAAGAAAAGTGAGGAGAACTCTACTACTTTATTAAAACTGAAAGAGTGAACCTATCAAACTGAGTACAAAAATAAGTTTACAAGCTCCAAAATGCTAAGAGCCAGAAACTGTCCTTTGAACTGAAGAAGAAGAAGAAAAATTAAGTTTCTTCAAGATATAATCCTCCATAAACCCTAATCCGAGCTCACAAAGAAAGCTCAAGGAAAAGGCATCAAGGCTGCTAAAAAAGTCTGCACAAAAGCACAAAAAACTCACTATTTCCATGTTCATACTGTCCAACCCCTAAAAATAGACTAAATATGCTTTTAAAGCAAATAAAACACCTTATCTCTCTAGCAGGAATATCAAATCTGACCAAGGAAGAAAACAACATCAATCTGCTAAAAATAGAAAAGAATAAAACAATTTGTTTTATCCCTGCTTTACAAGATCTATAGATTTTATATTCTATCAATTAGATTTATTTTTGCAATTAAAGATTTTTTGAAAATCTTTTGCAAAACACAACCTTATTTCTCCATTTACAATTTTAATAGTTTCACTCAAAATCAATTGAAACCTAGGATATCTACCAATCTCCAATTTCACTTAAGGCATTATTGATCATAACCCTAAAACCTAAGCCATAAAAATATTTCATCAAGCAAACTTAAGGTCTTGGGAAAAAGTCAAAATATAGAGGCTATGACTCGACCTAAGTTATGTATCAAATTAAAATAATAGGACAAACATCCCCTAAGTCGAATTAGGGTTGGGGAATGGAACAAAACCAAAATGAAAACCCAAAAAACACATCATTTTGTGTTTGACATTTTGAAAGAATGCTCTACTAAGAAGAAATGTTTCGCCATCATAGAAGCTAGGGTTTGAATGATTAAGGGGAATTTGAGATCCATTACCGCTGCTTCCATCGAATCTTCATGTCCTCTAATGGTAAGAGTCTCTTGTGAATTTCTTGTGAGTTCTTTGAAACTCTTTACTTTGTTTTTTACACATAATTCTTGGTCTTGGTAGTGGCAACTCATACAATTTATGATGTATTCTAGCTCTGTTGTTTCCTTCTCTTGCATCTACATTTTTTTATCTTCATTGTGGGAGGTTACTACTGCATATTGAAGCTCTTGAGAGTTAGTCTTGGTTTGCTTAGTCTCCTCCAGTGTGCATGGTAAGCCTTGCTTCTTCCTTTGGAAACTCTCTTCATGAAACAGAAGCTTAAAAGCTTCGTATACTCCTGCAAAGATGTCATTTTTATTTATAAATTTAAAGGCCATCCACAGGCCGCACCATGAAAGAGCTCGAATATAGATTTTTGTAAATATTTCCATGCATTTTGATTGTCATTTGCTTTAGGTAACCTAAAATATGATGGAACTTACATGAGTTTCTTCTAACTGTGAAATGATAGATCATTCAAGAGCTAAAAGCTCTTCTCCAGGCCGCACCATGAGCATACTTGTTAAGAACTTTTTGGGTATTTTTGGGCTCGACCCAACATGGTTTTTCTACTTCCTTTGCACTTTCAAAAACAAAACTAGATGTGGGCATTCATTGTTTTGAAGAAAACTCACCTATCTCTATTATCTCCTCCTCTAAAGCTCAAGCCCCTATGGTTTCTCTTACTTTCTATTGTTTTTATAAAAACCCACACATGGGTATCTCAAAAAATTGGAAAATCTATCTTTAAATTTGAAACCCCAATGTGTGTATTCAAAAAATGAAGAAAAAATTGTACATATGATTATTCATGAAAAAATTGGGGGCTCGACCCATTATGTATTTCTGCTTTCTCAATTTTCATCATATGGATATTTAATATCTTGGAAAAATTCTACATTTTTGAGATAAATAAAACTCTCATGGACACTTTGAAATTTCTATACAAACTGCATTTCAATACTCCCCTATTTCCATTACATGGGTAAATGTTACTCTAAGGAAAACAACATTTATGAGGTAAAGCTCATATGGGTATGTTTATTTTCCTGTCTTCATGGTACCATGTGCTTTTGTCAACCTTGCACTGTGTAAAATATATTTTCCTTGTATTCTATCCTTGATGTCATTAAAGAAACCACTAACCCAGCTTTGAAACTCCTGCTCTATATATGACATTCCCACATGACTTGAAAGAGGAAATTTATAGCTTCAAATAACAAAAAAAAATAGGACACTTCAAATCCCTATTGTATTTTCCTTGGGACAGCAAGCTAATCCTTCAAAAAATGCAAAACATGTGAAACCTTCATGGCATTGTTGTCTTCAAAACTTAGTGCATGGAGCTTTCATCTAGCATACAAAAATTAGTTTTCATTGAAAACTGTAGAATGCTTTTCCACTTCTATCATGCTTAACTGTCCTAATTTCCTTCACATTTCTTGTGACTCCTTGTTTCACTTATGCTGCTTTAGATAGAGGCCAAAAGATGAATGCGTGTACTTTCCATGCTTTGATCAAACGATATCATTGTTTCTCTTCTTGGCACTCTTCATGCATTTTTATGTTCCATGCACTTGCTTTCTTTTGAAATGAAAATTTGTAACACATCTCTTCACTAAGGCATTATGAATGCATGTTCACTATCATTTCCATGAGCATGAACACTGTTGAACTTTGCATAATATTATGAACAACATAAACAAATAATACTATGGCAAAAGAATAAACCATACAACAGTGTTTGAGATGAATGTACTCAGTTGAATTAATCAAGCTAATTTAAATCAACTGTCCACCTATAGCTTTCAGAAACATTTTTAACTATTATGAATGAACAGTTGGCTTGATGGCTTGATGGATGAATTTTTTTTTACTCTTCCAGTTGTATATTTCCTTTCTTGATGAACATGATTATTGAAATCTCCTTCTTAGCCCACTTGTAATGAATAAGGGGCAACATGCCGAGCTCTACCCTTGTGGGAGCCAATTTTTCTCCACATGCTTGGTCTTCAAATAATAATCAGCTTCATGATTTTCCCTATACCTGCACAAAGAAACAAATGATGTTAGCATAAAATAATATATGATGATGTTGATGTCTCTCTTCCATCTCATGTTTCTGCACTTTTCTTGATTGTTTCAGTGTATGATCGGTAGCATACTACATTATCGTTGATGGTTCATGTAGGTATATTCATATTCGGAGCTCTAACATCCCTGTCTTCCTTCCTACAGGTCAACGAAGCTCGAAGAAGACAAATGGTGCACCACTTCTGCGACAGTCATCAATACATGCAATGATGATTATGTTTATACTTATGTGATTATTCCTTTTATGCATCTTCCATAGTGTAGTGTGATGCTTATGATGCACTATAACAGTTACATCCATGACTTGTGTGGATATTTGATTTCAATCTTATGCTTTTCATTTTGAAAAGAAAAAATGCATCTCAATGCAAATTTGTACTATCATTTGAATTCTTGCAATCAAATGAACTTTTGTAAATATGAATTACATTATGAAATAAATGAAATAATTTTGTTACTTTATCGTTGTATGCTCAATTTTGTATTCCATTTGATTGTGAAACACTGAAAAGTAATTTCTTGAAACCCTATTCCCTCATCTCAATGCATAATTGTCACTTATAAAATGATAAACCAAATACAATAACACTTAGCATATGCAAAAGCAATTGTATTTTTCACTTTCAAACACAACAATATTTAATCAGCTCCACCATTTGAGCTATAACAAAAAATTAGTAACAACTTCTCTATATCTTTTGTGGAGGTTCTTTGGTGTTGCAGATTGAAGATCTTGGGTTGATCACTTCAACAAAAAATCTCTTTGATTGTGAAGACATAGGAAATGACAAGAAGAGGTTCACAATGGACGCAAGGGACTATGAAGAGCTTGATGTCAGAAGCTAGATAAAGTTAAAGGTTGGAAGGGAAGCTCCCCACAAGGGCAAGAAAAGACTAAAGGACCTATGTTTCAAACATGATGGAGTCATTTCCTGAACCTATGATGATCTTAGAGGGTATGACTCAAGCATAATTCAGCATACCATTGACTTAGCAGAAGGATCTAAGCTCATCCAATGAAAACAAAGGCCAGTCAATCCAAATATCAAAGCATTGATTTCACAGAAGCTCACCAAATTGGCTGAGTCAAAGATCATATATCTAATTAAGCATTCCACCTAGGTGTCAAATCTAGTACCAATTCGGAAAAGGAATGGTGATATTAGGCTTTGTGTCAACTTTCAAGATTTGAATAAAGCCTCACTAAAAGACCACTACCCCTTGCCATCGATGGAGCAGATTGTGGTTGGATCAAAGATGTTTTCATTACTAGATGGTTTCTTAGGCTATAACCAAGTATATGAATAAGAAGCCGGCCTCAAAAATGTCATTCAAACTTTCAAATGTTGGTGTGACTTTTCAATTCAAGCAATGGATATTGCTTTCAAGGGATCAATCAACCTAATTATCTTAATATATCTGGATGACTTGGTAATCTTTTCAAAGTTAAAAGATGATCACTTTGATCATCTAGAGAAGGTTTTCTATAAATTTTAACAGTTCAGGATTTCTTTGAATCCCAAAAAATATGTTTTCAAAGTACCTCAAGGTAAGCTACTTGGTTTTGTAGTGTCAAAGGAGGGAATAGAAATAGACCTCGAAAGGATGAGATCTATAATGGAGTTACCCCTACCAGTAAATCAAAAGGGACTACAATCTTTTCTAGGGAAGATCAACTTTGTCAACAGGTTCATATCAGATTTTGTAGGGATTGTGAGATTGATCACGCTGATACTTAAGAAGAACCTAATTTTCAAATGGACCCTGAAGGGCTAGAAAACTTTTGAGTAGATAAAGATATCCATCTTTGCTACTCCGGTATTGGCTAACCCCAACTTTTCCAAATATTTTCTACTCTATGTATATAGTGGCCAACATGGCGTAGCTTCGATGCTCACTCAAAAGGACAAGGGAAATAATGGAGAGCATCCTATTGCATTTCACTCAAGTACCCTTAAAGGATATAAGGTGAGGTATAATTTTGTAGAAAATCATGCTTTTCCTTTGTTAAAAGCTTAAAGAAGTTTCAACACTTGGTGTCAGCCAATAAGATCACTATTCTCATAGCACATCCCAGTGTGTAGGAGTATATCATAGAAGGTGAGATAATCGAAAAGAGGGAAAATAGGATCACCAAGATCCTAGAGTGTGATGTGGACATTAGACCAACCAAACTAGTTCAGGGAAGAGGTCTGTGCAAATACATT
This sequence comes from Sequoia sempervirens, assembly GCA_007258455.2. Lineage (NCBI taxonomy): Eukaryota > Viridiplantae > Streptophyta > Pinopsida > Cupressales > Cupressaceae > Sequoia > Sequoia sempervirens. Next base: position 16,473,999 of record VDFB02358134.1, on the reverse strand, counting down.
GCACAGGAATTAGGTTTCGTAGTTGAAAAGGAGACTGATTAGGTCTACTCAAACCAATTCAAGTATGATGAATCTCAGGTGGTGGAACAGACACAGTATATGCAAAAGGGATACTATCCGAACAACCTTCCATCCCATAAAAATTGATACTACCGATTGCAAGGCACCAGGTATGTATTGATTGAAGGTATATTATTCAAGAGAAATTATGATGGTGTCTTGCTCTGATGTTTAGACAAGTTGTAGGCAGAAAGAGCTCAATGAATTCCATCGCAATCCTGAGGATGGACATTTCTCCACCAAGACTACCACCTTGAAGATAATTTCAGTGGGATATTATTAGCCCTCTATGTTTTCTGAAACATATCATCTAGTGCAAAATTATACTCAGTGCCAGTTCTTCGTTGGTAAAAGAAAGAATGTCGCTTTGCCCCTAAGTCCAATTGTAACTAAGGAGCCCTTTGATCAATGGGGTTTAGATTTCATCAAAATGATAAATCTTATTTCTAGCGTTGGCCACAAGTGGATCCTTATGGTGATGAACTACTTCACAAGGTGTACGAAGGTCGTAGCCCTAAAAATTCCATAAAGGGTGAGATTGTCAATTTCCTTTAAGAGCTAGTAGCCAAATTTGGCTCACCCAAAACCATCATATTCGACAATGCTTGAGCTTTTGTAGGTTCGAGGA
>VDFB02358134.1:16459949-16473211 GCA_007258455.2 Sequoia sempervirens | reverse complement strand
GACAAAAAGTTGAAGAAGCACAAGGAAAAGCTGATAAATGTAAGGGAAACAATGAGCAAGCTACAAAATGAGATCTGGGCTAGAGATGTTGAGATGGCCTACATAAGGAAAATACAAATTTAGCAAGGAGAGACATCCAAGTTTCTAGTAGCCCATGGTGAACAAGTTCAGCTCTATGCTGAAATTGAAAAATTGAAAGTTGAGTTGGCAACCGAGCATCAAACGAATATAGGTACCAACACACTCAGTAAAATATAACAAGAGAGATGGATGGTGTCTAATCTAAAGCTTTCAATGATCTTCAGAAGGCCCATGCAGAAGTAGAAATTTCAAAACAAGAGATTGAAAGGTTGAGCTCAAAACTAACAAATGCCCTCAAAGAGAGGAGACAAATGGAAGAAAGTGCAAGAGCAAGAGAGGCTCAGTTCAATCAAGAGCTAGCTATTGCATGAGGGTTTGGGACCCTCCTGATATTGAAGAAGCTAATATCTACACACTAGGAGTAGATCACAGTTGTTGTTTCCATTCTTAGGCCTGCTTTACAATTCTTAAGGGACATTCGAGAATTAAACATGAAGGTTGGCCTGATAGCTGATCAATTTCTGTAGATATGTACTCCCTGACTGGAGAAATCACAAAGCTTTATTTCTAGCTTGTGTGTAGCCACTAATGAGGCCCTGGAAAGTGCAGGAATTCTTGATCAAAGATCCTCCTCCATCAAAGCAAATGAGATCATCCATTGCCACAAGATCGCAACACGGTGCAAGGATTGTCAAAAGGTTTTGAACAAGCGGGTAAATGAAATCAAGGACTTCAACATACTAGTTAACTTTGATCTCCTTCCTCTTCTTTCATCAGATGGAGATGTGTTGATAGTTGAGTAGGTCATAGATGTGATATGACATAAGCTCCAAACTTCTACTGAACTCCCAAGTTCAAGCACAACACCCACAGTTGATGATATCGAGTGTGAGATCTTCCCTCTTTCTCGACCTTATTATCACCTTGGGGCTATTTCTTTTAGATGGGGATTTGTTTCTTTCAAGGATTTTTTGAGTTGGAGCAAGCATATAGGCACATCCATACTCTTGTCTGACTGATTGATGCAGATTGGAAGGTGTTGCATTCCACTTTCCCCAAACTCCAAGAATTACCAGAGGCCTAGGTTCATGCCTCCGCAAGTGAAGGCCCCCTGTGACTCACGAGAACTGTGAAGCATTTTTGTCTTGATCATTTTTTATTTTTGGCTTGAATATTTTTTTGGCTTCAAATGTGTCTATGCTCGAGTAAATTCATCGAAAAGGTGTGCAATGCACCACGTGGTGGTTGTGCAACTTTCATTTTTCACCTTCCTTTCGAGAGAGATTTGAGACACATGGCAAATTGTCAGAGGATTTTTTAGGGATCCATATTCACAAGTTTGAGAATTTTCACCCATTTGACATGTCATCTTCACTGCAAGCAGTTTACGCTTTTATGAAGTGATCTCTTTTGGGAGTTTTTTGGAGCTTGCTGGCCTCTTTTGGTTTTCAAGATGGAAGCTTTGAGTTAGTACCATTGGATTACATGACTAGTTAGCTAGAATTTTGTTGGAAATAGGATGTCATTTAATTGCAATCCTAAACATTATTTATTTCATGTATCTCCTAAGTCTTTAGAAAGTGTTACACAACACTAGGATTAGAAAGAGATTAATATTTGATGAAATAATCATGTTAATTGGAATTTTCAATTAATTCTAAATGTTAGGAGCATGTGAGGGCCTCCAATATGAGTTCCTAAATAATAGGGGCACATGGGGTGCCTACATGGTAGGTGACACTGACCTTGAGTTTAGTTAACTATTCGGAGTAAGAGATAACACTTTTGAATGCATTTAAAGATCCTAGGAGTTAGGGTTTGAATTTTTTCATGCATGAATTTATGTTTAATTCATATTAGATTGGTTAGTTAGAGTTCAATTCCCGAGTTTAGTTCAGTTCGAGAATCCCGGTTTAGTTTGGTTTAGTTTAGTTTTAGTTTAGTTTAGTTCAATTCAATTCAATTATGGTTCAATTATCTTAAGTTAGTTTTGGACGAATGCTAGTTATTGACTTCAATTAACTTGGATTGCATGGCTAATGGCTTGAGTTGCATGACAAATAACAAGGACTACCTTCAGTTAATGGGGGATGACCATTCTTGCATGAATGGTGTTGAGAAATGTTTCACTTAACAAGAAATGACTTGGACCCAACTTGGGCACCCAAGTTGGCTTCTTGGAATTAACTCCTTTACATGTTGAGATATTTCAGAAGGCTCAGTTAAGTGGGACCACTTTTGGGTGACTACTTTGAGGATGAAGCATTGAAGATATTTATAGAATAGAGCTTGACTTGCTACTTCAATTTGGATGCCCAAATGCATGAAGATGAGGATTTGACATTGTTCTTCATGACATAACTCTATTTGCATGAGATAGGCATAACTTTTAGGGATAGGGCTTGAGCATTGTAATTGTAACTCATGTTGAGTTTAAAATTTTGATCAAAGCCTATTTATCTCAAGCAAGTTGAAGAGAGTTAGTATCAGTTTTATTACAGGTTGTGAAGAAGATTTGGTGAAGGAAAAAGAAGCATTCTTAAGAAATAATTGGAGCTATTATAATCTACTTCAGAGATTGAATAATAGATTAATTCTTGATGGAGTTTTTTCTTGAAATGGTTTCTCCACGATACATGCTTGTGTAATCTTTCTAATATCCTGTCTAATTCTTCTACAACTTTTGTCTTTATTCTACAAATGATAAAATGAATTAATCAAATAATCACCCACAAAGAATCTGTAACAAATAAAAGCACATTTAGATCAACAAGTATAATAGTTTTACAAAGTGTTAAGCTACATGAACACCTCAATTTTCAACAACTTTTACCAGGTTATTTTCTAGGATTTGATCATTTTCAAATAAGTATCTTTTCTAAATATCTAAAGAGCATTAATTTGGCAGTTGAGAATTGATGAGAAAATATTGTTGTGACCTAACTAAATTATCTACGATCAAATTGTGTGCTATCAAATGCCAACATCTGGTAGCAATTACTTCTATGTGGTGGTGGCAGTTTCTTCTTTTTGTAGCTATAAATGAGAGGCGGTGATAGAAAGAAGGGTTGGTTACAAGTTTTAGTTTCCTTTTCTGAGGAAAAGTTTCTTTAGTTTTCTTAGGTTATAGAACTATTTTCAGAAGTAGAGTTGTAGAACTGCTTTTCTCTAGCATGTTATATTGTTTATGCTAAAACTATTATTGGATTGGCATTCGACCTCTATTTTAAAGTTCATTAGATATTTAAGCACGAACTATTTGGAAGAAATCTTTGAGACTATGCATGTAAGGCATTTATTAAGCTTTCCTTCTTTATGCTTTCATTCTAAATAAAACACTGTGTCAAGTTGAATTCAAATAGTTTAAGTTGTTGATTTCCATGTTGTAGGCTTATATGATAGGATAATAACTTTTGAAAATTGGATTATGTCTGTGGAATTCTCTATTTTTCTAAAGGGTTTTTGTTTTGTTATATTTTGTTGTATGAAGAAAGAGGGTTTATGTAATTTTTGAACGTTTTTCTATTAACCTTGGAAATCTTTATGTTTGATTAGATCTTAATGAACACTACCCGTGGGGAGATTTGAAAGACTGCACTATGCTTGTTGTTAGCCTTTGCTATTCGTTCTCTTCCAAACAATGAAGGGTTATGGAATTATATGCCTAATTATATCACTCATAGGAAAGACTGGGTTTGAAATGTTGTAAAAGATTTGGCATATTGCCATTTTTTATGTTTTATGTTTACATTTCTTTCTACCCTTTTCTCCAAAGCCCAAAGAAGATTTGGCTTTCTATAAAAATATTGGAGGTATTTAGTGAGACATAAATTAGTCCCCCACTCACTGAATTTCCCATAAGGTTGTCAAAGAGGTGCAACCTTTTATGATCAACGGTTATGAGGTTATCAAACCAACTCCTCCATCAAAGGGTAGGGCCATCTTGCCATATATGGCAGATGTGTAGGGGACTGCATAAGATTTTGTGGATGGCAGAAAAGTGCTTGAGTGATGCTTCTCCTCCATAGTTGGCAACCAAGGTTTGAGGGAATCTTCTTGGATCAATGTACATCTATTGCTAATATTACCAAAGGAAGCTTTGAAAAGCCATGCATTTTTCATTTGTAATCTATCTTAGGAGCATGTAAATATCTTTGCTATGAAAGAGAACAATGTTTAGAAATATTGTTGAGTTATTTATGCTTATTAAATCTCACTTTGAAAGAAATTTTTTTATTGCATTCAAAAATGAACCTAGTTTGTTCACTTGAAAATTAAAACTTAGAGAATTTATTTGTGTTGAGAAATTGGCATGTTACACTTGAAGACTTGCAAGTATGGATGTAATGGATGGAATGTAATGGTCTCTTGCTTCTCCAAGATTCCCAATTCTTGATCTCTTGTTTTGAAATGGTGAAAAGACTAGGTAGTTGTAGGCATTTCTCTAATTCCCCAATAATTAGATCTCGATGGCTATCTTCAAATATTTTAACTTCAAATAATGAAATGCCAACACTGACATATTTGAATTTGGAGCAAAATAATGGATACAAAGGTGCCCTAGGCATAGTTCCCTAGCCCTATCTTTGGAAAGTTTAAAATTTAGGGACAAAGTATTAAATGAGATCATTTGTTTCATGCTTGAAACTTGTCCAAAAATATTAAAATTGGGCCATAGAATGTATAATTTTGGAAATTACCTGGCGTAGTAAAGGTTGTATGAAATGCATTAATGAAAGGGTCACTAAAGTAGGTCCAAATTATGAATGAAATTCTACTATCACCTAAAAGGGAGTACAATTTATGATGCAACATATATCCTCCACTTTAGTGGCCATAAGACACTACATGCATATGCAAGCTAAAATACAAAAAGTAAATCATATACTCATATGGATGTTATGAATCATTGATCAAATAGGATAATGAAGACCCTAATGTAGTTATCTACAAAACCACAACATTAGGAACCGTATCCTACAAAACCAATTCATTAGGAGTTCAAAAACATGTTGATCTGAAAACTTCTAATGAAATTTGAGGAAAGATGTATGCCCCCTAATTCCAATTTCTTTATGGAGGTGGAATTAGGGTAGAAATCTAACCACATTGAATTGTTACATATTTTTTATTGACATTCCTACAATAGGGTCATGAGGATCATAACACCAACTATTGAGAAGCATACGGAATGAATGGGAATGGAACCATGAATCCAATGTAATAGATGGCATCAAAATCAAAGTTCACTAGCCCCCATTCTGATGAATTGAATGATATGTACTATAAGAATGTACTCACTAAATTTAACTATAAGATAGAACAAAACTATGATTTTGACATTCATTTTAACTTTTACTATCTTAAGAGCTAAAGATTACCATTACCAACCCAAGGAGCCAGGATACCAAGTTGATGACCATATGAGACCCTGAGACTCAAGGTCTTGCAAGAAAATGCTGCATGAGGCGAGGTGATGCCAGAGGTGAGATTTTTTTCACTTCCCTATGATTTATTTCCTTGTTTTACACTATTTTTTATGAATTTCTCAAATTTTATGGCACCAATGTCCTTTTATGGTGACTATGTCCTCTTTGGGCACCTATGTCCAAGATGGGTGCCACTATCCCACATGGGTGCCAATTTTTCAAAATGGCACCAATGTCCAAACTTAGATTCTTTTATGTTTGTCATTTGTTAATTATCCACTTTGATGCATAACCAATGAGTCTTCTTATCTTGTTCACAGATTCCATCACACGCACAAAAATTCCTAATAGGATGCTTTCTTTTACTTCTTTGAGACTAGGTCGTATGACTTCCTGTCAAGGATCAACATCAATTGTGCTCTATTGGATTATATTGGGTGTATACCATGCCTCCTATGAGATACAATGCTGCTATTTTGATGGTTCTTGCAGAGTGGTGGGATGCAAATACCTCTACCTTATGTCTTCCAATGGGAGAGATAACCATTACACTTGAGGACATACATTGCCTTTTTCATGGTTGATGAAGTTCGACTGTGATTGGAATTTTTGCAACGAGTGATGTCAGTTAGAATTTTGTGTGGTTCAAATGAATGATAAGTTTTCACAAAAGTATCAATGATAAGAAGGAAGGTGATGTGGAGATCAACATGTAAATTAGACATGTGTTCAAAGTGAACTTGACCCAATGGGGGATAGTTCCTCGCAAGATCAAATAGTGCAAGTTTTTCCCCATGGTCTTTCCTTGCAAAACTTTTAAGGGGATTGACCCTTGTGGAGGTTTTGGAGCTAGAAGAATATGTTTAATTTTAGTCAATTTTTCACAGTCTCATTTAGGATGCTTTTTCTACGATTGCTTCAAAGAGGTCATATGAATGTAGATTATCTACACTATCCTAGTGTGTTTGTAAAACTAACAAAATAAAAACATGAGGACCAAGGAAAATTGTTGAAATGTTTATCTTGTAGGATTTTTTGTTTGAATTGGATTTTTCTCGATGGAATTTTCTACTTCTTCTTGTCCTAATAAGTTTTGCAAGAGAAATTTTGCAGATGTTTGGGTGTTACTCGAACCTTGCAAAAAAGGTGATAGGGTTTGGTTATGTCGACTTGGGGCCCAAATTTCCATAGAGGCATATTGGGTCATTTTTTCCATCAACTAATGATTTGATTTTTTGCATGTGCTTGTTTCCCATGTTGCATCTTAATCTTGGTTGAACATCCACATAGGGGTCAAATTTCTACAACAAGAAAAAGATGAAGGATTGCTTTTTAGCTATTGCCATAAATGATAAAACCACTATTGCAACTACTTGATTTCATTCGTGGTGCCTTCTGAAAGATCTTAATTTTAATTTTTAAAATTTTAATGGAGAAAAATAATTCCCATATCTTATTTTATTATCTGTAAATCCTTTTTCTACCGTGTTGCACTTCTATGATGTCATTTTTAGTGGATTTCATGGGTGACTTTGTTGTTTCTTGCACTCAATCCCATGAATCATCAATATAGATGTATGGCGCATGTCAAATAATGTTCTTTCATGTGTCCTCTCAATCAAGTCAGATTTATAAAGGACACACGCCATATGGATGTTAGATGAGGACATGGCTAAGGTTCCCTTGTCCTTGTGTGGCCTCTAACAGTTTGTAGACTTCCTTACCATGAGTGTATCTAGCGTGGAATTGATTTTTCAAGAGAGAGATCATATAAAGGATGATTCTTATAGAGAGAAGTTACAAAGCTAGCAAAAGGAAGATATTCATAGGAAGCCCTATGTCTTAAATTGTGTATGGGTATTAATAATTTGACATTGTAATAATCTGGGTTTGTTTAAAATTTTGAGATAACACATGTAACATTTATAGATTGACTAGTTATTGGAAAAATCAACCTTCACTAAGTGTCTCCACATGTATGTTATGCATTTATAGATGTGTGTTGTTTAGTTAGCCAACCAAAGGACTATAAAATCCTTGCAAATATTTTGTGAGGTATCTTTCAACATAATAAAAATAATGTATTTTACTATGATTGCATTACTAAGTAGACTCTCTTAATATTTTAACTATTTGTGGTTTTCTTGAATGTAAGTGTAGAGCCCATCTTGCTTATGCATTTTGGAAGACTATTTTAGTGTGTTGATGAATGCATCAACTTGGTTTCAATTATTATAGGTTTTGTATGAGCACAAAGACCATGTTTCCCAATTAGATTAAGGCATCAATTTGTAGTTGAATTTTTCTCCTAAAATCCTCAGTACACTCACAATCAAACAATTAAAACATCTTTAGTTTTCTATAAATTATATATTTTTTGTTGTCATTTTTAAATGCTTGTAATAGCCAATAGGGGTTATCATAAAAAATCATTCATTAACATGTGAATGGTAGATTATCTGATAAGTAGGTGCTCATCCTTACATCTCCAAACTAGCAAATAGGTATATAGTGACACAAGTATTGGGATACAATGTGTAGTGGATATAGTTTTTGGTAAGGAATTTTCTTAGTTTTTCAATCATCAATTCAACACCTTAGGGAAAACCCCCCTTGGTCTTGTAGAGCCAGAAGTGAAGGGGGTCTTACCCATCTCAACCATTGGTTCCTAGTCACCCAACCTAAAGACAAGTTTATGGTAATCTTCCTAGGTTTGACACCCTTGGTACTTGAGAAATTATCAAACCTTAGAGATTTGGGGTCTACAACACAAATCACATGGATAATAGATGCATCATTGTCACAAGGGTAAAAATTCAAGAGATGGAACCATCATATATATCTGTTTCATTGGAGGATCCTACTTAGAAAGGCTCCCACTTGGGAAGAATCAAGAATTTTGAAACATTTGAATTTTCATTGCTTGAAGGGAAGCAAGTTTTGGGAATGATAAACTTGCAATGTCCCATTTTTTATTAATTTATATTTGTGGACTAAATATCTATTTCATATTTCAATCATCTATCTTGGTCAAAGTATACACGTGTTCTCCCTCTTCATCCCCCATGTGTTTGTTGATTTCAAAAGTTTCTAAGTGTGTAGACTCATTCAATTTCCAAAGTGTGTACAATTTGTTAAGGTTTTAGAGTTTTCCAACCCATCATTCCTTTTACCAAAACTCTACCCTTTTTTGTTATTGTTGTAAAAAAATTAGACCTTCCCATCTTGGTATACCTTTCCTCCCAAATCCACTTTTCTCTTTATTCTTGTGGAATATCAAACTTTCCCTTCCCACCATCTCTTCCCTTTGACCCCCACTAGATTTTCCTTACCTTTATTAGAGTTTTTTTTACCATTACTTGCCACCACACCTTTAGCCCAAACCTCGAGTCCCCAATACTTACATTGGGTTACCTTTTAGGACTAGAGCTTCAACATTTCTTTTACTTGAATTCCTTTTTCATGATGATAGCGCTGAACTCCAATCCTTGACATGTTACACTACATCACCCCCTTTGGATCGTGGGTTCATATATCTTCTTATTTGGGTACCTAGTAAATGATATACTCCCAAATTCTAACCCCCAAAATTTGGCCTAAGACTTGATGTATCCATAACCTTGAAACTTTGATACTCCCACCTTTGGTGATGTTCTCTCCCACCTACCTCCCTACACCACCTCAAGATGTTGTTAATGGCTAGATTTGATGTTGCAACTACTCCATAAAATATTGATCAAATCTAAGGGAATATATTTACTTGTACATGTGACCTTGGAAGATGAGGATGACCACACCATCATTAATATGGTGCTTGCATCCTAGCTCCCATTAGCCCTCAAGCACAATTAGGGCTAGTCTTTTGGGAAAGATTCATCTTTGGCCATCAATTTTAATAATTAAAATAAGGGAACATGTTCAATGGGGATTATTCATTTTACACACAAAAAACTCTTAGCAAAACTTGTTTTAAGGACTTCTACTCAAGAAACTAGATTCAAGGATGAAATCCCTTGGATATATTAGAGATCAAAGGAAGAAAACCATTTGGTTTCAAGGATTAGAGTTTAAAACCACTTTGGCCCTACAGAGGAATCTCATTCACATACCTCATTAATGAGCTTTCATGGTCACAAATTTCAACTTCATTGAGTTTGTATCATTTACAATTCTTGTGAATTTGAGTATTTTAGTTTTGGGTTATTGTTATTGTTGTAGTTGTTATTTTGTTATTATTACAATATATCTTAATATATTTCTAGATTTCATTAATAATAAGAAATTTTCTAATGCTTACCTTCTATGTTGGGTTCATTTGTAATATGGGTTGTAAATGTAAAGTATAAATCATGAAGAAATTTGGGTATATGTAAGGCATAGTAAAAATACGTAAATCTTAAATTTAGTTTCTTAAAATATTCATTAGCGCATTAGAGATCCCTCACTACTCCCCATTTATACTTATTCCCATACAATTCACCTCATCATATCCTTATCTCACTTATTTCTATACAGCCAATATTTTATATCTATGCATGCACTTACACCCATACATTAATTATCCTTGATATTAGCACCTCTCTACTCTAAGGTAATATTACAACATCTAGGGGCAATCATGTACCATGTGAAATTGACACAAAATTCAGAAATTCCAAAATGTAAATCCTTGATAACTCTTGCTTATTTACTAGCTATAATAGCTATAATGAGCCATCATGGTACATATTTGCATGATTAATTATCTCAATATTTACAAGTCATTTGATGTGCATTAACTCACATTTAATTCATATTTTAAAATCATATGTATTAAAGAGACAAGTCATTCTAGAAACATTTTATGTTGGGGAACTAAAATAAATACAATTGTACATCAAATCATTCTAGGACATACGCATGTCCAAAGAGTGTTGTCTTTGATCGTTTCAATATTGTAAAATTGATTTAATTAAGAGTTTAGACTTGGGAGAACTTGACCCTTGCAATTCTACAATCTCTCCAAAATATTTTTTAGACGCCATCAAAACCACTATGAAAAATCATATCTATGTAACACAAAATTGATCCATACTTGCAAAGATGACTAACAAAAAGTTAATAGGTATGCATAAAGTTCTAAATAGAAAGCTATCTAAATCACCTTTTAAAGCATTGAAATTTTAAAACATGAACATAATTTACCAATTAAAACGAGAAATTAGGTACGATATGGAATGTATGTACTAACAGAAACAGTTTGATCACGCCTCTGTCGAATTCGCGCAACAGCTATTATGTTAATTATGTCTAAAAACGAGTTAGCCACTAAAAATTAATGGGCTGGGATTAATGAAATTTACAAGCGCTTCCAAATTAGTGGTGGACCGTCCTCCTTTACTCACTTCCTCCTCTGCAACATCCATAAATCTCTCTGCTGTTCTTCTGAATCTCCCACTCTCCTCCCCTTCCATCAACATTTTCACCTTGCTCTTTACCTCTCCAGCTCTTATAACCCTATTCCCATCATCTGCATTTTTTAACCCTAACCCAAACTTCCATTCCTCCACAATAAATCTGCAATTGAAAAACTGGTCTATTGTAAGTGGAAATCCCAGCATGGGAACACCCCCCGAGACACTTTCCAGCACAGCATTCCACCCACAGTGGCTGAGAAACCCTCCCACAGAAGGATGTTTCAGAACCTCCGCCTGCATAAACCAGGGCGCAATGACGCCCCGCCCTTCACATTCGTCCAAAAATCCAGTCGGCAACATCTCCGAGAAATGAATCTTCTCGTTATCAGGACGAAGCGCCCACAGAAAATAGCACCCACTCTTCATGAGACCGGCGGCTATTTCCCTTACCTGAGGTCTCGCCACAGTATGGAAGCTCCCGAAGGAAACATAGATGACAGACCGGGCCGGTTTGGAATCCAACCATTCACTGCAGTGCGTATCGAGCTGCGAAGAGAAGCGTATGTTGAAGGAACCCACACAGTGCACGGGGGTTTTGAAGCGCAGAGTCTGCACTGCTTTGCAATCCCAGGCGTAAAAGGAATTGGCCAAAATCCAATCTGCTGTCCTCGCACTGGCAAAACACTCGACTATTGCATTGCCCAAAGGAGAGGGAGGCATAAGATCGACCGGAAAGTCCGTCGGATGTAGCGGAGGCGACAGGGCAATATAATCCTTCCACCCTTCTAACCCTGCAACGACAAAAACCAAACAAACAATTTTTTCTTCTCACCAAGCCTGCATTTATGGAACTGTAATCATTAGTTCTAGTTTTTTCCTTTTCACATACCCAAGTCTAAATGATAAAAGACGGAAAAACTTGTGACAGACATTGGACACAGCGAAACAGACTGTAGGGCGTGTTTTTTGGCAAAAGGAACCGCTCACTTGAGGAATACATCGGGCACGATAAATGTCGCGGGTGTTCCCGAGCGATTGAGATTTGGTTAGAAGCTGAGCTACATGAGCTTCCATGTTAGACAGGGACAGAAAAAATTCAGTGATGTTTTATCCCCTTTCCGACTCTCCCACCACGCAGTCTGGAATGAGGGCGGCCCTGAGGTTTGGAGCACGGGTGAAAGCATTTTCATCGGCCTGTGTAATGATTTTGTGCCACGACTCGGTCACCACGAATGTAACGGAGATTCCGTGAGAGGAGAGCTTTAAAGCGAGGTGCATCATTGGAGTTACATGGCCTCGTCCGGGATATGGAACAAGTAGCGCATTAGCTTCCATTATTTTGCTTTGCTTTTTTCCCCTGCAAATGAACCAGAGCTCGATGTTTTAGATCTGAAACAGAGTATTAAAAACTGTTCAATAATTGCTCGACAAAATATCTTTTGCACGGAATTCTCTTTTAGCACGATTCCTAGGCAATTGTATTACTAGCAGTTGCACAAAAATCACGTGCAACGGATTAGCCGATAGGCAATGATCCTCTCAGGGTGCAAGTGCTACTTTAGTGTGGGGTCAGACAAAGACAGGTACTACTTATGAGATATAATATTGAGTGCCATGTCAATTTGTCGTCTGTGAAAAGTAGTGGACGGTATGAAGAAAGCGGTGAATGAAATTGGTAGTGGCGTGAAAAAGCATTAACTGGAAAATGAAATGGCAGGTAGTTTTTCAGCGTTAGACTAGAGGAGATCCTAGTGGCGTTCCCCCACGTAATAGCCTATCGGCTAATTGGAAACATTGTCCATCATGTGACCAAGATAACATTTGGAATTTTATGATACTTTAAAGTCACTTGTTAAAGCACTTCAATACACAATTGTTATTTTTTATTGGATGATAAACATCTCTGTGGTGATTAAAATCACACTTCTTGCACTTTCCTCTTTTTTCTTTTTAAATATTTACTATTTTTTTTATTTATTTAAAAATAACTAGCAATTGCACTTTAGGTATGCAATGGGGTACACCGAGCAATTGTATGGTTTTATTAGAGTTTGTGTAGACATATTGACTGAAATATAAAATGGTGTATTTAACCTAAAAAAGCAACACATGAAATAAATAAAATGCAAATGTAAATGTTTTTATTTAATAAATTTAATAAAATAAATACAAGTATTAGAGATTGAGAGGGATATGGAGAGGAGAGAGGGATAGATAGATATGGAAGAAATAAATATATAGAGAGGGAGAGAGGGGGAGAGAATGAGAGAGGGAGAGATAGAAAGATAGAGATAGAGATAGAGATAGGAAGTGATATATAGAGAGATAAATAGAGGGAAAAGTGGAAGAAGAAATA
>VDFB02358134.1:16439026-16459849 GCA_007258455.2 Sequoia sempervirens | reverse complement strand
CTCTAGTTTGCATCATCTTCAAATTCTTTACGGTTTAATCGCTATGTGCCCGAATGTGGAGATTGTGTTTTAAAAAAAATATCAGTGTCCAGTTTGGCCAAAAATTGTAAACCACTATTGTGGGATCACCCTCTAGCAGGAGAGGACTTTGTAGGGTGTGCTCCACTCCCCTGCGTGTGATCTGCTATAATCTCCACATCCAGGATGTCATAATCAAAAGTGTCTTATGGCTGCTCAAGGGGTTGTACAATAGGATCCAAGCATATTTGTTGGCACGTATTGCAAATATGTGGCACACAAATATGTGGACCCGAGGAGGATGATGCAATAGCACTAGATTCATTGCCAAGATCACCAGACTATGGCTAAGCTACTGAAGAAGCATGGGAAACCAAAAGACCACTCAAAGAGTGAATGGCCTAGATAGTTTGTGTGGCTGCATCCTCCATAATATTTGGATATTGTACTGGAGGTGGCAGAGGAAGGGGAGGACATGGAACATGTGGGCGCCTAACTACTATAGCTGCCCCTGGCCTATCCTGGGACATACCTCCACCAACGCCCTAGAAGGGTTTAATGTCAAAGTAATTGGCATGATGCCCTAACAAAAACTCAACATATAATTTTTAATAAAGTAAAAAGGTACATCAAGATTATTGTTGGGTGGTTTATCAAAAACCATACACCAATGATCCCAAAAGTTATCTACTATGCCCCTATGTGTGCACCATTTTATAGAAAGTTTTGGTTTGTTAACATTAACTAGCAAACCAATGTTGGGGGTTAATAAATAAAGAGGCTATTTGGGATTTTGTTATTTGGAGATCTTTCACATCATCATAAGACAATCCACATGCATAATATTCCCTCATGGTTTCTTGCCACGAATGAAAGGCATTATGTTGGGTGGAGAGGGTTTCTACATTTGTAATTATTCTTGTCAATGTGGTTGACATACGGGATAATCGAGGGATTTTCTTATAAACATCACAAATTCCTCTCAATTGCTCCAATTTTTCATGAATTAAGTCTTCAATTGATGGTTGCAGAGGTGGTGGAGCATTTGGCATTTCCGCATTTTGATTCTCAGCTGGTGGATTTTCATTCTCAATTGGTGGAATTTGTGTATTCTCATTCTCAGCAACCATAATTCTTGATTAAAGTTATAAAATAATTAATCTAATTAAAATTAGACAATATAAATGAAAATATTATAAAAATACCATAGTTTTAAAAAAAATCCATAAAAAAACCCTACTTTTTAACAAAAATCTATAAAACTCTCTAATTTTTAATACAATTACATAAGAAACACTATTTTTAAATCAAAATCCATAAAATCCATTCTAAATTCAATTTTTTCATAAAACTTCATTCAAAAACCCTATTTTGAAAAAAAATCCACAAAAACATTCATTTTTTTTTATCAAAATCCATTCTAAACTCAATTTTTCATAAAAATTCAATCCAAAACCCTATTTAAAAAAAAATTCCACAAAAAATTATTTCAAATTATTCAAATCTAATTCAAAATTGAATCAAATCAAATAAAAATAAAAAACTTACCTTTTCAAATTGGATTTTGGCCAAATCAGATATCTGTTATGCGAAGAATCAATTCACTGTGCGCCCGTGGGTTGTTGACTGTGAAATAACTTTAAAATAGCGATAGAGTTTTTATATATATGCTTTTTACATATCAGATATCCGATTTGGATTGGATATCCAATTTATAAAACAAGGTTTAGTGTTCGCTATGGTGGTGTGTACTGACACCCGAGCCTAAAAAAAGTCAACACAGTATTTTCGCATTTTTCGATGGATGAAAGACGTGTTTTTTTCTCATTGCCACTTTTTGGCCCACCATGATCCTGCATATACCCCTTTAGTGTTTGCAAAGGACAACTCGCTTTTTTGAGCTTCAAATTGCTATTCATTCTCAAAAAGGTACATAAGGTAATTATCACTCTTGGTAACAACTTAGTTTTTTACCTTGTATATCTCATGCCTTCTGCTTTGTGCTTGTGAGTTTTCCTTTTGAATTGTTAATGATTACTTGAGCTTCTTTCTTGCATGTGATGTCTTCAGCTTCTCACTTGATTTTAGTTGTAATTTACAGTAAAACCCTCCTCATTCCTCTAAAGGAAAAACCCCTATTTCAGAGGACCCCACCCTACTAGTAAGAAAAAAGTGTCATTTGTCGACCCTCCCTAAATTTCCATTTCAGACAACTCTGATTCCTCATGGTACCCACCTCTCGTAGACTCCCCTAATGTCTCTCCTTCTAAGAATGTTTCCCTCATTATTTCTCCCCACACTTCCCCCTTGATTACCTCTCCTACTAGTCCCTTGAGCTCCCCTCTCTAAAATTTTAACTAGGTTCATGAGCCTGAAAACACTCTACTAGATTCTTCTATTTGAAAAATGTGTGCTCCCCAATGGTTGAAATTGGACGAGATAAATCAAGCCATGAATATTAAAAATTATATTTTGAAGTGGTTGTTGTCCCAACTCATCACCGCTAAAACCAAGATCCAAAATTTGGAGTTGTCATAGTTCAACAAAACCCTGGACTGGCCAGGTGAAGTGGAGGAATTTGACCATTGGAACGTATTGTTTGGCCTGTCTAAGACATTCGATAAGTGGTCTAATATTGAGAAAGAGGTTGAGGATCTAAAGTCTATCGTTGGGACCTCTAAGGGGAGAAACAACTTCAAGAATAGGTGGTTATCCTGCAAAAAGACCAAGGAAAAACCCTTCACAGTCTGTAGGAGATTGTCGAGTACAATAAAGAGACGATGAATAACATTACTATCACCATTCAAGTGTTCTAGTAAGAGATCAAGAACTATTAGAGTAAGCATGCAGGTGATGATCTTCCAGATGTCGCATAGACTAGCTCCATAAAGAAGGGTAAAAAAGTGAAAATTTCTACCTCCCCTTCTATTGAAGATGTTAACAAGAAATAAAAGGCTTTATCCTTCGAAGAGAAGCTTCAATTATTGACAAATGAATGATAGGATATCGAGGGTCTTCAGTTGTTGGGTGATCAGTAGCTAGTTCTGAGCTTGTGTTGGTCCCTATTTGTGTATGCGTTATTTGTTGGTCTTTTCTTTATAGATTCTTTTTAGTTTTTTGGCTGTCTCACTTCTCGTGAGCTCCTTTTTCTTGGCCTTTATGGCCATTTTGTAATGGATAGAGGCCCTTCCTATTTTTATCTTAATCAAAACTTTTACAAATATACAATTTAATTAATTTATTATTTGACATCTTTGTATAGTTATTTGATGTATTCTATATTATATTTTAATTCATTTTTCTCCAACTCAAATCAAGTGTTGAAAATTATGTCAAGCATTTGATGCCATGTGTTGGTGCTCTATTTAGAAGATTTGGAGTGCCCCACTTTTGTGGTATTTTATGAAAAGTTCTGACAACATCTTATGATGTGTAAGAACCAAGAATAAGGGGAGTTACTTTCGAGTCTTGAATAGCTATCATAGGGTTTAGTATTTTTAATGAAGTGACTATTTTGAGACAATGAATAATGATAAATTGGGTACCCATGTTGAGTGGGTCAAACTAGACAATGTAGGTGATTTCTTGACTTAAAGTATATTTAGTATGTTATAAGAAATCTTCAAGGGTGGTATTGAAAATTGTGCCTAAGTTGGCTTCCATCTTTTGGAGATTTTACAATATTATTTTGAAAACTATTTGTGATTTCTAGCTTGTTCATTTGCCTCTAAATTTATACTTGAGAAAGTGATTTAATATGAGAATTTATAGGTACACTTGTGTGAAGGTACTAAATTTACAAAATTATATAAATAGATGCTCCAATATCTACATTATATGTTCATTTCTATTTAATTATTAATATCCGTTTTATGATATTCCACTTATTATAAATAAATTTCAAGATAGCTCAAAACATTAATATATTCATATTTACATGAGACTCCAATCCAAAAAATTACTTTATTAGTAATTATTTTAAATGTGAAGAAAAAGTATCAGCTTTATTAGATGACCCACAAATATATATGTTCATTTCTATTTTACTATAAATATCTTTTTTATGATATTTCACTTATTATAAATAAATTTTAAAGATATCTCAAAATATTAATATAATCATATTTACATAAGACTCCAAAAAAAAAATACTTTATTAGAAATTATTTTAAATGTGAAGAAAAAAAAATCAATTATGTGACTCACAAAAATATTTGTTCATTTCTATTTAATTATTAATATCTTTTTATGATATTCCACTTATTATAAATAAATTTCAGAGATAATTCAAAACATTAATATAATCAAATCAGTCAAAATGCATTAGTTCTTACCTGCCAACTACCACCACAAACATACAAGTCAAATTCCACCTACTCCATATTTTTCAACACGTGGCTTGTTTTTCAAAGCTCTAAAATTAGTCCTTAACTCTTCTGTAAAACCTTTATATCCAGACAAAAAACACTCGCAAAAAGCGGATTCGATGCAAAATAAAATTTGACAAACATCAGTTTACCCAAATTTTGTTTCAGATCAAAAATTTCTAGCTCTTTTCTTGTATCTATGGCAGCCCATGCGGTAGTTGTTCCATATCCTGGGCGAGGCCATGTAAATCCAATGATGCAGCTCGCTTTGAAGCTCGCCTCTCACGGAATCCCTGTTACATTTGTGGTGACCGAGTCATGGCACAAATTCATTACACAGGCTGATGAAAATGCTTTCACCCACGCTCCAAACCTCCGGGCCGCCCTCATTCCAGACTGCGTGGTGGGAGAGTCGGAAAGGGGTAAAAACAACAGTGGATTTTATATGTCCCTGTCCAACATGGAAGCTCATGTAGCTCAGCTTCTAACCAATCTCAGTCGCTCGGGAACACTCGCGACATGCATCGTGGCCGATGTATTCCTCAAGTGGGCAGTTCCTTTTGCAAAAAAACACTCTCTACAGTCTGTTTTGCTGTGTCCAATGTCTGTCACAAGTTTTTCCGTCTTTTATCATTCAGACTTGGGTATGTAAGAAAGAAAAACTAGAACTAATGATTACAGTTCCATAATTGCAGCCTTGGTGGGAAGAAAAAATTGATTGTTAGGCTTTTTTCGTTGCAGGGTTAGAAGGGTGTAATGATTATATTGCCCGGTCGCCTCCGCTACATCCGACAGACGTTCCGGTGGGTCTTATCCCTCCCTCTCCTTTGGGCGATGAAATGGTGGAGTGTTTTGCCAATGTGAGGACAGCAGATTGGATTGTGGTCAATTCTTTTTACGCCTTGGATTGCAAAGCAGTGGAGACTCTGCGTCGGAACTTGTACTCTTGAAAGAGAGGTCACAAGTTCAAATCCTGCAGGGGGTAAGGTATGTACACCTCGTATTGTGGAGCACGAGTTAAGTGCCTCCCTCAGATTTGGGAGTACGAGGAGTCCCATATACTGCAAGCCGTCTGTAGACCCAAAAACAGATCGCCTGGTATCGTGGACTATAAAATAATATTATTATTATTATTATAAAACCCCTGTGCACTGTGTGGGTCCCCTCAAAATGGGCTCCTCTTCGCAGCTGGACACGCACTGCAGTGAATGGCTGGATTCCAAACCGGCGCAGTCGGTCATCTATGTTTCCTTCGGCAGCTTCATGAATGTGGAGAGAGCTCAGGTAAGGGAAATAGCCACCGGTCTCATAAAGAGCGGCTGCTATTTTCTGTGGGCGCTTCGTCCAGATTACGAGGCGAGTCATTTGTCGGAGATGTTGCCGACTGGGTTTCTGGACGAATGTAAAGGGCGGGGGTTAATTGCGCCCTGGGTTAGGCAGCCTGAGGTTCTGAAACATCCTTCTGTGGGAGGGTTTCTTAGCCACTGCGGGTGGAATGCTGTCATGGAAGGTGTCTGGGCGGGTGTTCCCATGTTGGGATTTCCACTTAAAGCGGACCAGTTTTTTAATTGCAGATTTATTGTGGAGGAATGGAAGTTTGGGTTACGGTTAAAAAATGCAGATGATAGGAATAGGGTTATAAGAGCTGAAGAAATAGAAAGCAAGGTGAAATTGTTGATGGAAGGGGAAGAGAGTGTGAAATTAAGAAGAGCAGCAGAGAAATTTAGGGATGTCGCAGAGGAGGAAGTGAACAGAGGACAGTCTGCAACTAATTTGGAAGCGCTTGTAAATTTCGTTAAACCCAGCCCAGTAATTTTTTAATGGCTAACTCGCTTCTAGGCATAGTTAACATGATAGCGGCTGTGCGAATTTGACAGAGGCGTAATCAAACTGTTTCGGTAAATTCTGTTCATGTTCTAATTTTTCAATGCTATGTATAACAGGTGATTAAAATAGCTTTCCACTTGGAACTTTATTTACCTATAACTCCTTGTGGGTCATTTTTCCAGGTTTGAATCGATTGTGTTGTATAGATATGATCTTTCATATGTGGTTTTGATATGATATAGTTTATATTTATAGTATCAAATTAACAATAATTTATAATGATTAATAAAGATTAATGGTGTTTAAAAAAACATTTTTTCAAAAAATATTTTGGAGAAATTATTGGATTGTAATGAGGGAACTTTTTTAATGACTAGGTTTTGTTCATGTTTTACTTATACAATATGAGTAGCAAATAAATAATAAATATATATTATTTTAATATTATCATTTATTTTAAATTTATCTTATTAGCTTTCAAATTATTTAAGAATTATTTTATTTTGAACATGCTTAATTTCAATTGTACTACCTAGTCTCAATTGCACCTTGTATGAATCAAATCTAACAACTTCAATTGATCTATCTATGTCATACCAACCATTTTATCAAGTGAAGAACACATTTTTTACCTCCCTTGAAATTGACAACAAATACTTTCATTACAATACTCCAAAACAAGTACTCCCACTATGTGACACTTGTTAAAAGTTGTCATCACTATCAAGGGGATTTTTTATATTATTTTTGTGTTTAAAGTTTGTGATTGCTTGATCATGTGAGTAAAACAAACAAAACTATGACATCAATCATCAATTAAATATTTATTTTTTCACATGCCTTCACAAATATCTTATTTTTAGATTTGACTTGGTGGGCATTAAAATCAAAAATACACTTGGATAGGCTTCAAATGCAAGGATGACTGAAATAAATCAATCTCACTACATGTTATTTATTACATAGTTCCAATAGTTTGTGCATAGTGAGGATTCGTCGGCTTGAAATTAGTGTGGATTGTGTATAGTATTTGGTCAGCTACTTGAAGACTTTATTCAATGGGCAGAAGGGAGTTGTAATTAGTTTCAACGACTTCTCTAACTACCATAATTTCAGTGTGAGAGGTAGTTAGTAGTTATTTTTGTTTGCACTAAAAAATGTGAGGGCGCCCATGAGAGGAGCATTGATGTAAGTTACAGGATCTAATTGTTTGAAGTCTACCTTGTCATCTGCAAATTGATCATTGTTGTCTGGGCCCCCAACAAATACCCCTACCAAAATATTGGGGTTTGGGTTAGTTGTGTTGTACCAAATTGTCCCCCCTTTGCATGTTATGAAGTCTGGATGCTTTATAATGGAGGGAAGTGGTGAGCCTCTGTGATGAATTCTTTGAGGAAAGTGGTCTCCATAACCAACTATGTATGAGAGATTTAGAGGGTTTTCTCCCAAGACATAGTCCATTTGTTTATATAACACAACCCCAAATTTTTTGTTACTAATTTCCTATGGAAGGAAATCTTGATTGTTGTCTCTTATTTCCATTCAAAATTTTAAAAAACTTGGACTCTTGTGATGAATTCTTAGGAGTGGCTAAAATGCTTCCACACGGTATTGATTGAGAGAAGTTACTAAGATAATTAGCATAGACTAGAAGCAAAAATGGTATTGAAGTTACATATTGCATGTTACTTTCTCTAGTTTTGTATATCAGTCCACCTTAAGGAAAAACATCTAAAAAATTAGTAAAGATTTAAGAGAGAATAACAAAGATTGTTTTTGAAATCAATTGTCAGATATTTTTAGATCATACTCAATGATATATTATTAGAAAGATGAGAGTGAAAAATTATTGTAAACATAATCTTCAAAAAATAGAAGTGAAATGAAGAGAATTGAAAAATAAGAAATAAATACACTGTGTACAATAACAATAACAATGTCGAGTAAAAAATAGACCATTGATTCTAGAAACAATCTTTTAAATTCTATATGAATTGTACAACTCATGACAACTAGAGAGTATAGTTGAAAGAAACCTGGTGTGTAGTCGACGTGAGTGCTTGATGTCTCTGATAAGAGTGAGCAAATGAAACTGTCGGCGTGTGATTTTTATGATTGCAAGAATATTGCATTCCCCATTAAATACTTGTGCAATTCCAATGAGAAGCCCATCAATTTAAAATCGCATGCCTTATGTATAATTCTAAGAACTACTCTTACCATTTCCCTCACCCCCTTCCTCTAGAGTGTCGTCAAGATGAAACACGGATTAAAATGGAGTTTTGGATGATGAAAAGCAAATATAACTAGAATTGTTATTACCTTGGCGACTAGAACATTTAGGCCGACATGCTTGTTATCCCATCCAAATTCATTTATAGTTTCATCAACTCCAAGTATCTTTTCATTGGTGTGAATGTAGTCCAGATAGTAGTCGTTTCCACTTGCCTTGTGTAGCCATGAAGCTCCCCACAACAATTCGTCCTAAATTTTTTTATTTTTCATTAGAAATCTTACAACTATCAAGAAAAAAAATTAAAAATTAAATATTAATATGAGATTAATTTGAATTTCGTGAATTATTTTCATCAATGTTTTGGATCAAACTTTATGATCTATCTTTTCTCTTTATCTTCTATTTTTATGATGAATCATAAAATCTAATTCAAAAATTAAAAAACTCACTATCAAATCAAAAAAACATCTCATATATGTCTGAATTAAAATTAAATAGAAAATATAAAATGCTTTACTTGGTATCCATTGAAGTCACAATAGAAGGGGCAAACACTCGAGTTGAGGCTATCACTGTAAGCTCTAAGCTCCTACTTGTCGGCAAAGTCGAAGATCTGTTGTGGAGCAAATATGAGTGATCTTTTCCTGCATTTCTCAATGGTGTATCTCACTTTAAATTGTACAGTGGTACTCTAAATTTGACCGCAAACGTGGGCAATTTCCAAGCCCAGCAGGCGAACACAACCAGTCTAAAAGTTGGGTCTGTAGTATCCATATTTTAGCCTGAGTTGCAGCTTGAAGAAGATTTTGGGAATAAGTTGGGTCTGATGTTTTAAAGACCATGGAGGCAGCTGCCATTGCTGCAGCAGTTTCGCCTGCGACTTGGGAGCCTGGATGCTCGGTGTCCACACCGTAAATTGTGCGTGGGGTATCCATGTCTTCAGGTCGTACCAAATAATTGTGGTCTCCATAGGGGTTCCGTGCCTGAGCAAAACCATAAAAACACCTTTGTTAAACATGTCCAGAATCAAATTCCTTGTTTTCCTTCACAAGGAAGCTGCATTAAGCATACCTGAGCGAACATTTTCTGGGGAAGAGTAGAAGTAGCTTTGAAAAAATAATCCGTAGCCCAACGTATTACTGCCTTTGCATTTTCAAGTTCATTCCCCATGCAATCCCCAAACTCCACCACGCTCCATGCCAACATGGTCGTAGTAAAAGCCATTGGGAACCCAAATTTTACATTATCTCCAGCATCGTAGTATCCTCCAACCAAATCTATCTGCATAATCATCAAGGAAGTTTGCATAAATATCTAAGGAATTTTAGACCACCGTAGAATAATCACAGAAGAAAGATTGTAGCTAAGCTACAAAAGAACTAGGTGTAGAATCCTTTATCAAACACTGTTCTTTGTTTCTCAGTTTCATTTCCATTCAATGGCTGTTCCATGCAAAAACTCAAAACTGTTTTAAGATTTCAAAAGTGTCTGAAGCATTTAGGCAGCCTACATTTTGATCAGATCCATCTCTGAGAGCAGAGTCTCTCCTCCAAGTAGGTATCTGGCTTGGAGGCAGAGGACCAGATCGCTGGCCCTTGAAAAACAGAATGCTCTTAGACAGAGCACTCTTATAATCAGGTGTCCCTTTTGCTCCCTGCATTACTAAAAATGCAATCATTATAATTCCAAACTTGGTCATATTTCACTTGTGGGCAGGAACAACTTCAGACCAGACAGAGACAGAGAGCAATGGCAGGGGAACACTAAACTGAATCATTCTTCTCCATATTTAAGAATCCAGAGATGTGGTGAGGTCTCTGACTAAACAGAAAAAAAGAACCAATCTCGTGGTTGTGTTCAAATGCAATCCATGTGGGGAGTAATGTTGGGTTTGGTGAAGCTCAAATTGGCAAGTTGCTCAAACAAACTGGATAAGGTTGCCTTTTGCCTCTATTGACAAGTTTGTCTCATGGATTGATTTTTCCATTTATTGGAATGGAGACCATTTTATAAATTTTGCTGATGTGTTGAATATGTAATGGAACTTGAGAATTAATAAAGAGATTTCCCCACTGTTGAAAGTGGATGTAGGCAATTGCCGAACCGCTATAAAATTTCTGTTTCTTGTCTTGTTTTGATTTTTCTGTTTTTTATTTCATTTCTTTGCTCATTTTAATATTAACAATTGGTATCAAAGCCTGAAGCTCGATGTTAGAAATCGGTGAAGAATTTCCTAAGCTATGGAGAAGTATTGAGAGAGATAGAAGACGATTGGATGTTAGATCCTAATGAAGTGGGAGTTTCAGATGATGAAGATGATGAAGCTGATGAAGATGATGAAACTATTATGGAAGAGAGTTCCAACTGGGATGATTGGGTTCAAGCTCTCATGTCTTGGTCATGTGGCTCTAGATTGAGTGATGATGAAGTGGGAGCTATTCATCAGATGTTTTTAGATGAAAAAAATGATGAAGCTAATTTTATTATTGAAGAATTTCTTGACAGTTTAGATTCAGAAGAAAGTGATGTCGTGCAAATGAAAGTTGAAATGACCCGCCATGTTCATTGGTGGGATGGCTGGACAAATGAGGAGATTTCGGCTAAAGAGACTGTGGAGTTTTCCTTCCAAGATGAGGAGGATGCAGTCTAGACTCAGGCGAGTGAAGATGATGATGACCTGAGGAAGAGGCCGAGAATCAAAAGGCGGAAATGGTTTATCATAATCCATTGTTCGAACCCGAAGGAGAAATGGTTTATGATAATCCATTGTTCTAGTCCAAGCTTGAGGAGGTCACATGTGCACAGTGTCATGGAGGTTTCGTTGAGGAAATGGAAATCCCTCCACTCCCACCTAGCGCTGGAGAAGGAGAGGCACCGCTCTTACCAATCGGAGAGGGACGCATAAGCGACTTGTTTAATCCCATGATGGAAAATGTTGAATCCCCGCCTTCTTTACCTCAAGCACAACCTACCTTGAGTCATTCGCAACATTATCAAAGCAATGCACAACCATTAAATGTCTGGGCGCAGCCTTCACAAGTTCCTTCGCTACCTACAAATGACACACAACTTCAAATAGATTACTCCCTACCTCAAAGTGTTCAGAATGTGAGTGAAATGACCCCGCGGGTTCCATTTAATAGCTTGCAGTCTTCTATTTTTCCCACGCAGCCTGTAATAAACTCTACGCACCCTTTAAACAGAGCGTCCTCAACACAGCTAGAAGACTCTGCCATGCATGGGTGTGAGGTTACAAATCTGCAGCCAGAACTTTCATGATCAGTGCGCAGTGCGGAAGGGTCGACTGCCGGTATGATGAAGAAGGAGATTAAGTTTGCCAGTAGGATTCATCTAAGGATTTGCAGAGACCACCCAGGGTTACCATGTATTGGATGAGAGCACGCGTTATCGTAGCATTCTGCGGCCCACTGCGAAGCAGTTGTGGAAACCCTCCATTAGGGTTTTGGAGGTGGGGATCTTGAGTGCCCATAATCTGCTGCCCATGAAGACAAAGAACGGAAGGGGGATTACAAATGCATACTGAGTGGCCAAGTATGGGTCGAAGTGGATCAGGAAGAGGACAATTATTGATTCGTTTAGTCTAGGGGGATTAATTGGTGTTGCCGCTGCTGATGAGGCAGAGGATTATATAGAGGAGAGCCGATATAGGCTGGGAGATCGTGTGGTGCCTACAAGGTCTGAGGTTAAATTTGAATTAGTCAGATTAGGGATTGCTTGGCAACATGTGAAAGAAAGGATGGACGGGATGCCAAACACTAAGGAAGGATTCGTTTTAAGAAGCGAAGGTAGAATCGAGGATGTTTAGGTTTCGAGGCCAGTAGCAGCGATGTCTCACGAGAATACATCAAAGCACTCCAGGAAATCAGGAGCCGCCGACTCTGAGGAAAAGGAAGCGGAAGAGCATCATCCAGATGATGATCAATACGAAATATGGCCTAGATTAGGTGGCGATCATGGAAACAGCATCACCCAAATCATGGAATCTCTTTCAAGTGTGTTCCTGGAAAAGCCAAGGAAAGCTAGCGGAAGTGGTGGTGTAATAGAAAAAGACGGAACCATTATTAGAAACTTTCGTGAAAAGATTGGTGTGAAAATTAAAGTTACCGATTCAGTTCCTGGGTCAGATGATCGAATTATTATTGTTTCGACAGAGTGTGCAAACAGGCATAGAAAATGTCGATAGTGAGCAGTTCTTTGTTACGATTCCACCAGCTCATCTGGTATCAGGGTATGTTCGCTCTGATGTGCTTTGGATGAGATTCATCCGACGCGCTCTTAAACATGATTTGAGGAAATTAAAATCTTTGTTGTGGCTCATCTAAATGCCTGCAGTGGGGGAGATCTTTGAGCAGCAATTTGGTCTTCAAGAGGGAGATTGTTGGGTTTAGTGAAGCCCAAATTGGCAAGTTGCTCAAACAAACTGGATAAGGTTGTCTTTTGCCTCTCTTGACAAGTTTCTCTCATGGATTGATTTTTCCATTTATTGGAATGGAGACCATTTTATAAATGTTGTTGTTGTGTTAAATATGTAATGGAACTTGATAATTAATAAAGAGATTTACCCGCTGTTGAAAATGGATTTAGGCAATTGCCGAACCGCTATAAAATTTGTGTTTCTTGTCTTGTTTTGATTTTTCTATTTTCTATTTTATTTTTTTGCTCATTTTAATTAAAAAGTAAAGCCACAAAGTCCTCGATGACTTCTGCATTAAAAAAGGGCACTAGACAGTCCCCCCACATAGCAGCTCACATTACAAGGCCAATACTCATCACATGTTTTGATTGGATGGATATAGAGAAAATCCCAAATCCATACTGATAATGTGACAGGTGTTGGCCCCTTTTGAATGTCTCGTGAGCAAGAAAGAAAATAGAACTCATTACATGTTCATACAATCCATTTAATTCATTGTATACTTTACAAAGATGTCTTCTCTGCGCACCAGGATAGGCAAATGTATGTTCAGTACAAATTATTCTTCACGGGAATTTTATACATGTTCTTTAAAGTACAGTCTTTTCCACATCTGCATTGAAAAAGTTAGTCATTCTATGTTCATGTCGACTATGTTTCTCTCAAGGTGTATACTAGCAATCGCACCTTTGTGTGCAATGGGTACACTGGAGAGGTGTGGAAGGTCAAATTGGGAAAAATAAAAAATAAAAAAATTTGGATATCCATTTACGAGAATCCAAATAGATTGAAATAAAACATTTGAATAAGGAAAATAATCAAGCTCCTCAACTATAAATATCTATATGCATGGGTCTATTTTTGTTTGTTTTTTAATTTTTTATTTTTATAAATTTCTCTTAACTGTCAAACATGATGTCGTTAGCATCATCATCCACCGGGAGTTAAAATAAAGAGGTAAAAATTATTAAAAATACACAACACACCAATAGACAAAAAATAACTCTCATGCAGTGACTTTCTAAAATGAGACTACTAAGTTGATGTGTACCCTGCCAAAAAATAAAGAAACTGGGACAGATAATTTCCAGAGAAAATGTACTTACCTCTTTTACCCTTAAATGTCCATACTTTGTTCCAAAGCTCCCATTTTTTGCACACATAGGTAGAATGTTGACAAAATTAATGAGATTTGGCCTTACACCTTGAAATTACATTTTCTTGGAAGTTTGTAGATTTTTTTTAACTTCATATTGTGTAATTATGGCAGGTCACAAAACAACATTTGTTTGAGGCATTCTGTCAAATGAGCCAATTTAAGGCATGTAACTCTTTTTCAAATTAAACAAGAGATAATGATTGCACTTTATATAGATAATACTCAGCCATAACCATAAGCAACCTACAAAAAACCCCATACAACCCTATTCAGACCCGTGCCCTTGCTAACCTATCTTGTACAATCAGGGAGAATGTTGGAAAAAGTTGTGGAGTCTAGCTTTACACCTGCCAATTGCATTTGTTTGAAAGTTTATAAACCTTTAAAAAAATCCATTTTGTGCATATCCTACAATCATTGCATTCGATGAGAAACCTCTTTTTGAGGCATTTTGTCAAACAATATGCTTTCACATTTTGCATGCATGTCTACTAGAGCATTTCCAACTATAATATCTGAAAAAATTCTCACTTCTATGATGCTTTGATGGATGCCCATGCCCTATTTCGAAGCTCCTATTTTGGTACAGGCAAGGAATATACTGGCGAAGGTTGTGGAATTTTTCTTTACACCTGCCAATTGCATTTGCTTGAAAGTTCATATTAGTATAGGAGAGGAGTTAAACATTAACAACTAACACAAACTCTAGAAGCTTTGGAATGAATGAGAAAGAGAAAGACCTCATAGGCTTAAAATGTGGTTTCAAAAAAGTTTGGCATGTGAACAAGAGGTCGATGATGTAGTGGCTCCTCTGGAGTACTTTTTTATTTCTTCTTTGTTGTCTTCCAATTGGAGATTGAAGTATATCAACATTTTAATCTTCATTTTCAGCACATCAGTTATTCAATAAATAAGGAAACATTGAGTATAAGAATCGGTTGCTATTTTTTCTTTGCAGTTTTCGTATGCCTGGGTCTAGATTTAGGTTTCCCTTCATGTTGCCATATCAGAAAAATATTCAATTAAAACAGGGGTGTGTTAGTGATCAATATAAAAAGAAACCCTACATAATGAAGCCCTCAAATGCTGCTTTACACAGAACACTCACAAGTATAGGTTTTTCAACATTCCCCTACTTTAGTGGATTAATTTGTGATCGGTTCCCTTGTTATGGATTTTTTTTTAAACAATTAGATTAAATACTTAAGGTTTCCACAACCCATAATTAGTAGAATAGAATCCCCGGAAATTGACAATCATACTCATCGAAGACTCCATTTCCTTTTTCCTTGGAAAAGAGGTATAGCTTCAAATGATAAACCACAAACTAGAACATAACATTTGTTGGTTCCAATTCTTCTATATTGCATGTCAAAGCAGTTCAATAGATCAATTTTAAGAGATTTGATATAAGAAATAGCTAAATGTCAGTTCCAAAGTTGCAATAAATTATGAATTAAACTGAGATCTAACTTTTCTTGTTGCAAAAACTGAAAATTTGGGTGATCCCACAAAGCTGGTTTACAATTTTTGGGAGATTATGATTTTTGTTGAAATCACATATTTTAAAAAAATATAATGATTTAATCCTTAAAAGTTTCATTTAAAGCATTCCAATTTAAGAGGGTTTGATCAAACTACCTTAGATAAAAACCCCTTGGATAGAACCCCACTAGTTTTAAACCATACCTACAACAGAGTCTCCTTTACACCTATCAAAATGTTGATAAAAAACTACTTTTGATTTACCTTTTGAGGATCAAATGAATTAATTTAATTTATTTTTTTGTAGTATGTAGTCCTTATTATAATCTTCCCAAAAGTATAATTTTAAATAAATTTAATTTTATTATTATTTTTTAATTTTTATTTCTGTGGAATGTAGGTTTTTGTCTAAAATCAAGCTCTTTGTTCTGCATGTGCAAAAATAAATGATTATCAATTTTTTTTTTAAAAACGAGTCCTGGATATTGAAGTCCTTGATCCAACAAAAATTCAATTTCAATACATAAAAAGTTACGTGTTATACCGCTATGTCTGAATTGCAATTGGTTTGACTTCGAAACTTGATTAAAGAAAAAATATTCAATAAAAAACCATCTAACCAAGTGGAAGCACTAGATATCAAAGTTGAAAATAGAAATTCAAAAGAATTAGAATTTTATCCTTCATGCAAAAAAAAAGTTATGCGTTATACGATGAGTGTCACTTTTTTAAAATGTTGTTTCCTGAAAATAACTAGTTTTCGAGGGAGATGGAAAAATAAGTGCAATCTGATTCCAAAATTTTTGAAAAAAATATATTTAGAATCTACTGACAAAATTTCATGAAACTCTAGTTTTCATCATCTCCAAATTCCTCATGGTTTAGCTGCTATATGTTCTTGAAAGTGAAGATTTAGTTAAAAAAATTTATTTCAATGTCCAGTTTGGCCAAAAATTGTAAACCACCATTGTGGGATCACCCATTTGCATAGTTTAAATAATTTAACTATTTTTTCAATAATCATATATCCCTTTGTAGTATATTGTAGCATTTAACTGTAAAAATTTGCAACCCCCCGGCTACTTCTCTTGAAGCAAGATTCAAAAGTTGGCATTTAAAAACTAATATATTCATACATGAAAAACTAAAACTAATCAAAATCAAAATCTTATTAAGCCAAATTCCTTTGATAAGTAAGTGCTTAATTCATATTTTACAATAGCTACGGTGCAAAGATGAACATGATCAAATTAAATAACTAGCTATGGCACCCTGTGCAATGGGTACACCAAAGAGGTGTGAAAGGTCAATTAGGGAAAAATTGGTTTTTTTTTACACACATTTGTGTAGTAAATAAGACCAATTGATAGATCATGTAGAAAATGATTTCAATATTATTATTAATTTTTTTATATTATTATATTTATTAGTTTATATTTTTATAATTTATATAAAAATTATAATTTATAATTTATATTATTATTTTATTGATTTTTATATTATTAGTAATTTATATAATTTATATTTATATTGTATAGTATATTATATAATATATATGATGTTATTTCTTATTTATATTTTATATAGTATAATATATAATAGAATTTTATATAACCAAAAGAAACATATTTAATTATTTTTTACATTTATTAATCTTTATTTTGTATTAAAAAATTATTTATGAGAAAAATATAATATAAAATCAATATTGGGAAATATAATGGCACAAAGTTTTCGGTTTTCTTTATGTATTTGTGTTTGCTATGGGTTTTATGTTTTACTTGAAAAAAAATTGGTTTTAATAGTTGAATTTGTTAGGCTTTGTTGTTGATTGGAGTAAAAAAAACAGTAAATAGTAGACATAGCTTGCAAGAATCAGGGATTTTTTTTCTTTTAAATTTGTTACAACCTTGATTTTGTATGGAAAAGAAAATTTATGATATTTTTGGGAAGTGGACGGTTGCTTTGGGCCCGTGCAAAGTTAGCTCGTCTTCAAAGATGCCACCAATATCATAATGTATGTGCTGAGAATGATGGGCAGTTGAGATTCCTTTTAGTGTCAACCAAGGTCTCTCATTTTTTTTCAACCGTCCATGGGGAAAATGAGATTTGAAAGCTCGTATAGGACACGTCTTCAACATACAAGATACAAAAGATTCCAAATTTTATGCCTAACTCGCCTTGATATGGACAAAGAAGTCCATATCAAATTCCAAATTGTACACCTATGTTTATACACTTAGAATAGACATGTCAAAATTGAGATAAATTACCTAATATAGTCAATGAGAAAATGTTCCTCTTACAGTTGCAAGAACCTTCTAATTATCTTTAGTTGCTTGGGATGGATGCAATGGCCTAGTACCAGATATATTATTTGGCTGAGAAAAAGGAATGCTTGGGTTTTGTGATGGCAAATGGCTTGGATTCCCCTGAGGATCTATCTGCTACCCCCATGGCATGGGACATGGCATTAGATTATGCCTAGGAATTGCACCCATGTTTGTGTACAATCCTGGCTATTGTAAAACAAGTATTCCAACACATGTGTGCATCTGATTAAAATTTAGTGAATTTCCAACCCCTTGATTTGCATTTGATGGTAGTAATTGAGACCCTCTAGCTACATGGTTAGATCGTCCAACATTCCAAGCCATAAAGGCCATAGCTTGTTGAATGATACTACTTTGTATAGGTTCTCCCAAGAATGCAAGATGTACAGACATTGGTGGGCAACCCATATGATTGACATTTGTCTGCTGACCATTTGGCATTGGTCCACCAGGTGGCCCTTAAGTTGATCATTGCAGTTGGATGAAACCCTTGTGTTGGACCACATAGGGGCCTAAATTGAGATTGCACTAGGGAAGTTTGTTCCATTGGATCATGCAAAGTCCCCATTGTGATGCTACAATGGGGGAGTTTGTCCCAATGGATCATGCATGGGCTTAACATAAGACTGGCCAAGCTATGAGATTTGGACCTAGTCATGTAAGGGACTAGAATGATCACTAGTAGATGAGTTTTCTTTATAATGACCATCACATAGAGACTTCCCAACAACAAAAGAGGGTTGGATAGGACAAATCCCTCCTGTCATTCTTCCATGAGAAGAGGCTTCCCCATTGAAGAAATGCAAGCCATTCATCAAAATTCAGTCCACCATTTATACCCTTCAATCGAAGATAATTTAATCCTGTGTAGCAGTTCTCATCAAAATTTTCTAACCAGTTTGCATGGACCTAAACATCATATTTAATCATCTAATTTCCTGCAAGATGAGACTAGTGATTAACCTATGAAAGACTAGTCCTAGCATCAAAAATACCAACCTCAATAGTATGGTCCTTTAGCTCACTGCATAACCATTGCAGTCCATGAGATGAGATCTTTTTCAAGTATTATGTCAAACAGTTTGCCTACCTTGTTAATGCTTCCACTTTTTGCATGCATGTCTACTAGGCCAATTGCTACTATAAAGTACATACTTTTCCAAAGCTCCCATTTTGGCATGTGCAAGGAGGATGCTAGCAAAGGTTGTAGAATTTGGCTTTAAACCTGACAATTGCATTTGCTTGGAAATTTCTAAAGCCGTTTCAACAAATCCATCTTGTGAATATCTTGCAAGCATTGTAGTCCACGAGACCACATCTCTTTGAGGCATCTTGTCAAACACTTCACGTGCCTTCTCTATGCTTCACATTACATCTGACAAAATTCCTCTATCCTTTATGTTGTGATGGATGTCCATACCCTATTCCAAAGCCCTCATTTTGCACAGGCAGGGAGAATGGTAGCAAAGGTTGTGGAGTCTGGACTATTTCCTACAGTATGCTACCATAAGAAACAAAGGGATACTACATGTTGATGTTCCCAAGTTCTATATGTGATCTTAATTAAGCATTTGAAAATATGAGGGTTTTGGGGTTGCTTGATTCTTGAGCTCGAAACAAGATTGTTGCATCCTTTTAAGAAGAAAATATCGGTTGTGAGTTAAAGTTTTTTTTTCAGGTGTGGGGTGAGGGATGTTTCAACTGCCTGAAATTTGTTTTTCCTTGTGTGAGACAACTTTCCCTTCATACAACAAAAGTGATTTGCAGTCATGTACAGATTCCAAAAAGCAAAAATAATTGAAACTATGCAAGTGACTTTCCTCAAGATTATGCACAAATTGTGTCATGCTCTCAATGATACCAATGAGAAAAAATGGACGGAGTTTGCAAGAAAAAATTACATCTCCCTTCACTTGCTACTTCAATCTAATCACGGGAAACACAAGTAGATCTAGAAATATCGGCTTTTTAGGGCTACGTGATGTCTACTTTTTGCAATTTTTTATGAATGGATGAGATCCATCTCATCGTCTCTTGCAACAAGTTCAAGGTTGTTAATGGTGAAATGAAGCTCCATTCATTTCAAATCAGGATTATACGCCTTCAGCATAAATTATTTCTTAACATAGACATTATTTTAAAGTGTAATGTGTATGATTATAAGTGAAGTTAAGTGGAGATTTTAAGTGCTTATGTTTTTTTATTTGAAATTTATAATAAGTTTAAAATGATAGTTTGGAGAATGTTTTGGTTATATTTCTATGATATATTATTATTATTAATATTTTTATTATTTGAAGGTGTGATGTATGTTTATAGTTGAAGTTAAGTGGAGGATTTAATTATATGAATATTTTATTTTGATTTTGGAATACATTATAATCAAGTCATTTCATGTTCTTATCAACATTGTTTTTCCCAAAGTACATATTATTAGTAGCGCAAGTGTACTATTTGAAAGCACAGTGTATATGTTTTAGGTGAAGTCAAATAAAGGTTTTAAGTGTACAAAGACAAGCACATGTAGAAGCTTTGTTTTCTTTTGTGGGTCAAAAAGATTAATTGTCTCTAGGTGGAGGTGTTCAGCATGGAAAGAGGTATGCACATGTAAAATTTTGTAGTTTTATGAAGGTCAAATTTTTTGATTCTCTTAAAAAATGTTCACTAATTTCTTTAGATAAAATGTTTTTGTTTTGTAATTATTAGACATGTTACTAATAATGATTATTCTCAAACTTTTTTTCAAATTTAAAAAATGTTGAAATTTAATAATTATATGTGATTGCAAAAAAAATTCCCCAAGCTTGATCTAGGCTAATCAAATGAGATGCATACACATTAACATGAATTAGCCTAGATGAACATACATGATATTTGTGGGAATGTGTGAAATAATAAAAGGTAAGTATGAAAATTAAATATGATAAAGTAAGGTATTGAACTATGTGTTCAAAGGAGAAATA
>VDFB02358134.1:16417013-16438926 GCA_007258455.2 Sequoia sempervirens | reverse complement strand
ATATAATATATATATACTATTATATATAATAATAAATATGATTATATTAAATATAGTTTAATTTGTGTTGTATACAATATATATTATATATTAATTATATTTTGTAGTAATTATTAATTATTAATTATAATCATTATATATTTAATAGTTTTTTTTTTTAATATAATATATAATAATAATAAGTATAATCATTTTTTTATAATTTATTTTGTATTATATAAAATATATATTATATATTAATTATGCTAATATATACTTAACAACGTAGGGTAGAGGATGTTGTAATTTCAAAATCTAAAATTATTAATTTTATAATAATTAGTTTTGTTAAAGAATATAATATATAAAATAAGTAGTATAATTATATTATGTAAAATATACATTATATATTATACGTAGGGTAAAGGATGTCGTAATGTTAAAACCTAAATGTGCTCATTATTAGGATCTTGCCCATGATTTTTATTTAATCAACATACTCTAAAAATCTCATAGAAACCTTGTTTTCTAGCTACAACTCGCCAAATTGGAGAAGTGAAAGAGCAATACCAACGAGGAAGAGTTTGGAGGAGCGGAAACCAAAAATAGTAGGGAAAGCAGCCAAAAATGGCAAAAAATAGCTAAAAAAATGTCAAAAAATGATGAATGACTGAGATAGCGGCAGGGAAAGTAGAAAAAATGGCAAAAATTGATGAATGACTGAGATAGTGGCGGGGAAAGTAGTGAAAAATGGTGAATGACTGAGACTCATTTGATGGTCATCCAAGGGAGACTGCACCATTGAGTGCAGATTTTAGCCTGGTCTCTTTCAGATTGGATACACCTTCGGCATAAAATATATAATGTGTTTTTTATTGAGAAAACCTTTTATAGAATTTGTTTATTTTATGATAGATGAGTTACAATATAGTAATTTAAAGATAGAGAGCAATAATTTGAGTCAAATAGATTATTGGAAGATTATAATTTTTGGTTATGTTGACTTCAAGTTTGATTCATAGCAAGCATAAATGCAACTAAATCTCCTCATTAGTCATTAGAATCAATATTTGTTAAATATTGATGAACCAATGATTAGTTAGTAAAGAATTGTAAAGTGACATTATAACAAAAAATTATAAATTAATATTGAGAGTAGGACATGGAATAAAAATATTGCATGAATAACATTATATCTATTAATCATATTTTAATTCATTTTAATTTTTGAATAGTTCTAATCACAATTCTTACCTTATTTATAATTATAAGTTTTTTGGGGGTTGATCTAGGAGAATATGTCCCTTTGCAACGTAACAACAATCCTCTAAAAGTATTTATTAATACTATCAATTTCAAATAGCAAAAAAAGCAAAAGAAGTAGAGCTAAATTAGGTGAATCAATAAGTAGAATTGTGTATATTGCTAGATTATTCATGTGGGCACATATTTGACCCTAATCACAAATTCAACACCATGTAGTGGGCACATATTTCTCCTTTGAACACATAGTTCAATACCTTACTTTATCATATTTAATTTTCATACTTACCTTTTATTATTTCACACATTCCCACAAATATCATGTATGTTCATCTAGGCTAATTCATGTTAATGTGTATGCATCTCATTTGATTAGCCTAGATCAAGCTTGGGGAATTTTTTTTGCAATCACATATAATTATTAAATTTCAACATTTTTTAAATTTGAAAAAAAGTTTGAGAATAATCATTATTAGTAACATGTCTAATAATTACAAAACAAAAACATTTTATCTAAAGAAATTAGTGAACATTTTTTAAGAGAATCAAAAAATTTGACCTTCATAAAACTACAAAATTTTACATGTGCATACCTCTTTCCATGCTGAACACCTCCACCTAGAGACAATTAATCTTTTTGACCCACAAAAGAAAACAAAGCTTCTACATGTGCTTGTCTTTGTACACTTAAAACCTTTATTTGACTTCACCTAAAACATATACACTGTGCTTTCAAATAGTACACTTGCGCTACTAATAATATGTACTTTGGGAAAAACAATGTTGATAAGAACATGAAATGACTTGATTATAATGTATTCCAAAATCAAAATAAAATATTCATATAATTAAATCCTCCACTTAACTTCAACTATAAACATACATCACACCTTCAAATAATAAAAATATTAATAATAATAATATATCATAGAAATATAACCAAAACATTCTCCAAACTATCATTTTAAACTTATTATAAATTTCAAATAAAAAAACATAAGCACTTAAAATCTCCACTTAACTTCACTTATAATCATACACATTACACTTTAAAATAATGTCTATGTTAAGAAATAATTTATGCTGAAGGCGTATAATCCTGATTTGAAATGAATGGAGCTTCATTTCACCATTAACAACCTTGAACTTGTTGCAAGAGACGATGAGATGGATCTCATCCATTCATAAAAAATTGCAAAAAGTAGACATCACGTAGCCCTAAAAAGCCGATATTTCTAGATCTACTTGTGTTTCCCGTGATTAGATTGAAGTAGCAAGTGAAGGGAGATGTAATTTTTTCTTGCAAACTCCGTCCATTTTTTCTCATTGGTATCATTGAGAGCATGACACAATTTGTGCATAATCTTGAGGAAAGTCACTTGCATAGTTTCAATTATTTTTGCTTTTTGGAATCTGTACATGACTGCAAATCACTTTTGTTGTATGAAGGGAAAGTTGTCTCACACAAGGAAAAACAAATTTCAGGCAGTTGAAACATCCCTCACCCCACACCTGAAAAAAAAACTTTAACTCACAACCGATATTTTCTTCTTAAAAGGATGCAACAATCTTGTTTCGAGCTCAAGAATCAAGCAACCCCAAAACCCT
Source organism: Sequoia sempervirens (assembly GCA_007258455.2). NCBI lineage: Eukaryota > Viridiplantae > Streptophyta > Pinopsida > Cupressales > Cupressaceae > Sequoia > Sequoia sempervirens. Next base: position 16,436,076 of record VDFB02358134.1, on the reverse strand, counting down.
CATATTTTCAAATGCTTAATTAAGATCACATATAGAACTTGGGAACATCAACATGTAGTATCCCTTTGTTTCTTATGGTAGCATACTGTAGGAAATAGTCCAGACTCCACAACCTTTGCTACCATTCTCCCTGCCTGTGCAAAATGAGGGCTTTGGAATAGGGTATGGACATCCATCACAACATAAAGGATAGAGGAATTTTGTCAGATGTAATGTGAAGCATAGAGAAGGCACGTGAAGTGTTTGACAAGATGCCTCAAAGAGATGTGGTCTCGTGGACTACAATGCTTGCAAGATATTCACAAGATGGATTTGTTGAAACGGCTTTAGAAATTTCCAAGCAAATGCAATTGTCAGGTTTAAAGCCACAACCTTTGCTAGCATCCTCCTTGCACATGCCAAAATGGGACCTTTGGAAAAGTGTGTACTTTATAGTAGCAATTGGCCTAGTAGACATGCATGCAAAAAGTGGAAGCATTAACAAGGCAGGCAAACTGTTTGACATAATACTTGAAAAAGATCTCATCTCATGGACTGCAATGGTTATGCAGTGAGCTAAAGGACCATACTATTGAGGTTGGTATTTTTGATTCTAGGACTAGTCTTTCACAGGTTAATCACTAATCTCATCTTGCAGGAAATTAGATGATTAAATATGATGTTTAGGTCCATGCAAACTAGTTAGAAAATTTTGATGAGAACCGCTACACAGGATTAAATTATCTTCGATTGAAGGGTATAAATGGTGGACTGGATTTTGATGAATGGCTTGCATTTCTTCAATGGGGCAGCCTCTTCTCATGGAAGAATGATAGGAGGGATTTGTCCTATCCAACCCTCTTTTGTTGTTGGGAAGTCTCTATGTGATGGTCATTATAAAGAAAACTCATCTACTAGTGATCATTCTAGTCCCTTACATGACCAGGTCCAAATCTCATAGCTTGGGCAGTCTTATGTTAAGCCCATGCATGATCCATTGGGACAAACTCCCCCATTGCAGCATCACAATGGGGACTTTGCATGATCCAATGGAACAAACTTCCTTAGTGCAATCTCAATTTAGGCCCCTATGTGGTCCAACACAAGGGTTTCATCCAGCTACAATGATCAACTTAAGGTCAGCCACCTGGTGGACCAATGCCAAATGGTCAGCAGACAAATGTCAATCATATGGGTTGCCCACCAATGTCTGTACATCTTGCATTCTTGGGAGAACCTATACAAAGTAGTAGCATTCGACAAGCTATGGCCTTTATGGCTTCGAATGTTGGACAATCTAACCATGTAGCTAGAGGGTCTCAATTACTACCATCAAATGCAAATCAAGGGGTTGGAAATTCACTAAATTTTAACCAGATGCACACATGTGTTGGAATACTTGTTTTACAATAGCCACGATTGTACACAACACATGGGTGCAGTTCCTAGGCATAATCTAATGCCATTTCCCATGCCATGGGAGTAGCAGACAGATCCTCAAGGGAATCCAAGCCATTTGCCATCACAAAACCCAAGCATTCCTTTTTCTCAGCCATATAATATATCTGGTACTAGGCCATTGCATCCATCCTAAGCAACTAAAGATAATTAGAAGGTTCTTGCAACTGTAAGAGGAACATTTTCTCATTGACTATATTAGGTAATTTATCTCAGTTTTGACATGTCTATTCTAAGTGTATAAACATAGGTGTACAATTTGGAATTTGATATGGACTTCTTTGTCCATATCAAGGCAAGTTAGGCATAAAATTTGGAGTCTTTTGTATCTTGTTATGTTGAAGACGTGTCCTATATGAGCTTTCAAATCTCATTTTCCCCACGAACGGTTGAAAAAAAATGAGAGACCTTGGTTGACACTAAAAGGAATCTCAACTGCCCATCATTCTCAGCAGATACATTATGATATCGGTGGCATCTTTGAAGATGAGCTAACTTTGCAAGGGCCCAAAGCAATCGTCCACTTCCCAAAAATATCATAAATTTTCTTTTCCATACAAAATCAGGGTCGTAACAAATTTAAAAGAAAAAAAATCCCTGATTCTTGCAAGCTGTGTCTACTATTTACTGTTTTCTTTACTCCAATCAACAACAAAGCCTAACAAATTCAACTATTAAAACCAAAAAAAATTCAAGTAAAACATAAAACCCATAGCAAACACAAATACATAAAGAAAACCGAAAACTTTGTGCCATTATATTTCCCAATATTGATTTTATATTATATTTTTCTCATAAATAATTTTTTAATACAAAATAAAGATAAATAAATGTAAAAAATAATTAAATATGTTTCTTTTGGTTATATTAAATTCTATTATATATTATACTATATAAAATATAAATAAGAAATAACATCATATATATTATATAATATACTGTACAATATAAATATAAATTATATAAATTACTAATAATATAAAAATTAATAAAATAATAATATAAATTATAAATTATAATTTTTATATAAATTATAAAAATGTAAACTAATAAATATAATAATATAAAAAAATTAATAATAATATTGAAATCATTTTCTACATGATCTATCAATTGGTCTTATTTACTACACAAATGTGTGTAAAAAATAAACCAATTTTTCCCTAATTGACCTTTCACACCTCTTTGGTGTACCCATTGCACAGGGTGCCATAGCTAGTTATTTAATTTGATCATGTTCATCGTTGCACCATAGCTATTGTAAAATATGAATTAAGCACTTGCTTATCAAAGGAATTTGGTTTAATAAGATTTTGATTTTGATTAGTTTTAGTTTTTCATGTATGAATATATTAGTCTTTAAATGCCAACTTTTGAATCTTGCTTCAAGAGAAGTAGCCGGGGGGTTGCAATTTTTTACAGTTAAATGCTACAATATACTACAAAGGGATATATGATTATTGAAAAAATAGTTAAATTATTTAAACTATGCAAATGGGTGATCCCACAATGGTGGTTTACAATTTTTGGCCAAACTAGACATTGAAATAAATTTTTTTAACTAAATCTTTACTTTCAAGAACCTATAGCAGCTAAACCGTGAGGAATTTGAAGATGATGCAAACTAGAGTTTCATGAAATTTTGTCAGTAGATTCTAAATATATTTTTTTCAAAAATTTTGGAATCAGATTGCACTTCTTTTTCCATCTCCCTCGAAAACTAGTTATTTTCAGAAAACAACATTTTAAAAAAGTGACACTCATCGTATAACGCATAAATTTTTTTTTGCATGAAGGATAAAATTCTAATTCTTTTGAATTTCTATTTTCAACTTTGATATCTAGTGCTTCCACTTGGTTAAATGGTTTTTTATTGAATATTTTTTCTTTAATCAAGTTTCAAAGTCAAACCAATTGCAATTCAGACATAGCACGATTGTATAACACATAACTTTTTTTGTATGTATTGAAATTCAATTTTTTTTTGTTGGATCAAGGACTTCAATATCCAGTGCACTCATTTAAAAAAAAAAAAATGATAATCTGTTATTTTTCCACATGTGCAGAACAAAGAGCTTGATTTTCGACAAAAAACCTACATTCACAAGAAATAAAAATTAAATATAATAATAAAATTAAATTTATTTAAAATTATACTTTTTGGGAAAATCATAATAAGGACTACATACGTACAAAAAAAAAAAATTAAATTAATTCATTTGATCCTCAAAAGGTAAATCAAGAGTAGTTTTTTATCAACATTTTGATAGGTGTAAAAGAGACTCTGCTATACGTATGGTTTAAAACTAATGGGGTTATATCCAAGGGGTTTTTATCTAAGGTTGTTTGATCAAACCCTCTTAAATTGGAATGCTTTAAATGAAACTTTTAAGGATTAAATCATTATATTTTTTTAAAATATGTGATTTCAACAAAAATCATAATCTCCCAAAAATTGTAAACCAGCTTTGTGGGATCACCCAAAATTTCAGTTTTTGCAACAAGAAAAGTTAGATCTCAGTTTAATTCATAATTTATTGCAACTTTGGAACTGACATTTAGCTATTTCTTATATCAAATCTCTTAAAATTGATCCATTGAACTGCTTTGACATGCAATATAGAAGAATTGGAACCAACAAATGTTATGTTCTAGTTTGTGGTTTATCATTTGAAGCTATACCTCTTTTCCAAGGAAAAAGGAAATGGAGTCTTCAATGAGTATGATTGTCAATTTCTGGGGATTCTATTCTACTAATTATGGGTTGTGGAAACCTTAAGTATTTAATCTAATTGTTTTAAAAAAAAATCCATAACAGGGGAGCCGATCATAGATTAATCCACTAAAGTGGGGGAATGTTGAAAAACCTATACTTGTGAGTGTTCTGTGTAAAGCAGCATTTGAGGGCTTCATTATGTAGGGTTTCTTTTTATATTGATCACTAACACACCCCTATTTTAATTGAATGTTTTTCTGATATGGCAACATGAAGGGAAACCTAAATCTAGACCCAGGCATACGAAAACTGCAAAGAAAAAATAGCAACCGATTCTTATACTCAATGTTTCCTTATTTATTGATTAACGAATGTGCTGAAAATGAAGATTAAAATGTTGATATACTTCAATCTCAAATTGGAAGACAACAAAGAAGAAATAAAAAAGTACTCCAGAGGAGCCACTACATCATCGACCTCTTGTTCACATGCCAAACTTTTTTGAAACCACATTTTAAGCCTATGAGGTCTTTCTCTTTCTCATTCATTCCAAAGCTTATAGAGTTTGTGTTAGCTATTAATGTTTAACTCCTCTCCTGTACTAATATGAACTTTCAAGCAAATGCAATTGGTAGGTGTAAAGAAAAATTCCACAACCTTCGCCAGTATATTCCTTGCCTGTACCAAAATAGGAGCTTCGAAATAGGGCATGGACATCCATCAAAGCATCATAGAAGTGAGAATTTTTTCAGATATTATAGTTGGAAATGCTCTATGTTGGTGTAATTAATTAATTATTACACTAGCATAAGCTAACTTAGGTCTTGCATTTAATTAATTAAGTCCTAGGTTGCATTATTAGATAAATCATTTAATAAATGGGATAGTATTCCCTTCCTTATTTGTAGGAGATAAGATTCCCTCTAGAAGATGACTTGTCCTTCTAGAACTTATCCCCTCATTTAATGATCATTACCATTAGGGTTCACATGTTGTTAGATCAAGACACATGTCAACATCTCATGCATATTAGGGTTTAGCTCTTGCCTATATATTCAAGGCATCTTGTACATTTGTAATATATCAAGATATCAATCAATATCAATCAATATATCATATCAATATTGAATCTCCATTATGCATGCCTAGTTGCAACACTTTCTGGGTGGTTGATTATCTTTCCTCGCTTAAAGGTCCTACATCGAAGACTGCAACTTCAAGGACTGTGCATCCATTATCCCAACATGGTATCAGAGTTTATCCAGTGAAACGTCAACCCTCGATCAAGAAAGTTGGTGTGCGAGATTCTCCATAGGCTTGAAGGTTTCCATTGAAGGCTACTTGTTTCCACCCGGGGACCAAGCTGATTTCTGAAGTAGATTGAGTTAGATCCGAGCTCGCCATTGTCTTCAGAAGGCCTCGAAACCCTAGGATCGCCTGCCCATTCATCAAAATCGGATACATCATCCCGGGAGCTTCAAAGGTATTTTTTTAGGGTTTGCAAAATCAATTGTACTATCTGTACAATTTGCAGCAAAAAATCATCCCGGTCAGTTGTCCTCTGAGGCAAAAATTTTTTAGCAGCAGGCCATTTTTCGTTTCAGAAAAATTGGGCAATTATTTCATTTGTTTTGGCAAAAAATTATTTTTCTATAGTTCGCAGGAAAATATTTCGGGCGACTGCAATTTATTTTGTCCATCGGCATACATATATTTTTTAGGCATTGTGGATTTTTTTTTATTTGGTCGACATATTTAAAATATACAAAAATGTTTTTTTTGATTTTTAATTGCTCTAACAGCAATATTAAAAATCAAATATATATTTTTTTCAGCCCATTTTAATCCCAGTCCGCAGAAGGGTTGTCGGCCGCATTTAATTTGTTGTAGGGGTACTTCATCGTCCGTGATGTGATCGGATGCTGCCATTGTCGACCCTTGCGCCCCTCTGTGATCACCCTATCCTCGGCCGTGACCGCCTTCGTTGCCGTCGATCTCTCCCGTCCGCCGGTCTTCCTCTGTGGTCTTCACCGTCGGTGTTCCTCCCACCGGCTATTCTCCCGGCCCCGCCGACAACGACTTACTGACTGCCGGAGTCTTTTGTAGGCCCCTGCCGGTGACCGCTACCGCCAGCCCCGACCCCAGTCCTATCAACGACCGAGGGGTCTGCTCCACTAGCGGCGCCGCCCCAGCTGCTGCCCTCTCTCCACTCCGCTGCCGCTTCGCCCGGCGGCGCCTTTGTTTTTTGCCAACGTCGAACCCCTGGTCATATCAGCGACCAGGGGCTATTTTTTTAAAGCTCGGGGGCCAGAATCTTGACCCTACTTCGCCTGTAGGTGCCTAATCAGGGCCTTTTTTTCATTTGATTATAACTTTCACCCAGGGTATCGAATTTTTGCAAACGATATACCGTCGGAAAGGTAATTTCGCGTACTTTCCAGTGGTGAGATCCGTTCTGTGAAATTTTTCTCGTAGAAGACTCTACATCCAATTGAAGTAAAAACCATAATTTGGACTCAAAGCTGCATATCTTCTCAACCGTTTATCCGCTTTCAGTGATTCCAGCGGCATCAGGAAGGTGATTCAGAGATTTTTTTCATCAGTCTAGCCCCTTGATCAGTTTCAGTTCCAGGTACTCTTGCATGTGATTTTTTTCAGTTTGGTGCATTTTTTCAATAACCTAGACATCTTGAAGCTTGGGAAACAATTTTTTTGATTCGGGTTGCATCACTTCAGTGGTAAATCATATTTGGAAGTCTTTATTTTCTGTTGAAGGTCATTTGTCTTTATTCTTGTGAAGAAATTTCATTATGGGGCTTGCATATTTCTCTCCTTCTCTGGTTATGTTGCACAAGGGTAACTATTTGCAATGGCGAGATGGGATCTACCACCATCTTCAATCACTTGATTTGTTGCCACATCTATTTGGTATAGTTCCTCATCCAAGTGAAGGTATTCATGAACTTGCTTGGAGTTGCAGCCGATATACTGTTTTGGAGATCATTTCTATGCAAGTTGATTGTGATGTTTTGAATGCTATTGATCATTATGATTGTCCTCACCTTCTTTGGACTAAGCTTTGGGAGAGCTACAAAGATTCAAATTCTCCACCATTCCCCTATGGTCATGATTCAGAATGTCTTGCTTCAGATCAAGATTCCTATGATGATGTTGTTATGCAGGAAGTTGATTACTTTGATCTCTCCGAAGAGGTTGACAAGGTACCTTTCAGTGTTTCTTCTTCATCAGAGACAGTTGGTATCCCTTCACATTCAGTGATTCCTTGTCCAGAATCATTGATTGAGGCTTCCACTATCATCATCGATCAGGACACATTTTGTTTTTCAGACTTGACATCACATGATGGCTTTGTTTCCGGTATCACTGCCTTGGCCACTTCTACAGGTTTGGAGAACATTCTTGAGGGGATATCACTCCTCTATTCAGATCACACTTTGGAGAGTTGTTTTGAGTCTCCTCATTTCTTTGTCTCAACCTTGATTGGGGATTCAGAGACTACATTGGAGGCATTGAGTTTCTCTTCAGAGATTTCATATTCGAGACTTCTTCCCTGTCATTCCATTAAGGACTTGAGGTTTCTTCTTCATCCACCATTGGATTTGCTTCAGACTTCTTTCAGTGGTTTTGAGGACACTTCATTCAGGGGGGGCTATCAAGTCTCCATCAAATCCATCATATTCATTCCATCATTGTCTTTGGCTATTGTTCAGCATCTGTTTCTACATTGTCCTGGTTTGTCACTCTCTTGATTGATTGTGGCCTCTTCTTCATCAGGCAAGGAGACATTTGAGCAGTGTTCAGAGACATCCTCATCCATCCTCATCTTTCCTTCCTTCAATTCCTATCCGGAATGGGAAGCATCTCTACACTTGTAGTTGGTTTTGTTTCTTCCGAAAGGGAGACAAGTTGTTTGTCGACATTGGATCTTGTTCTGTCTTCAGAACCTTCCCTTTCTTGCAGGTGATCACATCTTCTGGGGGGGGGGCTATATAGTCTCTCTCTTTATTTCCTATGGGGGGGCCTTTGATTGCATTGTATCCATGCGACATATGGTGTACTTGGGGGGTATTTGAGAGTCCTCCATCCTTTCCTTCCCATCCTATCTCACATCTTTTTGCATTTTCATCTCCTTTTTTGGAGAGGGGTTTTGTTCCCATTGGGTTTTCCCCTTTTCTCCATTTGTGGGAGATTTTCTACATCTATCATGTACATGGGTACCTAACATGGCCTCGTAGCCAGGACCCATCATCATCTTGCATAATCATTGCATTTTCCTACCTAAGTTGCACTTATGGGGGGGTGTTGGTGTAATTAATTAATTATTACACTAGCATAAGTTAACTTAGGTCTTGCATTTAATTAATTAAGTCCTAGGTTGTATTATTAGATAAATCATTTAATAAATGGGATAGTATTCCCTTCCTTATTTGTAGGAGATAAGATTCCCTCTAGAAGATGACTTGTCCTTCTAGAACTTATCCCCTCATTTAATGATCATCACCATTAGGGTTCACATGTTGTTAGATCAAGACACATGTCAACATCTCATGCATATTAGGGTTTAGCTCTTACCTATATATTCAAGGCATCTTGTACATTTGTAATATATCAAGATATCAATCAATATCAATCAATATATCATATCAATATTGAATCTCCATTGTGCATGCCTAATTGCAACACTTTCTGGGTGGTTGATTATCTTTCCTGGCTTAAAGGTCCTACATCGAAAACTGCAGCTTCAAGGACTGTGCATCCATTATCCCAACACTCTAGTAGACATGCATGCAAAATGTGAAAGCATATTGTTTGACAAAATGCCTCAAAGAGAGGTTTCTCATCGAATGCAATGATTGTAGGATATGCACAAAATGGATTTTTTTAAAAGGTTTATAAACTTTCAAGAAAATGCAATTGGCAGGTGTAAAGCTAGACTCCACAACTTTTTCCAACATTCTCCCTGATTGTGCAAGATAGGCTAGCAAGGGCACGGGTCTGAATAGGGTTGTATGGGGTTTTTTGTAGGTTGCTTATGGTTATGGCTAAGTATTATCTATATAAAGTGCAATCATTATCTCTTGTTTAATTTGAAAAAGAGTTCCATGCCTTAAATTGGCTCATTTGATAGAATGCCTCAAACAAATGTTGTTTTGTGACCTGCCATAATTACACAATATGAAGTTAAAAAAAATCTACAAACTTCCAAGAAAATGTAATTTCAAGGTGTAAGGCCAAATCTCATTAATTTTGTCAACATTCTACCTATGTGTGCAAAAAATGGGAGCTTTGGAACAAAGTATGGACATTTAAGGGTAAAAGAGGTAAGTACATTTTCTCTGGAAATTATCTGTCCCAGTTTCTTTATTTTTTGGCAGGGTACACATCAACTCAGTAGTCTCATTTTAGAAAGTCACTGCATGAGAGTTATTTTTTGTCTATTGGTGTGTTGTGTATTTTTAATAACTTTTACCTCTTTATTTTAACTCCCAGTGGATGATGATGCTAACGACATCACGTTTGACAGTTAAGAGAAATTTATAAAGATAAGAAATTAAAAAACAAACAAAAATAGACCCATGCATATAGATATTTATAGTTGAGGAGCTTGATTATTTTCCTTATTCAAAGGTTTTATTTCAATCTATTTGGATTCTCGTAAATGGATATCCAATTTTTTTTATTTATTTTTTTCCCAATTTGACCTTCCACACCTCTTCAGCGTACCCATTGCACACAAAGGTGCAATTGCTAGTATATACCTTGAGAGAAACATAGTCGACATGAACATAGACTGACTAACTTTTTCAATGCAGATGTGGAAAAGACTGTACTTTAAAGAACATGTATAAAATTCCCGTGAAGAATCATTTGTACTGAACATACATTTGCCTTTCCTGGTGCGCAGAGAAGACATCTTTGTAAAGTATACAATGAATTAAATGGATTGTATGAACATGGAATGAGTTCTATTTTCTTTCTTGCTCATGAGACATTCAAAAGGGGCCAACACCTGTCACATTATCAGTATGGATTTGGGATTTTCTCTATATCCATCCAATCAAAACATGTAATGAGTATTGGCCTTGTAATGTGAGCTGCTATGTGGGGGGACTGTCTAGTGCCCTTTTTTAATGCAGAAGTCATCGAGGACTTTGTGGCTTTACTTTTTAATATTAAAATGAGCAAAGAAATGAAATAGAAAATAGAAAAATCAGAACAAGACAAGAAACACAAATTTTATAGCGGTTCGGCAATTCCCTACATCCATTTTCAACAGCAGAGAAATCTCTTTATTAATTCTCAAGTTCCATTACATATTTAACACAACAACATTTATAAAATGGTTTCCATTCCAATAAATGGAAAAATCAATCCATGAGAGAAACTTGTCAAGAGAGGCAAAAGACAACCTTATCCAGTTTGTTTGAGCAACTTGCCAATTTGGGCTTCACCAAACCCAACATTACTCCCCACATGGGTTGCATTTGAACACAACCACGAGATTGGTTCTGTTTTTCTGTTTAGTCAGAGACCTCACCACATCTCTGGATTCTTAAATATGGAGAAGAATGATTCAGTTTAGTGTTCCCCTGCAATTGCTCTCTGTCTCTGTCTGGTCTGAAGTTGTTCCTGCCCACAAGTGAAATATGACCGAGTTTGGAATTATAATGATTGCATTTTTAGTAATGCAGGGAGCAAAAGGGGCATCTGATTATAAGAGTGCTCTGTCTAAGAGCATTCTGTTTTTCGAGGGCCAGCGATCTGGTCCTCTGCCTCCAAACCAGATACCTACTTGGAGGAGAGACTCTGCTCTGAGAGATGGATCTGATCAAAATGTAGGCTGCCTAAATGCTTCAGAAACTTTTGAAATCTTAAAACGTTTTTGAGTTTTTGCATGGAACAGCCATTGAATGGAAATGAAACTGAGAAACAAAGAACAGTGTTTGATAAAGGATTCTACACCTAGTTCTTTTGTAGCTTAGCTACAATCTTTCTTCTGTGATTATTCTACGGTGGTCTAAAATTCCTTAGATATTTATGCAAACTTCCTTGATGATTATGCAGATAGATTTGGTAGGAGGATACTACGATGCTGGAGATAATGTAAAATTTGGGTTCCCAATGGCTTTTACTACGACCATGTTGGCATGGAGCGTGGTGGAGTTTGGGGATTGCATGGGGAATGAACTTGAAAATGCAAAGGCAGTAATACGTTAGGCTACGGATTATTTTTTCAAAGCTACTTCTACTCTTCCCCAGAAAATGTTCGTTCAGGTATGCTTAATGCAGCTTCCTTGTGAAGGAACACAAGGAATTTGATTCTGGACATGTCTAACAAAGGTGTTTTTATGGTTTTGCTCAGGCACGGAACCCCTATGGAGACCACAATTATTTGGAACGACCTGAAGACATGGATACCCCACGCACAGTTTACGGTGTGGACACCGAGCATCCAGGCTCCCAAGTCGCAGGCGAAACAGCTGCAGCAATGGCAGCTGCCTCCATGGTCTTTAAAACATCAGACCCAACTTATTCCCAAAATCTTCTTCAAGCTGCAACTCAGGCTAAAATATGGATACTACAGACCCAACTTTTAGACTGGTTGTGTTCGCCGGCTGGGCTTGGAAATTGCCCACGTTTGCGGTCAAATTTAGAGTACCACAGTACAATTTAAAGTGAGATACACCATTGAGAAATGCAGGGAAAGATCACTCATATTTGCTCCACAACAGATCTTCGACTTTGCCGACAAGTATAGAGGAGCTTAGAGCTTACAGTGATAGCCTCAACTCGAGTGTTTGCCCCTCCTATTGTGACTTCAATGGATACCAAGTAAAGCATTTTATATTTTCTATTTAATTTTAATTCCAGACATATATGAGATGTTTTTTTTATTTGATAGTGAGTTTTTTAATTTTTGAATTAGATTTTATGATGATTCATAAAAATAGAAGATAAAGAGAAAAGATAGATCATAAAGTTTGATCCAAAATATTGATGAAAATAATTCACAGTGAAATTCAAATTAATCTCATATTAATATTTAATTTTTAATTTTTTTTTTCTTGATAGTTATAAGATTTCTAATGAAAAATAAAAAAATTTAGGACAAATTGTTGTGGGGAGCTTCATGGCTACACAAGGCAAGTGGAAACGACTACTATCTGGACTACATTCACACCAATGAAAAGATACTTGGAGTTGATGAAACTATAAATGAATTTGGATGGGATAACAAGCATGTCGGCCTAAATGTTCTAGTCGCCAAGGTAATAACAATTCTAGTTATATTTGCTTTTCATCATCCAAAACTCCATTTAAATCCGCGTTTCATCTAGACGACACTCTAGAGGAAGGGGGTGAGGGAAATGGTAAGAGTAGTTCTTAGAATTATACATAAGGCATGTGATTTTAAATTGATGGGCTTCTCATTGGAATTGCACAAGTATTTAATGGGGAATGCAATATTCTTGCAATCATACAAATCACATGCCGACAATTTCATTTGCTCACTCTTATCACAGACATCAAGCGCTCACGTCGACTACACACCAGGTTTCTTTCAACTATACTCTCTAGTTGTTATGAGTTTTACAATTCATATAGAATTTAAAAGATTGTTTCTAGAATCAATGGTCTATTTTTTACTTGACATTGTTATTGATATTGTACACAGTGTATTTATTTCTTATTTTTCAATTCTCTTCATTTCACTTCTATTTTTTGAAGATTATGTTTACAATAATTTTTCACTCTCATCTTTCTAATAATATATCATTGAGTATGATCTAAATATATCTGACAATTGATTTCAAAAACAATCTTTGTTATTCTCTCTTAAATCTTTACTAATTTTTTAGATGTTTTTCCTTCAGGTGGACTGATATACAAAACTAGAGAAAGTAACATGCAATATGTAACTTCAATATCATTTTTGCTTCTAGTCTATGCTAATTATCTTAGTAACTCCTTTCAATCAATACCCTGTGGAAGCATTTTAGCCACTCCTAAGAATTCATCACAAGAGCCCAAGTTTTTTAAAATTTTGAATGGAAATAAGAGACAACAATCAAGATTTCCTTCCATAGGAAATTAGTAACAAAAAATTTGGGGTTGTGTTATATAAACAAATGGACTATGTCTTGGGAGAAAACCCTCTAAATCTCTCATACATAGTTGGTTATGGAGACCACTTTCCTCAAAGAATTTATCACAGAGGCTCATCACTTCCCTCCATTATAAAGCATCCAGACTTCATAACATGCAAAGGGGGGACAATTTGGTACAACACAACTAACCCAAACTCCAATATTTTGGTAGGGGTATTTGTTGTGGGCCCAGACAACAATGATCAATTTGCAGATGACAAGGTAGACTTCAAACAATTAGATCCTGTAACTTACATCAATGCTCCTCTCATGGGCACCCTCACATTTTTTAGTCCAAACAAAAATAACTACTAACTACCTCTCACACTGAAATTATGGTAGTTAGAGAAGTCGTCGAAACTAATTACAACTCCCTTCTGCCCATTGAATAAAGTCTTCAAGTAGCTAACCAAAAACTATACACAATCCACACTAATTTCAAGCAGACGAATCCTCACTATGCACAAACTATTGGAACTATGTAATAAATAACATGTAGTGAGATTGATTTATTTTAGTCATCCTTGCATTTGAAGCCTATCCAAGTGTATTTTTGATTTTAATGCCCACCAAGTTAAATCTAAAAATAAGATATTTGTGAAGGCATGTGAAAAAATAAATATTTAATTGATGATTGATGTCATAGTTTTGTTTGTTTTACTCACATGATCAAGCAATCACAAACTTTAAACACAAAAATAATATAAAAAATCCCCTTGATAGTGATGACAACTTTTAACAAGTGTCACATAGTGGGAGTACTTGTCTTTGGAGTATTGTAATGAAAGTATTTGTTGGCAATTTCAAGGTAGGTAAAAAAAATGTTCTCCACTTGATAAAATGGTTGGTATGACATAGATAGGTCAATTGAAGTTGTTAGATTTGACCTTGATCCCAAGTTTGATTCATACAAGGTGCAATTAAGACTAGGTAGTACAGTTGAAATTGAGCATGTTCAAAATAAAATAATTCTTAAATATATAAAATAATTTAATTCTTAAATAATTTGAAAGCTAATAAGATAAATTTAAAATAAATGATAATATTAAAATAATATATATTTATTATTTATTTGCTACTCATATTGAATAAGTAAAACATGAAGAGAACCTAATCATTAAAAAAGTTCCCTCATTACATTCCAATAATTTCTCCAAAATATATTTTTTTTAAATGTTTTTTTAAACACCATTAATCTTTATTAATCATTATAAATTATTGTTAATTTGATAATATAAATATAAACTATATCATATCAAAACCACATATGAAAGATCATATCTATACAACACATGAAAGATCATATCTATACAACACAGAATCGATTCAAACCTTGAAAAATGACTCACAAGGAGTTATAGGTAAATAAAGTTCCAAGTGGAAAGCTATTTTAATCACCTGTTATACATAGCATTGAAAAATTAGAACATGAACAGAATTTACCAAAACAGTTTGATTACGCCTCTGTCAAATTCGCACAGCCGCTATCATGCTAACTATGCCTAGAAGCGAGTTAGCCATTAAAAAATTACTGGGCTGGGTTTAACGAAATTTACAAGCGCTTCCAAATTAGTTGCAGACTGTCCTCTGTTCACTTCCTCCTCTGCGACATCCCTAAATTTCTCTGCTGCTCTTCTTAATTTCACACTCTCTTCCCCTTCCATCAACATTTTCACCTTGCTTTCTATTTCTTCAGCTCTTATAACCCTATTCCTATCATCTGCATTTTTTAACCGTAACCCAAACTTCCATTCCTTCACAATAAATCTGCAATTAAAAAACTGGTCCGCTTTAAGTGGAAATCCCAGCATGGGAACACCCGCCCAGACACCTTCCATGGCAGCATTCCACCCGCAGTGGCTAAGAAACCCTCCCACAGAAGGATGTTTCAGAACCTCAGGCTGCCTAACCCAGGGCGCAATTAACCCCCGCCCTTTACATTTGTCCAAAAATCCAGTCGGCAACATCTCCGACAAATGACTCGCCTCGTAATCTGGACGAAGCGCCCACAGAAAATAGCAGCCGCTCTTTATGAGACCGTTGGCTATTTCCCTTACCTGAGCTCTCTCCACATTCATGAAGCTGCCGAAGGAAACATAGATGACCGACTGCGCCGGTTTGGAATCCAGCCATTCACTGCAGTGCGTGTCCAGCTGCGAAGAGGAGCCCATTTTGAGGGGACCCACACAGTGCACAGGGGTTTTCCGACGCAGAGTCTCCACTGCTTTGCAATCCAAGGCGTAAAAAGAATTGACCACAATCCAATCTGCTGTCCTCACATTGGCAAAACACTCCACCATTTCATCGCCCAAAGGAGAGGGAGGGATAAGACCCACCGGAACGTCTGTCGGATGTAGCGGAGGCGACCGGGCAATATAATCATTACACCCTTCTAACCCTGCAACGAAAAAAGCCTAACAATCAATTTTTTCTTCCCACAAAGGCTGCAATTCTGGAACTGTAATCATTAGTTCTAGTTTTTCTTTCTTACATACCCAAGTCTGAATGATAAAAGACGGAAAAACTTGTGACAGACATTGGACACAGCAAAACAGACTGTAGAGAGTGTTTTTTGGCAAAAGGAACTGCCCACTTGAGGAATGCATCGGCCACGATGCATGTCGCGAGTGTTCCCGAGCGACTGAGATTGGTTAGAAACTGAGCTACATGAGCTTCCATGTTGGACAGGGACATATAAAATTCAGTGATGTTTTTCCCCCTTTCCGACTCTCCCACCACGCAGTCTGGAATGAGGGCGGCCCGGAGGTTTGGAGCGTGGGTGAAAGCATTTTCATCGGCCTGTGTAATGAATTTGTGCCATGACTCGGTCACCACGAATGTAACAGGGATTCCGTGAGAGGCGAGCTTTAAAGCGAGTTGCATCATTGGATTTAAATGGCCTCGCCCAGGATATGGAACAACTACCGCATGGGCTGCCATAGATACAAGAAAAGAGCTAGAAATTTTTGATCTGAAACAAAATTTGGGTAAAGTGATGTTTGTCAAATTTTATTTTGCATCGAATCCGCTTTTTGCGAGTGTTTTTTGTCTGGATATAAAGGTTTTACAGAAGAGTTAAGGACTAATTTTAGAGCTTTGAAAAACAAGCCACGTGTTGAAAAACATGGAGTGGGTGGAATTTGACTTGTATGTTTGTGGTGGTAGTTGGCAGGTAAGAACTAATGCATTTGACTGATTTGATTATATTGATGTTTTGAACTATCTCTGAAATTTATTTATAATAAGTGGAACATCATAAAAAGATATTAATAATTAAATAGAAATGAACAAATATTTTTGTGAGTCACATAATTGATTTTTTTTTCTTCACATTTAAAATAATTTCTAATAAAGTATTTTTTTATTGGAGTCTCATGTAAATATAATTATATTAATATTTTGAGATATCTTTAAAATTTACTTATAATAAGTGAAACATTATAAAAAAGATATTTATATTAAAATAGAAATGAACATATATATTTGTAGGTCACCTAATAAAGCTGATACTTTTTCTTCACATTTAAAATAATTACTACTAAAGTAATTTTTTGGATTGGAGTCTCATGTAGATATGAATATATTAATGTTTTGAGCTATCTTGAAATTTATTTATAATAAATGGAATATCATAAAACGGATATTAATAATTAAATAGAAATGAACATATAATGTAGATATTGGAGCGCATCCATTTGTATAATTTTGTAAATTTAGTACCTTCACACAAGTGTACCTATAAATTCTCATATAAAACCACTTTCTCAAGTATCAATTTAGAGGCAAATGAACAAGCTAGAAATCACAAATAGTTTTCAAAATAATATTGTAAAATCTCCAAAAGATGGAAGCCAACTTGGGCACAATTTTCAATACCACCCTTGAAGATTTCTTATAACATACTAAATATACTAAGTCAAGAAATCACCTACATTGTCTAGTTTGACCCACTTAGCATGGGTACCCAATTTATCATTATTCATTGTCTCAAAATAGTCACTTCATTAAAAATACTAAACTCTATGATAGCTAGTCAAGACTCCAAAGTAACTCCCCTTATTCTTGGTTCTTACACGCCATAAGATGTTGTCAGAACTTTTCATAAAATACCACAAAAGTGGGGCACTCCAAATCTTCTAAATAGAGCACCAACACATGGCATCAAATGCTTGACATAATTTTCAACACTTGATTTGAGGTGGAGAAAAATGAATTAAAATATAATATAGAATACATCAAATAACTATACAAAGATGTCAAATAATAAATAATTAAATTGTATATTTGTAAAAGTTTTGATTAAGATAAAAACGGGAAAGGCCTATATCCATTACAAAATGGCCATAAAGGCCAAGAAAAAGGAGCTCACGAGAAGTGAGACAACCAAAAAACTAAAAAGCATCTATAAAGAAAAGACCAACAAATAACGCATACACAAATAGGGACCAACACAAGCTCAGAACTGGCTACTGATCACCCAACAACTGAAGACCCTCAATATCCTATCATTCATTTGTCAATAATTGAAGCTTCTCTTCGAAGGATAAGGCCTTTTATTTCTTGTTAACATCTTCAATAGAAGGGGAGGTAGAACTTTTCACTTTCTTACCCTTCTTTATGGAGTTGGTCTATGTGACATCTAGAAGATCATCACCTGCATGCTTACTCTAACAATTCTTGATCTCTTACTAGAACACTTGAATGGTGATAGTAATGTTATTCATCATCTCTTTATTGTACTCAACAATCTCCTATAGACTGTGAAGGGTTTTTCCTTGGTTTTTTTGCAGGATAACCACCTCTTCCTGAAGTTTGTTTCTCCCCTTAGATGTCCCAATGATAGACTTTAGATCCTCAACCTCTTTCTCAATATTAGACCACTTATTGAATGTCTTAGCCAAGCCAAACAATACGTTCCAATGGTCAGATTCCTCCACTTCACCTAGCTAGTCTAGGGTTTTGTTGAACTATGACAACTCCAAATTTTGGATCTTGGTTTTAGTGGTGATGAGTTGGGACAACAACAACTTCAAAATACAATTTTTAATATTCATGGCTTGATTTATCTCGTCCAATTTCAACCATTGGGGAGCACACATTTTTCAAATAGAAGAATCTAGTAGAGTGTTTTTAGGCTCATGAACCTAGTTAAAATTTTAGAGAGGGGAGCTCAAGGGACTAGTAGGAGAGGTAATTAAGGGGGGAAGTGTGGGGAGAAATAGTGAGGGAAACATTCTTAGAAGGAGAGACATTAGGGGAGTCTACGGGAGGTGGGTACCATGAGGAATCAAAGTTGTCTGAAATGGAAATTTAGGGAGGGTCGACAAATGACACTTTTTTTGTTACTAGTAGGGTGGGGTCCTCTAAAATAAGGGTTTTTCCTTTAGAGGAATGAGGAGGGTTTGACTATAAATTACAACTAAAGTCAAGCGAGAAGCGGAAGACATCATATGCAAGAAAGAAGCTCAAGGCATCGTTAACAATTCAACAGGAAAACTCACAAGCACAAAGAAGAAGGCATGAGATATACAAGGTAAATGTTACCAAGAATGATAATTACCTTATGTACCTTTTTGAGAATGAATAGAAATCTGAAGCTCAAAAAAGTGAGTTGTCCTTTGCAAACACTAAAGGGGTATATGCAGGATCATGGTGGGCCAAAAAGTGGCAATGAAGAAAAAAACACGTCTTTCATCGACTGAAAAATGCGAAAATACTGTGTTGACTTTTTTTAGGCTCG
>VDFB02358134.1:16365029-16416913 GCA_007258455.2 Sequoia sempervirens | reverse complement strand
GGCATAAAATGTCAAATATATCCAATACAAGATATATACAAAATTGCCATGTCTAGGCATACAACAAAGGGCTCTAGAATCAAAATTTATTTCTCACCATGCTCTGGAAATAAATTTTTTCCCTTTGTTTGGCAATCTGATGGCAATAATTCCGTCACTCATTTCTACTGTGCTCGAGGAGTGTTTCTACTACTCCTCCTATAGTTTAGCTCCTGGTGAAGTTTTAACTGTTACAATAAGAAGTAAAGGCATTAATATATAGAAATTACATTATAAGAAATGATATATTTAACAAAATAATCACTTACAACCATCTCATGATCACTCTCCATGATGGAAATATTTGCATGTCGTTGCTCAGGCATGGTCAAGCCCTGTATAAACCATCCAAATAGCAATTAAATTGTGAATCAATAATGGTTTGATTTTTCACTAGAAATAACATCTATAACAATGAATGTACATTGAAATTTAGTAATTTGCCTCAGACCTCCTTTATCAGATCCATGGAGGATTGTATAGTGGATGAAACACCGCTATCCATTTCCCTTGTAACATTTGGAGGTGTTTCTACAACCAACATCTCAAAATAAAACAACAAATTATTCAATCACAAAAAAGTTACAATAGCGATTTGCATCATGACTTATAATGTATAGATCTAATGAAAAAAATTGAGTACAAGTATTAAACTATATATTTCTGGTAGTTTGATAGGAAGACCACGCATGATGGGGAGAAGAACACATACTCCATTGTGAAGGATGGGAAGACTTACAACCTTTCACCTCTCCTAGTAGAAGAGAAGGAAAAGAATGAAGGGCCTAGTGTTTTGATGGTGGGTGAGAAGGAGTTCATGAAGACCTTGAAGGAAGGACGAGGAAGAGGATTCTTCCTAAATATGAAGCCAAAAAGTGAAGTAGATCTGCCCACAAAAAAGAAGGAAGATGCACCAAAGGAAGTCCAAGAGTTGTTGGAAAGGTACAAGGACATAACAGTGAATGAATTACCTAGTTCCCTACCTCCCATTAGGGATATAAGCCACCATATTGATCTGATTCTAGGGGCTACATTGCTCAATAAGGTTGCATACAAGATGACACCTGCTCAAAATGAGGAGATTGCAAGGCAAGTGCAAGAGTTGATGGATAAAGGGCTAGTGAGGAAGAGTTTGAGCCCATGTTTTGTTCCTATTGTCCAAGCACCAAGGATGGGAATTGGAGGCTTTGCACTGATTTAAGATCTATTAATAGTATCACAATTAGATATAGGTTCTCGATGCCAAGAATGGAGGACCTCATGGATTTCCTATCAGGAGCATCTTACTTTTCCAAGATTGATCTAAAGAGTGGGTACCATCAGATAAAGATCAGAGAGGAGGATGAATGGAAGACAGTTTTTAAGACTAATGAAGGGCTCTATGAGTGGTTGGTGATGCCCTTTGGGTTATCAAATTCCCCTACTACATTTATGTGCCTTATGAATGAGGTATTGAGACCTTTCATTGGAAATTTTGTTGTAGTTTATTTAGATGGCATCCTTGTGTTTAGTAGGTCTAAAGAACATTTGAAGCACCTTGACATGGTACTAAGGAGGTTACAAGAGGAGAAGTTGTTGATCAACATGGAAAAGTGTGAATTCATGAAGGAAGAACTAGTCTACCTTGGTTTTTTCATCTCCAAGGGAAGTTTGAAGATGGATCCTTCAAAGGTGGATGCTATTCTTACTTGGCCAACACCAAAATCCATGGGAGATGTGAGAAGCTTCCATGGACTTGCAAGCTTTTATAGAAAGTTCATCAATAAATTTAGCCAAATTTGTGCACCAATCTTGGACAGCATCAAAGGAGGTAACAAAGGTAAGTTTTCTTAGACCAATGAGGCTGATAAAGGGTTTGAATATCTGAAAATGAGAGTAGCACAACTGCCTATACTTGTGCTCCCTGATTTTGATAAAGTTTTTACCATTGAGTGTGATGCTAGCAATCAAGCAATAGGGGTTGTTTTGAGCCAAGAAGGTAGACCAATTGCATTTTAGAGTGAGAGGCTGAATGAAGCAAAGAGGAAATATTCTTCCTATGATTTGGAATTGTATGCTATGGTCCAAGCCATCAAAAAATGGAGGCACTACTTGTTACCTAGAGAATTTGTTGTTTATACTGATAATCATGCCTTGAGTTTTTTGAATGCACATGACAAACTTAGTCATAGGCACATGAAGTGGGTAGAGTCTTTGCAAGTATATACTTTCACAATAAAGCATAAGGGCCAAGAAAATAAGGTGGTAGATGCTCTTAGTTGAAGGCAACTTGTAGTGCAAGAGATCCAACTCCAAAGAATGGGGATTGAAGCTTTAAAGGATATGTATCATGAAAATTCATATTTCAAGGAGGTATATGATGTTTGTGAGTAGAATTTGAATTCTTTTTATGGTGAATTCTCTAATTTTTTATTATAGAATGGTTTTCTCTTCAAAGGAAGCCAATTGGGTGTGTGTAAATGCTAAATGAGGGAGAATATCATAAAGGAGAAACATAGTGGGAGTCTCAGAGGTCACGTTGGCCTTGACAAGACCTTGGAACAAGTTAGGAGATTTTACTATTGTCCAAAGTTGTAGGTGGATGTGAGAAGGTATTTGGAAGGCTGCATAATATGTCAAAGGGAAAAGAGAACTTCATCAAATGAAGGACTCTATCATCCACTTCCTCATATAGCAGGTCTCTTCTTTAAGGAGGTTGTTAGGATACATGGACTGCCTTTAAGCATTGTTTCAGATGGGATTCAAAATTCATTGGTCACTTTTGGAGGACCTTGTGGAAGAAACTCAAGGCAAAAATTTGTCCTTTAGTTCAGCATACCATCAACAAACGGATGGAAAAACTGAAGTAGTGAATAGATCATTGGGAAACCTCTTAAGATTCCTTACCAAGGAGCATGGATAAGCTTGGGATCTGATTTTACCTCAAGCTGAATTTGCATATAATGACTCCATGAATAGGAGAATTGGTAGAATCCCTTTTGAAGTAGTCTATGGGGTGCACCCTAGAGGGGTTTATGAACTAAGAGATCTATAAGGAGTTGCTAAGAGAAGTGCTCAAGGTGAGGACTTTGTTGTTACAATCTGGGATATTCATCAACAAGTGAAGGAAACCCTTCAAAATAATGTTGAGAAGTATAAGGAAAAGGAATATTTAAAGAAGAGGAATGTCCAATTCAAGGTTGGATACTTGTTGATGGCACACATGAAGAAGGAGAGACTTCCAAAAGGAAAGTATACCAAACTCATGATGAAGAAGATAGGGCCTTGCAAGGTGGTCTACAAGTTTGGCCAAAATGCTTATGAAATACAGCTACCTCATGGGGTGGCAATCTCTCCTATCTTCAACATTTCTGACTTGTATCCTTTCAAAGCTTCTGTGAAAGTAGGTGATGGAGCAGGTACAATAGCAATGGAGGATGAAGATTGGGTGAAGGAACTACCCCCCAACCAACCTATGACTCTTGAATGCATCCTAGACACCAAGGAGACAAAGAAGACTAGAAGGAAGGTTTACAAGGAATACCTAGTCAAATGGAAATGTCTACCTAAAGAGGATGCAACATGGAACTATTGTAAAAGACCTGATCTCAAAGAGGACTTGAGATCTTTTTCTTGCTTGAGAGTATGGTGCAGGAGCACCCATGGGTCTAAGGGACCTAGAATAATTTTTCATATTTTGTTTCTTGATTAATGGATGTAATAAGGTCTTATGGACCATTTCAATTCTTTGTAGTAGGTCTTCTATGTTTTTGGTTGAGTTTATGGTCTTGGTGACCAACTTCTTTGTACAAGAAGGTCTCCATCCTCCTTTGTAAGTCTAGTGCATCTTGGAAAAATAAGAAAAAGGATGCCTTGTTGTATCTAGACACCCAAGGGGAGTCACCTTACTTTTTGAAAAGGTTTTAAATTCCTTTGACACATTTTGTAAGGCTCTTTGTGGTCGAGTTGGTAGAAGTTGCTCACATTGCCTTAACTAGGCAATTAGAAGTCAAAGCATGAGATTAGTTGTTTTTCAATGTCTCTCTTTTCAAAAGACAATTGAAAGAAGTTTGAGGGAGTTTGTAAGACTTCAAACATTCCTCTCTTGGTTGAGGCAAGGTTGATGTTGATTTTTTGAAGAAGTTTCAATAAGAAGTTTGTTGTTTTTCCTGTGTTTTTCTAAAGAATTTGTTGATCCCGTACTTGGTATGGACTGTATGTTCACTTTCATGATCCAAGCCCATAATGGTTGGATAGGAAATTGAATAATATTTCCTTTGGCATTGGAGTGGTGAGATTTCATTGAGTATCAAGGGAGATATTCCAATTTCTCTATCGGGTTGTCTAAAAACCCTTAAAATCAGGGTTTTGGGTGAAAAATGTATATTTCTTCCATTCCCACATTGTAAAATTGCTAAATCTTCGTGGGATGGAAGATATAAGGCTGTAGTATCATTTCCTCAATGTTTTTTAGAACAAAAGGGTCATTTTTGGAAGATGTACATAAATTTTGGCTTGACATCTCTATGTGGCAAGCATAATTGACAAGCAAAAAAAAAGAGCTTTTTCTTGATTTTGAAGAATCTATATAAGAGGCACTTAGTAATGGTGGAAATAGGTGTGGAGAACCTATAGGAGTCTAAATTTGGACTTTGGGGTGAAGGGGAGAGCCTAGATAGTGAAGACCTAGGTGTAGGTCTATGAATTAGGCCTTTTGGAGCAACAGTAGAAAGGGCCATTGTGAGTGATGTTTTGACAGTCAATAGATGAATGGTTTGGGAACCTTGTAGGGGTCCATCTTAGGGGTCTAAATCCATAGGTTTGGTATCTTAATATTATTCCTTGTT
Organism: Sequoia sempervirens; assembly: GCA_007258455.2. Lineage (NCBI taxonomy): Eukaryota > Viridiplantae > Streptophyta > Pinopsida > Cupressales > Cupressaceae > Sequoia > Sequoia sempervirens. The sequence continues at coordinate 16,412,048 of VDFB02358134.1, read as the reverse complement.
TTTTTAATTCTGACTGCCCTACCGAGCAAGGGCTAAAAGCCTTAAGAGAGAGTGAGGTCTAAGTCACCATAGTGATGGGTGTTTGTTGAAACCTAAATGCTAGAGGGTTGTTAAACCTTGTTTTGACTTAATGAGACATGATCCAAATGTTTTCAAGATTTTTGAGTGGTTTTATTTGTGAACCCTATGTGTGTGGGGTTGATCTCTTAAAGAATAGTGGAGTTTAGGACTCATGAGAGTATTTGAGAGAAGCATTCAGTGGAGTGACTTTGCCATTTGTGATTGTGAGTTTTCCTTCCCTGCCACTCTACATCATTTCTAAAGCTTATGGAAGCTATTTCCATGGTGTTTGTGGTGATCGCAAGAGTAATAAGATTTGTAAGTACCTTATGCAATAAACCCTCCTTTGTAGGGCTTGATTTGTGCATATAATAAGCTTAGTCAATGAACATGATGTGAGTAATGTATTGGAAGTCAAATAAAATTATTGAGGTGTAAATGGTTGATTTAGTATCTTGGTCTTGAGGAACTAGTTGGTAAAAGTGAAAATTTGGTGAGCTGTTTAAGGAATTGAAAGATTTAGAGCTCTTTATCAGGTTTTTACTTTGAATTCATATAAATTGATGATGGCAAAGGTGTGTTAGGATCTGATGGATATAGGTTGTAACATGAAAGATTTGCTTTTGGTTATTTTTCCTAGGTAAAGAAAACTGAGTGGAAGGGTGCCTTGGTGAATGATGAAATATTGGATTGTTTAGTGACTCTAATTAGGTGTCTTGTGCATAGATCAATCATTTTTGTTGATAAATAAGATGTTTGAAGATTGAGGATGATAAGAAGAAGTATTGAAATGAGTTGGCTTGTTGTTACCTTGTGGTTTGCAAATGAAACAATGTGATTTTTGATGAAAAGAGAGAAATTTTAGTTTCTTATTCAATTTGATCTTCTCCTGATTCAATTGGGTCAAATGTTGGTGCAGGAGCACCTAGGTCATCAAATACTTTTCAGTTTTGCAAAAGGGGTGAGCATTCAAATTTGTATTCAGTCAATCACAAAAGGTTGTGGAAAAATGATGTAAATAATGTTCAAGGTCATATGAGGTATTATTTGAATATATTTAAGGTTATGGGTAAGTTCTAGGTGGTCAAAGTGGGAAAATGCAAACAATGCAATAATGTAATATTGTTAAAAGTTCTTAAATAGACAAAAACAAGGAAATCAGGCATATTAAGGGTTAAAAGGGGTAGTTTCAACTGATGGAAAGATAGTTATAGAAAATGAAATATCTTTAAAGGGCATGTAAAGATGAGAAAAAATAGAAGTTTGTGTTCTTGTAATTAGATTTTGAAATAAAAATTCCCTGTTTCTGAGTTTGCAACATTACTCTGGATTGTTTTGTTTTCTTGTGTTGGTAATTTAGGAACACCCAAAGTTAAATCATAGTGTGAATTCATGTAAAGAGGAGTTAGTTTCCAATTTAAAGAGTTGGACTTGGTTATTTTTAGGAAAGAAAAGAATAAGAGGCAGTTGTCAGTGCCCGATAGAGTCCTTTTAGAAGCAAATTTGAGAGTCCAATAGGGTTTTTCTTCACTACTCCACCAATGTAGGTCAAGTAAATTGGTGGATTAGGTTAATGCTAGTATTTTTGCATGTTTTGATGATTTTAAGTGTAGGGAAAAGCAAGAATACCATGGTGGAGTTGCTCCTACACTGGAAAATAGAGGATTTTCCTACACAAAGTGATGCTATAGTCATGGGTCATGAATAAATAAAGCTTGCAGAGGCTTGGAAATGATGTAGAAGGCCTTGGAAGACATAAAAAATCATGCTCCAAGTGGTGGCTAGAGAAATAGAGGGTTCCAAGAGTATTTTTCACAAAACCCTCCTTGATTTGTGCTTTTACACCCTATAAATGAGGGTTTTTTGGATCAGAACATTTTCATAGTTTTCAATCCCTATAAATGGTGAAATATTGAGTTATAAGACATTCTTGAAGACTTTTTTGAGGTTTTGAGTGATTTGGAATGGTTTTGAAGGGGTCTCCTTTATAAAATAGGCATAATCTTCTAGCCTAATTTCTTCAGAGGACAATTAGAAATTTGATGATTTTCTTTATGTCAAATGTCTAAGAACTTTGATATGTTGTGATGTGCTAGAAAGTGTTTCTAAATGTGCATTGAGTTTTTTAATAAGATTTGAGATAGGAATGTAGCTACTCAATTCAATGGTTGACAAACCTATTAGAGGAATATGATATTATCTGATCAAAACAAAGATGTTTGTTTAAAAAATGGAAAAGATGATATTAAGTGCTTGGTTACTATCAAACTAATGATATGATTGATGTTACTAAATTTGGTTAAGGTGTATAAGATAGGTTTGGTGACTTTGATGGTTGGATGGATGAGTATTATGAAGCCTTTTGAGCAAATTGGTGATTAACCACAAGATGATAATCAAGATTCAGTTGTAGTAGGAGTTTGTAACCTGTAAATAGAATATTGTAGTAAAACTATGGTGAGTGCAGTGCTTGATAATGGATTGATAATAGTGAGGTATGGTTTAGTTGATTTTTTTCCTTGGTGAATAAATGAAAGGATGAATTGTTCAAGTGTCAATAATCAGGTTTATGTTGTTTTTATGGTGGTTGAGAATGATATGAATCTAATTGATTAAGTTAAAGTTTTCTTTAATATGGTTTTTTCTTTGAATGAGTCAATTGGAATATTGATTAGTGGAATGATGAATGATGGCTTATGGAATGGCTAAGATAATTTGAGTGGATTTTGGTTGAATTAAAAGTAGATTTTTGATGAAATTATATTTGATATTCTCCTAATTCTATTTGGGATTGAAATCCCTTGAAGAAATGATGTTGATGGTGTTTGTTGGATTCTCTGCATCAGATGTACCCTGATGATTGAGTGTTTTGATATGATGCTCTACATCACTAACTGCCTTGTCTATGCTATTGCTTACTATTATGGTTTCATAGATTTTTTCCAAGCATCCATAGTTTGTCATGCTGGTGCACCTCTGCAAGCACATGGCTCCATGTGAAGTAATTGCATCGTACTGCTTATGTTGACTTTCTAAATAGCTATATTATATAGTTGAATTTTTTTCATCTATCAACATCTAGTTATTAGTTATGGAATTTGAAGTAATGCTTTGAGTTTGAATGATGTGTAATGCAACATAACCAACAATATGACTATAAACTACTAAAATATATTAAGTAGAATTCATTAGTTAAGTTCTCTTTATTCTATTACCTTCGTGTACGTTTGAGTGAAACCACTGGCACTAGGAGGTGTTTGCTTGAAATTGCTAATATTAGCCTATTCAACATCCAAAATCACATGTATTAAAATACCATTCGTAAAAGAATGCAATTAACATGTAATAAATTTATAATTGTTTACTAGTTACATACCCCACTGATTGGTGTACTACAAAAATAAGTAGGTGGAGGACCAGTGTATCCAGTCTCAACACTATGACCCTGCAATTTTATTAAAATAATAAAACTAAATTAGTTAATCATGCATTTCAGAATTGAAATTTAATAAATTAAATTCAATGAACATGTTGACTTTTACCCGACTATCAATGCCATATGCATGATGCAAAATGTCAGCCATCCTCTCCATCCCCGTAGCAGCATATGGATCCTGTGTAGTAGCATATGGATCCTATGTAGTAGCATATAAATCTTGTGTAGTAGCCTCCTAAGTACTGGTGGGGTCATATGAACAAGTCGCCCCACAAGATTGACACACATGGTTTCAAAGGCCGCCACTCGAAGACTCCCCTAGATGGCACTGTACAATAGGGCTAGTATGATGGATGACACTCTAGGTCAAAGTTTTGATCACCTACAATGTCTCTACATCGGCACTTTCCTTTGAAACGACAAGTATAACCATGTGCTCATGAGGGGGCCTAGTGAGAGGTCATCTCCCTTGTCACGTAGGATCCGGCTATTCACCCTGCCTATCTTGAGCCGACCCCCCACCTCTCCCCTAGAACTCCCTCATATAAAAATAATTTGGCATTTGGTTCAATACGAACTCACTGTATAGTTTCCTAAGAAAATATTGGGGGACTTCACAATTGTTGCACAGTGGGTAATCAAAGACCAAGTACCACTTATCATAAAAATTGTTCCTAATCTCTTGGTGGTGGCACCAATGAATAGGAAACCTCTTCACATTGAGGCTAATATTTTGATTTTTTTTAGGGTCAATGAATAAAGAGCACAAATCACCTTTAGTAATTTTTAAATCTTTTACTTGTTTATATGATAGTTTATCTACATAATATTCCCTAGATGCCTGCCTCCTATCTTGCCATCTCGTTATTTGTTGGGTTATTGAATCTACATTTTTTAACATCTCTTTCATTGAATTTTCTAGTGTCATTTTTTTTGTGGTTGAAGCATTTGGATCACTCAACCTACTGATAAGATCCTCAATTTTTTTTTGTTGTTTTCAATTTCACTCTTCAAATTTTTTTGAGTGTCAGGAGGGTGTTGAGTGATTGGTGGGAGGGTTGATTTTGTTGAGGAGGATTTTCCTATTCTTCTTGTTGAGGATTTTCAAGATTTGCAAGATTATTTGCATCTCCTACAAATTAAAAAAAAAAACCAAATCTAACCTAAAACAAACAAAATAAACTTGAAACTAATAAATTCAAAACAAATAGCAAACAATACTTACCTCCTGCACCTCTTTGTTGTCATGGTGCCATCTTTGCAAACGAAAAGCAACTATTGTTGATGAATTTTGTAGAATTCCTCCTCCTAGAATGCGAGTGAAAATATGAGGGTTTTTGGTCATGGGAAGAGTAAAAAAATAGCAAGAGAAAATGAATAGCTTTCACTTTTTTTTTCTTTCAAAATGACATAACACGAGCACGTTATAACACACTCGCATTATGCCATTTTCAATATTTTTTTGAAGTTGGCCACAAAAGTGTAACCCAACTTGATGCACTCACCCGACTGTTGGTTGATATGGTGGAGACAACTATTACAGAGGACTTAGGTCATCTGATATCAGATGATGTGCATATATGTGTGCATGTGCATGTTTCAATTTTTTTAATTATTTTTTAAATTTTAGTTTTAACTAGATATTCATGTATTAATATATATGTATATATATTGTAGGTGGACATACCTCATGTCACTCCTAGCCTTGGTCCATATCGTGTACATCGACGTGACTCTGTGGATGATTCTGCTACCAGTGGACATGTGAGTTTTAAATTTTTATATATACACATGTGTATATGTACATGCATATGTATGTACAAATCTAGATAGATATTTAAAAATACAAGTACATTCTTAAAAATAACTTTCATAAAATTTATTTAATATATTATATGTATTTAACACATTGTGTACACAATTTTATCTGCAGGGTTCGACACATCCATCAAAGCAGGGTTCTCATTCAAATGGTCGTTTGACTAGGAGTCGACATTCATATTAGGCCCTGCACTAGATTTATGATCTTTACTACATGTATTTTCTTATATGATGATCTCTAACTTAAATTTTCTTATATGATATATATTTTATCTCTAACATACATTTTCTTATTTGATGACCTTTTTGCTTATAACATGTTTATGTTTATCCATTGAATCTATTTACATGTATGTATGTGTTTGCTTATGTTTAAATTTTTATATGACATATACATTTGCTTATATTCAATATACATACATTTTCTTCTTTGATGATCTCTAACTTACATTTGCTTATATGATATGCATTTGATCTCTAACATACATTTTCTTATTTTATGACCTCTTTTCTTATAACATACATTCTATTTATACATTGAATCTATTTACATGTATGTATGTGTTTTCTTATGTTTACATTTTTATATGATATACACACATTTGCTTATATTCAATATACATACATTTTCTTATTTGATGATCTCTAACTTAAATTTTCTTATATGATATACATTTGGTCTCTAGTAGAATTTCAGGAGAAGACTTTCATTTTAGCCAAAAATCAATAATGCACATTGAAATAAGTTTATTGACATTGAACCCACAAAAAAATACCATCAAAATGGCCCCAAATGTTATTATAGAATCCCCTAGAGTTGTGAAACTTTATGTTAGTTCATTTGATCACATCCCATTTGATCCTATATTCCCAAATATAATGAAATGAATGCCACTTTATAATTAAGTTCATTCATATTGATCACAATAAATATTTTGCACACACACACCTTGAATTTTATAGTAAGTAGTAAAAAATTATAAAATAAATGACTCCCGAGCAAGTAAACTAATGATACTTTATAAATGGGTGTATTTACAAGCCTATTTATTAATGTGCATGTTCTTCTAGTTTTAAAATTTGATAAAAATGATGAAATAAAAATATTGATACAAAATAAGAACAAATAAAGTGCATCACTTTGTGGTACACAAAATTCCTATTTTTAAAAAAGACTTAAGCAACTTGAACCATTGAGGAGTTGAGAAGAAAATATAATTATAAAGAAGAGATAAGAACATTCCTTTTATAATTATATCATCCTTCAAACACTTTCCCTCTAAGTTATAAAATTTTATGTTAAATTATTTCATAAATAATCTCTTAATCTACGCCATTATTTAACATGATCATGCTTTCCTACAACTGGATATAAAATTATAGATTTTTAAATAAATTTGATGCATAATTTGCTAGTTTCAACTTAGGATAGGAAAATTTTATTCTTTGAAACATTAAGAAAAGTCAATTCAAATTATACCTCTATGTGCTCAAATCATTGTTCTACCCTCTCTACATCTCCTACAAATGAAAATATCTCAACTATTGATTTAGAACCATCAAGGTGTGTTTGGTTAACTAGAATGACCATGGAAACTTTCCTCTACTATATATTGGGTAGTTCCCTTACTTTGCAATGAGCATAACTTATCTAAGAGACACTTTAGTAAGTGCTATGTTATCTCATTGGTTGAGATAATCTTGCAGCTTTAGTATCAAGGTTGAGGAATATTATCTTTTTGACAAGGAACAAAATTCTAAAATTACTCTATGTTGCATACCTATACATTAAATAACAACTCCACAATGAAATAACTTGTTTGATTACCACTTGATTCGTTTAAACTAGGATAGTTATTCCATACACTAGAATGCATTTTAATTTTAATTTTTTTCCCATATGCATATAAATACAAGCTTATTTTTTATTATTCCATATCAAATTGCAAGATTAATTCACATTTATATCACTTGGAGCATAGATTTTGGAGAAGATATTTTTGTACATTTATTTAGGAGGCAAATATTAGAGAAGACAATTTTTCATTTTTATCAATCAAGGAAAATTTTGGAGGAGAATTTAACTAAGTTGGTAGAGGATTTTTTTTGAATCGTCTTTAACTTGAAGACGAAAATGGGACAACAAAGAAAATGAAAAAACATGTCTCAACAAAAATTGTCAAAAGAAGAAGAACAAAAGAGGCATGAACAAAACTTGGAAAATTATCATAGAAAGAAACAAGGTACATGCTTGTTTCTTCTCTCTCTCTCAAGTGTGTGTTTAGGACTTTTATTAACACCTCATTTTTTTTTCCTTATAAATATATTTTCAACAATGAAAACCATGTTAGATTTAACTTGGAAAATTTAATACTAAAAAATAGTCATCTTGCATAGACATTACCTAAATTCCTTATCATCCATTTCCAATTGATTTTGTTCCATGGAATTATTAAGCTCAAGAATATTTGATTTTATTTGTTTCAACTCTACTTAAATAGCTCATAGTCTCTCACTTTCTTTTCTTGCATGTAAATTCAAACAACAAGTAGAAAATTCTCAAGCTGAAGTTGAGCCAAATCTAGATATTGGATCAAAATAATCCATGAAAGAACACATGGACCTTGATGATAGGGAGGAGACCCAAGCTCAAACAATTCTTATTAGAGAGGGATCAACATCACTTCCTTCTACTGGTATGGATGAGCATATAAAACTGGCTGAAACTTCTCACTTATAGCATCATGTCTTATCACTTTGTTTGCTTGTATACATAAACTTCACTTATATAGCATCATCTCTCACTTTCTTTGCAAAATATTTTGTGGCATGTAGAAAGGGATCAACAAGCAGGAAGTTCTCATGCTAAGGTTGAGCAAAATCTAGATATTGGATCAAATGAATCCTTTGAAGAACACATGGACCTTAAAGATAGGGAGGAGGCCCAAGTTCAAACAATGCACACTGGAGAGGGGTTAGGACTTCTATTGGTTTGGATGAGCATATAAAACTAGTTGAAAAGGTGAGGATACAAATTTCTTATAGAAATTTAGATCATTTACTTGAAATGGATATGGAGAAACTAAAATGTTATGTCGACCAGCTTGCAAATAAGAGAAAAAGGTCAAGGAATAATTATGTAAATGGAATAATCAATGATCATTTCAATCATCTTGAAACACTTGAAAAAACCCAATTTTTATCACATTTACTTCTTTGTAATGAGCTGAAAGAGTCATTACAATTGTTGGGTGTATATTCAACATCAAATAAGAAGAAACGCATGGCATTACAAAAAGATATTGTTCAAAATGTTAAAAAGGGTTTAGATTCCATTGGGAAAGGATCTCAATCAGTGGATAAGGCCACTACAAGAAGGGTGATGTTGACATCTATTATAAATCAAGATATAGCAAGAAAAAGAAAAAAATTTGCACTTTCAGCTGAAATTGGTTATAGTAGAACCACACTAAAAAAATATTAGAAAAAGAGAAAGCTTTTGGATGAGAGTTCAAAAGGAAATTCGAAAATTATGTATAGAGCTCCCCATTCTAACAAGATTGAAGATGTTGTTAGGAACTTGATTTCAAGTTTTTGGCATGATCAGACTCGTCCATCATCAAATACTAGAGATGTTATGAGACATAGGATTGGGCCTAGTATTTATGAAAATCATATTAAACATTGGCTAGACATAACACAACTTGAGATGTATATGAATTTTTTTTTAAATGTATCCTCATATAAAGATTGGGAAAACAATATTTGAAAGGTTAAAGTCATATTATGTGAAGATAAACAAGTTTTTTGAAACTTGTTGTCGTTATCATATTGAATTTGATCTCTACTATCAGGTGTTTCAAAAGATGAGAGAAGAAAGTTGTGGTTTTCAAAATGCACCTCCTAAATAGGTAAGTTTGTTCATAAAGGCTATGTTATGTGATCATGAAAAAGGACCTCAAATAAACTGCATAAAAGGAATTTGTGAAACATGGAAATTTGGCTAAATTTCCTTCAAGAAATGAAGATACTGACCTAACAAAGACAATAAATTGCAAGAAGTACTATTTTTAGAGAGTTTATTTGTTTCAATTTGATTAGATTTTTAATGGAAATCTCTAATGTAATGTTTCATTGATTGTGTGGTTTATTACTTATTCACATATTTTACTCACATAGGTACAAGTATGTAAAGTTTGAAACAAATTTTTGGAAAAAATCCACAAGGTTAAACTATGTAGAAGAGGAGATTCCTATTGGAAAACTTATAGAAGATTTTCAAAAATTGATACAACCATACATACAACATTCCTTTTTTGCTAAGTAGCAAGCACAACAATTCCAAACATTGAGAGATACTTTCCCACTTGGAACAGTTCTATCAATAGTTGAATTTACATAAAATTACTCTTTTATACATCAAAAGGAGATTCAATTAGAATATTACTTTTCAAAGTAGATCACTATTATGGTTCATGTGTGTTATCGACATAGACAATCAAAATTAGATGGTGTTAAGAGTACAGATGAGGAATGGGCCATTAAGAAAGAATATCATTTTATATTAGTGATGATAAAGAGCATGACACACTTTTTGTACAACATTGCTTCATAATTTTTTTTGAGAATTTGAGAAATAGGGGTGTAAAATTTGAAAAGCATTTTGTATGGTCAAATTGATGTGCAGCACAATTCAAATCTTCACGGCCATTCTATGCACTTTCTAGACATCATAAAAACTAAAAAAATACCACATGTTTGGAGTTTTTTTGAGAGTGGGCATGGAAAGGGTGAGCATGATGGAGTAGGAGCTTGCATCAAATGAGCTTTACGAAAGCATAAAATGAGTTATTCAAAAGATTGTATAAACAATGCATATTTAATGTTGTTGAATGGTGTAAGAAACACTTTGCATCAAATGTGGTCAACACATCTTCGAGAACAAGTTGACACACATAGAGTGTTTTGGGAGATATCAGGTATGTATAAATTATATTTTCAAAAATTTGAACTTATTTAAATTTAAAATATATATATATACACATGTTTGTTCACATAAGTTTATTGTTGTACATGTATCTAGGTGTGGACAAAATATCAATGCATGGATGAAAGAGGGTAGAAAAAAAAAAGATATTTGCATTGTGTTATGAATTCAGATAGTCGCAATGGATGGACAATATACACAAGGGATTACTCTTGTTTTTGCACTGAGTGCATTGCGGGAAAATCCGATCATGCATGTAACAACCAAAAACTTGGATATGTTGTTAAATGGGATACGGTGCCACTAGTTGTTTTAGAAACATATGATGAAAATGAGGAAGAAATATTTGAATACATTCTTTTGATTTCAATTAATTATGACCATATTTCAGGATTGGTTAGGAAAGGTACATGTGTAAGTTTTCAATAATTTAAATATTATATGTATAGTTAATGATCTTTAAAGTCTAGAGACATTTCTAATTTTTTTAGAATTTTTTTGTGTAAATTTGGTGTACAAGAGATGTTTTGCAGTCATAGTAGAGCCTAGAAACATAGAGTGTTAGCTATTATTTATTGTGTTGCACAAAAGAGTGGAATAATCTAACACAACCTGAAACAAGTGATGGAATGTTATTTCCCATAGGTGAGTTTGAATTTAAAATTATATATGCATTGTGTTCACATGTGCACATTACATTATAAACATTAAATATATATTGTACAAACCTTGAGCATGAAAAACTTTGTACACATTCACATGTCTTGCCTCAGGTTCATGTTTACCATGTATTTTGTTGTAGTGCAAGGGATATATCTAAAACAAGTCAAATTTGTTCAACATGGGATTCATTTTGTTGACTATCATCCTAATAACAAGGTATATCAATATAGTCAATTAATAATTGCTACCACCCTACATCTTCATGCAGTTCCACATGCACGTGGCTGAAAAAAATAGAAACTAGATAGTGATGATCATCAAAAAAATTACATTTTATTGAAGAGAAAGTTGAAACAAAATGTTTGAGTTAGATTATATCCATGATTTTCAAGTTCACTTGTAACCCTATACATGTTCAAGTGAGAACTTATAGTAACTTGTACATAGTTGTAAATCATTTTGCATAAATTCCAATTATATGTACATATTTGTTCCATGGAATTCTTAAGTTCAAGAATCTTTGATTTCATTTGAAAGTTCAAAGTTACACTTATAACATCATCTCTCACTTTTTTTTCTTGCATGTAAACCCATATATATGTTTTCAATACTTATTTGAAACCTACTGAAATTTTTTAAAATTATTTTTCCTAAATTACAATTTGTAGACACCTAAAAATGACCTAGGCCTGCAAGTTTCATTTTTACCACTTTCGTCCTAACATAATTATGACATTTAAATATGTCCTTGTTCCACATTCGACTATTGATTAAATAATTCATAATTATTTAATTAATTCATGTCCTTTTATTCTTCATGATTATTAAATAAATAAATTTTATTTATTTATTAAATACATCATTAATTGTCTAAGTCTTCCTTTAATTAAATAAATTTCTTAATTTATTTAATTCCCCTTTGTCATTTATTTCTTCTTGATTATTAAATAAATAAATAAATTTATTTATTTAATACGTCACTAACTATCTTAATTAAATAAATGGATTAATTTATTTAATTAATTAGTCTTATCTGCTAAATTAAATAATTAAATTTAATTATTTAATTGCTAATTAATATTCTTCTCATTTTAAGTAAATTAAATTATTTAAAATGTCATGGCAATCTTAACTGTCAGTCCTTTTTGATAAATAATCTGAAAAAGATTATTTATTCTCTCAAAATCCATAATTTAAATTAATTTAATTCAAATTGGTAACTAATCTTCCAAAAATCAAGCAATCGGGCAGATTCTTGATTTTCCAAATATGATCTTCAGTCCAAATCTTATCCTCTTGATTTTTCGAATCTGGCAAATCAGGCAATCTTATCTTCTTGATTTTTCAAAAATCTTTATTTTCTAATTAATTTGTCTCATTTATTCTCCACCGTCGATCTGTTTATCTGAGACATTTTCTTGACCGTCCGATTAATGATTTTGCCCTAACCCTAATTAGGGATTCTTAGGTTTAATCCGGACCGCTCATTTTAGGTTCTCATCATCAATTAATCTCGTTCGTCCATTCGAAATGGCATTTTCTATAAAATGCCATCTTCTTCTCACTTTTCAAAAACACATGCACATGCTGATATTTTGCATAGTTATTATAGGCATTTATTTTCACACTTAGTTTGTCATAGTAAATTTCATTATTTATTATTATAGTCATTTGATCAATTTTGGCATTTGTTTTAGGCATAGGCATTGTCAATCATTGGCAATAGACATAGGCATTTAGACATAGAAAATCCTTCAAAGCTTGTTGTAGGACTTAGGCATTTTCAGATTGCTCAAACAAAGAATCTGAGGGCAGCATTATCCAGCAAGTAAGAAGGTGCTACAAAAAAGAATCATGGAGACTTCGACGATCAGGTATAATCGTTCTTTTATGTATTTCCATTGTATTTTGTAGCTACTTTGGGTTTTTATCATTTTTCTTTCAATTTAATTGATCTGATCTAATACCTAGAAATTACCCTCAGTTACATTGGTGAATCCTAACTAGACTTTTGAGTTGGAAAAAAAATCTCACAAAAAAGGACAATGACTAAAAGGGGGTTTGATAACTTAGTCCAAGAGGGCCTAATTTTGAAAACACTGACTTTGCTAAGTGTGCTTAAGATTTGCCTAATCCTAAGTATGCAAAATGTGAACCTAGGGACAGTGTAGTGTTTGAATGCATGCAACTAAAGGAATGAGGTATGAAACCTATGGTGACTAATGCAAACTAATGGTCAAGACTTTGAGCAATATCAAGTTTGGTTTCTGACAGAATCTTCTTGGTGACAGTGTTTGACAAATGGTTGACAATTTGAAGACCTCAGGTTTTGACTATAAAGTTTAAACTTTTGACAAGCAAATGCGTCATAGTTTAGCAAATGCAGTTCCATTTTGCAATTGCGGCTTTTGGACTATCAAATGCGACTTGATTTATCAGATGTGTCGCGACACCTACAAATGCAGCGTTCTAAATGACAAATGCAGTTTAACAAAGCAATTGCGTTGCAGAAAACCACTTGCGGTTTGACAGATGACAGTTTTGTTTCAAAATGATTCTCTTGTTGTTTTGATGGAAATTTTGATCTATTTGATGAATGTTTTGTTTCGAACTATGGTAAAACCATAATACACTTGACAAACATAGTGTTTTAAGAGTAACCAAATACACATCAGATAAGCACGATCCTAGGTTAGGCCATGACAATATTCGCTAGATTCCACGCGGGTTTCCCCAACCACATATCTGTAGCGTGTGAATTTAGTAGCTTGGCTGCACAGGCTCCCTCTTATAGTGCACTCTCTTCTCAGGCCAACCAAGCTTCCAACCCCCATGAAACTCCCATGGTAAGCTAATCACCTCTACTACAAACTGCGAAAGTGTGGATGCCTTCACACCGACCGGTGTTGCGCTAGCAAATAGAAGGATTTTGGCTTACTACACAAGATTTTTTAGTTAGGGACCCCCGTTCGAGTGGCCATACATGGGGCAAGAGATTAATCACCATTAAGGTGGCACTCCAGCCTGAAGAGGTTAAGCTCAACAGGGTTTAAGGGAGTACAACTCCGTCCATATGACACATCTGCACAAGCAACCTTAGGTTTTCCCTTAAGGTTTACATTTATATACCAGTTGGGGGTAGCTTGGATTTAGCTCCATTTCCGGTTTGAGTCGTGTTGGGGTGATGAAATCCCTAGGCAGGCCCAATTTCTAGAGTTGGTAACCGTTTCTCTTGCACCCAAGATCGCCTGAAAGCGCAAGGGGAGAGGATACTCCGATATACCAAGTCAGGGTAATAACAAAAAAGAATGGGTCTGGTTTTATGATCACAAGGTTTTCACCAAGTGAGAGCATACTCACCTACCATTCCGCAAGCACAATCAATCAAAGAAGACATGTGTTCTTTTTATATGCACCAAAATCAAATGTTTGCTAATCTACGAAAAACAAGCACAAAGTTTGTTTATTCCTTCTTTGACATTTGAATATGCAAACAATGAATTAGTAGTCTCTTTAAGCAATGGTCTTCGACACACGAATGGGGATCGCCACACGCTACAAGAGAAGATTAGTAACACAAAAAAAATCCAATCTAGCTAACATGCAAGAATGAAAAACTAGAAAAAAATAGAAAACCAAAAAACCAGAAACCAGAAAAAACCCAAAAATCCGAGAATCAGAATGTCAAAACTGAAAGAAAAATTTTACCAGTCAGATGTGACGCGGCAAAGAAAATGCATCGTTCGAGTCTTCAAATGCGGCACGCCAGATCAGATTCGTCGTTCTGACTATTAGTTGCAGCTTGTCAGGGCGATTGCGGCTCTTCTGTCGGCAGATGCGTCAGGACGCATCAAATGTGTCATGATGTTTTTTAAAAAAAATACTTGCATCGATCTGTACCTGTACCTACAAAACAAGAGAAAACAACAAAAAAGCATACAGAAATGAGAAAACGGAGTCGGGTTCACCAATGTAACTGAGGGTAATTTCTAGTTATTAGATCAAATCAATTAAATTGAAAGAAAAATGATAAAAATGACAAAGTGAGTTTAAGGTACATACCGCCAACTCTGAGCTCTCAAGTTTCGCAAGGTAAATAGGAAAAGTGAATTGACTTTAACCCCTTTGTCAACCTTTTTATAAGGTCAAAATGACATTTTTCAAACAAGGTCAATACTGGAGGCTCATTTGGACACCTTTGACTTCCTCCTAAGTTGCTTTAAATAGGTCAAAATCCAAAACTGACTGTGCCATTATTTTTCTGGTAATTAAATTAATTTATTGGGACCCTTTGCAAATTTTTCTGTCGCCGGGCCAAAATTTGAAAATTTCTCGAGGGGGCAATGATACTCCGTACCTTCGCTGGGGCATATTTTTGACTTACTTTCTTTGTCACAACGCGACATGCTACATTATGACAAAGAGGGGCAAAATGTAGACACCTAAAAATGACCTAGGCCTACAAGCTTCATTTTTACCACTTTCATCCTAACATAATTATGACATTTAATTATGTCCTTGGTCCACATTCCCCTTTGTCATTTATTTCTTCTTGATTATTAAATAAATAAATAAATTTATTTATTTAATACATCACTAACTGTCTTAATTAAATAAATGGATTAATTTATTTAATTAATTAGTCTTATCTGCTAAATTAAATAATTAAATTTAATTATTTAATTGCTAATTAATATTCTTCTCATTTTAAATAAATTAAATTATTTAAAATGTCATGTCAATCTCAACTGTCAGTCCTTTTTGATAAATAATCTGAAAAAGATTATTTATTATCTCTCAAAATCCATAATTTGAATTAATTTAATTCAAATTGGTAACTAATCTTTCAAAAATCAAGCAATCGGGTAGATTCTTAATTTTCCAAATCTGATCTTCAGTCCAAATCTTATCCTCTTGATTTTTCAAATCTGGCAAATCAAGCAATCTTATCTTCTTGATTTTTTGAAAATCTTTATTTTCTAATTAATTTGTCTCATTTATTCTCCACCGTCGATCTATTTATTTGAGACATTTTCTTGACCGTCCGATTAATTATTTTGCCCTAACCCTAATTAGGGATTCTCAGGTTTAATCTGGACCACTCATTTTAGGTTATCATCATCAATTAATCTTGTCCATTCATTCGAAATGGAATTTTCTATAAAATGCCATCTTCTTCTCACTTTTCAAAAACACACGCACATGCTAACATTTTGCATAGTTATTATAGGCATTTATTTTCACACTTAGTTTGTCATAGGCAATTTCATTATTTATTATTATAGTCATTTGATCAATTTTGGCATTTGTTTTAGGCATAGGCATTGTCAATCATTGGAAATAGACATAGGCATTTAGACATAGAAAATCCTTCAAAGCTTGTTGTAGGACTTAGGCATTTTCAGATTGCTCGAACAAAGAATCTGAGGGCAGCATTATCCAGCAAGTAAGAAGGTGCTACAAAAATGAATCATGGAGACTTCGGCGATTAGGTATAATCGTTCTTTTATGTATTTCCATTGTATTTTGTAGCTACTTTGGGTTTTTATCATTTTGCTTTCAATTTAATTGATCTGATGTAATACCTAGATATTACCCTCAATTACACAATTATATACAACTTATATTTGTTCCATAGAATTCTTAAGTTCAAGAATCTTATATACAATTATATACAACTTATATTTGTTCCATGGAATTCTTAAGTTCAAGAATCTTATATACAATTATATACAACTTATATTTGTTCCATGGAATTGTTCCATGGGCAATTATGTGTTTTAAAACTAAGTAATATCAATGCAAATAAAAAAATAAAGTTTTCATCAATTTAATTGACCAAAAAACTCGCATTTATGGAAATAGAATGTTCCCATCTAGTTTCCAAATAAATATTTATATGACTTCTATATGACCCCCTCTCTCCCTTCTACCCTTAACCATTAAACCCTAAACCCTTGTTCCCTCTACCCTCTATCTCTCTCCCACTCCCCCTTCTCTCTCTCTCAAGTCTCTCCCTCCTACCCCCTCTCCCTCTCTCAAGTCTCTCTCTCTCACTCACTCACTCCTATCCCTCTCCCCTCTACCCTTAAGCCTTAAACCCTTAAACCCTTAAACGTTAAAACCCTCTATTCTCTACCCTCTACCCTTACACCCTTACACTTGTACCTTCTACCCTTAACCCTTAACCCTTAAACCCTCTACCCTCTACCCTTAATCCTATACCCTCTATCTCCCTCCCACTCCATCCCTCTCTCTCTTTCAAGTCTCTCCCTCCTACCCCCTCTCCCTCTCTCAGGTTTCTCTCTCTCTCACTCACTCCCTTTATCTCTCTCCCCTCTACCCTTAACCCTAAACCCTAAACCCTTAAACCTCTCCCTCTCTCTCTCTCTCTCAATTCCCTCCCTCCTACCCCCTCTCCCTTTCTCTCAAGTCTCTCCCTCTCACTCACTCACTCCTATCTCAAGATCCCCTCTACCCTCTATCTCTCTCCCACTCCCTCCCTATCTCTCTCTCAAGTATCTCCCTCCTACCCCCTCTTCCTCTCATAAGTCTCTTTGTCACTCACTCACCCCCTCTATCTCTCTCCCCTCTACCCTTAAACATCTACCCTTTATCTCTCTCCCACTCTCTCTCTCAAGTCTCTCCCTCCTACCCTCTCCCTCTCTCAGGTCTCTCTCTCTCTCACTCACTCACTCCTTCTATCTCGAGCTCCCCTCTACCCTCTACCCTTAACCACCCTAAATGGGTCTTAAACCCTATACCCTCTATCTCTCTCCGACTCCCTCCCTCTCTCTCTCTCAGATGCCTCCTCCTACCCCTCTCCCTCTCTCCATATACCCTTAACCCTTACACCTAAACCCTTGTACCCTCTACCCTTTATCTCTCCACTTCCCTCTCTCTCAAGTCTCTCCTCCTACCTCCTCTCCCTCTCCCTCTACCCTTAACCCTTAAACCCTGAACCCTTGTGCCCTATATCCTCTATCTCTCTCCCACTCTCTCTCTCTCTCTCTCTCTCTCTCTCTCTCTCTCTCTCTCTCTCTCTCTCTCTCTCTCTCTCTCAAGTCTCTCCCTCCTACCCACTCTCCCTATCTCAAATCTATCTCTCTCACCCACTCCTATCTTTCTCCCCTCTACCCTCTACCCTCTAGCCTTAACCCTTAAACCATTAAACCCTAAAACCCTTTATCCCCTATCCTCTACCCTTACACCCTTAAAACCTATACCCTTTACCCTAAACCCCAAACCCTTAAACCCTCTACACTTAACCCTATACCCTTTATCTCTCTCCCACTCCCTCCCTATCTCTCTCTCAATTCTCCTCCTACCCCTCTCCCTCTCTTAGGTCTCTCTCTCTCACTTACTCCCTCTATCTCTCTCCCTCTACCCTTAATCCTCTCTCTCCCTTTCTTCTCTCTCTCTATCTCCCCCACTCTCTATCTCTCCCCATCTCTCTCCCTCCATCACTCCCTCCCTATCCCCCTATCTATCTCTCTATCTCTACCTCTCTCTCCCTTTCTCTTCCCATATATCTCTATCTCCCCCTACTTCTTTCTCCCTTTCTCTATCTTCCCTTATTTCTCTCTCCCTCTCACCATCTCTATTTAGCTATCTCTAATTCTCTTTATTTTTCAATCTCTTCGTCTCTCTCTCCATATCCTGATATTTTACCTATTGGTTTTTTCTCATCCCCATCGTTCACAACATGTCATTCATTAATTGGTTATCATAAAACTCTAAAATGATATTTACGATTCATATGTCAAAGTCTTGTTTGTTGATGACCTTTCTTAATCAATTGCATATTTTAATTATACGACAAACATGCACTACCTTATTATTGATGAGGGAAAATAATATTTGAAAAATATTATGTTTAAACTAAGCATTTTATATTTAATCTAAATATTTTATTTTTATAAATTATAATATATTAAATTATTTTTATTTTAAATTTTGTTTATTTATAATTTTATATTTATTTACACAATATATTTTTTAATGTATTTAATTCAAAAGTATATATTGATATTATAATATTTATTGTAATTATTTATAATATATAAGTATATAGTATATTATTTATAATTATTAATAATATATATATGATATATATATTATTAAAACTATTATATAGATATATTTTATATTATAGAGATTAAAAAGTATATAATTAATATTATATATTATAAAATAAAACTATTGGAAACATGGAATTTTTTTTAAAAAAAATGGATTCATGGCAGGGGGTTCGAGCAGACATCGGTTAAGAGTCTGCTCAAACTAACCTACCAATCTATTTTTTATATTATTTTGAAATGGTTTGAGTGAACTAGGGTTTGACTAAACCCATATTCGATTGAACATATTTTTGAGGTTTGCGTGAACACTAGTTCGCTCGAACCAGCCTTTTCCCCCCTTCTCCCCACAGGCACTAAAAATGTCCAAAATTTTTCTCTTTGAAGCTCGATTTGAGGATGAAAATGGAGGATACATCACAAACCCAATTAGAATCAAGTAGTCCTCATAATGAGCTATCCAACAAATATATTTTTAATATATTTTGGTTTTATTACCTATTTGTTTTTTTAGTTTTATTAAACATAGGTTTTTCACCAAAAATGAAGCTCTTTGTTCTACACATGTGGAAAAATAGAAGATTATCAAAAACAAATTGAAAAATATGAGTGCACCGAATATAGAATTCCTTGATCCAACAAAAAAAAAATTGATGCATACAAAAAAGTTACATGTTATACGGTTCGCTTATGTCTGAATTACAATTGGTTTGAATTCAAAACTTGCTTAAGGAAAAAATATTCAATAAAAAACTATCTAACCTAGTGGAAGCACTAGATATCAGAGTTACAAATCTAATTTCAAAAGAATTAGAATTTTATCCTTCATGGAAAAAAATTTATGCATTATACGGTGAGCATCAGTTCTTAAAAATGTTGTTATTTGAAAAAAAATAGTTTTTGAGGGAGATGGAGAATGAAGTGCAATTTGATTCCAATTTTTTTGAAAATGTTATATTTAGAATCTACAAACAAAATGTCACGAAACTCTAGTTTGCATCATCTTCAAATTCCTCACAGTTTAGCCGCTATAGGTGCCCAAAAGTGAAGTTCTAGTTAGAAAAAATTATTTCAATGTCCAGTTTGACCAAAAATTATAAACCACTATTGTGGGATCACCCACTCACCTCCTCTACTAATCACTGAAAATCTATTGAATAAAATTTTTATCACCACCTTTGTTCTATATAAGAGTTTGATTTGGTGACACATTTTTCTTGTCATTGTTTTCCTTTCATTGAAAGACTCAATTTATTCAATGAATGATGCCTAGTTGGTAGAGTGTTACACAGAGACAACTCGCTCCTCTAAGCTTTGGAAATGTGCAGGATCATCATGGAAAAAATAGGCCCTTAAGTGGCAATGAAAATTTAGAAAAATCAGAGTTAGGCAACTTGACATAAAAATTTGAATAAGTTATCTATATTATTTCAAAAATATGTAAGAATAGAATCTGTGGAAAATTGAATGTAGTTTCTAAACTACTAAGTTTTTTTTTTTAAGTCTATTTGGTGAAAATTTGAAATTTCAATGCAGTAGTAATTAAATTTCAGGGAAAAAATAAGAAGTAGGTTTTTGTCTGACCACCCTAACCACAATAAAATGATAATATTTTTTTAATAAGATTTTAGATATAAGTAGCGGACTCATGTCTAGATGTGACACATATTTTTTTGTTATTTTTTTCCAAGTAAATAATTAATTATGAATTTTTTATTACAACTTTTAAAAAATATAAAAACTTGTATGTCTGACCACCTTAACTTGGTCAAAACTTGATGAATTTATTTATTTATTTTTAATCCTATAGTATGTGAAGCATAGAATGTGACACATATTTTGGATTCAAAAAATATGATACTGTTTGAAAGTTATAGATGTTTTTCAATCAACCTATCAATCAAGACTTTAGTCATAATTCTAATAGAAAATGAATAATAATTATTTACTAAATTCAAAGTAAAGAATAATTTATATTGGTGGAAAGTTGAGAGTCTCCTCTACAAACCCTTTTCGTTTCAACAATTTTGGCTAAAAATAAAGTCGTCAACCACATGGACGAAGTCTAGAAAAACAAGGTTGAGTTGTCAAACACATTTTTTGCGTTGACTTCTTAGGATTGGCATGTCCAAGCCAAATACCAAAGCAAGCCCGAGGCTAATCCCTAGGCAATAAATTCTTTGTTAGAAATATCAAATATCCATTTCAAATAAGATATCCATCTCAAATTGGATATCTGTTTTGAATCAGATATCCATTTTGAATCGGATATCCGATTTGGTTGATATATGATTTTAAAAAATGTTTCACTTTATAATATATGATTTAAAAAATGCAATAAATATTTTATAGTTTATTTTAATATATCTAGTTTAGAATATACAATATAGTTTATAATTTAATATATAATATACTATATTATTATGTATAATATTTAAATATTATTTCTATATTTTAGTTAATGTATATATATATATATATATTACTAATAGATAAAATATTATATAACTAATTAATATTACTAACATATAAAATATTTAAATATTATCTCTTTCCCTCTCTCTCTCTCATATCTCCCTCCCTCTCCCTCTCTCAAGGAACTCTCTCTCTCACTCACTCCTATTCTTCTAGCTATCCTACCTAAACCTTAAACTTTAAACCCGGACCCTGAAATATTTCGACGCGATGATTATCTCGCCCTCTCTTCCCTGAACGAATACTGGCAAATCGATTTGTCGATTGATTTTGATTTGATCCTCTGATCCTGATTTCTGATCTGAAAGAAAGATTTTGGACTGATTGCCTGATCGAGTCTGACGGATTTTGAGTCGCGATTTTGATTTTGATTTCCGGATCTGGATTGATTTTTGATGACTTTTACCGACCCCGGACCTGACCGGAAGAACCGGAATTTTTATTTGACGCGATGACGACGGGATGCCGGATCTTTGTTTTGACGGATGATTTTGATTTTTCGGGATTTCGGACTTGAATTGAATTTTGATTTTTCGATTTTTAAATGATTTTTCCGGGATGATTCTTTTTCTTGAGTGATGATGATGATCTTGATCCTGATTTTGCCGATCGATTTTGATCTTCTGATCCTGACCTGACCCTGATGGATTTTTCTGATTTTTGATTTTGATTTATTTCGAGTCTTTCGATTTGAATCCTTTTGATTTTGACTCCGAGCTTCGGACTTTTGATTTTGGATTTTACTGGATCCCTGATTCATCTATTTTTTTGATCTGGTTTCTTTTTGTTTTTCGATTTCTTTAAAATTTTTACTACGATGATGATTTGAAGTTTTTCGATTTCGACGATGGAGTTTTGACTTCCGGAATCCTGATTTTTTTCGACCGACTTTATAGGATTTTCTGGATGATGCGATTTTGAATCCTGAGTTTTTTATTTGACGGATTCGACCGACCGGAATCTGACCTTTTGATGCTGATTCGATCTGACTTCTGATGATGGATTTATTTGATTTGATGGATGCGATTTTGATTTGATGCTTTGATTTTGATTTTTCTTTTGCCTTTTTTGATTTGACTTCTGAACTTGAATCTGAATCCTGAGACTTCTTCTGATGATTTTTCTTTGATGATCGCCGGATTTGATCGAATCCCGGACCCCGGACTCGATTTTCGATCTTTCGATATCCTTTTGATCGACTTCCGGGATTCCTTTTGAATCTGGATCTTGATCTTTTCTGATTTGATTTATTTCCGATTCTCTTTCTTTATTTCGATTTGATTTCGCTGATTTTTTCGGAAGCGGATGATTTCTGATTTTTTTTTTTGATTTGACGATTTGTCTGATTTTGATCCTGATCCTGATCCTGATTTCGCCAGATTCGAAATGATTCTGATTTTTGATTTTGACGTGATTTTCGATTTTCGATTTTGATTTCGGATTTGGATCCCGGAATGCGGATTTTGATTTGGATCTTTGATGATTTTGATTTTGAGTTGTGCCGATTTTGATGACCTGACCCGGATGAGTTTGATTTGAGATTTATTTTTTTCGATTTCTGATGATTTTTGACCTCGACTTCGATTTCTTTGATTTTTTCGGATCGCGATTTTTGATGGATCTCCTGATTTCTTCTGATTTTTCTTACGATTGACGATCTGATTTTTATCGGATCTTTGAATCTGAACGGATGGACCCTGATTGATGATGACGGATGATTTGATCCTTTTGATTTTCCGATCGATTTTGATCGACGGATGATTGATTTGATTGATGATTTTGATGTTATTTTGCGTTTTTGATGCTGGATTTGTGCCTGATTTTGTGATGTTTATGTTTTTTGATCCGCGTTGATCTTTGCCTGATGTCGATTTCCGCCAAAATCCCATCTTTGATCCCATCCCCTCCCCAATCTTGACCTTATCCCACTCCCTCGTCATCTCTCACACACTCACCCATCTATCTCTCCCCATACCCCAACCATGAAACCCCCAAACCCTTATAACCCTCTACCATAAACCCCCTAAACCTCTTTAACCCTTCCTAACCTTAAATCTACCATCTACCATTAACCCTTAGGTCTATGTGTACACAAATTGGATATCTGATTCAAATCAGATATCCAATTTGTAGAACTAAAATCATATCGTTACAAAACATCGTAATTTTTTTTCAAATGAATTGGATATTAGATTGTAATGGATATCAAATTTTTGGGCCATAGAAAAGGCCCATGTGGGTCGTTTTGTGCATTCCAACGGACCCTACATTCTGTTTGCAGGTGACACACACGCGGTTTCAAATAGGAAGAGACAAAGATCAACTTTTTGGAGCATCGTCTTTTGAAATTTGTCATAAGAAATGATTTTTTAGCATCTTTTATGAGGTATAATGGGGAGCAGCAGTCATCGGAAGCAAAAATGTAAGAGAAAGCGTACAAAAGAAGAAATTGAAGCATATAGACAAAGAGATTGAGAAAGTCATAGGAAGAGAAGACAAGGTATGTTAAATATTGGTGAACCTAACCCCTATGTTCTTTCAAGTGAAGAGGAAATTGAAGATGTTCAAGGTGAAAATGTTGGAATTGAATATGTTGAACATGATATTGAAATTAGAAATGAAATTATTGACATTGATAATGAAAATGTTCAAGGTGAAAATTTTGGATTTGAAGATGTTGAACATGATATTGAAATTGGGAATGAAAATATTGAAATTAATAATGAAAATGTTCAAGGTGGAAATTTTGGATTTGAAGATGTTGAACATGATATTGAAATTGGAAATGAAATTATTCAAATTGATATTGAAAATGTTCAAGGTGAAAATGTTGGAAATGAAGATTTTTAACATAATATTGAAGAAAGTGTAAATTATGTTTCACCAAATTACATGAGAAATGAAGAACCTTGTATGGAATAAATACATATTCCAATTTCAAGACCTTCAAGAACCCCTAAATGGTTACTTGAATTTGATGATAACATTATAAACAATTTTGAAGGCAAGAGGTCAACACGAACTAGTCAGTTATGGGCTAGAAGACTTTTCAACCAATATTTTAGTGATAAGACATTGACCAAGAAATGCCAATTTTTTGTACAATTGCTAAAGATGCAAAAGATGAGGCCTTTTCTAGCCAAATTGAAGATTCTTGTGAACAAGAAGACTGAAAAAAAAATCTATTATTATCAAAAATATTTTTAATGCTCTCAAGTCTATTGGAAAAAGTAACAAGGAAAAGGATAAGAGAGTTTCTCAGAGAGTCATTACAACTACCCTAGTAAGCCATCAATTGAAAAAGGCTCGCTTATATGAGACAAACTTGTATTTATTTTGACATAAATTGTAAAAATTTGGATAGAGCACTTGCAAGAAGAGAAAGAATAGATTTTCCTCTTTAAAATGATACATGGGATTTTGTTGGGAGGCTTCCACATGTTGATAAGAAGTTAACTGATAATGTAAAGCAGGTAATTCAACAATTTTGGCATAATAACTCTAGAGTATCACCCAATGCAAAGGATGTTTTAAAGTTAAGAATTGGAAATCAAGACTGTACACCACATCCTAAACATTTCTTGGAATCAATCCAAACAATGTTGTCCAAAAAATTTATTGAAACACATAAAAATATGGAAATCTCGCAAAGGACTTTTGAGGGTTTGAAGCCATTTTATTGTGTGCCTCTTAAGATTCATAATACTTGTTGTTGTAAATATGATGTGGAGTTTTCAATGTACCATGAGCTATTATGCTATATCCGTTCTACTTTGCATACTAATGAAATATTGCAAGAGTGTGGTGCAATGCATCTTCCGAAATCATCAAGGGACTTGCTAGATCTATTTTTATGTTCTAGAGATATTGGTTGCTTTTTCTATAGAAATGATTGTTTAAATGCAAAGTGCTCACAATGTGGTGGCTCAATGTGTATGGATAAAGCATAAGATAACACAACCGATGGAAGATGATGCTGGTTTCATGTATCCTACAGGTTCAATTGTGGTTGCAGGAACTTGGTTGCGAACATACATGATAAGAAAGAATGGCATACTTGCATTTGAAGACTACGAGAAACACAAAACCATTCTCATGTATTCACACCTTGTTATAGCAACAAATTTTAAGTTGTTGAAGCATCATGCCAGACCTTGGGATATTGTTGTAATGGAATTGAATAAAGAAGGTCATCAATGGGAGTCACACAATCGTTGCCATCAATGAAATTGACCATCTCTCACATGTAATGCTTTGGAGTTACATTGGGAGAAGTGGATCATCTTTCCATAATGTTATGGGTTCCTACTTAGTTGATATGTTCATAGTGGAGGGATATTTTTGGGAATTTGTGCTCTCGATGAGTTATTCATCAAATACATTATCTATTCATGGATTCTATCTTGAGTTAAAGGTCTAAAAATGGTGGTTTTTTTTCACTTGAAAATAGAGTTTTTACCCTACGTTTTGCAAAAATCTTTGAGATACTAGAATTTTCTTTGTTTTCTAAGAATATTGGGGCCTAAATAAAGGTTCCTAAGGTGGTGGTAGAGTCTGAAAGGTTGTGGAAGTGCTACATCCAATAAAACTTCAAGAATTACACTAAAGACAAGGGTTTTTTCATTTGACGGTTACAGGTCTGTACAAATGGAATCCAATTACAGAATCTTTGTTTTCTTGGAAATTTATTTGCTGCCCCAGGGTTTCAAGGGCCTGTGTGGTGATTGAAGGTATGTTGCTTTGCATTTTTAGGCTAATTGAGTAGCCTGTTCAAGGGTGAATGTATAGGAAGTCAACGTTGGTCCAAAGGATTCTATGTTGTTTCTCATATATGTTGTGTAACTTGGATATGGGTGTTTGAATCAGTCATGTGTTCATCTGGTGTTTTGGAAAATTGTGGAGTAATTGGACAAAAACTAGTTTCTCACTATTACAAGGGTTTAAGGGGGTTAAAGAGGGAAATGCGTATTTATTTGCTTGTCAAGTTTTAAGGGAGTTTTGGACTGTCCAAAGAGGTCAAAATAATCTTGTTAGATGCCTCAAATAGGTAGGTTGCAAATATTTTGTGATTGTGCCCTTGTGTCTGCATCAATTTTTCACCTAATTTCACTCGGTCCAATGTAGCTCAGAGTGATTCAGTGTATTTCATTGCAAAAGAGGACCATACCTAGTGTAAAGGTACCCCTCCAGATGTGTTGGAACAATCTGTTTAGTTGTACGAGTTGCGGAATGAAAGTTGTACCACTTTGCAACTTTACACTGCTTGCATTTGGGAACTTTTCCCTCCATTGAAAAGTCATCACCATAGGAAAACGCCTTCGAGATGGAAAAAAATGAGAGGGGTTTTTGTAGAAGGTCCCAACATGATCCCATAGCCTCATATAGAGATTTTGTAAGCATCACAGTCTCTGATAAATATCCCTTCAAAGATTGTTCCCTTTTAGCACTTTGGACTCTTAAGGGAAATTGTCAGTCCAATGTAGCTCGGAGTGATTCGGCGTATTTGGGTGCAAGAGAGGACCATCCCTACCGTAAACCTACCCATACGAATGTGTTGGAATAGTATTTTTGGTCGTACGAGTTGCAGAATGAAAGTTGCACCACTTTGCAACTTTACACTGCTTGCAACTGGCAACTTTTCCCTCCACTAAAAAGTCATCACCACAGGAAAACACCTTCAAGATAGAAAAAATCGAGAGAGTTTTTTGTAGATGGTACCAACATGATCCCTTAGCCTCAGATAGAGAGTCTGTAAGCATCACAGTCTCTAAGAAATAGACCTTCACAGATTGCTACCTTTTAGCACTTTGGACTCTTGAGGGGAATCGTTGGTCCAATGTAGCTCGGAGTGATTCGACGTATTTGGGTGCAAGAGAGAACCATCCCTAGCATAAACGTACCCATTTAGACGTGTTGGAACATTCTGTTTGGTCGTATGAATTGCGGAATGAAAGTTGCACCACTTTGCAACTTTACACTGCTTGCAATCTAACAAGTTTTCCCTCCACTGAAAAGTCATCACCATAAGAAAACGCCTTTGAGATAGCAAAAAATGAGAGAATTTTTTGTAGATGTTCCCAACATGATCCCATAGCCTCAGATGGAGAGTCTGTAAGCATCACAGTCTTTGATAAATATCCCTTCAAAGATTGTTGTCCTTTAGCACTTTGGACTCTTAAGGGAAATTGTCGGTCCAATGTAACTTGGAGTGATTTGACATATTTGGGTGCAAGAGAGGACCATCCCTATCATAAACGTACCCATCTGGACATTTTGGAACAGTCTATTTGGTCATATGAGTTGTGGAATGAAAGTTGCACCACTTTGCAACTTTACACTGCTTGCATCTGGCAACTTGTCCCTCCACTGAAAAGTCATCACCACAGTAAAACACCTTCAAGATAGAAAAAATTGAGAGAGGTTTTTGTAGATGGTCCCAACACGATCCCATAGCCTCAGACAAAGAGTATGTAAGCATCATGGTCTTCGAGAAATAGACCTTCAAAGATTGTTTCCTCTTAGCACTTTGGACTCTTAAGGGAAATCACCAGTCCAATGTGGCTTAGAGTGATTCAGCGTATTTGGGTGCAAGAGATGACCATCCCTAGTGTAAACGTACCCATCTAAACACAGTCTATTTGGTCGTACAAGTTGCGGAATGAAAGTTGCACCACTTTGCAACTTTACACTACTTGCATCTGGCAACTTTTCCCTCCACTGAAAAGTCATCACCATAGGAAAACGCCTCTGAGATAGCAAAAATCAAGAGATATTTTTGTAGATGGTCCCAACATGATCCCATAGCCTCAAACAAAGAGTATGTAAGCATCACGATCTCTGAGAAATAGACCTTCAAATATTGTTTCCTTTTAACACTTTGGACTCTTAAGAGAAATCGCCAGTCCAATATAGCTTGGAGTGATTCGATGTATTTGGGTGCAAGAGAGGACCATCCCTAGTATAAACGTACCCATCCAGATATGTTGGAATAGTCTATTTGGTCATACCGTGAGTTGCGGAATGAAAGTTGCACCACTTTGCAACTTTACACTGCTTGCATCTGGGATTTTTTCCCTTGACTAAAAAGTCGTCACCACAGGAAAACACCTTAGAGATAG
The DNA here is from genome assembly GCA_007258455.2 of Sequoia sempervirens. Taxonomy (NCBI): domain Eukaryota; kingdom Viridiplantae; phylum Streptophyta; class Pinopsida; order Cupressales; family Cupressaceae; genus Sequoia; species Sequoia sempervirens. The sequence continues at coordinate 16,383,410 of VDFB02358134.1, read as the reverse complement.
CAAAAACTGAGAGAGGTTTTTGTAGATGGTCCCAACATGATCCCATAGCCTTAGACAGAGATTCTGTAAGAATCACAATCTCTGAGAAATATCCATTCAAATATTTCTTCCTTTTATCACTTTGGACTCTTAAGGGAAACTAGTGGGCAACATATTTAACTTCACAAAAATGGTTTGAAGTAATTTCATTCCTTTTTGTGCATTTAAAATGGATTTTTAAGCCTTCCACCCTAAAAGTGACCTCTAAATAACTTCAAACAACTTTACTACCTTATTCTTATTCATTTGTTTTGCAGACAAGCATTTTCATTCCAAGAGGTTGAGCTTTCATTTTTGCTTATTGGATTGAATGCGGACCATGACACAACCTTATTTTTTCAAAAATTGTTCAACATCATTGAACTAAGAATTTATCACACATCTATAGAGAAACAAAGGAGTACCACAAACTAAAACACATTACACTTTGGTTCTCACTGACTTGATGTACTCTTCAACATCTCTCTTCTCTAAAAGCGACCTCTAAATCACTTCAAACACCTTAACTACCTCATTCTTATTCATTTTTTTTGAAAACAAGCATTTTCATTCCAAGAGGTTGAGCTTTTATTTTTGCTTTCAAAGAAAAATCTTACTATGCCACTGTTACATTGCATAGGTAAACCAGGTTTTGTATTGTGGACCTAAATAAATTTTGAGACTGCAAGAAGACATTTGATAACTCTTGAGTGTACTAGAAAAATTCTTATGATTTTTTAATAATGCTAATAACTCAACTCAGTTGTCTTATTTTTTCAATATCATACAAATTGAACCCTCGAATCAATAGACTTTGTATATCAAGCTACCACAATTCAAGTTTCAATGATGAATATTTATCATGCATGTTTTAAATGACATTCAATTTTATAGTGGTTTTTTTGTTTATATGATGTTATTTGATATTCCAATTGTAATTCATGCTTCTAGGCTGCACATCTATATATATAGATGTGTAGCCTATGTATGTATATATATATAGATGTGAAACCTATGTATGTATATATGTATATATACATACATACATATATATATATATATATAATTTTTACATGTTTTCTCCATTGTTCGGCCCCTACACTGCAAGTAAATGGCTGAATAGCATGTGGAATGAGGGGGCAGTAGGCCTGAGACCCCTTTAAAGTTTGTTTGAGTGCTTTCTATTCATTTTTTGTGAGTTTTGTGCCAAATTTCCTCAAAGAAATGTGGTCTCATAGAATTCCATGACAAGCTAATGCAATTGATAGTTGCTCCTAGTTATTAGTTATGTAATGTGAAGTAATTGCATAATTGCTTAGGTTGACTTTGTAAAAACTATATTGTTATTGAAAATTTTTCATCTATCAACATCTAGTTGTTACTTATGCAATGTGAAGTAATGATTTGAGTTTGAAAGATGTGCAATGCAATGTAATCAACAATATGAATATAAACTACATAATATTTAACCATTATTTTTATGCTATTGTACATTGATATTTAACCATTGCTCACTTGATTAAATTTTCAAAGAGTCTAATCATGCACATGAGGAGGAAATTAAATTTCGATTGTCAACTTCTATATATATCAAATTATCCAATAATCAAGTGTATGTCCATATACAAAAATGGCATCAACGCCAACTCAAACAAAGTTTTACAATATGTGGCATATGCCATCTTGGTATCTATTCAAAATTTACATTCCCAAATGTCTATCTCATCCTAAACTACTATTGGATCATCAAAATGGAGCCTCTTTGAAGCACTTATTGGCTTTGAAGGTAATTGCACAAGAAAAAATCAAACCACAATTGAGATTAGTTATACTATATAATTTAAAATTGAATAATTAACATAAAAATCAATACACATTGAATTATAATTGAACTCTAAAATTAAATCTTGATTACCTGAAATATACATCTCTTCGAAGGGTCGGGAGTCCTAGAATATACCCCTCTCAAAGAACTAACCAAACCAACTTTTGTAACATCAATCTATATATGTGAACAAAAAGATGAAATTGATCAAAGTTAGCATAGAATTGTCGGTAATAAGAACATATTTACCAAGCACAAAATATAATAAACACATACCTCTTTAGGCTAATCTTTTTCTGTATCTTCTTTAGGTGTTTCAACACCTCCTCCTTGAGGTGTTCAAATACCTACTCCTTCAGGTGTTGTGGCACTTATCAACAATGATGTATAGCTCACAATTTCCTATACATAAAAATGACAAGTACATATGAAACTACAAATCTATGTCAATGTATGCATAATCAATAAAAGATCTTATAAATCTTAATTCAATCAAATTTGAGTTCAATTACCTTTCCCTTATCTAACATTATGCCTCCATAGTCTGGAGAGTGTCGCACCTCGCTCGCACTAGGTGTTTCCTACAAGCAGAGAATAAGATAAACATATAAGTTAATATATAATTTCATTAATGACAATTCAAATGACAAGCAAGTATACAGTAAAAAATGTAAATGAGTGAGTGTGAAAATACATACTGTGTGCATTTCGAGGCCAAATGAAATGGCCCTAAGGGTGCTATCAGTCACCTGTGTGAACTCCTCCTTAGACATTAACTGTTAAATAGACCATGTAAATAAATATTAGTACTTGATACTATCGCTTATTAATATTCATTTTTAAAAAAATGCAAGTTATGAATTTACACCTTAAATGTTACCTGTGTAACTACTCCAATGTCCACCTCTCTAGCAAGAGAGGACTCTGTAGGGTGTGCTCTAGTCCCCTGCATGTGATCTACTATAATCTCCACATCCTAGATGTCATAATCAGAAGTGTCTAATGGCTGCTCAAGGGGTTGTACAATAGGACCCAAGCATATTTGTTGGCACGTATTGCAAATATATGGCACACAAATATGTGGACCCAAGGAGGATGATGCAACAACACTAGATCCATTGCCAAGATCACTAGACTATGGCTAAGCTACTGAAGAAGCATGTGAAACCAAAAGACCACTCAAAGAGTGAATGGCCTAGATAGTTTGTGTGGTTGCATCCTTCGTAATATCTGAATGTTGTACTGGAGGTGGCGGAGGAAGGGGAGGATGGGGAACGTGTGGGCACCTGACTACTCTAGCTACCCCTAGCCTATCCTGGGGCATACCTCCACCAACGTCCTAGAAGGGTTTAATGTCAAAGTAATTGACATGATGCCCTAACAAAAACTTAGCATATAATTTTTTAATAAAGTAAAAAGGTACATCAAGATTATTGTTGGGTGGTTTATCAAAAACCATACACCAATGATCCCAAAAGTTATCTACTATGCCCCTATGCGTGCACCATTTTATAGAAAGTGTTGGTTTGTTAACATTAACTAGCAAACCAATGTTGGGGTTAATAAATAAAGAGGCTATTTGGGATTTTTTTTATTTGGAGATCTTTCACATCATCATAAGACAATCCACATGCATAATATTCCCTCATGGTTTCTTGCCACGAATGAAAGGCATTATGTTGCGTGGAGAGGGTTTCTACATTTGTAATTATTCTTGTCAATGTGGTTAACATACGGGATAATCGAGGGATTTTCTTATAAACATCACAAATGCCCCTCAATTGCTCCAATTTTTCATGAATTAAGTCTTCAATTGATGGTTGCGGAGGTGGTGGAGCATTGGGCATTTATGTATTTTGATTCTCAGATGGTGGATTTTCATTCTCAACTAGTGGAATTTGTGCATTCTCATTCTCAGCATCCATAATGCCTAATTAAAGTTATAAAATAATTAATCTAATTAAAATTAGACAATTATAAATGAAAATATTATAAAAAATACCCTAGTTTAAAAAAAAAAAAAAAACCTACTTTTTAACAAAAAATATAAAATCTCTATTTTTAATTAAATACATAAGAAACAAAATTTTTAAATCAAAATCCATAAAAAAAACATTTTTTTTATCAAAATCCATTCTAAACTCAATTGTTTCATAAAAATTCAATCAAAAACACTATTTTGAAAAAATCGAAAGAAAATCCATAAAACTCCAAATTTTTTATAAAAATTCAATCAAACTAATTTTTTCAAAAAAATTCACAAAAAAAAAAAAAAGAAAATTTGAAATTATTCAAATCTAATTCAAAATCGAATAAATGAAAAAAAATAAAAAAACTTACCTTTTCAAATTGGATTTTGGCCAAATAAGATATTCGTTACGTGAAGAATCAATTCACTATGTGCCCGCGGGTTGTTGACTATGAAATAACTTTAAAACAATGATACTATTGTGGGATCACCCACACACCTCCTCTACTATCACCGAAAAACTATTGAATAAAAATTTTATCACTGCCTCTGTTCTGTATAAGAGTTTGATTTGGTGACACATTTTGCTTGTCATTGTTTTCCTTTCATTGAAAGACTTTCATTTATGCAATGAATGATGCTTTTTTGGTAGAGTGTTACATAGAGACAACATGATCCTGCATATACCCCTTTAGTGTTTGCAAAGGACAACTCACTTTTTTGAGCTTCAGATTTCTATTCATTCTCAAAAAGGTACATAAGGTAATTATCATTCTTGGTAACATTTACCTTGTATATCTCATGCCTTCTTCTTTGTGCTTGTGAGTTTTCCTGTTGAATTGTTAACGATGCCTTGAGCTTCTTTCTTGCATATGATGTCTTCCGCTTCTCGCTTGACTTTAGTTGTAATTTATAGTCAAACCCTCCTCATTCCTCTAAAGGAAAAACCCTTATTTTAGAGGACCCCACCCTACTAGTAACAAAAAAAGTGTCATTTGTCGACCCTCCCTAAATTTCCATTTCAGACAACTTTGATTCCTCATGGTACCCACCTCCCGTAGACTCCCCTAATGTCTCTCCTTCTAAGAATGTTTCCCTCACTATTTCTCCCCACACTTCCCCCCTTAATTACCTCTCCTACTAGTCCCTTGAGCTCCCCTCTCTAAAATTTTAACTAGGTTCATGAGCCTAAAAACACTCTACTAGATTCTTCTATTTGAAAAATGTGTGCTCCCCAATGGTTGAAATTGGACGAGATAAATCAAGCCATGAATATTAAAAATTGTATTTTGAAGTTGTTGTTGTCCCAACTCATCACCACTAAAACCAAGATCCAAAATTTGGAGTTGTCATAGTTCAACAAAACCCTAGACTAGCTAGGTGAAGTGGAGGAATCTGACCATTGGAACGTATTGTTTGGCTTGGCTAAGACATTCAATAAGTGGTCTAATATTGAGAAAGAGGTTGAGGATCTAAAGTCTATCATTGGGACATCTAAGGGGAGAAACAAACTTCAGGAAGAGGTGGTTATCCTGCAAAAAAACCAAGGAAAAACCCTTCACAGTCTATAGGAGATTGTTGAGTACAATAAAGAGATGATGAATAACATTACTATCACCATTCAAGTGTTCTAGTAAGAGATCAAGAATTGTTAGAGTAAGCATGCAGGTGATGATCTTCTAGATGTCACATAGACCAACTCCATAAAGAAGGGTAAGAAAGTGAAAAGTTCTACCTCCCCTTCTATTGAAGATGTTAACAAGAAATAAAAGGCCTTATCCTTCGAAGAGAAGCTTCAATTATTGACAAATGAATGATAGGATATTGAGGGTCTTCAGTTGTTGGGTGATCAGTAGCCAGTTCTGAGCTTGTGTTGGTCCCTATTTGTGTATGCGTTATTTGTTGGTCTTTTCTTTATAGATGCTTTTTAGTTTTTTGGTTGTCTCACTTCTCGTGAGCTCCTTTTTCTTGGCCTTTATGGCCATTTTGTAATGGATATAGGCCTTTCCCGTTTTTATCTTAATCAAAACTTTTACAAATATACAATTTAATTATTTATTATTTGACATCTTTGTATAGTTATTTGATGTATTCTATATTATATTTTAATTCATTTTTCTCCACCTCAAATCAAGTGTTGAAAATTATGTCAAGCATTTGATGCCATGTGTTGGTGCTCTATTTAGAAGATTTGGAGTGCCCCACTTTTGTGGTATTTTATGAAAAGTTCTGACAACATCTTATGGCGTGTAAGAACCAAGAATAAGGGGAGTTACTTTGGAGTCTTGACTAGCTATCATAGAGTTTAGTATTTTTAATGAAGTGACTATTTTGAGACAATGAATAATGATAAATTGGGTACCCATGCTAAGTGGGTCAAACTAGACAATGTAGGTGATTTCTTGACTTAGTATATTTAGTATGTTATAAGAAATCTTCAAGGGTGGTATTGAAAATTGTGCCCAAGTTGGCTTCCATCTTTTGGAGATTTTACAATATTATTTTGAAAACTATTTGTGATTTCTAGCTTGTTCATTTGCCTCTAAATTGATACTTGAGAAAGTGGTTTTATATGAGAATTTATAGGTACACTTGTGTGAAGGTACTAAATTTACAAAATTATACAAATGGATGCGCTCCAATATCTACATTATATGTTCATTTCTATTTAATTATTAATATCCGTTTTATGATATTCCATTTATTATAAATAAATTTCAAGATAGCTCAAAACATTAATATATTCATATCTACATGAGACTCCAATCCAAAAAATTACTTTAGTAGTAATTATTTTAAATGTGAAGAAAAAGTATCAGCTTTATTAGGTGACCTACAAATATATATGTTCATTTCTATTTTAATATAAATATCTTTTTTATAATGTTTCACTTATTATAAGTAAATTTTAAAGATATCTCAAAATATTAATATAATTATATTTACATGAGACTCCAATAAAAAAATACTTTATTAGAAATTATTTTAAATGTGAAGAAAAAAAAATCAATTATGTGACTCACAAAAATATTTGTTCATTTCTATTTAATTATTAATATCTTTTTATGATGTTCCACTTATTATAAATAAATTTCAGAGATAGTTCAAAACATCAATATAATCAAATCAGTCAAATGCATTAGTTCTTACCTGCCAACTACCACCACAAACATACAAGTCAAATTCCACCCACTCCATGTTTTTCAACACGTGGCTTGTTTTTCAAAGCTCTAAAATTAGTCCTTAACTCTTCTGTAAAACCTTTATATCCAGACAAAAAACACTCGCAAAAAGCGGATTCGATGCAAAATAAAATTTGACAAACATCACTTTACCCAAATTTTGTTTCAGATCAAAAATTTCTAGCTCTTTTCTTGTATCTATGGCAGCCCATGCGGTAGTTGTTCCATATCCTGGGCGAGGCCATTTAAATCCAATGATGCAACTCGCTTTAAAGCTCGCCTCTCACGGAATCCCTGTTACATTCGTGGTGACCGAGTCATGGCACAAATTCATTACACAGGCCGATGAAAATGCTTTCACCCACGCTCCAAACCTCCGGGCCGCCCTCATTCCAGACTGCGTGGTGGGAGAGTCGGAAAGGGGGAAAAACATCACTGAATTTTATATGTCCCTGTCCAACATGGAAGCTCATGTAGCTCAGTTTCTAACCAATCTCAGTCGCTCGGGAACACTCGCGACATGCATCGTGGCCGATGCATTCCTCAAGTGGGCAGTTCCTTTTGCCAAAAAACACTCTCTACAGTCTGTTTTGCTGTGTCCAATGTCTGTCACAAGTTTTTCCGTCTTTTATCATTCAGACTTGGGTATGTAAGAAAGAAAAACTAGAACTAATGATTACAGTTCCAGAATTGCAGCCTTTGTGGGAAGAAAAAATTGATTGTTAGGCTTTTTTCGTTGCAGGGTTAGAAGGGTGTAATGATTATATTGCCCGGTCGCCTCCGCTACATCCGACAGACGTTCCGGTGGGTCTTATCCCTCCCTCTCCTTTGGGCGATGAAATGGTGGAGTGTTTTGCCAATGTGAGGACAGCAGATTGGATTGTGGTCAATTCTTTTTACGCCTTGGATTGCAAAGCAGTGGAGACTCTGCGTCGGAAAACCCCTGTGCACTGTGTGGGTCCCCTCAAAATGGGCTCCTCTTCGCAGCTGGACACGCACTGCAGTGAATGGCTGGATTCCAAACCGGCGCAGTCGGTCATCTATGTTTCCTTCGGCAGCTTCATGAATGTGGAGAGAGCTCAGGTAAGGGAAATAGCCAACGGTCTCATAAAGAGCGGCTGCTATTTTCTGTGGGCGCTTCGTCCAGATTACGAGGCGAGTCATTTGTCGGAGATGTTGCCGACTGGATTTTTGGACAAATGTAAAGGGCGGGGGTTAATTGCGCCCTGGGTTAGGCAGCCTGAGGTTCTGAAACATCCTTCTGTGGGAGGGTTTCTTAGCCACTGCGGGTGGAATGCTGCCATGGAAGGTGTCTGGGCGGGTGTTCCCATGCTGGGATTTCCACTTAAAGCGGACCAGTTTTTTAATTGCAGATTTATTGTGAAGGAATGGAAGTTTGGGTTACGGTTAAAAAATGCAGATGATAGGAATAGGGTTATAAGAGCTGAAGAAATAGAAAGCAAGGTGAAAATGTTGATGGAAGGGGAAGAGAGTGTGAAATTAAGAAGAGCAGCAGAGAAATTTAGGGATGTCGCAGAGGAGGAAGTGAACAGAGGACAGTCTGCAACTAATTTGGAAGCGCTTGTAAATTTCGTTAAACCCAGCCCAGTAATTTTTTAATGGCTAACTCGCTTCTAGGCATAGTTAGCATGATAGCGGCTGTGCGAATTTGACAGAGGCGTAATCAAACTGTTTTGGTAAATTCTGTTCATGTTCTAATTTTTCAATGCTATGTATAACAGGTGATTAAAATAGCTTTCCACTTGGAACTTTATTTACCTATAACTCCTTGTGAGTCATTTTTCAAGGTTTGAATCGATTCTGTGTTGTATAGATATGATCTTTCATGTGTTGTATAGATATGATCTTTCATATGTGGTTTTGATATGATATAGTTTATATTTATATTATCAAATTAACAATAATTTATAATGATTAATAAAGATTAATGGTGTTTAAAAAAACATTTAAAAAAAATATATTTTGGAGAAATTATTGGAATGTAATGAGGGAACTTTTTTAATGATTAGGTTCTCTTCATGTTTTACTTATTCAATATGAGTAGCAAATAAATAATAAATATATATTATTTTAATATTATCATTTATTTTAAATTTATCTTATTAGCTTTCAAATTATTTAAGAATTAAATTATTTTATATATTTAAGAATTATTTTATTTTGAACATGCTCAATTTCAACTGTACTACCTAGTCTTAATTGCACCTTGTATGAATCAAACTTGGGATCAAGGTCAAATCTAACAACTTCAATTGACCTATCTATGTCATACCAACCATTTTATCAAGTGGAGAACATTTTTTTTACCTACCTTGAAATTGCCAACAAATACTTTCATTACAATACTCCAAAGACAAGTACTCCCACTATGTGACACTTGTTAAAAGTTGTCATCACTATCAAGGGGATTTTTTATATTATTTTTGTGTTTAAAGTTTGTGATTGCTTGATCATGTGAGTAAAACAAACAAAACTATGACATCAATCATCAATTAAATATTTATTTTTTCACATGCCTTCACAAATATCTTATTTTTAGATTTAACTTGGTGGGCATTAAAATCAAAAATACACTTGGATAGGCTTCAAATGCAAGGATGACTAAAATAAATCAATCTCACTACATGTTATTTATTACATAGTTCCAATAGTTTGTGCATAGTGAGGATTCGTCTGCTTGAAATTAGTGTGGATTGTGTATAGTTTTTGGTTAGCTACTTGAAGACTTTATTCAATGGGCAGAAGGGAGTTGTAATTAGTTTCGACGACTTCTCTAACTACCATAATTTCAGTGTGAGAGGTAGTTAGTAGTTATTTTTGTTTGGACTAAAAAATGTGAGGGTGCCCATGAGAGGAGCATTGATGTAAGTTACAGGATCTAATTGTTTGAAGTCTACCTTGTCATCTGCAAATTGATCATTGTTGTCTGGGCCCACAACAAATACCCCTACCAAAATATTGGAGTTTGGGTTAGTTGTGTTGTACCAAATTGTCCCCCCTTTGCATGTTATGAAGTCTGGATGCTTTATAATGGAGGGAAGTGATGAGCCTCTGTGATAAATTCTTTGAGGAAAGTGGTCTCCATAACCAACTATGTATGAGAGATTTAGAGGGTTTTCTCCCAAGACATAGTCCATTTGTTTATATAACACAACCCCAAATTTTTTGTTACTAATTTCCTATGGAAGGAAATCTTGATTGTTGTCTCTTATTTCCATTCAAAATTTTAAAAAACTTGGGCTCTTGTGATGAATTCTTAGGAGTGGCTAAAATGCTTCCACAGGGTATTGATTGAAAGGAGTTACTAAGATAATTAGCATAGACTAGAAGCAAAAATGATATTGAAGTTACATATTGCATGTTACTTTCTCTAGTTTTGTATATCAGTCCACCTGAAGGAAAAACATCTAAAAAATTAGTAAAGATTTAAGAGAGAATAACAAAGATTGTTTTTGAAATCAATTGTCAGATATATTTAGATCATACTCAATGATATATTATTAGAAAGATGAGAGTGAAAAATTATTGTAAACATAATCTTCAAAAAATAGAAGTGAAATGAAGAGAATTGAAAAATAAGAAATAAATACACTGTGTACAATATCAATAACAATGTCAAGTAAAAAATAGACCATTGATTCTAGAAACAATCTTTTAAATTCTATATGAATTGTAAAACTCATAACAACTAGACCATTGATTCTAAGAACTACTCTTACCATTTCCCTCACCCCCTTCCTCTAGAGTGTCGTCAAGATGAAACACGGATTAAAATGGAGTTTTGGATGATGAAAAGCAAATATAACTAGAATTGTTATTACCTTGGCGACTAGAACATTTAGGCCGACATGCTTGTTATCCCATCCAAATTCATTTATAGTTTCATCAACTCCAAGTATCTTTTCATTGGTGTGAATGTAGTCCAGATAGTAGTCGTTTCCACTTGCCTTGTGTAGCCATGAAGCTCCCCACAACAATTCGTCCTAAATTTTTTTATTTTTCATTAGAAATCTTACAACTATCAAGAAAAAAAATTAAAAATTAAATATTAATATGAGATTAATTTGAATTTCGTGAATTATTTTCATCAATGTTTTGGATCAAACTTTATGATCTATCTTTTCTCTTTATCTTCTATTTTTATGATGAATCATAAAATCTAATTCAAAAATTAAAAAACTCACTATCAAATCAAAAAAACATCTCATATATGTCTGGAATTAAAATTAAATAGAAAATATAAAATGCTTTACTTGGTATCCATTGAAGTCACAATAGAAGGGGCAAACACTCGAGTTGAGGCTATCACTGTGGCTTTCTCTATGTAATCGGCAAGTCGAGTCATAGTCAGTAAATATGAGTGACTTTTCTTGCATTTCTCAGGCTGTATCTCACTTCATTGCAATTAGTACTGTAATTTGACACCATTATGGGCAACGTCTAAGCCCAATAACCATACATTACACAGCAGTCTCAAAGGGATTCGGTCTATATTGACAAGTATCCATATTTTACCTGGAGTTGCAGCTTAGAAGAGATTTTTGGAATAAGTTGGGTTTGATGTTTTAAGAGACCATCAAGGGCAGCCGCCCATTGCTGCCAACCAGTTCGCTTGACTTCAGACCCTGGATGCTCAGTGTCCCTTGCCTATTGTGGGGTATCCCGTATCTTCAGGTCGTTCCAAACAATTAGCCAGTCTCCATGAGGTTCCGTGCCTGACAAAGAGCCATAAAAACGCCTTTGTTAAACATGTCCAGGAATCAAATTCCTGAATTTTTCTTTCCTGAGGAAGCTGCATTAAGCATACCTGAACGAACATTTTCTGGGGAAGAGTAGAAGTAGCTTTGAAAAAATAATCCGTAGCCCAACGTATTACTGCCTTTGCATTTTCAAGTTCATTCCCCATGCAATCCCCAAACTCCACCACGCTCCATGCCAACATGGTCGTAGTAAAAGCCATTGGGAACCCAAATTTTACATTATCTCCAGCATCGTAGTATCCTCCAACCAAATCTATCTGCATAATCATCAAGGAAGTTTGCATAAATATCTAAGGAATTTTAGACCACCGTAGAATAATCACAGAAGAAAGATTGTAGCTAAGCTACAAAAGAACTAGGTGTAGAATCCTTTATCAAACACTGTTCTTTGTTTCTCAGTTTCATTTCCATTCAATGGCTGTTCCATGCAAAAACTCAAAACTGTTTTTCAAAAGTGTCTGAAGCATTTAGGCAGCCTACATTTTGATCAGATCCATCTCTGAGAGCAGAGTCTCTCCTCCAAGTAGGTATCTGGCTTGGAGGCAGAGGACCAGATCGCTGGCCCTTGAAAAACAGAATGCTCTTAGACAGAGCACTCTTATAATCAGGTGTCCCTTTTGCTCCCTGCATTACTAAAAATGCAATCATTATAATTCCAAACTTGGTCATATTTCACTTGTGGGCAGGAACAACTTCAGACCAGACAGAGACAGAGAGCAATGGCAGGGGAACACTAAACTGAATCATTCTTCTCCATATTTAAGAATCCAGAGATGTGGTGAGGTCTCTGACTAAACAGAAAAAAAGAACCAATCTCGTGGTTGTGTTCAAATGCAATCCATGTGGGGAGTAATGTTGGGTTTGGTGAAGCTCAAATTGGCAAGTTGCTCAAACAAACTGGATAAGGTTGCCTTTTGCCTCTATTGACAAGTTTGTCTCATGGATTGATTTTTCCATTTATTGGAATGGAGACCATTTTATAAATTTTGCTGATGTGTTGAATATGTAATGGAACTTGAGAATTAATAAAGAGATTTCCCCACTGTTGAAAGTGGATGTAGGCAATTGCCGAACCGCTATAAAATTTCTGTTTCTTGTCTTGTTTTGATTTTTCTGTTTTTTATTTCATTTCTTTGCTCATTTTAATATTAACAATTGGTATCAAAGCCTGAAGCTCGATGTTAGAAATCGGTGAAGAATTTCCTAAGCTATGGAGAAGTATTGAGAGAGATAGAAGACGATTGGATGTTAGATCCTAATGAAGTGGGAGTTTCAGATGATGAAGATGATGAAGCTGATGAAGATGATGAAACTATTATGGAAGAGAGTTCCAACTGGGATGATTGGGTTCAAGCTCTCATGTCTTGGTCATGTGGCTCTAGATTGAGTGATGATGAAGTGGGAGCTATTCATCAGATGTTTTTAGATGAAAAAAATGATGAAGCTAATTTTATTATTGAAGAATTTCTTGACAGTTTAGATTCAGAAGAAAGTGATGTCGTGCAAATGAAAGTTGAAATGACCCGCCATGTTCATTGGTGGGATGGCTGGACAAATGAGGAGATTTCGGCTAAAGAGACTGTGGAGTTTTCCTTCCAAGATGAGGAGGATGCAGTCTAGACTCAGGCGAGTGAAGATGATGATGACCTGAGGAAGAGGCCGAGAATCAAAAGGCGGAAATGGTTTATCATAATCCATTGTTCGAACCCGAAGGAGAAATGGTTTATGATAATCCATTGTTCTAGTCCAAGCTTGAGGAGGTCACATGTGCACAGTGTCATGGAGGTTTCGTTGAGGAAATGGAAATCCCTCCACTCCCACCTAGCGCTGGAGAAGGAGAGGCACCGCTCTTACCAATCGGAGAGGGACGCATAAGCGACTTGTTTAATCCCATGATGGAAAATGTTGAATCCCCGCCTTCTTTACCTCAAGCACAACCTACCTTGAGTCATTCGCAACATTATCAAAGCAATGCACAACCATTAAATGTCTGGGCGCAGCCTTCACAAGTTCCTTCGCTACCTACAAATGACACACAACTTCAAATAGATTACTCCCTACCTCAAAGTGTTCAGAATGTGAGTGAAATGACCCCGCGGGTTCCATTTAATAGCTTGCAGTCTTCTATTTTTCCCACGCAGCCTGTAATAAACTCTACGCACCCTTTAAACAGAGCGTCCTCAACACAGCTAGAAGACTCTGCCATGCATGGGTGTGAGGTTACAAATCTGCAGCCAGAACTTTCATGATCAGTGCGCAGTGCGGAAGGGTCGACTGCCGGTATGATGAAGAAGGAGATTAAGTTTGCCAGTAGGATTCATCTAAGGATTTGCAGAGACCACCCAGGGTTACCATGTATTGGATGAGAGCACGCGTTATCGTAGCATTCTGCGGCCCACTGCGAAGCAGTTGTGGAAACCCTCCATTAGGGTTTTGGAGGTGGGGATCTTGAGTGCCCATAATCTGCTGCCCATGAAGACAAAGAACGGAAGGGGGATTACAAATGCATACTGAGTGGCCAAGTATGGGTCGAAGTGGATCAGGAAGAGGACAATTATTGATTCGTTTAGTCTAGGGGGATTAATTGGTGTTGCCGCTGCTGATGAGGCAGAGGATTATATAGAGGAGAGCCGATATAGGCTGGGAGATCGTGTGGTGCCTACAAGGTCTGAGGTTAAATTTGAATTAGTCAGATTAGGGATTGCTTGGCAACATGTGAAAGAAAGGATGGACGGGATGCCAAACACTAAGGAAGGATTCGTTTTAAGAAGCGAAGGTAGAATCGAGGATGTTTAGGTTTCGAGGCCAGTAGCAGCGATGTCTCACGAGAATACATCAAAGCACTCCAGGAAATCAGGAGCCGCCGACTCTGAGGAAAAGGAAGCGGAAGAGCATCATCCAGATGATGATCAATACGAAATATGGCCTAGATTAGGTGGCGATCATGGAAACAGCATCACCCAAATCATGGAATCTCTTTCAAGTGTGTTCCTGGAAAAGCCAAGGAAAGCTAGCGGAAGTGGTGGTGTAATAGAAAAAGACGGAACCATTATTAGAAACTTTCGTGAAAAGATTGGTGTGAAAATTAAAGTTACCGATTCAGTTCCTGGGTCAGATGATCGAATTATTATTGTTTCGACAGAGTGTGCAAACAGGCATAGAAAATGTCGATAGTGAGCAGTTCTTTGTTACGATTCCACCAGCTCATCTGGTATCAGGGTATGTTCGCTCTGATGTGCTTTGGATGAGATTCATCCGACGCGCTCTTAAACATGATTTGAGGAAATTAAAATCTTTGTTGTGGCTCATCTAAATGCCTGCAGTGGGGGAGATCTTTGAGCAGCAATTTGGTCTTCAAGAGGGAGATTGTTGGGTTTAGTGAAGCCCAAATTGGCAAGTTGCTCAAACAAACTGGATAAGGTTGTCTTTTGCCTCTCTTGACAAGTTTCTCTCATGGATTGATTTTTCCATTTATTGGAATGGAGACCATTTTATAAATGTTGTTGTTGTGTTAAATATGTAATGGAACTTGATAATTAATAAAGAGATTTACCCGCTGTTGAAAATGGATTTAGGCAATTGCCGAACCGCTATAAAATTTGTGTTTCTTGTCTTGTTTTGATTTTTCTATTTTCTATTTTATTTTTTTGCTCATTTTAATTAAAAAGTAAAGCCACAAAGTCCTCGATGACTTCTGCATTAAAAAAGGGCACTAGACAGTCCCCCCACATAGCAGCTCACATTACAAGGCCAATACTCATCACATGTTTTGATTGGATGGATATAGAGAAAATCCCAAATCCATACTGATAATGTGACAGGTGTTGGCCCCTTTTGAATGTCTCGTGAGCAAGAAAGAAAATAGAACTCATTACATGTTCATACAATCCATTTAATTCATTGTATACTTTACAAAGATGTCTTCTCTGCGCACCAGGATAGGCAAATGTATGTTCAGTACAAATTATTCTTCACGGGAATTTTATACATGTTCTTTAAAGTACAGTCTTTTCCACATCTGCATTGAAAAAGTTAGTCATTCTATGTTCATGTCGACTATGTTTCTCTCAAGGTGTATACTAGCAATCGCACCTTTGTGTGCAATGGGTACACTGGAGAGGTGTGGAAGGTCAAATTGGGAAAAATAAAAAATAAAAAAATTTGGATATCCATTTACGAGAATCCAAATAGATTGAAATAAAACATTTGAATAAGGAAAATAATCAAGCTCCTCAACTATAAATATCTATATGCATGGGTCTATTTTTGTTTGTTTTTTAATTTTTTATTTTTATAAATTTCTCTTAACTGTCAAACATGATGTCGTTAGCATCATCATCCACCGGGAGTTAAAATAAAGAGGTAAAAATTATTAAAAATACACAACACACCAATAGACAAAAAATAACTCTCATGCAGTGACTTTCTAAAATGAGACTACTAAGTTGATGTGTACCCTGCCAAAAAATAAAGAAACTGGGACAGATAATTTCCAGAGAAAATGTACTTACCTCTTTTACCCTTAAATGTCCATACTTTGTTCCAAAGCTCCCATTTTTTGCACACATAGGTAGAATGTTGACAAAATTAATGAGATTTGGCCTTACACCTTGAAATTACATTTTCTTGGAAGTTTGTAGATTTTTTTTAACTTCATATTGTGTAATTATGGCAGGTCACAAAACAACATTTGTTTGAGGCATTCTGTCAAATGAGCCAATTTAAGGCATGTAACTCTTTTTCAAATTAAACAAGAGATAATGATTGCACTTTATATAGATAATACTCAGCCATAACCATAAGCAACCTACAAAAAACCCCATACAACCCTATTCAGACCCGTGCCCTTGCTAACCTATCTTGTACAATCAGGGAGAATGTTGGAAAAAGTTGTGGAGTCTAGCTTTACACCTGCCAATTGCATTTGTTTGAAAGTTTATAAACCTTTAAAAAAATCCATTTTGTGCATATCCTACAATCATTGCATTCGATGAGAAACCTCTTTTTGAGGCATTTTGTCAAACAATATGCTTTCACATTTTGCATGCATGTCTACTAGAGCATTTCCAACTATAATATCTGAAAAAATTCTCACTTCTATGATGCTTTGATGGATGCCCATGCCCTATTTCGAAGCTCCTATTTTGGTACAGGCAAGGAATATACTGGCGAAGGTTGTGGAATTTTTCTTTACACCTGCCAATTGCATTTGCTTGAAAGTTCATATTAGTATAGGAGAGGAGTTAAACATTAACAACTAACACAAACTCTAGAAGCTTTGGAATGAATGAGAAAGAGAAAGACCTCATAGGCTTAAAATGTGGTTTCAAAAAAGTTTGGCATGTGAACAAGAGGTCGATGATGTAGTGGCTCCTCTGGAGTACTTTTTTATTTCTTCTTTGTTGTCTTCCAATTGGAGATTGAAGTATATCAACATTTTAATCTTCATTTTCAGCACATCAGTTATTCAATAAATAAGGAAACATTGAGTATAAGAATCGGTTGCTATTTTTTCTTTGCAGTTTTCGTATGCCTGGGTCTAGATTTAGGTTTCCCTTCATGTTGCCATATCAGAAAAATATTCAATTAAAACAGGGGTGTGTTAGTGATCAATATAAAAAGAAACCCTACATAATGAAGCCCTCAAATGCTGCTTTACACAGAACACTCACAAGTATAGGTTTTTCAACATTCCCCTACTTTAGTGGATTAATTTGTGATCGGTTCCCTTGTTATGGATTTTTTTTTAAACAATTAGATTAAATACTTAAGGTTTCCACAACCCATAATTAGTAGAATAGAATCCCCGGAAATTGACAATCATACTCATCGAAGACTCCATTTCCTTTTTCCTTGGAAAAGAGGTATAGCTTCAAATGATAAACCACAAACTAGAACATAACATTTGTTGGTTCCAATTCTTCTATATTGCATGTCAAAGCAGTTCAATAGATCAATTTTAAGAGATTTGATATAAGAAATAGCTAAATGTCAGTTCCAAAGTTGCAATAAATTATGAATTAAACTGAGATCTAACTTTTCTTGTTGCAAAAACTGAAAATTTGGGTGATCCCACAAAGATGGTTTACAATTTTTGTGGCCAAAGCTGGACAAGAAGTGTTATTATTTTTAACTAAATCGCTTCACATTTAGGGCACTTTATAAGCGGCCTTCTTGGTGGGAATTTTGAAGATGATTAAAATAGAGTCTCATCACATTTTGTTTGTAGATTCACAAAAATATTTTTTCAAAGGAATTTTTGAATGGCTCTATTGCACTTCTTTCCATCTCTTGCGAAAGCTGATGTTTTCAAAACAACATTTTAAAATTAGCTAGCCTAGCTTGTGCATGATAGCGGCTTTTCCATGAAGGATAAAATTCTAATTCTTTCAAATTTAGATTTGTAACTCCGATATCTAGTGCTTCCACTTGGTTAGATAGTTTTAAATTCAATATTTTTTCTTTAATCAAGTTTCAAAGTCAAACCAATTACAATTCAGACATAGAGCGACCGTATAACGCGTAACTTTTTTTGTATATATCGAAATTCAAGTTTTTTTTTTTGGTTGGATCAAGGACTTCAATATCTGGTGCACTCATATTTTT
>VDFB02358134.1:16322861-16364929 GCA_007258455.2 Sequoia sempervirens | reverse complement strand
ATATTTCTAACAAAGAATTTATTGCCTTGGGATTAGCCTTGGGATTGCTTTGGTATTTGGCTTGGACATGCCAATCCTAAGAAGTCAACACAAAAAATGTGTTTGACAACTCACCTTGTTTTTCTAGACTTCGTCCATGTGGCTGACGACTTTATTTTTAGCCAAAATTGATGAAACAAAAAGGGTTTGTAGAGGAGACTCTCAACTTTCCACCAATATAGGAGAATTATTCTTTACTTTTGAATTTAATAAATAATTATTACATTTGTTTTCTATTAAATTATGAATAAAGTCTGATTGATAAGTGATTGAAGCATCTAAAGTTTCCAAGCGATTATTATATTTTTTTGAATCAAAATATGCATCATTCTATAATACCACATACTATAGGATTAAAAAAAAAATGAATTTCATCAAGTTTGACCAAGTTAAGGTGGTCAGGACATGCATGTTTTTATATTTTTTTAAAAGTTGTAATAAAAATTCATAATTAATTATTTACTTGGAAAAATTACAAAAAATATGCATCACATCTGGACATGAGTCTGCTACTTATATCTAAAATCTTATAAAAAAATATTATCATTTTATTGTGGTTAGGGTGGTCAGACAGAAACCTACTTCTTATTTTTTCCCTAAAATTTAAGTACTACTGCATTGAAATTTCAAATTTTCACCAAATAGACTTTTAGAAAAAGAAAAAGAAAAAACTTAGTAGTTTAGAAACTACATTCAATTTGCCACAGATTCTATTCTTACGTATTTTTGAAATAATATAGATAACTTATTCAAATTTTTATGTCAAGTTGCCTAACTCTGATTTTTCTAGATTTTCATTGCCACTTAAGGGCCTATTTTTTCCATGATGATCCTACACATACCCAAAGCTTACAGGAGCGAGTTGTCTCTATGTAACACTCTACCAACCAAGCATCATTCATTGCATAAATTGAGTCTTTCAATGAAAGGAAAACAATGACAAGCAAAATGTGTCACCAAATCAAACTCTTATACGGACAAAGGTGGTGATAAAACGTTTATTCAATAGTTTTTCGGTGATTAGTAGAGGAGGTGAGTGGGTGATCCCACAATAGTGGTTTACAATTTTTGGCCAAACTACACATTGAAATAATTTTTTCTAACTAGATATTCACTTTTGGGCACCTATAGTGGCTAAACCGTGAGGAATTTGAAGATTATGCAAACTAGAGTTTCGTGACATTTTTTTGTAGATTCTAAATATAATATTTTCAAAAATTTTGGAATCAAATTGCACTTCTTTCTCCATCTCCCTCAAAAACTATTTTTTTTCAAAAAACAACATTTTTAAGAACTGATGCTCACCGTATAATGAAGGATAAAATTCTAATTATTTTGAAATTAGATTTGTAATTTTTTCTATGAAGGATAAAATTCTAATTCTTTTGAAATTAGATTTGTAACTCTGATATCTAGTGCTTCCACTAGGTTAGATAGTGTTTTATTGAATATTTTTTCCTTAATCAAGTTTTGAAGTCAAACCAATTGCAATTCAGACATAAGCGAACTGTATAACACATAACTTTTTTTGTATGCATTGATTTTTTTTGTTGGATCAAGGAATTCTATATTCGGTGCATTCATATTTTTCATTTTTTTTTTATAATCTTCTATTTTTCCACATGTAGAGGTTTAAGGGTAGAGGGGAGAGAGATAGAGGGAGTGAGCAAGTGACAGAGAGACCTGTGAGAGGAAGAGGGGGTAGGAGGGAGATACTTGAGAGAGAGATAGGGAGGGAGTGGGAGAGAGATAGAGGGTAGAGGGTTTAATACCTATTTATGGTTTAAGGGTTAATGGTAGAGGGTAGAGGGGAGCTCGAGATAGGAGTGAGTGAGTGAGAGAGAGAGACTTGAGAGAAAGGGAGAGGGGGTAGGAGGGAGAGAGGGAGAGGAGGCCAAGGCAAGCCAGAGGTTGGTTATTTTAGGGGAAGCATGGAAAGGAGAGAAGATAAACGGAAGGGTAGAGGGGAGAGAGATAGGAGTGAGTGAGTGAGAGAGACTTGAGAGAGGGAGAGGGGGTAGGAGGGAGAGACTTGAGAGAGAGAGAGAGGGGGGAGTGGGAGAGAGATAGAGGGTAGAGGGAACAAGGGTTTAGGGTTTAATGGTTAAGGGTAGAAGGGAGAGAGAGGGTCATATAGAAGTCATATAAATATTTATTTGGAAACTAGATGGGAACATTCTATTTCCATAAATGCAGGTTTTTTTGTCAATTAAATTGATGGCAACTTCTTTTTTTTATTTGCATTGATATTACTTAGTTTTAAAACACATAATTGCCCATGGAACAAATATAAGTTGTATATAACTGTATATAAGATTCTTGAACTTAAGAATTCCATGGAACAAATATAAGTTGTATATAGTTGTATATAAGATTCTTGAACTTAAGAATTCCATGGAACAAATATAAGTTGTATATAATTGTAATTTAGGAAAAATGATTTTAAAAAACTTCACTAGGTTTCAAATAAGTATTGAAAACATATATATGGGTTTACATGCAAGAAAAAGAAGTGAGAGATGATGCTATAAGTGTAACTTTGAACTTTCAAATGAAATCAAAGATTCTTGAACTTAAGAATTCCACGGAACAAATATGTACATATAATTGGAATTTATGCAAAATGATTTACAACTATTTACAAGTTACTATAAGTTCTCACTTGAACATGTATAGGGTTACAAGTGAACTTGAAAATCATGGATATCATCTAATTCAAACATTCTGGTTCAACTTGCTCTTCAATAAAATGTAATTTTTTTTTATGATCATCACTATCTAGTTTCTATTTTCTTCAGCCACGTGCATGTGGAACTGCATGAAGATGTAGGGCGATAGCAATTATTAAGTGACTATATTGATATACCTTGTTATCATGTTGATAGTCAACAAAATGAATCCCATGTTGAACAACTTTGACTTGTTTTAGATATATCCCTTGCATTACAACAAAATACATGGTAAACATGAACCTAAGGTAAGACATGTGAACGTGTACAAAAATTTTCATGCTTAAGGTTTGTACAATATATATTTAATGTTTATAATGTAATGTGCACATGTGAACACAATGTATATATACTTTTAAATTCAAACTCACCTATGGGAAATAACATTCCATCGCTTGTTTTAGGTTGTGTTAGATTATTCCTCTTTTTTGTGCAACACAATAAATAATAGCTAACACCTTCTATGTTTCTAGGCTCTACTATGACTACAAAATATCTCTTGTACACCAAATTTACATAAAAAAATTCTAAGAAAATTAGAAATGTCTCTAGACTTTAAAGATCATTAACTATACATATAATATTTAAATTATTGAAAACTTACACATGTACCTTTCCTAACCAATCATGGAATATGGTCATAATTAATTGAAATCAAAGGAATGTATTCAAATATTTCTTCCTCATTTTCATCGTATGTTTCTAAAACAACTAGTGGCACCGTATCCCATTTGCCAACATATCCAAGTTCTTGGTTGTTGCATACATGATCAGATTTTCCCTCAATGCACTCATTGCAAAAACAAGAGTAATCCCTTGTGTATAATGTCCATCCATGGCGACTATCTAAACTCATAACACAATGCAAAGATCTTGTTTTTTCTACCCTCTTTCATCCATGCATTGATCTTCTATCCACACCTAGATACATGTACAACAATAAACTTATGTGAACAAACATGTGTATATATATATAAATTTTAAATTTAAATAAATTCAATTTTTTGAAAATATAATTTATACATACCTGATATCCCCCAAAACACTCTATGTGGAATGTGTCAGCTTGTTCTCGAAGATGTGTCGGCCACATTTGATGCAAAGTGTTTCTTACACCATTCAACTACATTGAATGTGCATTGTTTATACGATCTTCTGAATAACTCATTTTATGCTTTCGTAAAGCTTGTTTGATGCAAGCTCCTACTCCATCATGCTCACCCTTTCCATGCCCACTCTAAAAAAAACTCCAAACATGTGGTATTTTGTAGTTTTTATGATGTCTAGAAAGTGCATAGAATGGCTGTGAAGATTTGAATTGTGCTACACATCAATTTGACCATACAAAATGATTTTCAAATTTTAAACCTCTATTTCTCAAATTCTCAAAAAAAATTATAAAACAATGTTGTACAAAAAGTGTGTCATGCTCTTTATCATCACTAATATAAAAGTGATATTCTTTCTTAATGGCTTATTCTTCATCTGTACTCTTAACACCATCTAATTTTGATTGTCTATGTCGATAACACACATGAACCATAATAGTGATCTACTTTGAAAAGTAATATTCTAATTGAATCTCCTTTTGATGTACAAAAGAGTAATTTTCTGTAAATTCAACTACTGATAGAACTGTTCCAAGTGGGAAAGTATCTCTCAATGTTTGGAATTGTTGTGCTTGCCACTTAGCAAAAAAGGAATGTTGTATGTATGGTTGTATCAATTTTTTAAAATCTTCTATAAGTTTTCCAATAGGAATCTCCTCTTCTACATAGTTTAAGCTTGTGGATTCTTTCCCAAAATTTGTTTGAAAATTTACATACTTGTACCTATGTGAGTAAAATATGTGAATAAGTAATAAACCACATAATCAATGAAACATTACATTAGAGATTTGAATTAAAAATCTAATCAAATTGAAACAAATAAACTCTCTAAAAATAGTACCTCTTGCAATTTATTGTCTTTGTTAGGTTAGTATCTTCATTTCTTGAAGGAAATTTAGCCAAATTTCTATGTTTCACAAATTCCTTTTATGCAATTTATTTGAGGTCCTTTTTCATGATCACATAACATAGCCTTTATGAAAAAACTTACATGTTTAGGAGGTTCATTTTGAAAATCATAACTTTCTTCTCTCATCTTTTGAAACAACTAATAGTAGAGATCAAATTCAATATGATAACGACAACAACAAGTTTCAAAAAACTTGTTTATCTTCACATAATATGACTTTAACCTTTCAAATATTATTTTCCCAATCTTTATATGAGGATATATATTTAAAAATTTCATATACATCTCAAGTTGTGTTATGTCTAGCCAATGTTTAATATGACTTTCATAAATACTAGGCCCAATCCTATGTCTCATAACATCTCTAGTATTTGATAATGGACGGGTCTGATCATGCCAGAAACTTGAGATCAAGTTCCTAACAACATCTTCAATCCTGTTAGAATGGAAAGCTCTACACATAATTTCCCAATTTCCTTCTGAACTCTCATCCAAAATCTTTCTCTTTTCTGATATTTTATTAGTGTGGTTCTACTATAACCAATTTCAATTGAAAGTGCAAACATTTTTCTTTTTCTTGCTATATCTTGATTTATAATAGATGTCAACATCACCCTTCTTGTAGTGGCCTTATCCACTAATTGAGATCCTTTCCCAATGTAATCTAAACCCTTTTTAACATTTTGAACAATATCTTTTTGTAATGCCATGCGTTTCTTCTCATTTGATGTTGAATGTACACCCAACAATTGTAATGACTCTTTCAACTCATTACGAAGAAGTAAACATCATAACAATTGGGTTTTTTCAAGTGTTTCAATATGATTGAAATGATCATTGATTATTCTATTTACATATTTAGTCATTGACCTCTTTCTCTTATTTGCAAGCTGGTCGACATAACATTTCAGTTTCTCCATATCCATTTCAAGTAAATGATCTAAATTTCTATAAGAAATTTGTTTCCTCACCTTTTCAGCTAGTTTTATATACTCATCCAAACCAATAGAAGTCCTAACCCCTCTCCAATGTGCATTGTTTGAACTTTGGCCTCCTCCCTATCTTCAAGGTCCATGTGTTCTTCAAAGGATTCATTTGATCCAATATCTAGATTTGGCTCGACCTCAGCATGCGAATTTCTTGCTTGTTGATCCCTTTCTACATGTCACAAAATATTTTGCAAAGAAAATGAGAGATGATGCTATATAAGTGAAGTTTATGTATGCAAGCAAACAAAGTGATAAGACATGATGCTATAAGTGAGAAGTTTCAACTATTTTTATATGCTCATCCATACCAATAGAAGGAAGTGATGTTGACCCCTCTCCAATAAGAATTGTTTGAACTTAGATCTCCTCCATATCTTCAAGGTCCATGTGTTCTTTCACGGATTTTTTTGATCCAATATCTAGATTTGGCTCGACTTCATCTTGAGAATTTTTTACTTGTTGTTTGAATTTACATGCAAGAAAAGAAAGTGAGAGACTATGATCTATTTAAGTGGAGTTGAAACAAATAAAATCAAATATTCTTGAGCTTAAGAATTCCATGGAACAAAAGCAATTGGAAATGGATGATAACGAATTTAGGTAATGTCTATGCAAGATGACTATTTTTTAGTATTAAAGTTTCCAAGTTAAATCTAACATGGTTTTCATTATTGAAAATATAGTTATAAGGGAAAAAAATGAGGTGTTAATAAAAGTCCTAAACACACACTTGAGAGAGAGAGAAGAAACAAGCATGTACCTTGTTTCTTTCTATGATAATTTTCCAAGTTTTGTTCATGCCTCTTTTGTTCTTCTTCTTTTGACAATTTTTGTTGAGACATGGTTTTTCATTTTCTTTGTTGTCCCATTTTCTTCTTCAAGTTAAAGATGACTGAAAACAAATCCTCTACCAACTTAGTTAAATTCTTCTCCAAAATTTTCCTTGATTGATAAAAATGAAAAATTGTCTTCTCTAATATTTTCCTCCTTGATAAATGTGCAAAAATCTCTTCTCCAAAATCTATGCTCCAAGTGATATAAATGTGAATTAATCTTGCAATATGATATGGAATAATGAAAAAAGCTTGCATTTATATGCATATGGGAAAAAAATTAAAATTAAAATGCATTCTAGTGTATGGAATAACTATCCTAGTTTAAATGAATCAAGTGGTAATCAAAAAAGTTATTTCATTGTGGAGTTGTTATTTAATGTATAGGTATAGAGTAATTTTAAAATTTTGTTCCTTGTCAAAAAGATAATATTCCTCAAGCTTGATACTAAAGGTGCAAGATTATCTCAACCAATGAGATAACATAGCGCTTACTAAAGTGTCTCTTAGATAAGTTATGCTCATTGCAAAGTAAGGGGATGACCCAATATATAGTAGAGGAAAGTTTCCATGGTCATTCTAGTTAACCAAACACACCTTGATGGTTCTAAATCAATAGTTGAGATATTTTCATTTGTAGGAGATGCAGAGAGGGTAGAACAATGATTTGAGCACATAGAGGTATAATTTGAATTGACTTTTCCTAATGTTTCAAAGAATACAATTTTCCTATCCTAAGTTGAAACTAGCAAATTATGCATTGAATTTCTTTAAAAATCTATAATTTTATATCTAGTTGTAGGAAAGCATGATCATGTTAAATAATGGTGTAGATTAAGAGATTATTTATGAAATAATTTAACATAAAATTTTATAACTTAGAGGGAAAGTATTTGAAGGATGATATAATTATAAAAGGAATGTTCTTACCTCTTCTTTATAATTATATTTTGTTCTCAACTCCTCAATGGTTCATGTTGCTTAAGTCTTTTTTAAAAATAGGAGTTTTGTCAACCACAAAGTGATGCACTTTATTTGTTCTTATTTTGTATCAAGATTTTTATTTCATCATTTTTATCATATTTTAAAACTAGAAGTACATGCACATTAATAAATAGGCTTGTAAATACACTCATTTATAAAGTATCATTAGTTTACTTGCTTGGGAGTCATTTATTTTATAATTTTTTACTACTTACTATAAAATTCAAGGTGTGTGTGTGCAAAATATTTATTGTGATCAATACGAATGAACTTAATTATAAAGTGGCATTCATTTCGTTATCTTTGGGAATATAGGATCAAATGGGATGTTGTGATCAAATGAACTAACATAAAGTTTCACAACTCTAGGGGATTCTATAATAATATTTGGGGCCATTTTGATGGTCTTTGTTTGTGGGTTCAATGTCAAAAAACTTATTTCAATGTGCATTATTGATTTTTGGCTAAAATGAAATAGTCTTCTCCTAAAATTCTACTAGAGACCAAATGTATATCATATAAAAAAATGTAAGTTAGAGATCATCAAATAAGAAAATGTATGTATATTGAATATAAGCAAATGTGTGTATATCATATAAAAATGTAAACTTAAGCAAACACATACATACATGTAAATAGATTCAATGTATAAATAGAATTTATGTTACAAGAAAAGAGGTCATAAAATAAGAAAATGTATGTTAGAGATCAAATGCATATCATATAAGCAAATGTAAGTTAGAGATCATCAAATAAGAAAATGTATGTATATTGAATATAAGCAAATGTATGTGTCATATAAAAATTTAAACATAAGAAAACACACACATACATGTAAATAGATTCAATGGATAAACATAAACATGTTATAAGAAAAGAGGTCATCAAATAAGCAAATGTATGTTAGAGATAAAATCTATATCATATAAGCAAATTTAAGTTAGAGATCATCATATAAGAAAATACATGTATAGATCATAAATCTAGTGCAGGGCCTAATATGAATGTTGACTCCTAGTCGAACAACCATTTGAATGAGAACCATGCTTTGATGGATGTGTTGAACCCTGCAGATAAAATTGTGTACACAATGTGTTAAATACATATAATATATTAAATAAATTTTATGAAAGTTATTTTTAAGAATGTACTTGTATTTTTAAATATCTATCTAGATCTATGCATACATATGCATGTACATATACACGTGTGTATATATAAAAATTTAAAATTCACATGCCTAGTGGTAGCAGAATCATCCACAGAGTCATGTCGATGTACACGATATGGACCAAGGCTAGGAGTGACATAAGGTATGCCCACCTACAATATATATACATATATATTAGTACATGAATATCTAGTTAAAACTAAAATTTAAAAAATAATTAAAAAAATAATTGAAACATGCACATGCACACATATATGCACATCATCTGATATCAGATGACCTAAGTCATCAATAACAGTTGTCTCCACTATATCAACCAAACAGTTGGGCAGGTGCATGAAGTTGGGTTACAATTTTGTGGCCAAATTCAAAAAAATATTGAAAATGGCATAACACGAGTGCGTTATAATGTTCTCGCGTTATGTCATTTTGAAAGAAAAAAAGAAGTGAAAGCTATTCATTTTCTCTTGTCTGTTCTTTTTACTCTTCCCGCGGCCAAAAACCCTCATTTTTTGCACTCACATTCTAGGAGGAGGCATTCTACAAAATTCATCAACAATAGTTTCTTTTCATTTGTAAAGATGGCACCACGATGACAAAGAGGTGCAGGAGGTAAGTATTGTTTGCTATTTGTTTTGAATTTCTTAGTTTCAAGTCGATTTTATTTGTTTTAGGTTTAATTTTTTTTTTTTAATTTGTAGAAGATGCAAATAATCTTAAAAATCTTAAAAATCCTCAACAAGAAGAATAGGAAATTCCTTCTCAACAAAATAAACCCCCCCACCAATCACTCAACACCCTCGTGGCACTCAACAAAATTTGAGGTGAAATTGAAAGCAACAAAAAAAAATTGAGGATCTTATCAATGGGTTGAGTGATCCAAATACTTCAACCACAGAAAAAATGACACTAGAAAATTCAATGAAAGAGATTGTGATCCTAAGAATTTTATCCTACTCTAACGTGCAAAATAACTCAAAAATGCAAGTGATAAAAGACTAAGGACACTTCAAGATTAGCCTAAAGAGTGATAAAACAAGAAGGAAAATGGACAAAACAAGATACAAACGATTTCACCTTCCTTACTGTTGATGTCTCCTTGATTGGCCCTTGCTTAGGATGATTTTGTGTGCTCCTTAGATGATTTCTTGAGTGACTAAATGCAAGATCAACTTATGCAAAATGATGAAGATGGATGGCTAGATGATGGTGGATGATTGAGAATGCAAATTGGCAGCATGTAGTTATCAAATGGCTAAGTGTTTGAGAATGCAAATGGGTAACATGTAGTTATGAAAACAAAAAAGTGTTAAAAATTCCCTTGAGGAGGGGGTATTTATAGGAGAATTTGAATTCTCTAGAGAATTCAACGGTCAAGATGCATCCAACAAGGCCAAGATGAAGGGCTATGGTGGGTTGAGAACCCACAAGCCCTCACATCTTAACATGTGGATGGTGAAGTGGCCAAGAGAAGATGAGGTGTAAGTGAGGTGTCAAAAAGGTACATAAGGTGGAGGAAGGACAAACACGTTGGGGAGTGAGAAGATTTCCACAAAAAGGGATTTCTTGTCCCCAAGTGGGAGTGAAAGGGATATTTGAGGAATTTTAGAATTCCTCAAAAATCTACATGGGAAAAGGAAAGGTGGTTGAAGACATAAATGTGAATTAAAAATTCACATTCTTAGGAGAATCTAAAGGATAAAAGGTGGGCTCCAAAAAGGTGGGACTTGGTCACATGTAGAGATTGTGACAAGTCCAAGGTTCTAGAAGCCTTAGAAAGATAGAATGTGAATTAAAAATTCAAATATAAAAGAGGGGAATCTAGGATAAATAAAAAGGAATTAAAAATTCCTTTGGGGGGGAAGAGTTGACCAAGGTACTAATTAGGTTTGACTAATTAG
Source organism: Sequoia sempervirens (assembly GCA_007258455.2). Taxonomy (NCBI): domain Eukaryota; kingdom Viridiplantae; phylum Streptophyta; class Pinopsida; order Cupressales; family Cupressaceae; genus Sequoia; species Sequoia sempervirens. Next base: position 16,354,264 of record VDFB02358134.1, on the reverse strand, counting down.
TAATTAGAGGATAATTAGGGGTTAATTAGGATTAAAGGCCAACTTGAAAAAGTTGGAGGATGTGACACATCCTAATCAAGGATTAGGCATGTGCATATCCTTAATGAAGAGATTAGGAAATGGATTAGGATTAGATGAAAATGACATGTGAGGAATTAAATAAATGTAATATTTATTTAATTTATTTGACGAAAAGAGGATTAAGGAGGGTAAGGTATTTAATTATTAATTAAATACCTTAGGGATTTGGCAGAATTAAAGATATTAATTAAATAATAGTAATATTACTTAATTAACTCAGATAAGAGGATGTTTAGACGAAAAGTGATAAATTTGGATAAATTAAGTGTCCAAATTTGGATGTCTACAGAGATGTTAAAAAATGTAGATTCAATAACCCAACAAATAACAAGATGGCAAGATAGGAGGTAGGCAGCTAGGGCATATTATGTAGATAAACTATCATATAAACAAGTAAAAGATTTAAAAATTACTAAAGGTGATTTGTGTTCTTTATTCATTGAACCTAAAATAAATCAAAATCTTAGTCTCAATGCGAAGAGGTTTCCTATTCATTGATGCCACCACTAAGAGATTAGGAACCATTTTTATGATAGGTGGTACTTGGTCTTTGATTACCCACCGTGCAACAATTGTGAAGTCCCCCAATATTTTATTAGGAAACTATATAGTGAGTTCGTATTGAACCAAATGCAAAATTATTTTGATATGAGGGAGTTATAGGGGAGAGGTGGGGGGTCGGCTTAGGATAGGCTGGGTGCATAACCAGATCCTACGTAGCAAGGGAAATGACCTCTCGCTAGGCCCCCTCGTGAGCACATGGTTATGCTTATCATTACGAAGGAAAGTACTGATGTAGAGACATTGTAGGTGATCAAAACTTTGACCTAGAGTGTCATCCATCATACTAGCCCTATTGTACAATGTTGTCTAGGGGAGTCTTCGAGTAGCGACCTTTAAAACCATGTGTGTCAATCTTGTGGGGCGACTTGTTCATATGACCCCACTAGTACTTATGAGGCTACCATGCAGGATCTGTATGCTACTACATAGGATCTGTATGCTACTACACAAGATCTATATGCTACTACGGGGATGGAGAGGATGGCTGACATTTTGCATCATGCATATGGCATTGACAGTCGGGTAAAAGTCAACATGTTTATTGAATTTAATTTATTAAATTTTGATTCTGAAATGCATGATTAACTAATTTAGTTTTATTATTTTAATAAAATTGCAGGATCACAGTGTTGAGACTGGATACACCAGTCCTCCACCTACTTATTTCTATAGTACACCTATCAGTGGGGTATGTAACTAGTAAACAATTATAAATTTATTACATGTTAATTTCATTGTTTTATGAATGGTATTTTAATACATGTGATTTTGGATGTTGAATAGGCTAATATTAACGGTTTCAAGCAAACACCTCCTAGTGCCAGTGGATGATGATGATGATGAAAGTGTTGTTGATGAGGGAAGGATACATCCCAGAGTGGTATTGATGAGGGAAGGATACATCCCAAAACACCACTAAAGGATAGGGAAGAATACCTCCCGATGATGATGATGAAGGTGTTGTTGATGAGGGAAGGATACATCCCAAAACAACACCAAAGGGATAGGGAATGATACTAATGGATGATGATGATGGGTCAAGGCTGGTAACAAGACTGAGAACAAGACCAAGGATATGATTAGATGATTTGGGCTAAATGGAATGGATGGGGATTGGATAGAGATGTGAGATAAGGATGAAGGATGAATGGATGGGGGGATACATGCAAGACAATAGAATGGAAAATGAAATGCAATCCTAATGCAATTTGCTATCTTTGGAGCACTGATTTTTGTTATAGCATAAGACACCAAGTGCCAGGGTATATGGAACCAAGGCGAATTAGTGTCTAATGCATAAAATAAACACAACAGACAAGAAGACTACCCCAACACCCCAAAGTCACAAAGACCTTGGTTGGGCTAGGTATTGAGATAACCACAAGCACAAAAGGATGCCCCAGCATAATACAAGACCTCAGAGATCTTGGTGGGTACTACATGGGACAACCAAGAAGACACAATCAAACAAAAAATTAAGATATGCCCCTATGTTGACCAATCAAAACACACCATAATATGATGGATCATGGTAGCCTTGACAAGTGATGATAGGGAGCTCAAATGATAAACAAAATCCAAAAGTATCAAAATATCACAATCAATTTCAAACGTCCTTTGCCATAAGATCAAGGGGAGGGATGGGATTGATGAGGTCTGTTAGGAAGGATGCATCCTGTTGAGATCGATGATGGGTACTAAGCTAAAAGATCGATATGACATAAGATATTCAAAACTGATTGGATTTGATGATACAAGTGGCTCTTGTTTGTTAAGAACCAGCTAGATAAGTAAGGGCATAGCTTGACGACATGACACAAGGGAGATAAGATATGAGATTGACAAACCCTAAAGACCTAGGGGCTCAGGGGCCGATCAAAGATTAGCCTTGCCTATGTAAAAGCGCAGAGCCCTCATAGTTCGATAAAAGGCTAACGACTGACCAAGATGGAGACCTTGATGGATGGTAAAGATAGGATGGACGAAAGGAGAAAGACCGATGATAGATGATAGAAGAGAAAAGTGGACAATGAAGATCAATGATGGGACCCCAGGGGCAGATCAAATGATCGACCTTGCCTACGTGAAAGCGCAGGGGAAATGTAGTTTGACAAGACCAAAGGAAGACAATGGATAAATGATGATAAGATGATAGGATAAATGGATAAAAAGGTGGTACCGATACGACAAGATAGGATAGACCTGTTGGATTGGATAGGATGATGATGATCAGATAAAGCTCAGGGATGGGATAGTAATCCAAAGCATTAAAATGACTTGGGAGGATGGTATGATAGATAGATGAGTGATGAAAAGTGATAGGAGATTGGAAAGATGTACAAGAGAAGTAGGGGTGATGACGATGAGATAAATGGCATTGGGTTGCATAGGGGGAGGCCTATAGCCAGATACCAATGACAAGGGATTGTGAGATGGGATGAGATGGGATGAGGATAAAGATGGAAGATTGGATAAAGATATAGGATAGGTATGGGGGATGGGAGGGATTGTTTGGATGGATGGGAATATAAGGATTGGGATATGAAAGGGATGCTAGGATAGATGGATACGAAGATAAGGATGGGGAGATGAAAGGGATGCTATGATAGATGGATAGGGACATAAGGATTGGGAGATAAAAGGGATGCTAGGATCGATGGATATCTCCAAGGACTATGTCACAAAGGAAGCAGATGCCCCCACTCTAGATATGTCATATATGAGGAGGCATGAGGGATAGAAGACAAGTGGATGGGAAGATAAAGGAGATAACTAGATAAGGATAGGATGGGTGACTAAGGAATATGATAGAGCATGGACGAAGGGAATGTATACCAATAGGTGTCCAAAGCATGCATAGATAGGTTCCCCTATTTTGAGCAAGATCACAAGAAGAATGGAGGGATGGGAGATAAATGGAATATGATATTAGGATGTGGAAGATAGGTGGGATGGGGGGATTTATGAAGAGGATAGATATCAGGAAGACGGGTGCATAGCGGGAAGCATAACAGATGGAGGGAATGCATATCAGGAAGTTGCCTCCAAGTGTAGATGGGGATTTACACATGAGGCATGTTTGCCAGGTTTTCATCGTGGCACTTATCCAAGGTGCTTGTTTGCCAAGTTTTCACCATTGGACGAATTATTTCTCTTTACTATATATTTTTTTTTTTAGACTTTTTAACTTTTTTGGATTGTAGGGGGATGAAAATGGATAAGGATAGGGATGTGGACAAGGGAATTCAGAAAATACATGATAAGGATATGGATGAAGGACTCAAGCATCAAGTTCTATACGAGGTAGTAAGAGCCCATGTTCGAACCGACTATTGGATGTTGGTACAACCTTATGAGGATAAATGGATTATGCAAGAGGATGAATTAGGGGGATTTGATAGGGGAGATATGTGGGGTAATGGGTGGGATGCTAGAAAGGGTATGGATAGAATGATGGGGTGGATATGTGATGGGGAGACGTGTTCAAGACCAACATTGGCATATGTGGTGGTGGATGTGAAAAGATAATAGGATTAAGGGATGGAAAATGTGGGGATAATGGAGGAGATGGAATGGTGAATTTCAGGACATAGGGACCCAAAATAGACTTAGGAGATAAAAGGGGTGTATGATTAGCTTTTGGATTAGCGACTTTGGATGTTCTTGCTAATTTTTCATGTGATGGCATTGCATCTTTTTTCTTTGGGATCCACATGGTTTTGATTTTTTCTTTGGTGGCTCTTTGCGAGCTATAGATTTGATTTTGATTTTGGATTTTGTTTTTCTTTTCTTCACCATGTCTTTTAGAGGGGACATGGGGAGCCGCAGATTCATGTGGATGCTTAGATTTATGCATTTTTCCTTAACAGCCAAAATGCTTTTAGTAGCCATGGGATGGGTGTGAGAAGATGGATGATGTGGAGTGATGGGGGTAGGAGTATGGGGATTATGTGTAGATGGAGGATATTTAGGTATGTGCCTTTGTCGATCCTGATGTGGATTAGGTGATGAATGGATGAAAGGATGGATAGGACGAGATGGAGGAGGTGATTTTGGGATATAGGGGCCCACAATAGATGTAGGACCTAGAGGAAACAAGGGCATGGTAGATGGAGGATTGGAGATGGTAGATGGAGGGATATAAGGACCCAAAATGGATGGAGCAGATGAAGGCAGAAGATGGACGATTGTTTTGAGGTGATACGATAGAGGAGGAGGGATGGCCACATATGATCTAGTGGGAAGATGGGAAGAGCCGATATTTCTTTTGGAAGAGGCTTGTTGAGGACGTCTAGAGGTTGTACCAACATTTTTGGATTACAAGTCGTGAGTAGTACATCCAAGACCTTGTGGATAAAAATGTTCTTTAGCTTGGATGGGCTCTATAATACCTTGCTCATGAAGGCCTAAACCTTTTCCTTGATAGTTCATTCTCTTGAGTATTTAATCTAGGACAGGATTTTTGTTATTCTGGAAGAATGATGCGAGTTCATTATTAGGTGGAAGAGGAGGGTTCGTGTATATGCTTTGTTTTTCTTCTATGAGGAGACCACCATGGAGGAATGTGAGAGGACCAAGGGGATAGACAAGCGGTGTAGGTATAGCAGTTTTAGGCGATGATGGGGGATTATGAGAGGGAGATGATGGGATAGCAGCATTAGGAGAAGGAGTAGGGACCATGATAGGATCTAGATTTGTGGTAGTAGGCTCATGCAATGGAGATGGAGATGGAGTAGTGGAAGTTTGAATGACAAGGGGATCATGGGATGGAATGGATGGGGGACTGTGATCTTGAGATGGACTAGATCGGATGGTAGGATCTTGATCTGGAGAAGGGGATATGTTGGCATGCTTTGGATTAGACTCTTGGCATGACTCATCGTGTGTGGGAGGCATGGTAATAGAGTCTTGTTGGGACTCTTCAAGTGGGGAAGATGGAGGGATGGAAGATTCATGAGGTTCATTGGAATGGGTTTTGGTGCTACTAGGAGTGGGAGGAGTGGATTGGATTTGGGGGGATCTAGGAGTAGAGGGAGTGGATTGGAATTGGGTGTCTTCGAAGGATTCGGTGGTTCTTGGAGTAGGAGATAGGGGTTCAATGGATTTAGTGGGTTCAATGGTTTCAATAGTTTGATTAGTGCTAGTGGTGGTAACAAAAATAATATGTGCAGTATGGAGAAGGGTCTCATCACTAGTGACCGTGGATGATGGATCTAGATGGCATGGTTCCATGACTTCAAGATTTGGAGTTGGGGATGGCTTCTTTGTAATGAGTCCTTCGAGAACTTCTGAAATGAGAGACTTGCATATGGTTGGCTTGGTTAGGGTGGTAGAAATGGATGAGGGATTATGGATTGGTGGACTAGGGTTAGATGAAGGAATGAGATTGAATGTAGGACCATGAGTAGATGGGGGATTAGGATTGGATAGAGGACTAGGAGTAGATGGATGAATGGGATTGGATGGAGGACTAGGAGTAGATGGAGGACTAGGATTGGATGGAGGGTTAAGGTAAGGATATTGGAGTGGTGAATTAAGATAGGGGACATGGATTGTGGATTAAGACAAGAGGATATAGGTGGTGTAGTGGGACAAGAGGATGTGGGGGATGGATTATAATAAGGGTATTGGGATGGTGGATTATGATCAGGATATGTGGATGTAGGATTAAGGTAAAAGGGTGTGGATGTAAGATTTGTATGGACAGACTGGGAAAGAGGATTAGGATAGGGGGTCATGTATGGGGAATTGTAATAGGAATATTGTGATGGAAGATGAGGATAAGAAGATGTGGATGTTGAATAAGAGGATGGTGTAGATGGGGAAGGGGAAGGTACTGGATACCCCTTGTCAAAGGTAGCATAAGGAACATGATTAGGCTTAATTGGATTTTGGAAAGTGGGTGGAGAGAGCTTACTATAGATGATAGTGTCAAGGGGATCTATGTCGTATGCCTCTTGATCAACCAGACTTTCGTTATTAGTGTCGACATAATAGGGTTTCCATTGACCACTATTGATGGAGGATGAGGATTCATGATGATGACAGGATAAAGAGGATGGATAAAATATTTTGGATGGGAACAAATTAAAGCTCAAATTGGGAATTTGGTCAAGCTCAGATCAAGATTAGACAAAAGCTCAGATTAGGATGATTGGATGATGCGATGGGATTGATTTTGATGGGATTCCATAGAAAGATGATTGAATTAGGTAGATGATTTGATAAATTTTATTAAAGTACTAGATCAATTTTATTGGATAGGATCAAATGATTAGATGATGTTGATTGGATAATTGTGATTAGATGAAGATGATTGTATGTATCTGATTAGAGGAATGGATTGGTTTTATTAGATAGGAAGAAACAAAAAGGTACCACTATATAGATCTCAAAAAATTGAGCAATTTTGGTTTTTGAACGAATTTGATTCGACGCACGGTTTGTAAATGACAGTCCTGGGAAGTTAGGGGCGTGTCCACCCCGTGATGCGGGGCGTGGCTGCCCTGGGATGGTAAAATTTTTGATAAGAGGAAATGGAAAGTACCACTAGATAGAGCTTGAAAAACTAAGCAACTTTGGTTTTTGAACGAAGTTGATTCGACATACGGTTTGTAAATGACAACCCAGGGAAGTTAGGGGCGTGTCCACCCTGCAATGCGAGGCATGGCCTCCTTAGGATGGTTAAATTATTTATAGGAGGAAATTTAAGGTACCACTGGATAGAGCTTGAAAAACTAAGCAACTTTAGTTTTTGAACGAAGTTGATTCGACGTACGGTTTGTAAATGACAACCCCAGGAAGTTAGGGGCATGTCCACCCCATGATGCGGGGCATGGCCGCCCTAGGATGGTCAAATTTTTAATAGGAGAAAATTGAAGGTACCAATAGATAGAGCTTGAAAAACTAAGCAACTTTAGTTTTTGAACGAAGTTGATTCGACGTACGGTTTGTAAATGACAGCCCCGGGAAGTTAGGGGCGTGTCCACCCCGTGATGCAGGGCGTGGCTGCCCTAGGATGGTCAAATTCTTGATAGGAGGAAATAGAAGGTACCACTAGATAGAGCTTGAAAAAATAAGCAACTTTGGTATTTAAACGAAGTTGATTCAACGTACGGTTTGTAAATGATAGCCTCGGGAAGTTAGGGGTGTGTTTAGCTTTCTACGGTAAAACAGAGGGTGCTACGTAAAACAGGGGCACTACGTAAAAAGGGGGTGCTGCGTAAAAATGAGGCATTGTGTAAAACTGAGGCGCTGCGTAAAAATGGGGCACTTTGTAAAAATGGGGCACTGCATAAAAGTGGGGTGCTTCGTAAAAGTGGGCCACTGCATAAAAACGGGGCGCTGCATAAAAATGGGGCGCTGCGTAAAAGCAGGGGCGCTGCATAAAAATGGGGAGCTGCGTAAACTGGGGCGCTGCGTAAAAGTGGGGGCGCTGCATAAAACTGGGGCGCTGCCACCTTTCTACGCTGATTATGAGTGGTGTTTGGTGATGTAAATGGTAAAAATTATGGCGTTTGCTAAGTGAGGGTATGGACTTTTGAATGGAATATGAGGAAATTAGAATGAACGGGCAGATTGAAGATGATTGTGGAGAATGAGTGAGAATTTAGAATGGTTAAACAAAGATTTGGAATGATGAGATGGAAGTTTAAATGGATCAAATAGAAGTTTCAGGAGGCTTAGATTGACAAAATGGAAGCTGAGGATGGTGAGGTAATGGTTGGGAACGATTAAATGATAGTTTAGAGGCTAAACGAATCCAAATGAGACGATTTTGGGTGCTCAGGAGGGCAAATCCGCCCCTCTGTAGCAAAGATCAGGGCATTGACAGCAAAATCAGGGACGTAGTTAGCAAAATCAGGGGCGTTGAAAATTTTCTGTAGTAAATCAGGGGCGCTATCGCCTTTCTGCAATAAAATCAAGGGCGCTGCCGCCTTTCTGCAGTAAATTAGGGGTGCTGCCACCTTTCTGCAATAAAATCAGGGGCACTATTTCCTTTCTACAGTAAATCAGGGGTGCTGCTGCCTTTCTACAGTAAGACAAAGTTTGGTTTTGATGGAAAAGGCTATAATAAGGATGCAAAATGATAAAGTAAGGCCAAAGTATCAAAGATTTCATAGATTTTTCACAAGAAAATACTTAAAACAAGCACAATCCTATGATTAATATTAAGGGTATGGCAAGACAAAGTCTTAATCTAGGATGCACAAGGCTTCTAGGGAGTCCTCGATATACTCTCGGTACGTGAGGCACAACCGTGAACACCAGTCCATCACAAGCGTGAGTCAGGAACCCAGCGAGATACTAAAAGGCTCGAACCAACTCTTCACGTCTATCTAGGTATCACCCTAGCTTCGATGCTCCACCAATTACGACGCGACTAGATTGGGGTACAACTTTCGTTCTTCCCCTTTATATACCCCGCCGGTACGTGTGGTTGGAATCATCCCTTGGGGTGATAAAATTCCTAAGCAGGTCCCACTAAAAAGAAGACACTAACTATTTCCAACTACTCCCCAGGCTCACACAAAGTGCAAGGGGAAAGCGAAAACAAATTAATGCCCCCTTGGGTAACACAAGAACAAACAATCACAGCAAGCAATGAAGTTTATTCCCCCTAATTAGACTATGTTTCAAAACAACAAGGATAATTTTTTACAAATCTGATCAAATAGATGGCCCTGCAAAAAAAATGTTAGCTATCTTTTTCTTTGTTCTTGATCAATTATGCCCTAATACGCTACAAATCGTTAGCAAAAAACACCAATATCCTTGCCAAAACAATGTTATAGGGTTATTACTTGACAATAGCAAAAAATGAGAGCCAAAACGAAGCCAAAATGACTATTTTACCCTTGAAACTATGCTGTTTTGGGGCGTTGCTGCCTTTCTGCAGTGCACAAGAGGGCCTTGCCCCCTTTCTGCGGTAAGGCAGAGGGCGCTGTCGCCTTTCTGCAGCAAAATGGGGGCGCTGCCACCTTTCTGTGGTAAAGCAGAGGGCGTTGCCGCCTTTCTGCGGTAAGGCAGAGGGTGCTGCCGCCTTTCTGTAGCAAACTTTGTTAGATTTTTAAGAAAAAAGAAAAGTTGTGCCCCTCCCACTACAAGAAAAGTGTTAGAAAAACCTTCTAAATATATCCATAATCGCAATAAACATGTTAGAAGAAATAAAACTTTCAGATGTGGGGCGTTGTTGCCTTTCTGTAGTGGCCAAGAGGGCGCTGCCGCCTTTCTGCGGTAAACTTTGTTAGATTTTTAAGAAAAAAAGAAAGTTGTGCCCCTCCCACTGCAAGAAAATGTTAGAAAAACCTTCTAAATATATCTCTAATCACAGCAAACGTGTTAGAAGAAATAAAACTTTTAGATGTGGGGCACTACCGCCTTTCTGCAGTGGCCAAGAGGGTGTTGCAGCCTTTCTGCGCTAAGGCAGAGGGCACTGCCACCTTTCTACAACAAAATGGGGGCCCTGCTGCCTTTCTGTGACCTTTTCCTACAAAATTCTTAACAAAAAGGGAGGTTAAATGCAAGAACCCATTTGTGGGTCCCACCAAGCATGCCAGAAATGTGATCCTAAGAATTTTATCCTACTCTAACATGCAAAATAACTCGAAAATGCAAGTGATAAAAGACTAAGAACACTTCAAGATTAGCCTAAAGAGTGATAAAACAAGAAGGAAAATGGACAAAACAAGATACAAACGATTTCACCTTCCTTGTTGTTGATGTCTCCTTGATTGGCCCCTGCTTGGGATGATTTTGTGTGCTCCTTAGATGATTTCTTGAGTGACTAAATGCAAGATCAACTTATGTAAAATGATGAAGATGGATGGCTAGATGATGGTGGATGATTGAGAATGCAAATTGGCAGCATGTAGTTATCAAATGGCTAAGTGTTTGAAAATGCAAACGGGCAGCATGTAGTTATGAAAATCAAAAAGTGTTGAAAATTCCCTTGAGGAGGGGATATTTATAGGAGAATTTGAATTCTCTAGAGAATTCAACAGTCAAGATGCATCCAACAAGGCCAAGATGAAGGGCTATGGTGGGTTGAGAACCCACAAGCCCTCACATCTTGACATGTGGATGGTGAAATGTGAAGAAGATGTATGAGGTGTAAGTGAGGTGTCAAAAAAAGGAAGGTTACATGAGGTGGAGGGAGGAAGGACAAGCCGTTGGGGGTGAAGGTTTCCACAAAAGGTTCTGCTTGTCCTAAGTGGGGGTGAAAGGGACATTTGAGGGAATTTTGGGTCCTCAAAAGATCTACATAGGAGAAAAGGAAAGGTGGTTGAGAGATTTATAAATGTGAATTAAAATTCACATTTTAGAAGGAATCTAAAGGATAAAAGCGGGGCTCAAATGTGGGACTTGGTCACATGTGGAGGTGTGACAAAGTCAAGGTTCTAGAAGCCTTAGAAGGATAGAATGTGAATTAAAAATTCACACACATATAAAGAGGGAATCTAGGATAAATAAAATTAAATATTCCTTGTGGGGGAAAGAGTTGACAAGGTACTAGTGGGTTTGACTAATCAGTAATTAGAAGATAATTAGGGGTTAATTAGGATTAAGGCCAACACTGCAAAAGTTGGAGGATGTGACACCTCTCTAATCAGTGAGGCATATTGCACCATCCATAATAGAAAATTGCAAATGATTGGATTAGATGAAAATGACATGTGAGGAATTAGTAAATGTAATATTTATTTAATTTATTTACGTGAAAAGAGGATTAAGGAGGGTAAAGGTATTTAATTATTAATTAAATACCTTAGAGGTGTGAGAATTAAAGATATTAATTAAATAATAGTAATATTATGATGCTTTCGGTGAAGGATGTTTAGATGAAAAGTGATAAATTTGGATAAATTAAGTGTCCAAATTTGGATGTCTACAGAGATGTTAAAAAATGTAGATTCAATAACCCAACAAATAACGAGATGGCAAGATAGGAGGTAGGCAGCTAGGGCATATTATGTAGATAAACTATCATATAAACAAGTAAAAGATTTAAAAATTACTAAAGGTGATTTGTGTTCTTTATTCATTGACCCTAAAATAAATCAAAATCTTAGCCTCAATGCGAAGAGGTTTCCTATTCATTGGTGCCACCACCAAGAGATTAGGAACCATTTTTATGATAGGTGGTACTTGGTCTTTGATTACCCACCATGCAAAAATGGTGAAGTCCCCCAATATTTTCTTAGGAAACTATATAGTGAGTTCGTATTGAACCAAATGCAAAATTATTTTGATATGAGGGAGTTCTAGGGGAGAGGTGGGGGGTCGGCTCAGGATAGGCTAGGTGCATAGCCAAATCCTGCGCAGCAAGGGAAACAACCTCTCGCTAGGCCCCCTCGTGAGCACATGGTTATGCTTGTCATTGTGAAGGAAAGTGTTGATGTAGAAACATTGTAGGTGATCAAAACTTTGACCCAAAGTGTCATCCATCATACTAGCCCTATTGTACAATGCTGTCTAGGAGAGTCTTCGAGTAGCGGCCTTTGAAACCATGTGTGTCAATCTTGTGGGGCGACTTATTCATATGACCCCACTGGTACTTAGGAGGCTACTACGCAGGATCTGTATGCTACTACACAGGATCCGTATGCTGCTACATAGGATCTATATGCTACTACAGGGATAGAGAGGATGGCTGACATTTTGCATCATGCATATGGCATTGACAGTCGGGTAAAAGTCAACATGTTTATTGAATTTAATTTATTAAATTTTGATTCTAAAATGCATGATTAACTAATTTAGTTTTATTATTTTAATAAAATTGCAGGATCACAGTGTTGAGACTGGATACATCGGTCCTCCACCTACTTATTTCTATAGTACACCTATCAGTGGGGTATGTAACTAGTAAACAATTATAAATTTATTACATGTTAATTTCATTGTTTTACGAATGGTATTTTAATACATGTGATTTTGGATGTTGAATAGGCTAATATTAGTGGTTTCAAGCAAACACCTCCTAGTGCCAGTGGATTCACTCAAACGTACACAAAGGTAATAGAATAAAGAGAACTTAACTAATGAATTCTACTTAATATATTTGTGTAGTTTATAGTCATATTGTTGGTTACGTTGCATTACACATCATTCAAACTCAAAGCATTACTTCAAATTCCATAACTAATAACTAGATGATGATAGATGAAAAAATTTCAACTGTATAATATAGTTGTTTAGAAAGTCAACATAAGAAACACAATGCAATTACTTCACATGGAGCCATGTGCTTGCAAAGGGGCACCAACATGACAAACTATGGGTGCTTGTAAAAAATCTATGAAACCATAATAGTAAGCAATAGCATAGACAAGGCAGTTAGTGATGTAGAGCATCATATCAAAACACTCAATCATCAGGGTACATCTGATGCAGAGTATCCAACAAACACCATCAACATCATTTCTTCAAGGGATTTCAATCCCAAATAGAATCGGGAGAAGATCAAATATAATTTCATCAAAAATATACTTTTCATTCAACCAAAATCCACTCAAATTATCTTAGCCATTCCATAGGCCATCATTCATCATTCCACTAATCATTATTCCAATTGACTCATTCAAAGAAAAAATCATTTTAAAGAAAACTTTAACTTAATCAATTAGATTCACATCATTCTCAACCACCATAAAAACAACATAAACCTGATTATTGTCACTTAAACAATTCATCCTTTCATTTATTCACCAAGGAAAAAAATCAACTAAACCATACCTCACTATTATTAGTCCATTATCAAGCACTGTACTCACCATATTTTGACTACAGTAGTCTATTTATAGGTTACAAACTCCTGCTACAACTGAATCTTGATTATCATCTTGTGGTTAATCACCAATTTTCTCAAAAGGCTTCATAATACTCACCCATCCAACCATCAAATTCATCAAACCTATCTTATATACCTTAACCAAATTTAGTAACATCGATCATATCATTAGTTTGATAGTAACCAAGCACTCAATATCATCCTTTCCATTGTTTAAACAAACATCTTTGTTTTGATTAGATAATATCATATTCCTCTAATAAGTCTTTCAACCATTGGATTGGGTAGTTACATTTCTATCTCAAAGCTTATTAAAAAAATCAATGCACATTTAGAAACACTTTCTAGCACATCACAACATATCAAAGTTCTTAGACATTTGACATAAAGAAAATCATCAGATTTTAGATTGTCCTCTGAAGAAAGGCTAGTAGATTAGGCCTGCTTTACAAAGGAGACCCCTTCAAAACCATTCCAAATCACTCAAAACCTAAAAAAATTCTTCAATAATGTCTTATAACTCAATATTTCACCATTTATAGGGATTGAAAACTATGAAAATGTTCTTATCCAATAAACCCTCGTTTATAGGGTGTAAAAGCACAAATCAAGGAGGGTTTTGTGAAAAATACTCTTGCAAGCCTTTATTTCTCTGGCCACCACCTAGAACATGATTTTTTATGTCTTCCAAGACCTTCTACATCATTTCCAAGCCTTTGCAAGATTTATTTATTCATGACCCATGACTATAGCATCACTTTGTGTAGGAAAATCCTTTATTTTCCAGTGTAGCAGCAACTCCACCATGGTATTCTTGCTTTTCCCTACACTTACAATCATCAAAACATGAAAAAAATCCTAACATTAACCTAATCCACCAATTTACTTGACCTACATTGGTGGAGTAGTGAAGAAAAACCCTATTGGACTCTCAAACTTGCTTCTAAAAGGACTCTATCAGGCACTAAAAACTACCTCTTATTCTTTTTTTTCCTAAAAATAACCAAGTCCAAATCTTGAAATTGGAAACTAACTCCTCTTTACATGAATTCACACTATGATTTAACTTTGGGTGTTCCTAAATTACCAACACAAGAAAACAAAACAATCCAGAGTAATGCTGCAAACTCAGAAACAAGGAATTTTTATTTCAAAATCTAATTACAAAAACACAAAATTCTGCTTTTTCTCACCTTTACATGCCTTTTAAAGATATTTAATTTTCCATAACTATCTTTCCATCAGTTGAAACTACCCCTTTTAACCCTTAATATGCCTGATTTCTTTGTTTTTGTCAATTTAACAACTTTTAACAATATTACATTATTGCATTGTTTGCATTTTCCCACTTTGACCACTTAGAACTTACCCATAACCTTAAATATATTCAAATAAGACCTCATATGACCTTGAAAATTCTTTACATCATTTTTCCACAACCTTTTGTGATTGACTGAATACAAATTTGAACACTCACCCCTTTTGCAAAATTGAAAAGTATTTGATGACCTAGGTGCTCCTACACCAACATTTGACCCAATTGAATCAGGAGAAGATCAAATTGAATAAGAAACTAAAATTTCTCTCTTTTCATCAAAAATCACATTTTTTCATTTGCAAACCACAAGGAAACAACAAGCCAACTCATTTCAATACTTCTTCTTATCATCCTCAATCTTCAAACATCTTATTTATCAACAAAAGTGATTGATCTGTGCACAAGAAACCTAATTAGAGTCACTAAACAATCCAATCTTTCATCATTCACCAAGGCACCCTTCCACTCAATTTTCTTTACCTATGAAAAATAACCAAAAGCAAATCTTTCATGTTACAACCTATATCCATCATATCCTAACACACTTTTTTCATCATCAATTTATATGAATTCAAAGCAAAAACCTGATAAAGAGCTCCAAATCTTTCAATTCCTTAAAAAACTCACCACATTTTCACTTTTACCAACTAGTTCCTCAAGACCAAGATACTAAATCAACCATTTACACCTCAATAATTTTATCTGACTTCCAAGACATTACTCACATCATGTTCATTGACTAAGCTTATTATATGCACAAATCAAGCCCTACAAGGGAGGGTTTATTGCATAAGGTACATACAAACCTTAAATAGCCTGCATAAGCTTTAGAAATGATGCAGAGTGGCAGGGAAGGAAAAATCACAATCACAAATGGAAAAGTCACTCCACTGAATGCTTCTCTCAAATACTCTCATGAGTCCTAAACTCCACTACTCTTTAAGAGATCAACCCCACACACATAGGGTTCACAAATAAAACCACTAAAAAAGCTTGAAAACATTTGGATCATGTCTCATTAAGTCAAAACAAGGTTTAACAACCCTCTAGCATTTAGGTTTCAACAAACACCCATCACTATGGTGACTTAGACCTCACTCTCTCTTAAGGCTTGTAGCCCTTGCTCGGTAGGACAGTCAAAATAAAAAACACAAGGAATACTATTAAGACACCAAACCTATGGATTTAGACCCCTAAGATGGACCCCTACAAGGTTCCAAAACCCTTCATCTATTGACTGTTAAAACATCACTCACAATGGCCCTTTCTACCATTGCTCCAAAAGGCCTAATTCATAGACCTACACCTAGGTATTGACTATCTGGGCTCTCCCCTTCACCCCAAAGTCCATATTTAGACTCCTATAGGTTCTCCACACCTATTTCCACCATTCCTAAGTGCCTCTTAAATAGATTCTTCAAGATCAAGAAAAAACTCCTTTTTTTTGCTTGTTAATTATGCTTGCCACATAGAGATGTCAAGCCAAAATTCATGCACATCTTCCAACAATGAGCCTTTCATTCTCCAAAACATTGAGGAAATTATAGTACAGAATTATATCTTCCATCCCACCGAGATTTAGCAATTTTACAACGTGGGAATGGAAGAAATATACATTTTTAACCAAAACCCTGATTTTAAGGGATTTCAGACCACTCGATAGAGAAATTGGAATATCTCCCTTGATACTCAATGAAATCTCACCACTCCAATTCTAAAGGAAATATTATTCAATTTCCTATCCAACCATTATGGGCTTGGAGCATGAAAGTGAACATACAGTCCGTACCAAGTACGGGATCAACAAATTCTTTAGAAAAACACAGGAAAAACAACAAACTTCTTATTGAAACTTCTTCAAAACATCAACATCAACCTTGCCTCGACCAAGAGAGGAATATTTTAAGTCTTAAAAACTCCCTCAAACTTCTTTCAATTGTCTTTTGAAAAGAGAGACGTTGGAAAACAACTAATCTCATGCTTTGATTTCTAATTGCCTAGTTAAGGAAATGTGAGCAACTTCTACCAACTCGACCACAAAGAGCCTTCCAAAATGTGTCAAAAAAATTAAAACCTTTTCAAAAAGTAAGGTGACTCCCCTTAGGTGTCTAGATACAGCAATGCATCCTTTTTCATTATTTTTCCAAGATGCACTAGAATTACAAAGGAGGATGGAGACCTTGTTGTACAAAGAAGTTGGTCACCAAGACCATAAACTCAACCAAAAACATAGAAGACCTACTACAAAGCATTGAAATGGTCCATAAGACCTTATTACATCCATAAACCAAGAAACAAAACATGAAAAATTATTCTAGGTCTCTTAGACCCATGGGTGCTCCTACACCATACTCTCAAGCAAGAAAAAGATCTCAAGTCCTCTTTGAGATCAAGTCTTCTACAATAGTTCCATGTTATTTAATATCATTTTCTGACATCCATGTTGCATCCTCTTTAGGTAGACCTTTCCATTTGACTAGGTATTCCTTGTAAACCTTCCTTCTAGTCTTCTTTGTCTCCTTGGTGTCTAGGATGCATTTAAGAGTCATAGGTTGGTTGGGGGGTAGTTCCTTCACCCAATCTTCATCCTCGATTGCTATTGTACCTGCTCCATCACCTGCATTCACAGAAGCTTTGAAAGGATACAAGTCAGAAATGTTGAAGATAGGAGAGATTGCCACCCCAGGAGGTAGCTCTATTTCATAAGCATTTTGGCCAAACTTGTAGACCACCTTGCAATGTCCTATCTTCTTCATCATGAGTTTGTTATACTTTCCTTTTGGAAGTCTCTCCTTCTTCAAGTGTGCCATCACCAAGTATCCAACCTTGAATTGGACATTCCTCTTCTTTAAATATGCCTTTTCCTTATACTTCTCAACATTTTTTTGAAGGGTTTCCTTCACTTGTTGATGAATATCCTTGATTGTAACAGCAAAGTCCTCACCTTGAGCACTTCTCTTAGCAACTCCTTATAGATCTCTTAGTTCATAGACCCCTCTAGAGTGCATGCCATATACTACTTCAAAAGGGCTTCTACCAATTCTCCTATTCATGGAGTCATTATATGCAAATTCAGCTTGAGGTAAAATCAGATCCCAAGCTTGTCCATGCTCCTTGGTAAGTCATCTTAAAAGGTTTCCCAATGATCTATTCACCACTTCAGTTTTTCCATCTGTTTGTGGATGGTATGCTGAACTAAAGGAAAAAAAATTTCCTTGAGTTTCTTCCACAAGGTCCTCCAAAAGTGACCAATGAATTTAGAATCCCATCTGAAACAATGCTTAAAGGAAGTCCATGTATCCTAACAACCTCCTTAAAGAAGAGACCTACTATATGAGATGCATCGTTGGTGCATTTGCAAGGAATAAAATGTGCCATCTTACTAAATCTATCAACTACCACAAAGATACTATCAAAACCTCTTTGGGTTCTAGGAAACCCCAAGACAAATTCCATACTTACACACTCCCAAGGCCTATTGGGAATGGGCAGTGGATGATAGAGTCCTGCATTTGATGAAGTTCCCTTTTCCCTTTGACATATTATGCAGCCTTCCACATACCTTCTCACATCCACCTACAACTTTGGCCAATAGTAAAATCTCCTAACTTGTTCCAAGGTCTTGTCAAGGCCAAAGTGACCTCCAAGACTCCCACTATGTTTCTCCTTTATTATATTCTCCCTCATTTAGCATTTACACACACCCAATTGGCTTCTTTTGAAGAGAAAACTATTCTATAATAAAAAAATTAGAGAATTCACCATGAAAAGAATTCAAATTCTACTCACAAACATCATATACCTCCTTGAAATATGAATCTTCATGATACATATCCTTCAATGCTTCAACCCTGATGCTTTGGAGTTGGATCTCTTGCACTACAAGTTCCCTTCAAATGAGAGCATCTGTCACCTTATTTTCTTAGCCCTTCTTATGCTTTATTGTGAAAGTATATGCTTGCAAAGAGTCTACCCACTTCATGTGCCTATGACTGAGTTTTTCATGTGCATTAAAAAAACTCAAGGCATGATTATCAATATAAACAACAAGTTCTTTAGGTAACAAGTAGTGCCTCCACTTTTTGAGGGCTTGGACCATAGCATACAATTCCAAATCATAGGAAGAATACTTCCTCTTTGCTTCATTTAGCCTCTCACTGTAAAATACAATTGGTCTGCCTTCTTGGCTCAAAACAACCCCTATTGCTTGATTGATAGCATCACACTCAATGGTAAAAAATTTATCAAAATAAGGGAGCACAAGTATAGGCACTTGTGCTACTCTCATTTTCAGATATTCAAACCCTTTATTAGCCTCATTGGTCTAAGAAAAATTACCTTTGTTACCTCCTTTGATGTTGTCCAAGATTGGTGCACAAATTTGGCTAAAGTTCTTGATGAACTTTCTATAAAAGCTTGCAAGTCCATGGAAGCTTCTCACATCTCCCATGGATTTTGGTGTTGGCCAAGTAAGAATAACATCCACCTTTGAAGGATCCATCTTCAAACTTCCCTTGGAGATGACAAAACCAAGGTAGACTAGTTCTTCCTTCATGAATTCACACTTTTCCATGTTGATCAACAAATTCTCTTGTAACCTCCTTAGTACCATGTCAAGGTTTTTCAAATGTTCTTCTTTAGACCTACTAAACACAAGGATTCCATCTAAATAAACTACAACAAACTTTGCAATGAAAGGTCTCAATACCTCATTCATAAGGCACATAAATGTAGTAGGGGAATTTGATAACCCAAAGGGCATCACCAACCACTCATAGAGCCCTTCATTAGTCTTAAAAGTTGTCTTCCATTCATCCTCCTCTCTGATCTTTATCTGATGGTACCCACTCTTTAGATCAATCTTGGAAAAGTAAGATTCTCCTGACAGACAATCCATGAGGTCCTCTATTCTTGGCATCAAGAACCTATATCTGATTGTGATACTATTAATGGCTCTTGAATCAGTGCAAAGCCTCCAATTCCCATCCTTCCTTGGTGCTAGGACAATAGGAACAAAACATGGGCTCAAACTCTTCCTCACTAGCCCTTTATCCATCAACTCTTGCACTTGTCTTGCAAACTCCTCATTTTGAGTAGGTGTCATCTTGTATGCAGCCTTATTGAGCAATGTAGCCCCTGGAATCAAATCAATATGGTGGCTTATATCCCTAATGGGAGGTAGGGAACTAGGTAATTCATTCACTATTATGCCCTTGTACCTTTCCAACAACTCTTGGACTTCCTTTGGTGCATCTTCCTTATTTTTTGTGGGCAGATCTACTTCACTTTTTGGCTTCATAATCAGGAAGAATCCTCTTCCTCCTCCTTTCTTCAAGGTCTTCATAAACTCCTTCTCACCCACCATCAAAACACTAGGCCCTCCATGCTTTTCCTTGTCTTCTTCTAGGAGAGGTGAAAGGTTGTAAGTCTTCCCATCCTTCACAATGGAGTATGTGTTATTCTCCCCATCATGCTTGGTCTTCCTATCAAACTGCCAAGGCCTACCAGAAATATATAGTTTAATACTTGTACTCAAAATTTTGTTCATTAGATCTCATACATTATAAGTCGTGATGCGGATCGCTATTGTAACTTTTTTGTGATTGAATAATTTGTTGTTTTATTTTGAGATGTTGGTTGTAGAAACACCTCCAAATGTTACAAGGGAAATGGATATCAGTGTTTCATCCACTATACAATCCTCCATCGCTCTGATAAAGGAGGTATGAGGAAAATTACTAAATTTCAATTTACATTCGTTGTTATAGATGTTAGTTCTAGTGAAAAATAAAACCATTATTGATTCATAGTTTAATTTCTATTTGGATGGTTTATACAGGGCTTGACCATGCTTGAGCATTGAAATGCAAATATTTCCATCATGGAGAGTGATCATGAGATGGTTGTAAGTGATTATTTTGTTAAATATATCATTTCTTATAATGTAATTTCTATATATTAATGTCTTTACTTCTTATTGTAATAGTTAAAACTTCACCAGGAGCTAAACTATAGGAGCAGTAGAAGCACTCCTTGAGCATAGGAGAAACGAGTGATAGAATTATTGACATCAGATTTCCAAACAACAGGAAAGAATTTATTTCTAGAGCATGGTGAGAAATAAATTTTGATTCCAGAGCCCTTTGTTGTATGCCTAGACATGGAAATTTTGTACATATCTTATATTGGATATATTTGACATTGTATGCCTATATGGCTATTTTGTAACTATATTTTATACTTATATTGATATATATTGATGTATGTGTACATGGCTATTTGGTTAATACAAATATTTTTTTATCAATGGTGTCCATATTTTATCTTTTTGACAATGTCAAAAGCATGGTTGCATACAGATTAGGCAAAAGAATTCTCATTTTAGATTAGCAATGCATGGAAGTTTCAAAAAGTATCCTTGATATTACAAAAAGATATGTGTTTATACCATAGAAACAAAAATATTTTAGGGAAAAATTTGGCAAACCAAAAGTATAATATTTTTTGAAAAAATCGGGAAAAAGTCTAGAAAAAATAGAAAAAAAATCAGATTTAAAAAAGAAAAAGGTAAAAAAAGTATAACAAGAGATAAAAACTTTAAAAAAAAAAATTAAAGGAATTTCCATAGCATAGAGATATAGAGAGCAAATAAAATAAAGAGTTTAAATAATAAATTGTTAAAAATATATTTTTGTAGTTTATATTCATATCGTTGATTACATTGCATTGCACATATTTCAAACTCAAAGAATTGCTTCACATTGAATAACTAATAACTAGATGTTGATAGATGACAAAATTTCAATTACAATATAGTTTCTACAAAGTCAACCTAAGCAGTTATGCAATTACTTCACATTGCATAACTAATAACTAGGAGCAGCTCCCAATTGCATTTGCTCGTCATGGCATTCTATGAGACCATATTTCTTTGAGGCATTTTTTCAAACAATTCACTGCCTTGTCTATACTACCACATTTTTGATACATGTCTACCAAAGAATTTTGTCAAATAGTTCACTGCCTTGTTGCTATGGTTGAAAGCCTAAAACAAGTGCTTTTGAACAAGCTATAGATGCTTGGAAATTTTTTATCAAAAGCATAATAGTAAGCAATATCATAGACAAGGCATTGAACTCTTTGAAAAAATGCCTCAAAGAAATGAGGTCTCATGGTGATGGAATTCCATGACAATCAAAAGCATTTGATTGTCATAGAATTCATCATGAATTCTTTGAATTTCAAGAGTTCTTACTGCCCCTATGCTTTAACATTTTCATACATGTCTATCAAAGCATTTTATCAACAATTCATTTGCCTTCTTTGCTATGGCTAAAGCTAAAATAGGTGCTTTCAAACAAGCTATGGATTTTCATGGCATTCCATCACCATGAGACCACATTTCCTTGAGGCATTTTTTCAAATAGTTCCTGCCTTGTCTATGCTACCACATTTTTCATACATGTTTACCAAAGAATTTTATCAAGCAGTTCACCTTGTTGCTTTATGGCGGCTAAAATCCCTAAAATAGGTGCTTCAAACAAGCTATGGATGCTTGGGAAAAATCTATCAAAGCATAATAATAAGCAATAGCATAGACAAGGCATCAAACTATTTGAATAAAATCCTCAAAGAAATGTGGTCTCAATGGTGGTGGAATGCCATGACAATCCATAGTAATTTGCTTGTCATGGCATTTGTCATGCCATTCCATCACCATGAGACCACATTTCTTTGAGGAATTTTTTCAAACAATTCACTGCCTTGTCTATGCTACCACATTTTTCATACATGTTTACCAAAACATTTTATCAAACATTTCACATCCTTTCTTCTATGGCTAAAAGCATAAAATAGGTGCTTCCAAACAAGCTATGGATGCTTGGAAAAAATCTATCAAAGCTTAATAATAAGCAATAGCATAGAAAAGGCAATGAACTATTTGACAAACAACCTCAAATAAATGTGGTCTCAATGGTGGTGGAATGCCATGACAATCCACAAAAAATTTCTTGTCATGGCATTAGACATGCCATTACATCACCATGAAACCACATTTCTTTGAGGCATTTTTTCAAACAGTTCACTGCCTTGTCTATGCTACCACATTTTTCATACATGTCTACCAAAACATTTTATCAAACAATTCACTACCGTGCTACTATGGCTAAAATCCTAAAAAAAGTACTTTCGAACAAGCTATGGATGCTTGGAAAAAAACATATCAAAGCATAATAGTAAGAAACAAGCTATGGTCTCATGGTTTTTTTTCATGCAAAAATCAGTGTGATTTTATTCACACTTTTTTGCAAGTTATAAACACTTCTTTTTTTGCCAATTTTGTTGTTTTAAATGGCATTCAAGTTTATGGTGGTTTTTTTGTTTATATGATGATATGTGATATTCTAATGCCAATTCATGCTTCTGGGTTGCATAGATATATATTTTGTTTTTACATGTTTTTTGTACCAACGAACCCAAAATGAACTGAATCCCCCTCCAAATGTTTTTGGCCAAATCGGCGAACCGAACCCCCGAACCTAAGCCTCAAAACCTATTCCAACACTCTTCATTTTTCTTGAACAAACTTAATTGACCACCAAATTATGTTTCCCCTTGACTTTACCCACGTTTACTCCCTCAAACCTCTCTTTTTCATTCAAAAACCCTATTTTCCCAACTAGGGCATGTCATGCCATAACATACTTTTGACCTCCCCTGTCCTTGTAAACCTTTTGAACTAATTAAACTCCACAATATCACTCTATTTACAACCTATTCTAACTTATTTTCAAGCAATTTCTTCTTTTCACCTCTTCTAGCCTTGCTTTTAAGGGGCCTTAACTTTGAATTTTCAATAGGGGCAGTGTTAGTAATCTCTTCCAATGCCCTTACTAATACTATTTTCTTATTCCTACTCCTTATCCTACTTACATCAGGCCCATATCATTGAGACACAACCTAAATAATAGGTGGAATAGCCTATTTCAACATGCTACACTCAAACCCTTAAGGGATCGATTCGGTTGAACATAACTCAGAGTGATTCCGCATGTTTGGGTGAGAAAGAGGACCATGCCTAGTGTGAATATTCATATTTGGACACATTGGAATAGTTGGTTTGGTCACACGAGTTGCAGAACGAAAGTTGCACCACTTTGCAACTTTCTACTGCTTCCATTTAACACTTTTTCTATCAACTAAAATATGGACACCACGGAAAACCACTCCGAGATAACGAAAAACTGAGAGAGGTTATTGTAGAGGGGCCCAACGCGATTCCATGGGATTAGATAAAAATTTTCTAAGTATCACGATGTCTGAGTAACCTCATGTTGAAGTTTGCAGCCATTTTTCCCTTTAGACTCTTAAGGGATCGATTCGGTTGAACATAGCTTAGAGCGATTCTACATGTTTGGGTGTGAAAGAGGACCATGCCTAGTGTAAAAATGCCTTTTTGGATGCACTGGAATAGTTCATTTGGTCACACTAGTTGCAAAATGAAAGTTGCACCACTTTACAACTTTCCACTGCTTCCATTTGACACTTTTTCATCAACTAAAACTTTGACACCACGGAAAAACCACTCCAAGATAATGAAAACTGAGAGAGGTTATTGTAGAGGGGCCAAATGTGATCCCATAGGATTAGAAAAAAAGTTTCTAAGCATCACCGTGTCCGACTAACCTCATGCTGAAGTTTGCAGCCATTTTTCTCTTTGGACCCTTAAGGGATCGATCTGATTGAACATAGTTTAGAGCAATTCTGCGTGTTTGGGTGCAAAAGAGAACCATTTCTGGTGTAAAAATTCCTATTTAGATGTGTTGGAATAGTCTGTTTGGTCACACGAGTTGCAAAACAAAAGTTGCACCACTTTGCAACTTTTCACTACTTCCATTTGACACTTTTTTCATCAACTGAAAACTGGACACCACATGAAAACTACTCCGAGATAAAAAAAAAAACTAAGAGAGGTTATTGTAGAGGGGCCCAATGTGATCCCATCAAATGAGATGAAAAGTTTCTAAGCATCATGGTGTTTGAGTAACCTCATGCTAAAGTTTGCAGCCATGTTTCCCTTTGGACCCTTAAGGGATCAATCTGGTTGAATGTAGCTTAGAGCAATTCTGCATGTTTGGGTGTAAAAGAAGACCATTCCTAGTGTAAAAATTCCTATTCAGATGCATTGGAACAGTCTTTCTAGTCACACGAGTTGCAGAACGAAAGTTTACTACTTTGCAATTTTCCACTGCTTTCATTTGACACTTTTTTCATCAATTGAAAACTGGACACCAGGGGAAAACCACTCCGAGATAATGAAAAATGAGAGAGGTTATTGTAGAGGGACCCAACATGATCCCATTATATTAGACAAGAAGTTTCTAAGCATCACGGTGTCCGAGTAACCTCATGTTGAAGTTTGCAGCCATTTTTCCCTTTGAACTCTTAAGGGATTGTTCCGATTGAATGTAGCTCAGAGTGATTCCACGTGTTTGGGTGAAAAAGAGGACTATTCCTAGTGTAAACATGCCTATTCATATGTGTTGGAATAGTTTGTTTGGTCACACGAGCTGCAGAACAAAATTTGCACCACTTTGCAACTTTCCACTGCTTTCATTTGACACTTTTTTCATCAATTGAAAATTGGACACCACGGGAAAACCACTCCAAGATAATGAAAATAGAGAGAGTTTATTGTAGAGCGGCCCAGTGTGATCCCATTGGATCAGACGAGAAGTTTCTAAGCATCACGGTGTTCGAGTAACCTCATGCTGAAGTTTGCAGCCATTTTTCCCTTTGGACCCTTAAGGGATTAATCTGGTTGAACATAGCTCGGAGCGATTCTGCATGTTTGGGTATGAAAGAGGACCATGCCTACCATAAAAATTCCTATTTAGACATGTTGGAATAGTCCATTTGTTCATAGGAGTTGTAGAATGAAAGTTGCACCACTTTGCAACTTTCCACTACTTCCATTTAACACTTTTTTCATCAATTAAAAATTGGACACCACGGGAAAACCACTTTGAGCTAACAAAAATTGAGAGATGTTATTATAGAGGGTTCCAACATTATCCCATCAGATCAGATGAGAAGGTTCTAAGCATCATGGTGTCCGAGTAACCTCATGCTGAAGTTTGAAGCCATTTTTCCTTTTGGACCCTTAAGGGATCAATTCGGTTGAACAAATGGTCTATACTCTAAACTTATCCAAACCTTACCAACTCTTGGGGCAGAAATTATAAGGTTTCGAAAATTCAAAATCCACAATTAGATCTTAGTTATACCACCGTAAAATGGGTAAACCACAAAACCTTCTATTGGAGCCTAAACCCTAGGGGTTTATTGAAAATGATACTTCCAAAGCTAATCACAACCTAAAAATTACTCAAAAAAGTTTGTGATACCCTACACAAGCTAAAATAATCATAAAATAATGCTTCCCTACACAAAAACATAATTTAACTCTTCGAAACCACCATTTTTCTTAAAGAAAACTCACTTTTACACACATGGGTTTCACACCCATCTCACTTTCAGACCTCCCCAACACTAACACATCATTCCCACACCTTAATAATGTTAGTGCAGACCCATTCCTCAAGTTATAGAGGCTACATAAAGAGGAATGGGTCAAAAATCCATTTTTATTGACTCAAAACCTTCAAATGTATAAGTTTAGGTTGGTTTTAGTAAATTGATGATATTCTACTCCTTATTTGCCTTGATGAACAAAACCTACTGAATGGTGCTCCTGCACAAATTATACATTGACCTTGTTTTCGCTCCTAAAGTTTGGACCACATCCATTACCTCCACATAAAACTCGACATCCTTGGTCTTCTTGGTTCCCATGCCTCGATATGGTTATGCAAATGAAAATGAAGCAAAGTAATCATCTCCTTCTTCACTGGCTGGAAGAATGCATGCTTAATGTTTTGATACATGATATCATCTCTCTCATCTACTCTCATGGTTGAATACCAAAATCTAGTATGGTGGGCCTCCAGAGTTCCAATCATCTTTCTTCCTCTTTCACCAAATGTTGGTCCGATCCACACATCTGTTAGCCTAATTGACTATATTTTTGAAAGATGAAGTTTCTTCTGAGTTACCAATGTTTCTCTATCTGCCTTTTTAGAATCTTTCATTGCTACAAATCATCTCTGGGATTTAATCATTTGTACCACATGTGGTTGATGTGCTTTGAATCCTTGCATCTAGAGGAAATTTCCTCAACATAAATACTCTCTCCAGGTTAACAATCATACATTTACCTTCTTTCCCATCTTAAAGTTTGGACCACATCCATTACCTCCACAGAAAACTCAACATCCTTGGTCTTCTTGGTTCCCACGCCTTGATATGGTTATGCAAATGAAAATGAAGCAAAGTAATCACCTCCTTCTCTGCTAGCTGGAAGAATGCATGCTTAATGTTTTGATACATGATATCAACTCTCTCTTTTTCTCTCATGGTTGAATATCGAAATCTAGTATGGTGGGCCTCCAGAGTTTGAGTCATCTTTCTTCCTCTTCCACCAAATGCTGACTTGATCCACACATCTTCCAATCTAATTGGATTTATTTTTTGAAAGCTAAAGTTTCTCCTGAGTCACCAATGTAGCTCTCTCTTCCTTTTCAAACTCTTTCATTGCTACAAATCATCTTTGGGATTTAATCATCTATACCACATGGTTGATGTGCTTTGAATAATCAGTAATAGTCTTCAAAATTGGCCACTAGTATAAGTTCATTATGCTTTCATAATACTTTATAACGATGGAGTTCAACCATTCCTCGATGCCATCAAGTGAAGATTGAGGAATGGTGTCAATGCGGAGTACATCCCACTTGAAGTATTTGAAAGAAATAGCCATATAAAATTCCTTTTTCCCAAGTCCTACTCTCTCAAGGTTAACAATCTCAATCTCACTAATAGCGATTACTATTAAGAAAGGTAATTCCACCAACTCTACCAAAAATTTTACCATAAGAATAATAAAAGCAAAGGCTTTGAAAGGAACTCCATGAAAACCAAGCTGTCTAAATGTTACATATCAAAGTCTAGTTCAAAATATTTTAGATGAGGCTGCTCTCATAGCTCTCTTACTCGCTTGACAAAGCCTTGAAACTCTGTATTGATTTTATTTTTCTTGTCCCTCTCTTGTTGTTCTTCCTCAATTTCATCAAGATCATACATTGACCTTCTTGACTCTCCTAAATTTTGGACCACATCCATTACCTCCACATAAAACTGGACATCCTTGGTCTTCTTGGTTCCCATGCCTTGATATGCTTATGCAAATGAAAAATGAAGCAAAGTAATCATCTCCTTCTCTGTTGGTTGGAATAATGCATGCTTAATGTTTTGATACATGATATCAAATCTCTCTTCTAATCTCATGGTTCAATACCAAAATCTAGTATGGTGGTCCTCTAGAGTTATAGTAATCTTTCTTCCTCTTCCACCAAATGCTAGTTCGATCTAGACATCTACCAACCTAATTGACTTTGTTTTTGAAAGCTGAATGGTGCAGGAGCTCCCACATCTCACCCTCAATTTGTGATTGTTTGATGATAAATTGGGAGGAAAATTGGTAAATGTTAGTATTTTGAGGTCTTTTTGTCTTGAATAAGGTCTAATAGGCCAATCTTTTATGTACTTTGGGAATTAGTAGGTTAGGGTGGACAAATGTGCAAAAGCACTCTTGAATTAAATAATTGTTGATATTGCCATAAATGAAAATTATGTAAAAAGTAGGTGGGAGTGCAGAGAAAGAGTCTAAAAGTCATGTTATAAGGGTGTCAAAGTGGTCCTAGGCCTTTAGAATATTAAACTTGCATGATAAAGCTTAGTAAGCAAAACCATTCTTAAATAATAAATACTAGTATGTAGGCTTAATAAGGGTTTGGTGGTTCAAAGATAGTGATGGGAATTAAAGGGAGATGATTCTCATTTGAAATTTATTAAAAAAATCATTCAAGCTTGAATGGGGGTTTAATCAGTAGTTTTTTTGAAGATTGGTGCTCTTCACAATGCCTAAAACTATGAAATTTCAACATTTTTTTGAGTTTTGAGTTTCTTTTCTCTATGTACGGCCTAGTACAGGCCTCTTATGAAAATAAATTCATGAAAAATTGTGGTGGAAGGTCTTAACCTATATTTTAATCTATTTTGATACACCTTTGGTTGTTTTAGTGAAAGGAAAATCCATTTTTCTTTATTCAGCCTGTATAGACCAATAGGGTCTGAGTTTACTTTAATTTTTGTGATGAAGCCCTTCCTCCTACTGTGGTGAATTGTGACTCAGAGGAAAGGTTTGCAATGTGTTGTTTTCAAGTTTCCTTAACTCTTTTAATAATGTAAGGCGTTTATAGGGCTGGTGATGTTGTTTTAGGTTGAGAATGTGAGATTTTGGCTTGAAATGGAGGAACCAAAGTGATGTTTTTGACATCTATTGAGTCTAAAGGCTAGGTAAAGGTTTATTATGTGTGTGCATACCCTAAATTTTTTTTTGATGCTTTGGTGAGATTTGGAAGGCCTTGGAGTTGTGAGATGCTAAAAACCCTACGTATTTGTTAGAAAATTGAGGGTTTTAATCAATTATGGCTTAGAAGTTGAGTTATTTTCTAAAACTTGTGGAATTTGGAGTTTTGTGACCTATTTGATGACTTTACAAGAGCTTGTGGGGCTAGAAGAAGTTTAAAGAGCAGTTTGTTTGTAAAAAAGGGCTAGTTTTGTAGCCTTTTTGAAGGGCAGTTTGAAGGATCTCTAGGAAATTGCAAATAAACCTTGTATGTTTGGCTTGGGAATGGTGTTGGGGGTTTAAGTAGATGTTATATTGATGATGAGATGGTCCTTGAGAGGCATTCTCTAAAATTTAATCCAAATTGTTGAGTTTCGAAGCCTTTTTGTTGGTAGTTGTTCCAAGATGGTCAAATGAAATAACAAAGGTTATTGATTTACTAAATTATGATTTGTTTGAGTCTTCTCCACCTTGACTATGCATCACTAAAGTTTCTCTTGAGTTATCAGTGTAGCTCTCTCTACCTTTTTAGACTCTTTCATTGCTATAGATCATCTCTAGGATTTAATCATTTGTACCACATGGTTGATGTGCTTTGAATCCTTTCATCTAAAGGAAATTTCATCAACATAAATATTTCTACTCTTTGAAGGTTAACAATCTCAATCTCACTAATAGTACATTTACAACCATATTCAAAGATTTTCCTTCAAAAGGCTACAAATTCAAATATTGACTTAAATAGCCTTCAAGAGGCTTTAAATATCCTTTACAAATGATTCTACATCTTTCCAATCATTCCTAACTATTCTTTTTGTAACTAACATGACTTATTACATTATAAATCAATTGTGGATGTGTTATGACCTTATTCAATTGAAAAAACTCATAACACAAAACAAACTTAAAAGATTTCCGTGAACCAAATTTTCTCAATAACCTTGGTGCCCCTACACCAAATTTCATTACAAGTAAATCTCATTACAATGCCTTAGGTACTTTGTTCTCACAGATATTTTACAATGTTACTCATACATTCGAGATTCTCTTATAATATCTACATCATAGGTTCTCATTTAGAGGTTAACTTCAAATGAGAAACTTGAGATTCCCTCACAAAGCTTTGCACACTCTTTTATAATGGCTTGAAATCAAAATTCAGATTTTTCAAGATCATCAAAATAAGGATGTTCCATTGCTTTTTTGGCCGAGATTCTCTTTGATGGGTTCAAAATCAGCATTTTCTACAAGGAGAGACCAATCAATGTTTACTAGTTTCTAGTTACAGATAGGCAAAGTAAAAGTATAAAAAGAAACAACTCACATGTCCAAAATGGAAATGAAATGAAAATAGATGGAAGGCACTTATAGATAGGCATGGCAGTCTCTCAACTTAGTCACTCTTGCTTATACATCTTCACTGCAAGTTCCAATATACCTATTGCACACAACACCTCTCATGAATCTAGAATATCTTGAAATTCAAGATACTCCTATAATGTCTACATCATAGGTTCTCATGATAAGGTTAACTTCAAATGAACAACTTGAAATTCCCTCACCAAGCTTCACACACACTTTTGTAATGGCTGAAAATCATAATTGAGATTTTCCTTCATAATCAAAATAGGGATGTTGCATTCCTTTTATGCTTGAGATTCTTTTGGATGGATCATAAATTTGCATTTTCTGCAAGGGGACACCATTCAATGTTTATTGGGTTACTTACAAATACACAAATTAAAATAAGACATGATAGCATTGGCATCAAACAAATTAACATGGATACAAGTATAAATTAATAAGAACCATTGTGCATACACTTACAAATTAATCCAATGAACCATTTGGATCTGCTCTACTCTTTATTGTGTCAAGTATTGCCTCATGGTTAGACTCATGGACCTTCCACAAGGTCTTGTTCAAAGGTCTATCCCCATATTTTCTCAAACAAACATTGGATGCTACAAAAAGGTTCGAGTAATGAAAAATCTTACGATGCGTGTCAAAGTCCTCAAACAACCAATGTTTAACACTCTTATGTGGGTACCTTATAAGCCATTTTCTAGTAACAAGAACTGATCCTATAGGGTATTTGATGTTTTTTCCATCTATAA
>VDFB02358134.1:16201882-16322841 GCA_007258455.2 Sequoia sempervirens | reverse complement strand
CCCACTCTCCCACACTCTCCCACACTCTCTCCCACTCTCTCCCACTCACTCTCCACTCTCTCCCACCATCTCCCACTCTCCCACTCTCTCAAACTCTCTCCCACACTCTCCCACTCTCTCTCACACTCTCCCACCCTCTCTCCCACAATCTCTCCCACACTCTCTCCCACTCCCACCCTCTCTCCCATAAGCATAAATACATACATATAGGCATATATACATGCATGCATACATACATACATACATGACCCACCAACATACATATGCATACAAACATATGAACAAACATTCAATAAAGTGGCATTTAACTAAAGGAAAACATAACACGAGCACGTTATGTGTTGTTGGACATGTTCCCCAGAGAAGCAAAAAATTTTAAAACTAACACATAACGCAAGCGCGTTATATTTTCCTTTGGGATTCCCCAAGCCTTAGATTTGGTATTTTCCTTGGAATACCAACCCAAAGGCTGGGAGGGAATTTCCAATGACCAAAGATGTGTTTTTTGTAAATTCTACAAATTTTCACATAATTGCATTCGTGCTCACTATCAGGATTGCATCTAGTTCAATATCGACAAAATTGAACACATGGGTAATGTTAAGTTCTCTCTTAGCTTTCCAACGATGTAATTTTTTTCACTTTATGACAATGTTAGACCTTTCATCCATAATTTATTTTGTTTGTATGTCTATTTTTTTTCAAAAAGCAGTGTTTGGTGCTTTTTTTGTTATAAATTAGCTGTTTATCAAAATTTCAAATAAATTACATTTTTTAGAAACTAGACTCCATTCTACAAATTTTAAAATATAAATTTTTTTAAAAATCTATTGCTTTCCAAATTTTGTAGGGGGACCATGGCCAAAATTCTCCTTTTTAGGAAGTGCCCACTTAGAAAATTAGTAAAAAATCAAATATTCATTAAAAAATTATCAAAAAAATCATGCATGAAGTAGGACTGTTAGCTAACTTCTGACCATAGCAATTTTAAAAATACTACATTTTTTTTTACTGTGCTAGGGTCGTACAAGAGTTACTATGTTATGTTTTTCTAACAAATACAACATCAATTTCTGTACATCCCTCTTTTGAACCCCTTAATCTCAACCATTTTCAAAATAAATTAGTAGTTTAGAAAGTAGACTCAGAGCACTTTGATCCTTGTTTTTGTTCCATCTCAAAATTTTGAGTGTAGCTATCCTCAATTTCACGTCCAAGGTCAGTATTTCCTTATTTCAGAAAAAAAGTAGCCACTTAAGCCCCCTTTTTGGGAACCATCTTGGTGCACTTACCTAGTCAAGCGACGAGTCAACATCTACATCCATTTGATCTGTCCCATGTTGTACCATAAATGATGAGTGAAGAGGACTATGCAGATGAGATGGCATTAGCGATGACAAACCGAGACCAATCAACATCTCAATAAAAACCATAGTCCATGCAACAACCCAATGATTTGCAGGTGGATCCTGACATGCACTAGTGTTGGGCTAAGAGTGATCCTATATGTGAATGAAATCCATGTTCCAAATGATCTTTGACCTACTCTATATTTATCTCATAGTCTGATGCGATGAAGGGATATGCCTCCAAGAGGTCCTCAACCAAACAATGCAGAGTCATGTGTGCCATATCTCCTGTAATTTTGTTAAGCTATGTGGGAGTAGGGATGCCTGCCACTGTAAAAGGATCCATGGTGGTCCAATGTGCTACAAATGGTGTGGATCAAGAACATCTAGACATCAAATACTGACCTACATGATCAATAGATATCCTAGTGGTGGTAGTTACAATGTCACCTACAGTGTCAATTGCTTCCTTTTGGGAAGCAACAACCTCATCTGCTTTGGGGGCCAGAGTTGGGGTGAGAGTAGGAGACCTCTCACCAACCAATACCCTAAAGATTGGGGCTAGTCTATTTGCTCGTTGATAGGTGGGCCTATCGGTAATCCTGCCACGCCCTTGACCAAAATATGGTGGAATGTCTAGGTAGTTGAGTTTGAGGCCCAAATGGACCTGAACATACAATTGTTGAACAAAATATAATGGAATCTGGTCATTGTTTGGATATTGACCATGTGCTATGAGAAATAATAGGTAGAACAATGGGGCCATAACATGATCCACACATTTGGTGACTTGGTATCCCCTCACCTTATGCTAATTTTGATAGAATGGAAAAAAAGTGTTTTTTATTATTTCTTTGGTCACAACATCATGTATTTTTTAAAGGGAACCTCACCATGTACTTCTTCCCTCATGTTGGAAATAATAGCATCTACTCCATTAGGGGAATATGCACTAGTTTGTCCAAGTTCATCTCTTAGTTTTTCTAGGCTCTATAATATTGACATGCAAACTTCTGAATATATCCCTGTGTTTGCACTGTCTTCTAATGAGTCTCAATTTCTTAATCTCATTAGTAGTATTTGCAAACAAAGATTCTGGAGGTGGAACATCTACATTTTCCATGTTATATATGTATGTACACCTAAAGGAGCAATGAGACCTTGGTAAATAATATATCTAGGGAATAGAAAACTAAAATAGTTCTAAATAAATTTACAAGTGTGCACATGATATATATATATATAGAACCTATAGGTTGCAAACATATAAAATCTGCATCTTAAATTAGATTTTTATATGCAAGATAATATCACTAGTAACTTGAATGTTACTTGGGATGAAAAATAGAGCATTCAGTAGTTCAAATAATTCATCCAATCATCAATAATATTTTCATACCATTAACAAAAAAACATTCAACATCTTTCATAGTTTTTAATAATCAAAACATTCAAATTACTAGATTGCACACAAAACATAATCTAAAACAGTTCTCAAATTTAAATTTACAAGTGTGCACATGATACATATATTGAACCTATAGACCTTGTACACATATAAAATATGCATCGTAGATTAGATTTGTATATGCTCTTTAATATCACTAGTAATTTGAATGCTACTTGGGATGACAAATAGAGCATTCAATAGTTCAAATAATTCATCTAATCATCAATAATATTTTCATACCATTAACAAAAAAACATTCAACATCTATCATAGTTTTTCATAATCAAAACATTTTCACTATTTTATTTAATTTTCTAAACATTTTACTTATTTAATTTAATATATTTATCAATTTATAATTCTTAGGTTCAAATATCACCCTTCTAGAGATCATATTAGATGGATTCCTCCATAAGAAACTAGTTGAAATTTTAATTTTGATGGTTCTTTGAGGGGAAACCTAGGGCACTCTAGTACAAAATGTGCCATTAAAGACTTAAAAAGTCTTGATAAAGGTTGCATCTAAGATTTATTTCCTAAAACTAGTAATAAAGGGAAAACATCATTACTTAACATTGGTATTCATGTAAAATCAATTTAGTCATTATTGAAGGATATTCAATGGAAACTATATTAAATAGCATCATGAAATGATAATTGATCTAGAAGAAAAACATCATATACTATATGAGGCATGGGAAATCCTTGATTCACCAAAATTATTCTCTAAGTATGTTGCTTCCATGAAGGAAACAAGACAACACGTTTCTTTTCAAATCAAGGAATTTATAGCATGAATGATTTAATAATTGGAAATTATATGTTAAATAATGGTGTAGATTAAGAAATTATTTATGAAATAATTTAAAACATAAAATTTTATAAAGAGGGAAAGTGTTTGAAGGATGATATAATTATAAAAGGAATGTCCAATAGTGGATTGAAATAAATTTTCATCAAAAGAAGGTGAAAGTGTATTAGTTATAGTTATATGAATGTAAGAATTTAATATCAAATGATTTTTAAGGCATAGGAAAAATTAGAAATTTAAGAAAACAATGAATAAAAAAGTAGCTATTTTACTAAGAATAGCTCATAACACCTCATAGCCACAATAAAAATGAAACAAACATAGGTAGGGAAAAAATACATGGAAAATAAAAGGGAAAGGAAAATTTGAGTACATTTCTTCAAGATGAAGCAAAGGTAAAGAAAAATGAAAAAAAATCTCCTAGTCACCCTTTGAATCTAACAAGAGAGTGAGAATGCATACAAGAATCTTGGATTGGCTTTGGAGGACCAAAATAATGGAAAATAAGGATGGATGGTAAATAATATACCAATAATAATAAGGATGAAACATTCTAAGAAAACAAAGGATAAAGTGAGGAAGAAATCCAAGAAAGCAAGAACTTTATAGCCCCATGTCAACACCACTATTTTGGCCACCAAGACTATGTATAAATGAACTAATGGTTATAAAAAAGAGGCTTGAAGCTATAAAATCAAAGGGATAACATGAGGAATAAAATATGAATGAAATTAAAAAATCCAACTAGAAACTATTAAGAGATTAAAATAATTAATGAGAAAGTAAATAACTTGCAAAATATTGTGGAAAATGGGATCCATGAGTTGATCATGATAAAATAGGATCTTGACCACTTAAAATAGTAGAGGAAATTAAATTAAATATTCTAGAAGGAAGATATTCACTATAAATAAAAGAGATCTATCCTACAATCAAAACATGGAGGAAAAATACAATTAGATAGAAGATCAAATTGACAAGCCAAGTCTTAGGCACAAGTAGTAAAAGAATTATCAAATAAACAAAGATAGATCATAGAAAATAAGTTAAGGTACAAATAAGAGAAGAAAATGAGAGAGATGATAAGCTTGTAAATATAATTTCTAAATTATTGAAGCAATATTTTGATAAGGAGGAAACCAAAAAATTAGAAATAAACTTCCTCATATCCATAAAGAAAATTTGATAGGAGGAAGGGACATGCACATAATATTTATCATGAAAGTTACCATACAATGTACAAGAACATGATACTAAGGAATAAAGGTTTCTTATAAGTACACAACAAACCTAGATGAAGATTTAACCCTAGTACAAAAAGAAAGAAATAATGAAATAATAGGAGAAAATGAAGATTTAATCTTTGTACATATTTTTTCTATTACCTCAAATCTTCCATTAATATAAATTGAATTAGTGATTAATCAAAATACTAAACTTTTAAAAATTGAAAATTGAATAAACATTAATACCCTTCACTTTCACCTAATTGAATGATTACATTGATCACATAATTTATGTTTTAGTGAATATAATGAGGTCACATCTCAAATCAACTATCAATTACCTAAATTATCAACTTTTTGAGAAATTTTGTGATTTTGTGAATTTGTGACTTACGACAAGAATAAAGATGCCAAAAACTAATAAGGTGATGTTAGGGTTAGAAAGGCAGATATCTAACAATTAAATGCAGATTTAATTAATAAACAGAGAAACTAAAACACATAGAATAAATTATAACACAGAGAATTTAACATGGTTCACCCAATCTGGACTACATCCACCAAACCGCAACCATCCAATGATGTTATTATCAAGTGCAAAAACCTATTACAATCTTGCAAAACATCGCATTTTTCATCATACTGTAACCCCCATCCAAACCCCTTTTTAACTAGCTTAGAAGCCTCTAGGTTTGGGTTCTACACAGTCGGTTTTTTTCCTTTTTCATTGATTTTTCTTTTTCCAGTGACGATGCCACACTAGAACCCTCGCTTTTTGAGGGTTGTCACCCCTGAACCCTTGCCTAGGGCCCGGCTAGGCCCCAAACCCTTGAAAAGATACATGTCAAGGTGTACAATATAGAATGATCAGTCACCACATACTAACAATCTCCCACTTGGAGACTAATCAGGCTCCACACCAACACAATCTCCCACTTTGAGACTGATCTAGGATGAAACTTCTACACTTATAGCTCCCACTGGAAATAAGTACCTTGGACCTTGCTGCTCTGTTATACTTGAATTCAACCTTGAAGGCCAACCGAGGTTGAAGAGGAGCTCAACTTCTCCCTTGTCACTGCCTTCGTAAACATATCCACTGGATTGGTATTTGTATGTATCTTGTCCAGCTTGACTTGTCCATCCTCTAGCACCAACTGAATGAAATGATATATCAACTGTATTTGTTTTGTTTTATAATGCAAGGCATAATTCCTTGCAAGATGTATAACACTTTGGCTATCTGTAAACAAGTAATTTTTAGCCTGTTGTTTTCCCAACTCACCCATGAAAATTTGCAGCCATATCATCTCCTTTGTTGCCTCTATTGCAACAACATACTCTACCTATGTGGTGGATATAGAAACCACCTTTTGCAATCAAGAAATCCAAATCACTATTGTCATACCAACTATAAATACATAACCTATGGTACTCCACCTAGTACCTATATCCCTTGCCAAATTTGAGTCAACATAACCTTTTAAATCAATATTAGAGCCCCCAAAACATAAACATTTATTGGATGTACCTCTCAAGTACTTGAGAATCCTATTACCAATTTTTTGCTACAAATCAATTGGTGGAGCTGGT
This sequence comes from Sequoia sempervirens, assembly GCA_007258455.2. Classification (NCBI taxonomy): domain Eukaryota; kingdom Viridiplantae; phylum Streptophyta; class Pinopsida; order Cupressales; family Cupressaceae; genus Sequoia; species Sequoia sempervirens. The sequence continues at coordinate 16,316,412 of VDFB02358134.1, read as the reverse complement.
TTAAATATTGTTATATTTCAAAGTGAAAGTACAATTATTTATGTACATGCTTAGTTGTTGTTTGTACCTTATTTATCATTTATCTAGTGACAATTATGCAAGTGTCTTGAGAAAGTTGAATTTCAGAAGTATTACTCATGTTTTTAAAAAAATCAAGTGGAGTACATAACTAAATATACAAATGATGAAGCATAATAGAATGCTTTCATTTATTTCATGAAATGATTCACATTAAATATGTTCATTTGATTGCAAAAATAAAAATGATAATACAACTTTTTAATTCAATGTTTTCTTTCCGAATGGTAATCAAAGAATGAAATTAAATGTCCACACAGGACATGGTTTTAGCCATTTCCATTCATAACAAGAAAGGAGATATACAACTGAAAGTGAAAATCATTTAACATGGGACATATCTGTCATTTCCTGAATTGATCTTTGGTTGTTGCCTCATAGCTTGCTCCATCCTGCTTCTGCTCCTGAGTGTACCTGCAAAAGATTAAGAAGGGCATCAATTCAGAGCTCAGGATATGAACTATGCTACATGCCATACTAATAGAGCTATATTTTAATCCTTGCAATGTATAGAATCAACTAAAGCAAGGAACAAAAGATTGAACTGAAAAGAGAGAACATCATCATCACACATTGTTTGTTTCCTTGTGTAGGTATAGGAAATGTCATGTAGCTGATTATATTTTGAAGACCAAGCATGTGGGGAACAATGGGCTCCCACAAGGGTAGAGCTCGACATGCTGCCCTCATACATTACAGATAGAGGTGAGTGAAGGAGAGAAATAATCATGTTCATGAAGAAAGGAACTATACAACTAAAAGAATAAAGTAGATTTCATTCATCAAAGCCATTAAGCCGACTGTTCACTCATAACAATCAAGTAATATGATTTTTTGAAAGCTATAGGTGGACAATAGAGTTAATGAGTTCAATCAATTCAACTAAAATGCATCATTTTCATGATTGCAAATCTAAAATATTGTTATACTCTTGCTTTTGCTGCCATAGTATTGTTTTGTTGTTTTAATTTTGATCACATTAAATGTTGTTTCATGTTTTTCTATTAAGGAGCAGCAGTGTTCTGACTCATAAACAATGATAGTGAACAAGCATACATAATGCCTTATCAATTAAGCACTAACGAGAAATTAAAACATGGAATTATTTGCAGAGTTTCAGTTTGCTTTATCTCATAAATGCTCAAGCTAGAATGCCTATTGTTTTCTGGAAGCATAAAAGTTGTGATATGAAGATAACAAGCATCAGAGAGTAGTTTTCATAATGGAACATAAAAATGCATGAAGAGTGCCAGGTAGAAGTGCGTACATTTAAAGCACATTCAAGCATGGAGGAAGCTTTAGGTTTTTTAACCCTCGGGTATTTCATTGTGATGCATTAAGTGGAGTAAATAGTACAAGGTGTTTGTTATTGTTTGATATGTATTGCAAATGGAGTTGTGCATCTATTTTCACAAATCAAGGTATGCCTTCAAAGTGTCATTTTATGAGATTGAATTTGAGTATGTAAAGGCATTTCTAGATTAAACAAAGCTTTTAAAAGATTTGAGTGAAGGCATAATAGACTAAACAAGCGAATAATGTACAAATTTAAATCAATAATTTCTCTGTACACGATGGTGTCTTTTAGAAGAAAATGTGTTCCATATGCTACCCTAGGCTTTTTATTAATACAATAAAGAAGACACTCATTTTTTATAATTTTCTGAGTATTGAAACTTTCTAAAATTTCAATCAAAAGGAGAGTACAAAAATGCATAAAGTACAAAGATTTAAAATACAGATTTACCATTACTTTCAGCATACCCACATTGGGTTTTTATGAAATACAATTTGCACAAGCATGTCAAAATACCCATATGAGTTTTATCTCAGAAATGCAAAGTTTCTTCATGTAACTTTTTCTCATGTAAGGGTTTTTACAGAATGCAGAATGTAAGCAAATTCCATGGTGGGTCAAGCCCAAATTTGGGGATGGATAACAAAAATGCAGATTTACCATTACTTTTAGTATACCCACATTGGGTTTTTGTCTCAGAATACAAAGGAGGTAAAATGTAATCCTGGGTCGAGCCCAAAAAAGTCCCATAAATGCCTAGTTTTTGAATGCAATGGCGTGACCTGCATAATGGGCCTAATTTTTCTTTACAAAGGAGAAATCGTTGTTTTTAAAGACAAGCTTTGAAAGCTATTTTTTTAACAAAAAAGAATAAAGCAGAAATATAATGGAATGATGAGGTAGCCATTTTTACATAGAAGCAAGCTTTTGGAAGCTTTGACAGAAAAAAAAACAAACAAGCATGGTCAAATTCATACATGGTAGCTAAGAAGATAAAAAGCACACGACAAAGAATACAAAAAGCTGTCAAATAGCCATCTCAAATATCCTAGCCATGACTTGTTGACCCACAATCTCCATAAAGACCATAACCCATTTACGGTTTGTCATTAAAGTGTGGGGTTTGCTAATAAAATATCAAATTCCAAGCAACACCGCCTAGATTCAAGTGTTTCCTCACAAAACTCATCAAGAAACCTACGGTAGTTGTGGCTTGCGTGATGGCCTACATTTTATTCAAAATAAACATCAATATTTTGCTGAGATAAGCTTTAGGAAGCTTTGTTTGATAGAAAGAACAAAGGAAGAGTTAAAACGTACCATGGTCTTCCTGTAGGCTAGGTCTTTCAATTCTGCAGACAAGCTCTCTCAGAGCTTTCATACCAGCTCGAGCTCATTTCAATGATGGCTAGGATCATAATAGAAAATGGAGTAAATGCATCAGAAAAGATCATATAAAGGCCAAGACCAAGAGGCCAAGATTTTCCTTCATAACCAAAAGAAGAAGCCACGAAATAACAAAGGAGTAGTTACCATGCATGCAGAAGAAGGAAATCAACCCATAGAGAGGTCTAGCTCTCACAAATTTTCCATTATTAGCTCAAACCCTAACTTCCATGGTGGCAACGTTCAAGCAGTGTTTTCCTCCCAAAGTCTTCACAATGAAAATGATGGCCAAAATTTTAGGTTTGGGTGTTTTGTTCTTAGGGAACATTAGCATTACCTTTCAAAATATAAGTTCCATGTATTCCATTGTGGCCTTCATTGCCTAGATTGACCATTTGCTAGGTTTATCAAATGACATTTGCCTAAGATTCTAGGTTAGGCATTTAAATATTTTTTCAAAGTCTTAAAACCTTAGGGTTTTTTTCAATTATTAAATGCCTTAATAGAATAAAAGTGTTCATAATTATATGCCTTAGATATTTTTTTTTTTCAATTGATTTTAAAGAAATTAATTAGGGTATGATGAGAAGAGATATGCCTTGCATTTTTATGATTTTTTAAGAAAATCAATTATTGTAAATGGAGAAATATGGTTGTAGTTGTTTTGCAAAAGATTTCAAAATCTTTAGTTTCAAAAAAATTAGTCCAATTGTGAAAATATAAGCTCTGTAAGCCATGTAAAGCAGGAATAAAACAAATTATTTTTATTCTTTTCTATTTTTAGCAAATTTGTGAGAGAATTTCCTTGGTCAGTTTTGAGATTCTTGTTCGAGAGATAAGGTATTTTTTTCGCTTTGAAAGTAGATTTGGCCTATTTTGAGAGGATTTTTAGTATGTATTTGCATAAAATGTGTTCTCCACTTTTGTGCAAAATTTTTGGGCAGTTTTTGATATCTTTCCTTAAGCTTTCTTCTTGAGCTCAGATTAGGGTTTTGGAGATATATCTTGTGAAAAACTTAGTTTTTTTCAGTTCAAATTTTAGTTTCTTGCTCATAGACATTTTTGAGCTTGTAAACTTCCTTGTACTCAGTTGTAGATTTTGGGCATACTCCTATAGTTGAATAAGACAACATTCCTACCTCTCATTTTTGTGTCTACTTGCAGTTTCAGTTTGATGTTATACTATGATTTTTGTTTACAGAATCCTTGTTATGTCCTAAGACTATAATTCTTGATGTAGAGAGTCCAAAGATACAAGTTTCATGTTGTATTTAGATCAAATCTCCATGAAAATTATTTGTGTTAATTGTTCATGAGAGGTTGTGAGATATTGTGTTTTCTTAAATTTGTTTTTGAGAAAAAGCTAGGATCATCATTACGTCATTATCAAGCCCTAAAAATCATTTTAAGTCATAGATTTTAATTTCAGCTATTCTCTATCCCTTTTCTTGAAAAATCATTTAGAATAGGATTGTCATTCAGAGAACTAGCTCACTTTGGAGATTCTCTTTTCATAGAAGATCACCCACATCCAAAAAGAGTTTCCATGTTTCAACAGATAGTCTGATTTCACAAATCTGACAAAGGGTGTATATCTGATTGACAACAGTTTTTGGCACACCTGGTGGGATTCTAAAAATCAATTTTAGAGAAGTTTTAATGTTTTAAAGTTGTTGTTTGGTGTATGAAGCAAGTTATTTAGCCTTTTGGAGGCTCATTTCAATATACCTAGCGACTCTAATTTTGATCTTTACATGCAGACTTAGTGTAGCCTGCACATGAGAAAGGTTCAAACTAGATCAAGTTTTACACGTTTCAAATATTGACAGTTGTCCCCACCATGAGGAAGAAGTAGAACAAAAAAGAGGTTGTTTGAAACTCCTGTGAGGTCAAAATCAACACCTCCTATTTTCATCCCTTTGGTTTTATCACCAGGAATCCTAGTTCCAATATCACAAGCACCGCCAATGGCAGCACCTAGATAGCACCCGTTTGCACCTTTTAATGGAGGCAGTCCATTAGAAATTTCTCAACATGATGACATCCTAGTTGCATCCCTTAGAAGCCTGTTGTACTTCACCAGGGAGGATCACACAACACCGATTGAGCATATTCGCAATGTGGCCACCCTATGCTCAGTTGACAACATCATGAAAGAAAACATCGCGTTAAGGATCTTGGCTGCATCACTCAAGGGGAAATAATTGGAATGGTTCATAGGCCTCACAACCAACTCAATCATGACATGGGATGCATTAGGTAATGGTCTTTACTAGTATTTTGCTGATAAATCTGATAATTTGTCCCTGCTAGAGCAATTGAGCACCATTCAGAGGGTGCCAGGTGAGCACTTGGCTAATTTCAACTACCGATTTTAGAGAACCTTGGACAAAATTCCTGCAATGGTAAAGCCTTTACCAGCACATACTTTTCTATTTTATTTAAAAGCCTTAAATAGTAAGATTTTGGTCATGACCCAATCTATGGGTGGGCATACAATCCCTAACACTTATGACATTGCTATTAGAGCCAAAAATTGTCTCATCCAAGCTAGATATATAACCCCTAGACCTCCTATGCCTTTCTTTCCTGAAATAACACCACCTACCCCTATTGCTTTACCTCCTTTAGTTGTTGTCTCACCTATTCTAGCAATAGGTTATCATAGCGCAACCCAAGAGATTATTGCTCTAGCCCAAAACCAAGAGCTTCAGGAGATTAAAAGCATACCTAAGACCTTTAGAAATGACCTCGTGAACATAAAAAAGCAAGTTGGCCAGGAACATAAGCCTTATCAAGCCATTTATCAGCAAAACCAACCTAATAGGCCCACTTTTCAGAATGATTATCATTGCCAAAAGAGGAGTTTTAACCCAAGACCATTCCAACCATACAACCCAAACGCAACCAGTTCATCAAAGGAACTCGTGCCTTAGAATAATATTTCCTGGGATTGCGATTGGTGTTATCCATGCAATCAGCCCCATAACCAATCAACGTGTGCTAATGGCATGAGAAATCAAGCCTTAATGGTCCAGAACAGCTATGTTGGTTCAAAAAATGTTGCTGATCAGAATCAAGAACAACAAGATAATGTGGAAGTTGCCTTGCCGAACTGGCAGACTTTCGATTTCTGTGGCGTGAATGACCAAGACCAACAAAATTCTCCTATTTTAGCCAGTACCAGATCAAAAAAGAGAGTTGTGAATTTGGGGTAGCAAGTTGGAAATTCACAATAGCAGCCTGCAAACAATAAGTAGCTCATTTATTTGTCAAATGTTAACACTATAGCATAGCCTAAAGTGTAGATTATGTAAAGAGACTAAGAAATACCTGGTAAGGAGCAGTCAAAGATACATTTGTAGCCTTTATAGAGGAAAAATAATGTTGCTGTCACAAAAAACTAGCAGAAGGTAAATCTCACTTCTTTCAATATTGTTGAACACCTTAGAAAAGCTACTGTTAGTATGTCTATATTAGGTGCTTTACACATCCCAGGTTAGAAAAGTTTGCTAAAAGATGCTTTAGCTGAGTTATCTATTTCTGATGATACTAATTAAGGAGTTGCTAAAGTTGTGCTTGCAAATGATCTGGAGGTTAAGAATGACAAGAAGAATAAAGAGGTAAAACCTCCCCCATTTTACTTAATTCTAATTATTGGTAATAAGATTGTTCATAACTATATGGTTGATTCTGATGCAAGTAGTTCAGTCATGCCTAAGAGTTTAGCCAATAAGTTAGGTCTAGTTTACGAGCCTAACCCCTAGAAAGGTATAGTTCAATTAGATGGTTTTGCTATTAAAATTGCTAGTATAATCAAGAACCTGGAATTTACCTTGCATGCATCTTTGAGCTTTGCTATTCACCATGATATACATGTTATCAATTTTCCACCACACTTCACCATTTGGCTCTCGAGGGATTTTATAGCCAAGCTGGGTAGGTTTTTGTCCTCTGATTGGTCTCATTTATTTTCTAGGACAAGGTATGGTACGAAAGTGACCATAAAGTCTAAGCCTCTAGCCAAAGATCATATCAAACCATATTCCTCGAATCCTATAAACGCTAACCTCTATGCCACCCCTACACTAGAGGAATAAACCATGACCTCATACTGCAACACCCCTATAGAAAATATGAATCTAGATGAATGGGTAGTCGAAGATCACGAGCTTGGTCCTTTTTAGCACATAGATGAGATAGGATTAGGAGTCTATATGATTCACAAACTTGATTTTAATATGCCTAATCTTTTCAAAGAGGGGGAATAGTCTGCAAAATAGAAAATGAGCTTTGGAAGCTTTACTTAGATGGTTTGAGAAGCAATATAGGTGTTGGAGGTGGAGCTATGCTGATTTCATCAGAGGGTGATAAATATTTTTCAGCTTGTAGATTTTCTTTCAGCTATTCAAACAATATAGTTGAGTATGAAGCGTTGGTGCATGGCCTAGATTGGGCTCAAAAGAGAGGTATCAAATGCTTAAAATTTTATGGTGATTCAAAGTTAATAGTGAATCAGATCAAAAATATGAATGCTGCAAAAAATGACTTGCTTAAGAAATATAAGCATGGTGTATGGGATTTAATGGAAGATTTTGATGCTTTTAATATTTTTTCAGTTCCTAGAAATGAAAATAAGCATGTTGATAAAATCGTTGCCATAGGATCCCAATTTGATATTCCAAATGAGATTCAAAAAGTAGCACATCAATATGTAAAAATAGTGGTTAGACCTTTTGTGCCTGACAATAATGTGAGTTGGCAGGTTTTTGACAGTGATGAGCAAATTGTAAATTTTTTAATTGTTGAAGTTGAGTTTGCAGATGGAAACCAAAAAAGTGGCAACAATAGTATGATAACCAGATTGTACAATTGAAGACAAACAAGCTACCAAAAGGTTTGGTGACCTTGGAATCTATGTTCAATTCAGATGACCAAGTGCGGAAAGATAAGTGCAGCTTGACTGTTAAAGAAGAACACTATGAGGCAATTGAAATCTTCAAAGGCAAGCTTCTTAAGCTAGGAAAGGTATGTAATAAGGAAGAAAAACAAGCATTTATTCTATTATGTTAGAAGTTTAGTGATGTTTTTGCTTGGAAGTACAAGGATTTGAAAGGTTTTGACCCAGAACTAGCCCAACATACTATTGAACTAGAACTTGATGCAAAACTAGTAAGGCAGAAACAAAGACCTCTTAATCCCAAATTAGAACACCTTATGAAAGTTGTCTGAATAAATTAGTTGAGAGGTATTATTTTTCCTATCAAGCATACTTCTTAGGTGTCAAAATTAGTTCCAATTAGGAATAAAAGTGGTGAAATCAGATTGTGTGTCAATTTCCGAGATTTAAATAAAGTGTCACTGAAAGCCACACCCACTCCCTTCCATGGAGAAAATTCTACAGGTAGTTTCTGGTTCTGACAGATTTTCTTTGCTAGATGGTTACTCAGGTTACAACTAGATTTTTGTAAACCAAGAGGATCAATTCAAAACAACATTCATGACTAAGTGGGGCATGATGGCCTACAAAAAGATTCCTTTCAGCTTATCCAATGCTGGAGCAAATTTTCAGTGAGCAATGGACATGGCCTTTCACAATCTCATGAATAAGTTCATTCTGGTATATTTAGATGATACTACTATTTTTTCAAGAAATTCTAATGAGAATCTTGATTATTTAGAGAAAATTTTCTAGAGATGCAAAGATTTCAGAGTGTCTCTCAATCTGAAGAAGTGTATATTTTATGTACACAAAGGTAAACTGCTTGGACACATTGTTTCAAAGCAAGGTATTTCTATAGATTATAAAAGAGTCTCTGCAATTCTTGATTTACCTTTACCAGCTCACAAGAAAGGCTTGTAAAGATTTCTTGGAAGAATAATTTTTTTGAGGAGGTTCATACCAAATATTACAACTTTGTTGCAACCTCTTACTTCTATTCTTAAAAAGAATATTCCTTTCTACTGGACCAAAGAGGGTAAGAGAAGTTTTGAGTAGATTAAGGAAGCCCTTGCAGCTACCCCTACCCTCATTAATCTAAGGTATGACAAAGATTTGATTCTTTATGCATTTGGAGGAGTTGATACTATTTCTGCTATGCTTTTCCAACAAAACAATGAAGGTTTGGAGCAACCTATGGCGTTTTTCAACCAAGTATTACATGATTATGGGGTAAAATAATCTTTTGTCGAGAAGCATTTTTTTGTTGTTGTAAGAAGCCTAAAACTTTTTAGGCATATGCTGTCAAATAGAAAAATTCACTTGTTGGTTGCTCATTTGACTGTTAAGGATTTCTTACTTAACAAAGATATTAATGATAAGCATGCTGGTTGGATAACCAAGGTAATGGAATTTGACGTTGACATTAAGGTAACTAAGCTCATTAGAGGCAAGGGTTTGTGTGAAAATATTACTGGAAATGAAGAAAACAATTTAAAAGAAGCTGAAAATGTTGACAGAGTGCTAAACAATGATGATGCAGTCATTGTTCTAGTTTCTTCTGCTACTTGGTTGTAGCAAATGATGCACTATTTACAAACTAGTGAGTGCCCTGAAGGTTTAGATAGAGAAAAAAGAAGGTATTACATATTACAGGCTATTCCTTTTGCAATTATTGATGACATTCTTTATAGAAGAGACTTTTAAGGTGTTTTATTAAGGTGCATTCAACTTGATCAAGTTGATAAGATTTAAGCAGAATTTCATGATGGGCCTTCAGGGGGCCACTTTGCTACAAGAACAATAGCCTTGAAAATTATGTGGGCTGGTTATTACTGGCTAGATCTATTTAAAGATGCTATTGCTTGGGTTCGAAGATGTGGAAAATGTGCTTTATTTTTTAGAAAACATAGGCTTGCAGCTCCACCTCTACATCTAATTCAAGTGGAAGAGCCCTTTTCCAAGTGGGGCTTAGATTTTATTGGGCCAATCAACCCACCTTCAAGCACAGGTCATAAGTGGATACTTACCACCATAAATTATTTTACCAAATGGACCGATGCGGTTGCTTTAAAAGAAGCAAATGAGACTTTTGTGCTTAATTTTTATCAAGAATTAGTGTCAAGATTTGGTAGTCTAGATTTAATAATCTCTGACAATGGTTTGGATTGTATTGGTTTAAGGATTTCTGATTGGTCAGTCATAAATAAAATTTATTTGAATACATCTAATTATTATCCACAAGGCAATGTTTAGGCAGAATCCACAAATAAGAATCTGATTCGGATAATCAAGAAGACAGTTGAGGACAATCAATGAACATGGCATGAAAAGATGAAGTTAGCTCTTTGGGAAAATAGGGTGACTCCTAAAAGAGCCATTGGTTGTTCTCCTTATGTACTTTCTTATGGAAAAGAGGCTAATTTACCTGTTTCTATTGAATTTCCTACTTTGAGTTTCATTAAAGCTCTGAAATTGCTGAATGAACAACCTCTTGAAGTGAGATTTGCATAGTTGATAGAGCTTGAAGAAACTAGAAAGGAAGCATTAAAACAATTGGAGATACATCAAGCTAAGATGAAGAGCTCTTTTGATAAAAGGGAAAGACCATGAGATTTCATTATTGGAGATTTGGTCTTCAAGTGGAATGAATATAAGAGCAGACCTAGACAACATTCCAAATTTGATGCAATTTGGGATGGGCCTTATGTGATCATGGAGTGCAAGGAGCACAATGCTTTCCAACTTTCTAAGTTGACTGGAGAGGTGTTGTCTATCCAAGTTAATGGGATCCACCTCAAGCATTGCCTCTAAGATAAGTTCTATCTTGTAAATAAGTAGAGTAGTTGTTGCAAATAAGTACATTATGCACATTTCTTTTCAGTATTTTTCTTTTCCCTAAGCACTGCTGCACATGTTTTGTTGGCCATCAGGGCCTGTTTGATTGCTTTCTACTTTGTTTCGTTTTGTTTTGTTTTTGTTTGGAGTCTTTTTATTCAAGTTTTTGAGTTTCATCAAGGGGTAGATTTGAATCTACACCAAATGGAGTTTTAAAAGGCAATTGATCTAATGCTTAGTTGGAAAGAATTTAGCAAAAATCGCCAAAATGTTACCATTTTTTTGCTATAGCTCAATTGGTGGAGCTAGTTTAAATATTGTTATATTTGAAAGTGAAAGTACAGTTATTTCTAAATATGCTTAGGTGTTTTTTGCACCTTATTTATCATTTATCAAGTGACAGTTATGCAAGTGTTTTGATAAATTTGAATTTCAGAAGTATTACTCATATTTTTTGCAAAATCAAATGGAGAATAGGAATTGAATATACAAATGATGAAGCATAACATAATGCTTTCATTTAATTCATGAAATGATTCACATTAAATATTTTCATTTGATTGCAAGAATACGAATGATGATACAACTTTTCAATTCAATTTTTTCTTTTAGAATGGAAATGAAAGAATGAAATTAAATGTCCACATAGGCTGTGGTTTTAGCAATTTCCATTCATAACAAGAAAGGAGATATACAACTAAAAGTGAAAAGAAGATAACATGGGACATATCCGTCATTTCCTAAGTTGATCTTTGGTTGTTTCCTCATAGCTTCCTCCATCTTGCTTCCACTCTTGAGTGTACCTACAAAAGATTAAGAAGGGCATCAATTAAGAGCTCAAGATATGAACTATGTTACATGCCATACTAATAGAGATATATTTCAATCCTTGCAATGTATAGAATAACCTAAAGCAAGGAACAAAAGCATGAATTAAAAGAGAGAACATCATCATCACACATTGTTTGTTTCCTTGTGCAGGTATAGTAAAATTCATGTAGCTGATTATTTTTTGAAAACCAAGCATGTGGGGAACAACGGGCTCCCACAAGGGTAGAGCTCGACATGCTTCCCTCATACATTATAGATAGAGGTGAGTGAAGGAGAGAAACCATCATGTTCATCAAGAAAGGAACCATACAACTAAAAGAGTAAAGTAGAGTTCATTCATCAAAGCCATTAAGCCGACTGTTCACTCATAACAATCAAGTAATATTCTTTTTTGAAAGCTACAAGTGGACAATAGAGTTAATGAAATCAATCTATTCAACTGAAATGCATCATTTTCATGATTGCAAATCTAAAATATTGTTGTACTCTTGCTTTTTCTGCCATAGTATTGTTTTGTTGTTTTAATTCTGATCACATTAAATGTTGTTTCATGTTTTTCTATTAAGGAGCAGTAGTGCTCTATCTCATAAATAATGATAGTGAACAAGCATACATAATGCCTTGTCAATTAAGCACTAATGAGAAATTAAAACATGGAAGTATTTGCAGAGTTTTAGTTTGCTTCATCTCATAAATGCTCAAGCCAGAATGCCTATTGTTTTCTAGAAGCATAAAAGTTGTGATATGAAGATAACAAGCATCAGAGAATAGTTTTCATAATGGAACATAAAAATGCATGAAGAGTGCCAGGTAGAAGAGCATACATTTAAAGGAAATTCAAGCATGGAGGAAGCTTTAGGTTTTTTAACCCTCAGGTATTTCGTTGTGATGCATTAAGTGGAGTAAATAGTAAAAGGGATTTGTTATTGTTTGATATGTATTGCAAATGGAATTGTGCATCTATTTTCACCAATCAAGGTATGCCTTCAAAGTATCATTTTATGAGATTGAAGCAAATGGAAATGAACATGTTTGATAAGAATTTGAGTATGTAAAGGCATTTCTAGATTAAACAAAGCTTTTAAAAGATTTGAGTGAAGGCATAATAGACTAAACAAGCAAATAATCTACAAATTTAAATCAATAATTTCTCTATACATGATGGTGTCTTTTAGAAGAAAATGTGTTCCATATGCTACCCTAGGCTTTTTAGTAATACAATAAAGAAGACACTCATTTTTTATAATTTTTTAAGTATTGAAACTTTCTAAAATTTCAACCAAAAGGAGAGTACAAAAATGCATAAAGTACAGAGATTTAAAATGCAGATTTACCATTACTTTCAGCATACCCACATTGGGTTTTTACGAAATACAATTTGCACAAGCATGTCAAAATACCCATATGAGTTTTGTCTTAGAAATGCAGATTTTCTTCATGTAACTTTTTCTCATGTAAGGGTTTTTACAGAATTCAGAATGTAAGAAATGCCATGGTGGGTCAAGCCCAAATTTGGGGATGGATAACAAAAATGAAGATTTACCATTACTTTTAGTATATCCACATTGGGTTTTTGTCTCAGAATACAAAGGAGGTAAAATGTAATACTGGGTCGAGCCCAAAAAAGTCCAATAATGCCCAGTTTTTGAATGCAATGGCGTGACCTGCATAATGGGCCTAGTTTTTGTTTACAAAGTAGCAATCGTTGTTTTTAAAGACAAGCTTTGAAAGCTACTTTTTTTAACAAAAAATAATAAAGCAGAAATACAATGGAATGATGAGGTAGCCATTTTTGCACAGAAGCAAGCTTTTGGAAGCTTTGATAGAAAAAAAAAAAGAAACAAGCATGGTCAAGTTCATACATGGTAGCTAAGAAGATAAAAAGCACACGACAAAGAATACAAAAGGCTGTCAAATAGCCATCTCAAATATCCTAGCCACGACCTGTTGAACCATAATCTCCATAAAGATCATAACCCATTTAGGGTCTATCATTAAAGTGTGGGGTTTGCTAATAAAATATCAATGCCAAGCAACACCGCCTAGATTCAAATGTTTCCTCGCAAAACTCATCAAGAAATCTATGGTAGTTGTGGCTTGTGTGATGGCCTGCGTTTTATTCAAAATAAACATCAATCTTTTGCAGAGATAAGCTTTAGGAAGCTTTGTTTGATAGAAAGAACAAAGGAAGAGTTAAAATTTACCATGGTCTTCCTATAGGTTGGGTCTTTCAAGGCCGTGGACAGGCTCTCTCAAAGCTGTCATACCCAGCTCGAGCTCATTTGAATGGCGGCCAAGAACATAATAGAAAATGGAGTAAATGCATAAGAAAATATCATATAAAGGCCACAACCAAGAGGCCAAGATTTTCCTTTAGAACCAAAAGAAGAAGCCACGAAATAATAAAGGAGTAGTTACCATGCATGCGAAAGAAGGAAATCAACCCCTAGAGAGATCGAACTCTCATAGAGTTTCCATTATTTGCTCAGACCCTAACTTCCATGGTGGCAGCGTTCAGGCAGTGTTTTCATCCCAAAGTCTTCACAATGAAAATGATGGCCGAAATTTTAGGTTTGGGTGTTTTGTTCTTAGGGTTTCTCCTCAACCCTAATTCAATTTAGGGAATATTAGCATTACCTTTCAAAATATAATTTCCATTTATTCCATGGTGGCCTTGATTACCTAGATCGACCATTTGCTAGGTTTATCAAGCAACATTTGCCTAAGATTCTAGGTTAGGCATTTAAATATTTTTTCAAAGTCTTAAAACCTTAGGGTTTTTTTAATTATTAAATGCATTAGTAGAATAAAAGCATTCATAAGTATATGCCTTAGATATTTTATTTTTTTCAATTGATTTTAAAGAAATTAATTAGGGTATGATGAGAAGAGATATGCCTTGTATTTTTATGATTTTGTAAGAAAACCAATTATTGTAAATGGAGAAATATGGTTGTAATTGTTTTGAAAAAGATTTCAAAATCTTTAGTTGCAAAAAATTAGTCAAATTGTGAAAATATAAGATTTGCAAGCCATCTAAAGTAGGAATAAAAAAATTTATTTTTAGTTGATTTGTGAGAGATATTTCCTTGGTCGGATTTGAGATTCCTGCTAGATAGATTAGGTGTTTTTTTCACTTTGAAAGCATATTTGGCCTATTTTGAGAGGCTTTTCAGTATGTATTTGCATAAAGTGTGTTTTCCACTTTTGTATAGAATTTTGAGATAGTTTTTGATATCTTTCCTTGAGCTTTCTTCTTGAGCTTAGATTAGGGTTTTGGAGATATATCTTTTGAAAAACTTAGTGTTTTTCAGTTTAGATTTTAGTTTCTTGCTCATAGACATTTTTGAGCTTGTAAAATTCCTTGTACTCAATCTCAAATTTTGGGCATACTCCTACAGTTGAATAAGACAACATTCCTACCTCTCATTTTTGTGTCTACTTGCAGTTTCAGTTTGATGTTATATTGTGATTTTTGTTCAAAAAATCCTTGTTATGTCCTAATACTGTAATTCTTGATGCAGAGAGTCTAAAGATACTGGTTGCATATTGTATTTAAAATCAAATCTTCATGCAAATTATTTGTGTTAATTGTTCATGAGAGGTTGTGAGATATTGTGTTTTCTAAAAGTTGTTTGTTAGAAAAAAATAGGATCATCATGAAGTCATTATCAAGCCCTAAAAATAATTTTAAGTCATAGATTTTAATTTCAGCTATTCTCTATCCCTTTTCCTGAAAAATTATTTAGAATAGGATTGTCATTTGGAGAACCAACTCACTTTGGAGATTCTCTTTTCATAGAAGATCACCCACATCCAAAAAGAGTTTCCATGTTTCAACAGATAGTCTGATTTCACAAATTTGAAAAAGGGTATATATTTGATTGACAACAAATCCATTTTACCACATTCCAATGCTCAACTCTGGGATGAATCAAATGCCTACTAACAACTCCTACGACGTGCAATATCCAGTCTTGTGCATACCATGGCGTACATTAAACTTCCTACAGCTAAAGCATATGGTACCTTGGACATTTTTTCTTCCTCCTCTTGTGTCTTTGGACATATATCCTTAGTCAATTTAACATGACTAGGCAAAGGTGTGCTGACATCTTTTGCATTCTCCATATGAAATCTCTACAACACCTTTTCAACATAATTATCCTGAGATAAAAACAATTTTCTATTTTTCCTATCTCTACAAATTTCCATACCAAAGATTTGTTTTGCTACCCAAAAATCCTTCATAGCAAAATATTTTGCTAACTGTTATTTTAGCTCACTTATGTGATCCTTGTTAGACCCTGCTACAAGCATGTCATCAACATATAAACATAAAGTAATGTAGTTGTCATTATCCAACCTCTTAAAATAAACACAATGGTCAAAATTACACCTGCTATAGCCTTGCTCAACCATAAAACTATGAAATTTCAAGTACCATTGTCGAGGTGCTTGCTTCAATCCATATTAAATTTTCTTCAATCTGCACACTAGTTTCTCCTTACCTTTGACCTCAAATCCTTGTGGTTGTTCCATATATATTTCCTCTTCCAAATCACCATGGAGAAAGGTTGTTTTAGCATCAAGCTATTCTAAATAAAAATCTTTAGCAGCCACAATACTTAAAGCAATACGAATAGAAGCCATTTTAACAACTGGAGAAAAAATCTCATCAAAATCAATACCCTTTTTCTGTGCAAATCCCTTTACAACTAATCTATATTTAAATCTCTTCTTACCTCCATCCTCCTCTGTCATCCTATAAAACCATTTGTTTGGTAAATCATTTTTACCTGTAGGCAACTTGCATAATTTCCAAGTCTGATTTCTTAGCAAGGAGTCCATTTGTTCTTCCATTCCATGCTCTCACTAAACCTTGGTATCCACCTGTATAGCTTCATCAAAATATTCCAATTCACCGGCATCAGTTAACAAAATAGTATACAAAGAGAGAGAATATTTTTGGAGGTCTACTTATCCTTGAAGATCATCTAACATTCACAAGAGTTTGTGGTATTTGTTGTTGTTGTTGTTGCCCAGCATGAGGAACCACTGAAACATCATTGTTTGGAATATCATCCAACATTGCATAATCATTTTCTTTCTTCTCATGCTGTAGTAACAAATCTTTGTACAAAACTTTCTCATTGAATATGACATCCCTACTTCTCACAATTTTTTGATCTTCAAAATTCCAAATCCTATAACCAAATTCATCAATGTCAAATCCAACAAATATACATTTCTTTGATTTTGCATCAAGATTGGTTCTATTTTCAGAATCTACATGTACAAATGCTTCACATCCAAAGGTTTTGAGAAAAGAATAACTCGCCTTCTTACCTTTCCATGCTTCCTCTAGAATACCACAACCCAAAGGATTAGAGGGACCTCTATTAATTAAATAAACAATAGTGTTTACAGTCTCTTCCCACATTTTTAAAGGCATCCCAACATGTAATATCATAGTTTGTGCACACTCCATTACTATTCTATTCACGCGCTCAACCACTCCATTTTTCTGTGTAGTCCTTGGAACCGTTTTCTGCCTACGAATACCATTAGAGGAACAATAATATTCAAACTCTTTTCTACAATACTCACCAGCATTATCAGATCTAATATATTTTAGCTTTTTACCCGTCTCATTTTCAACCAAGCTTCTCCATTTTTTAAAAGTTTCAAATACATAAAATTTCTGCCTAAGGAAATAACTCCATACCTTCCTAGTTGCATCATCAATGAATGCAATATAATACAGAGAGCCATAGAGAGAAGATACCCGAGCTAGTCCCCATACATCCGTATGCACAAGCTCCAATTTCTCATCTTTCTTTTACTTCCCATCCTTGAGAAAAATTACTCTCTTTTGTTTTCCATACACACAACTTTCACAAAAATCCATATTAACACATTTTAGACATGGTAAAACATTATTTGAATGAATTACTTTCATACCTTTTGCACTCATATGCCCAAGTCTATTATGCCACAGTGTTGATTCAGAGTCCACAACAACTGTATGATCTTCTACCTGCTAAACTACAACAACTATTCCTGGCCATTGACCTTTTTCCATAACAATTAAAGTAGAAGGAAGTGTATGACCTGTACAAAGATATAATGTGCCTAATTTCACACCTTTTTCTACCACTAAGACACCCTTTGTGACCTTCCAATTTTTATCACTAAATGTAACAACACAACCTTCATCATCTAGTTTCCCTGCTAAAATTAAATTTCTGCTTAACTTTGGAACATGCCTTACCTCATGTAGTAGCCAATGATTCTCATTCTGCAACTTAATCTTGGTTCCTCCCTTTCCAAAAATCTGAAAGGGTTCGTTATCTCCTAAATAAACCAGCCCAAAATTCCCTTGGACATAATCAAGAAAATAACTTCTATGGTGGGTAGCATGAAATGAAGCTCTTGAATCTAACACCCAAGAATCATCAGCATTATCAAAGGAAAAAATAAAATCATCCTCATCAGATTTATTACTTACCACATTTTCCTCTTTAATTCTTTTTTGTCTCCTTTATTTTTTTGAGACTAACATTCTTTCTTTAAATGACCCAGCTTACCACAATACCAACAATCCCTCTTGAGTCTAGATTGGGATGTTTTTTCCTTTGATTTTCCTCATGACTTCTCACGATTTCCAAAATTGTTTCCTCTCTTCTTTTTTCTTCCCCTGCTTTCTACATTCAAAACACTGCCTAATGTGGATGTTCCACCTGGGCTTTTCCTACGAATTTACTCACTCAAAATAACACCAACAACATCATCAAATTTCAATTTATTCAAACCAGAAACAAAATTGCTAACAACCATTACCAATCTATTCCGGATTTCAAGAAAAGAACACAAAATCAAAAGAGCCTTAACTTCTTCAACAAAGAAAACAGAATCAAAAGAGCCCTAACAAATATTACCAAGAGTCTTTCTATCCAAAATATCCTGGTCCTCATCAGACATTTCTATGGGTTTCTTGGTTTTCCCTTCCAATGGCCACCATAAATCCTTCTGATAGAGGTAGTCCTCCATCTTCATCTTCCATAATTGATAGTTTTGCCCATTAAACTTCTCAACCTTCTTACCCTCGTCTGCCATTAATATTTTATTTTCCTTTATGGTTTGGATCCTTCTTTTAGTTCTTAATATTTATCTTTTTCTATTAATTTAACACTTGAATTTAGTTACAAATGGTCTACACACCTATTCCAAATATTTCATTTCATGAATTTTATGGGGTTACCTTATCTTACATGCCAAAGTCACAATGTCCTACTCTTGATTAAATTCCTACAAGAAATTAAGGAACTTGGGATACCCACCTCTCAATGGTCTTGGAATGGATGCATTTACATGGAGAAGGATTTCAAAAGGCTCATGGTACTTCAGGACCCCTCAAAGGCATGATATATAACACATGAAATTTATTTATGAAATTTGGTCTTTAGTTGTTGGCTTCTAGTATGAATGTGATTTTTTAGCTGGAATTCTTAATTGAGACTCTCAATCTTCCATTGTTGGTTTATAGTGTGATTATACAATATGAGCCAAGTATTAATCTAATGTTGATTCTTGAAAGAAGGTATATATTATTCTCATCTTAATTTTCACACAGAGTTGTCTCAGTCAATTTCTCATATGAGTTCCATATTTGTAATTTTTTCTTAATATAAAAACATATTTTATTTCATTAATTAACCTATCTATTCTATATTACAAATGATGCTTTTATTTTAAATTATAAGTACATAATACAAAATTAATTAGTAATTCAAGATAGAGTACACAATATTTAGTTAAAATAAAATAATATTCTTATTTCCATTAGAGTTATGTAGAATGGTAGCTTGATGTCTCAGAAATATTTCTTTGATGCACTAAATTTTTATCATTACATTATGAGTGAATCATCTCAATTATATAGCCAATCACATCAAAAATTTATAGGTTGGAAAGCAAAATAATTACACAATTATCATATTTTTATATGTATAAAGTTTCTACCATCAAACTATTTATACTTATAGATTGTATAAAACTATAAATTTAATCATTATTCCTAATTTATTAAGAATCAATCTAATAATGTTTGACTCTGTATTTTATACTTGTTATAAAAATCTCACTAATCCAACCATACATTTTATATATGTTAAAAATATATAATAACAAAATACAACTTCTAAATATGATAGTAAATATAATTAATTAATTAATTTAAAACTAAGACTCCAAAACAAATAACCATTCAAAATCCTTAAAAAATGATAGCAAAACATTAATTATAGGTTTTAAGTAAATCAAGAAAGTAATTTAATTATCAGTATAAGAACAATTTAAGTAACCTAACTCTAAGATAAACACTACAATTTCACAATGGGACATAAGTATATGACCTTTTTAATATAAAAATAACCCGCACCAAAACATGCACCAAAATATATTAAAAATCTTCTCATTTTGTTTTTCTTGAAAGGAATCTAATGGGCATAGGAAATTGCTTGGAAGTTGAACAAGATGGAGAAGATTATATCAAATCCCCAGAGATGCTAATTTCCTTGGTTGAGGTCTCAAATATTAGCTTTGTTTCTAAATTGAAAATGAAATCTTAGGACAAGACAAAATCTCACTAGATCATAATATGGCAACCCACATGGATGACCCTTAGCTATATGAAAACAATTCTAAAGGAGTCTTCTAATAAAATTAGTCTTTCAAAATTTAAATTTTAGATTTAAGTCAACTTATTTTTTGTTAAATTTTAGTTTATTGACTTGACTTTCAATTATGTTGATTATATATTTGAGTAATATATAAATGATAAATTATATTGAACATTGTGATGATTTAGAATCTAAGATATAGCTTGAGAGTTATTTTATACATTGTATATGATCATATAAGTATATCATCAACATGATCTTAACATCTATGTTAATTATGCATATTATATGATTATTTGGTGTTCCTTCAATTATTATCTTAAAAAAATTAACTTGGAAGCATGGTTTGATCAAAGGAGAATGATCTCACTTGGTCAATTTCTAAAAGCACATCCTTAAACATCTGTATTATATAGGCTTTAGCTAATGCAATACAACCAATTATCATCAAATATTATCTACTTTGAGGTAACTTGTGTGTGTGGTTCCTCAAATATACTCTAGAATCTTAGATAAAATTTTATAGTCACCATCATTAAGGTTTATCCTAATGTTAACATGTGTGAGAACTCTCCTAATCTTATGTAAAAAAAAGAAGTTGGTGTATACACCTAAAATCAATCATCACCTTTAATTAATTAAATACTAGTTATTTAATTGATAGTTCAACTACGTATAAATAAATTCTCAATTTATTTAGATTGTTCATTTTCTAAATTCTCCAAATCTAAAACATATTATTCTAAATTAATTAAATAAACAACTTTCCCTAAGCTTGTTTTGTTTAATTAATCTCCACAAATCTTGATTAGGAATTAAAGCACATGTCTAAAACTTTTTGTGCCACCTCACCAAGGTCACATTAAAATAAATTACTCTAATTTTTAACTCGAATTATCTTCAACTCATTTTGAAAATCACATGGCTTATTCCTCCCACACTTCCACCAATTTTGGAGCACATGGTCTTCTCTTCCTACACTTGAATCTTCCATCCAAATGGCATGTTTCCCATTATTCAAGAGATTCTTACATCCAAATGGCATGTTGTCCTTGGTCAAGGGGACAACATCTTGATTCTCTTCATTTTCACCATCCATTCTTCTTGTTCAAATCTAGACCATTGATTATTTCCACCTCACTATATGCTTGGAAAAGGCTATAAATACAACCCTTGGGTATTGTATTTGGCATCCACATTTGAAGTAAAGTTATCACATAGGTTTATCATTGGAGCTTGGGAGAATTTTGGAGTCTTATAGCTAGTCTTTACATCATGTTTTGCTTTGCATTTACCTTTTAGATTTAAACCTTGCATCATAATTGCATTTTAGATTAGTTCATTTTAAGTTTGCATTTGAGCATATGTAGAATCATTCATAGATCATTCTAGTTCAATACCATAGTGTCCACCTCCACTTGTTTATTTATCATAATCACCATCATCCCTTCATCATAGCATTCATCATCATTGTTTGCATATAGTTTCATGTAGGCATTTAGTTGGCTTGCATGTTGAATACTAATCTCGTTTCTTAAGTGTCATTCTAGTAGCCTTTGTGCACATAGAAATATGAGGGAAAAAAAGGTTAAAATAATCATTGAGAATAGAGGACAATAAGACGTTCTTGAAAGATTTAGTTTGTTGCAAATTAGAATGACATGTTTGCTTTGAATCTTTAATATAAATCATTTCATTAAGGTTTGTGTTGATACTAACTTTGCACATTTCACACACACACAAAATGGCACCCACTGTGGGGCCTTGCCTTGTTTATTATTAACATGCTTAAAAATTTATATTCTTAGGTTCGAATGTGAGGCTTTTGGCACCTCTTGCACCCATTTTGGCACCTTTTGCACCTATTTTGGTGCCTTTTGCACCTGTTTTGGTTCCTTTTGCACATTTTGTGGTGCATTTGGTCTCTATTTTGGCACCTTTTTCCCATTCTGTGGTGCCTTTTGCACATTCTATGGTGCCTTTTTTCTCTATTTTGGCACCTTTTGTCTCTATTTTGGCGCCTTTGGTCTCTATTTTGGCATCTTTTTCCCATTCTGTGGTGCCCTTTACACATTATGTGGTTCATTTTGTCTTTGTTTTGGTTCCTTTTGCAATTTCCCTATTTTTCACTAAATTTGAAGGCTAATACTTTTTGTTGTTGTTTTTGTAGGTTTCCCAGATTTGTTGTTAAATACATTCTTATCAAACTACTAACATATTGCAAGGGCTGGAAGTGATTTAATTTTTTCCTTTTAGTTAAGTTAGGAACATAACTTAACTAAAAGGTTAATGAACTCCATGTCTTTTGTTCTTGATGAATGGTAAGCATATGCTCTCCCCTTAACTGGGTGACCAAAAAGCCAAACCCATTCTTGTTTATCTATGAGTATGAGTTGAGTATATTGCATGTTTTCTCTCTTTATTCATGTGGAATAAAGATTGATCAAATATGGGTATACTTGCTCTTTTTTTTATCTTAGATGGCCTCCCTTGTGGAAAAAAGTAACCAGCCAAGGGAATAACCCAATAGGTAACACGCTAAATCCAAGCAACTTCCAACTGGTATATAAATGTGGATATTGGAACAAAGGCCAGTATCATGAGGATAGTTCCAATGAGAAGGGAAACAATGGTATCTTACCACATGCATTATCCCCCATGAATGAAATGCATGCATTAAAACACTTGTTATAGTTTGGCCAAAAACCTTTATCTATTCTTTGGTGCAGCAATGATCATTGCAAAGGCATCCACATTCTCGCAATTTTTAGTAAAGATGAAAAATATGCCATAGGAGATTCATGGGTATTTATGCTTGGTTTCCTTGAGAACTGAGTGTTGTGGAGAGGAGCCAATGGGGTCAAGCATCTAGTCATCTGCTAAGAATAATTGTTGTTGGGATAACACCTGTGTGGAGTCCGAAAGAATATAGTCTTTCACAACCTTAGGAGTGTACATTGCTTGATGTGTCTTTATCAAAGTGTTTTCAAAACTAATTTCAATCACAAAGTGTCACATGTCGAAAGTGAAAACCCTAATTTAGAATTGCATTTAGTGAAACAACGAAGTCTCCCATTGGAAAATCAGGAAAAACCAAGCAAACTTTCAAGAAACTTTCAAAAAAACAAGTTTATACCTATTCTAGTGCCTTCTTCACTTTCTATGGTGCCTTTTGTCTCTGTTTTGGCACCTTTTTCCCATTCTATGGCATCTTTTGCACATTCTATGGTGCCTTTTGTCGTTGTTTTGGCACCTTTTACAAAACACAAAATAGTGACTTAGGTCCATCTCCTATCTGACAGTCAATCTCATCTTGAGAATCCTTAGTAGTATTTAACTAGTCCTTAGGTAAAACAAAGTCTAAACATGTGTGTCACCAAATGATGTCACGAAAGATTAAAATTCAAAAATCAAAGTCCAAACCTCTTAGTCTAAAAGAACATAAAAAATGTCTATCAACACTTTATGACTTTAGAGAGAGGTTGACATTCAATTTCTACAAAAGAGCTTGCAATAACAATCCCGAATTATACATCTTTTACTATTGTCAAAATCCAACACTTTTCCAAAGATTTGAGTACCTCGTTTAGGAAGAAAATTTCCCTCTGGTTTCATAGTTTGAACCAAAATTTCAAAACTTTCTCAAAGTCCAAAATCTTTCCTTATGTACCTTAGAATCTAAACTTGTTAAAACTGACCTCTACAAGTGGAAATTTCCAACATAAACCAAGATATAACATCAAAAAGTACCAACATCATCAAATTTATCACACCTTTGATTATTAAGCCTAGTTTCATCATCATGATTTATCATCCTCTCATCATGAAATGAAGCTATTTAATCAAATCAAACTTAGTCTCATTAGAATTTTTCATTCTATTTGACTCAGTTGTAATCCTTGGCATTTTTCCAAAACACAGATCAAAGTTTAGTAAAAAATATAACACTTGTATGCCCTTTCAAACAAGGTTACAAAAAAAAAATCTCAAGGAAAAAGGACTTGAAAATCAAAATGTTAAAGATTCAAACATTGAAACTCCAACCATTGAAACTCCAAATGTTGAAATTCCAACTATTAAAACTTTGATCATTGAGACTCAAAACACTGAAACTCAAAATAGTGAAACACAAAACACCATGGCGGAGGTTGAAGAGAATCCTTTATGTGGAATAAACAACATTGAAGGGGAAGAAATAACTGAAGAAGAGATCCAACATGTAGAACAAGACCCCAATTTCCAAAAATGTTTGGAAAATATTTTTGAAAGAAATGGGGAAAAATACCTCCTTATGCTAGCCAAAGAAGGTGCCAAATTTTTAAACGACTTTGATGTGAATCAATTGAAGGCACCACCCAAAAACCCCAAAAATGATCTTGAACAAGTAGTTGCTCTAACTCACCAAATGAAGAACCTTCAACAAGAAATCCTTGATATGCAAAGAGGAACCTCCAAACGATACTTGATCCAAGACATTTGTCCATATCCATTTCATGAAAGTATCCACATGATACCCTTTCCCAAATATTGTGAATTCCCAAAGTACTTCAAATACAATGGAAAAACCGATCCGATAGACCATGTAAGGGAATTGAGGACCATGAGTCTTGAATTTGCATATGAGGAAACATATTTGATGAGATTATTCCCAAGAAGCTTAGGTGCACATGGTCTTGAATGGTTCTCCAAGCTCACCTACCAGTTAAAACCTTTGAGGAATTAGTCAACAAGTTCATCTCTCAATATTCATACAACATCCAACATGGTATCACCATGAAAGATCTTTGTAACTTGAAACAAAAAAAGGTGAATTGTTCCTTGTATTCTTGCAAAAATGGAGAAGGCTATTTGCATGATATTCTTGTCCTATACCCAAAAAGGAAAAGATAGAAATCTTTATTGACAACCTTAATGATGAGATGAGTTAAAGATTGGAATTGCAATGTCCCCCAACCTTTGAAAAATAGATTGAAAATGGGATTAAAATTGAAGAGGCCTTAGTCAAGAGAGGATTCATCAAGATATACAATGAAAAAAACTCATCAAAATCCTCCAATAATTACAATAGTGGTGACAAACCCAAGTTCTGGAAATGAAACAAGAATGTTGGAAACAATGATGGTATAGTTGAAGGTCAAAATACAAAACCTATATTTAACCTAACTGTAGCCACCACCAAAACTAATTACAATAACAATCCCCCCAACAACCAAAGCAACAACCAAGGAAAAAATCAAGGAAACAACCAAGGCAACAATCAAGGCAACAACCACAATTTCAACCAAAGCAACAATCAAGGTAATTCCAGATCTAGAACACCATCATATCGAGCATCCTCAAATCGAAGGAGGTTCACACATTTTTGGAAATCACCAAAATCAACATTAAAAGAACTTCTCAAAGCTAAGGTCATAACTCTACCAACAGCAAGAAATTGGGAACCAAAATTTAAACCCCCATGGTGGAATGAGGCCCATTTATGTGAGTTTCACCGCAACAAGGGACATAAAACCAATGGTTGCATGTATTTGAAGCACTTGATACAATACTTAATTGAGAACAAGATGATATTTGTAGGATTCCAGACAAACAATGACTATGGGGCATTCAAGAACCCTCTACCAAACTATGAGAAAGGAGATTCCTCATCATCAAATAACAGGGGAAAGAACATAAACTATGTCTATGACACCACCATTTTGTATATTGAGGTGATTGATGATACAACTCATGAAAAATCAGATCATATTGTAAATGACAACTCAACCAATGATAACACCATTGAACATGAAAAAAACATCATTTCCATTGAAAATAATCACCATAATGTTGACACTACCTCACATCAAATCAATGTTATCAAAATCAGGGAACAACAATACAACACACCCGTCAATTGAATCACATGAGGAAAAGCCAAGGTAAAATTGAAAGGAGCTACCCCTTCCACATCCAAATTAATTTTTTTTCTTGTGACTCAGTATAACATAGTGGATCAATTGCAGAAGATACCTGCACAAATATCCATATTAGAACTTCTCAATATTTCACCTACTCACAAGGAAATCTTGGAACAAGCTCTAGTTGCCACCACGGTACCAAGCAATCTAGAAGTTTGCCAATTCTAGGCTATGGTGGGACATTTGACTGCACTGCATTGCTTATCCTTTTTTGAACATGATGATGTATCTATCAATCATCCCCACAACATTACTCTACACATTGAGGTCCTAATCCACAAGCACCGCATTAAACATGTCCTAATAGATGGAGGAAATGGCCTGAATATTTGTACTTTGAAACTTGTCTATGCCCTAGGTTATTCAGAAAGTGCCATTGATTCTAGAAGGAAAATCATAATAGAAGCATATGATAATGAGGAGAGATCTTCACAAGGATTGATAGTGCTACTTATTCAAATGGGACCAATTTTCGGAGATATAGTATGCCAGGTGTTAGATAAAGATTTAACCTACAACATACTCTTGGGAAGATCTTGGATTCATGACATGTAAGTAGTGCCATCCACATATCATCAGTGTTTGAAGTTCCCATTCAATGGGCAAGAAATCACTATTGCAGCTAAGTCAAACAACCCCCAATATTGTAATACCCTCAAGAAAACCCAAGATGCTTTTGTACCACACAATAGGGAAGCTCCAACTCAGGGTTTATCAAATGATGGGAAACAACTAAATGCCTTGTAAAATTGGGTTGAGAAAAAAGACCAATCAAAGGATAACGATATCGACGATGCCAATCCCTCAAATAAAGAAATTACATGGAATCCTACTCTGCAAATTCAGGAAATTCAACTTGAATCATTATCAAAACAAGTTTCCAAGATCCAGTTGAAAGACAAAGGCATGAGGGAATACTCATTTCAGCAATCCTTATGTTTATAACAACTTTCATCTTCTCCAAAGACATATGGATGGCCATCAACATCAAGACGACAATCATCACAACCCACCACATTGTTTAATGGAACCTTTATGAGAGTAGGCACATTAGTGGATGATTCAGATGACAAAGAGGTTTTAAACTGGTTGCACAAAGATGAAGAATCATCACAAGCATCCATCTAAGTGTACAAACAGAGCAGTATGGAAAAGGAAAGACAATCATGGAAAATATGGGATACGAGGGAAAAGTTCCTATTGGTAAAAGGAAGGAATCATAGAACCAATACAACCTGTCACCATGCAAGCCAAAGATAAAATAGGACTGGGGTATAGAGAAGAATCCAAAGAAGAAACCAAAGACCAAGTTGTTGAAAGAATCCTACAAATACAAGCTGGTGACGCTCATGAAATTGATTCAAATGAGTATGAGTGGGATTTGTTATTTGAAGAGTCTTGCCATGATAAGGAAATTGATGTAGTCCAAAAGTATATACCCATACATGAGGAGGGCCAAAGTTCAGGATATAGACTGCTTGCAATAGGATCACTACACATTGATGATTCCAGTGAAGATGATCAGACTCGAAGTGAAATAGATAATTTAGAGGAGAGTTACCTTATAGACATTGATTTCACTATTAGACAATTTGAAGATGTTACCATCGAGACTCTTACTCAATCTAAATTTAGTCAATCCAATGACTCCTTACCCCAAGTACATCTTGAACTAATATATTGGGATCAAACCGAGCCATCTGATATCCCTCTCTTTTCAAACGACGAAGCCATTATCAACTTCCTCTATTCCGCCAATCCCAAAACAAATTCCACCATTGAACATCGTAATGAAGCTTCCAACTAGATCTACAAAAAGTGAAAACAAAGAGCATATCCAATAGTGAAAACCTCTTTGAGATGCTAAAGGATGGAAGATTTGACACACTTTTCCAAACACTTTTAGGAATGATCTAAAGTATTGGTTGAACCCACCTAGTTTATCAATATTGGCAATGAAGAAACAATGAAGATTGTCCATCTAGTAGAATCCTTGACAAATCATGAAAAAACAAAAATTCATCTAATTCTTCACAGAAAGGAAAATCAATGTTGCTTTGTCTTATGGTGACATGCCAGGGATTGATCCAAAACTCATCATGCATCACCTATCTCTACCAGCAGGAGTAAAACCAGTCAACAAAAAAGGAAAATGCATCCACAAATTTCCATATTGGTCAAAGCAGAATTGAAGAAGTTATTAGATGTGGGATTTATCAAACCTATCAACTATGCAGAGTGGATCTCTAACATTGTACCTATTTCCAAGCCAGACAAAAGCATCAGAATCTACACAGATTTCAAAGATCTCAATAAAGCTTTCCCAAAAGATGACTTTCCCCTACCTAATATTGACATCATTGTCGACTTGACTATTGGCCATGAAATGATCTTGCTCATGGATGGATTTTTAGGGTATAATCAAATCAAAATTGCTCTTGAAGATCAAAATAAAACTTCCTTCACCTGTCCGTGGGGAACCTTTTGTTGGAATGTCATGCCATTCAGGTTGAAAAATGTTGGAGCCACATATCAGAGATCAATGACCACCATCTTTCATGACATGATGCACACTTTTATGGAAGAATAGGTAGATGATATGTTGGAAAAATCCTACACTAGAGAAGGGCACCTAGAAATTTTAGATAGGATTTTCACCATATTGGAGAAGTTTAATGTGAGACTAAATCCCAAGAAATGTGTATTCAATGTTAAATCAGCTAAAATTTTGCAGTACATTATGTTGGCTAAAGGAATTTAGGTAGACCCTACAAAGGTCAAAGCTATTATGGAGATGACTCCTAAAAATATCAGCCAACTTAGATCCTTGCAAGGAAGATTCCAATCTATCAGGAGGTTTATTGCACAATTGGATGACAAAACTTACCCCTTCAACCACTTGCTTCACAAGAATGTATCTTTCCAATGGGATGAAAAATGTGAAGGATCCTTCAATCAATTGAAACAATATCTGATGAGTCCACCTATCTTAATACCACTAGAAAAAGGAAAACCACTTTTATTGTACATAGCAACAACTAAAATATCATTGGGGCCCTTGTTAGCACAAGAGGATTTAATAGGAAAAGAAAGGGAAATATATTACATCAGTAGAACCTTAAATGGCTATGAAATTAATTACACCTTCATTGAAAAGCCTTGTTTGGAAATAGTGTTCACTACCCAACAATTGTGACATTGCATGCTCACTCATATCATCAAGTTGATAGCAAAGATAGATCCACTGAAATACCTTCTAAGAAAAGCTAATCTAAATGGAAGACTAGCCAAGTGGGTCATGATGTTGAGTGAATTTGACATCTAATATGTTGATAGGAAGGAAATAAAAGGACAATCAATTGAAGACCAGCTAGATGAAACACCATTACAAGACAATCATCCCATGAACATTGATTTTCCAGATGCTAATGTCCTGACAATATCCACACAACAATGGGTCTTGTACTTGGATGGTTCTTATACACAACATGGATCAGGAGCCAGAATCTTGTTTATCTTGCCACAAGGACACACCATTCCTAAGTCCTATAGACTAATGTTCCCGTGCACCAACAACACAACCGAATATGAAGCCTTGATCATTGGAATGAAAGTAGCAGTTGAGTGGAAGATCACAAAGATATATGTCTATGGGGATTCACAACTAGTCATTAACCAAGTAAATGATGACTATCAAACAAAGGATAATAAGATTATTCCCTACAAAAAAATGGTCGATGACTTCAAAAATTAATTTTTGGAAATAAGATTTGAGAAAATTCCTCAAAGCAACAACAAAGTCGTTGATGTCATGGAAACCATTACGTCTCTCTTGCAAATTTTGGAGAAACAAGCCCACTACGAGTTCATGGTGGAACAACTGTTTATCCCATCTTATGACAACCCTCAGTCCCAAGTTATCTACCATCTAGTTGAGGCCAACACTTCCCTCTATGGGAAAATCTATATGTACCTAAAAGATAACACCCTCCCTCTTGACCTATCTCCTAATAAAAAATGAAACTTCATTCGCCAAACTGCTCAACACACCCTTATCGTAGATGTCCTTTATCGATGAGGTCTTGACATAACTTTCCTCTGATGTCTGAAATGTGACGAGTCTAAAATGGCTTTATCGGAAGTACATGAAGGTGTTTGTGTCACTCATTCGAGTGGTTTAACCCTAGCTAAAAAAATCCTTTGTCTAGGATATTACTGGTTGAGTATGGAGAAGGATTCTTTTCAGTTTGTCAAAAAATGCCAAAAGTGCCAAATTCATGGCAATCTCATTCATGCACCAGTGCAGGAACTTCACCCTTTTGCATCAACATGTCCCTTTTTTCAATGGGGATTGGACTTCGTCGACAAGATTCATCCATCTTCATCCAATGGACACAAGTTCATTATTACAGCCACAAAGTATTTCATGAAATGGATTGAAGTTGTCCCTCTAACCACCATCACAGGAAAAAAAATCTCATCCTTTATCCTAAACTATATCATCTGTAGATATGGAATTCCTTAGTCCATCATTACTGACAACGAATGACCTTTCAAAAATCAAGACGTTGAAGAACTTTGTGAAAAATTTCATATCCAACAGCATTTTTCTACACCCTATTATCCTCAAGGCATTGGCCAAGTAGAGGCCTCATACAAGACTATCATAAAAATCTTAAAGAAAACCATCAACGATGTTGGACGTGATTAGCATGTGCAACTGAACCTTGCTCTATGGGCTTATAAAATTAGTATCCATACCCCAACATGAGCTACACCTTATGCTCTAGTCCATGGCTCAGAAGCCATTCTACCTATTGAGGTTGGACTGCCATCACTTTGTGTGTCACTAAAAGGGATCATTTCATATGAGAATCATAGGGTGTCTAGGTTACAAGAATTGGAACTCTTGGATGAGCATTGTTAGCATGCAGTGGATCACCTGAAGGCATATCAACAAAGGATATCCAGAAGCTGCAACCATAGAGTCAAGCCTAGAACATTTTAGGTTGGTGATTTAGTCTTGAAAGAGAACCCCCACAATCAACAAGATCAAGAAAAGAAGGGGAATTTTGAACCAAACTAGCTAGGTACCTTTGTCATTGTCTCAGTCTTTGGATTAGGAGCATATCAGTTGCCTACACTAGAAAGGGATTTTTTTGGTGAACCCCTCAATAGTCTGTATCTCAAGAAGTTCTACACTTGAATCATCCAAGTGCATTGGGAAAAAGGTCCTGAAAATTATCAAAAAAATTAGAAAATGTCCTAAAAAAATGGATTCCTTGATGAAAACTTGAAAAATAGGCATCTAGGTAACAAAAAATGCTCGAGAAGCAGAGAAAAAAAAAAAACAGAGAAAAATAAAAAAAAATTAAAAAAATCATAAAATTTGAAAAAGTGCAATAAAAACTAGTGAAAACTTGCCAATAGGCACTATTTGTGATAGGTTAGCTTTTCCATCTATTTGAGCTTGTTGACCATTCACATTCATCATTCACTTTCACCATCCATCTTCCTATCCTTTGAAAGCTCCATGTACATATCTTGGCATCACGATCATGTCTCACCCTAGATTGGGGGCATAATCTTGAACTCACTAGGGGAAAATAAACTTTGGGATTAAACCAAAGAACAAATAGCAGTAGGAGAAACACAAAAAAAAATGATTAAAGCGCAACCCAACATTGAACATCAATCACCATCAGAAGTGCATCAAACATCCATATCATATCAAAAGCCAAAAATATGTCAAAAGTTAATCAAAAAGTCAAAAATAGAGTCATCTTATTGAGCTACGTGGTCTATGTGTATATAATTTAGGCAAGGATAATCTTTGATCAGCCCTCGAGACCCCTAGGATAGGTCTTTAGGTTAGGTTCTTCGTCAAAATCTCGGAAAACACCTAAAAATTGGAAAATAAAAAAAAAATCCAAAAAACATTAGAAAATCGGAAATAAAATCAAATAAAAATGATGATGCTCTTCTGAATGATGGGTTTATCATGTTAAACACAAATTTTCAATTTTTGCACTTTGATTTTTGTTATCATACCTTGGGAGCCCCTCGATGATGTATAGAACTAGAGGAGCCAGGAAGGATTATGATTTTTCTTTGTCTGTTGTCTGTGAGTTAATCATTATTATTGTGCAAATTGTCGTGGGACGTGCTCTACAAATATCACTAATGACATTCTGAATTTGCATAGGAAAAGGATTAACTCTTGTCTGTTTATGCAAAAAATGCTTAGGTCATTTCAGTTTAATTATACTTAGATGCTTGTGTTAACTTGCACTATCAAACATCATGGAAGTAGTACTTAGTTCATCATGATTTAAATATACCATTGATGCTTGTACTCACTTTCAACATTTTAAAGGCCAAATGATGATAAAAAGCACAAAAAATTGGTCATTATGAATGACAAATTTTGCATACGAGATTTGCATGGTTAGAATAGATTGCATCCATGTTAGTTTGCATCTATATTTATGGCATTTCCAAAGCTACAACAATGATGTTATGTCTTGCATTAAGGGATTGAATACACTTGACATTACCAAAGACACATCATTTTCATATAGTTACACATCGGCATAATAGGATCCATCAATGTATCATATAGGCATTAGTCATCAAAAAATCCTAGAATCATAACAAATAGGTTGCATCATCATTTACATCCATAACATATCATATCATCATCATATAGAACATCACACTGCATCATAATAGAGAAATAAAAATGCATCAATCAATAATTCTGCATAATCATCAATAGACATAAACGACATCCACCACATTGCATATCATCGTCATAACATAAAAATTAAATGCATCATAGACATCTATCATTATATCAACACATAGATCATAATCATCACTGCATATCATATAACCTCAAAAATCATAATGTCAAAGTGTACAAGGATATCCAAAAGTATGACGAGATACATCAATATAAAAAATGGCACTGTATTATAAAGTCTAAACACAAGAAGTACATCATCAATGCCATAATAGTGTATACGTCATGTCCAAAGTAAATCAAAATATGCTATGTCAAGCTCCCCTTAGACAGTGCTAGCCTAATGGAACTAGTACCTCCTCCACCTAACAGACCTGTACCAGGATCTCTCCTATCTCTAGAAAATGGTTGAGTAATACCCATGCTAACAGTCTGAGACCAGGATCTGCCAGATCAAGACTGTACAAAGCTCTCTTGTCACTTGGGAGGAACCAACTCATGACATTTACCCTTGTAAAACTGTGCCTCCTGAGCAGTGTGTCAAATCTCTCTAAGGAACTCCACTATACCCACAACCATTGCAACTTGTAATCTCTCAGTAATGGTCTCAACCTGCTCTGTTCGACATCTTAAGGCATCCCTCTTTTCAGTAAGTATGAAAAAATGTGCCTGTAACAACTTCTTTTCTACACCTCTCTCAGTTGTTAGTATCTGAACCTGTGCTCGAGCTTGCTCTAACTCATGTTGAAGTGTCTCAAATTGTGCCTGAGCCTACACTAACTCACCTTGAAAAGACTGAATCTGTGAATATAATGCCTCTATCTACACTTGTTGTTGATGAGAGGGGACTCTAATCCAAATCCTTGGAATCACTAGCTAAGGTATGGTAATACTCCTCCTATGTCTAGGAACTATAAAATCTAGAAAGGGACTACCAATTGCACTCGATGGCCCTACACCTGAACCACCACCATCATCATCCTCGCCACCCCCACCACCACCCTCAACACCCTCATCATCCCCAATATCACTCTCCTCCTCCTCTCCATCCCCCCTCTATCTCGGTGCCCTATCATCATCATCAACTGGCAGAACTGGATCATCAAAACTAGATAACCTCAGAAAAGGATGTGTGTAGAATTACTAAGAATAATCCTTTGTCATCCCTACATCTACCATCTGAGGAGTATAGTCCCACACACATGGTGCCAATGTATAATACTCGGTACAAGAAGCATCATAAGATAAGAAAGGGCCCCACTCTATCACATCCTATTGTCACCATGCATAATGGGAAACCCCTTGGGGCATCTCCTAAACTCATCCAAACTAACGACAGACCCACATATACAAATATCTCTTAAGTATAGAACATGTTCATCCAATCAAGTATCATACTAGTAGCATGTATGGAATCTCCACCTGATCCTCTGGCCATATCTCACAATCCGAGTAAGGTTGCCATGTCATGGTCTCTAGATCATCTAGGACACATCTCCAATAAGCTAATTTTCCCAACTTATGTTGTACACACAGACCATTGTAGCTAAACACATAGGGTCTACCTGTTGGTTGTTTTCTATCTCCCAATGGCCAAGTGATCACTATATGCTCCCATGACCATGTTTCCAATAGTGTAATTCTAGAAGAGAGGCTCATCACCCCACAATACACAACTTGGTGCAAATCATGATACAAATGGGCTAACATACATGAACCCCATCCATATCTGGTCCCCTCCAATGTCATACGCTCCAATACTCGACCCCAACCCACCAAAAATCCTTTGACCTACAATCAGGACAAAGGAATCCACCAACAAACCTCAAAAGAACACATGGTAGAGGATCACATCTCCCAACAACCTCCAGGGGACCCAATGGCTTAAAACATGATCATCTTGGAAAATCCTACACAACGCATCAGTCCCGCCTTGATCTACTCTGTCATACACAACTATATCACCCATCATTAGAATCTGCAAGATAGGATAAACATCCTTGAGAGTAACTGTCATTTCCCTAGTAGCTAAATGAAAGGTATTGTGGTCACTATGCCACCTCTCCGCTAGAGCAGTCAACAAACCCCTATTAATCCTATACTGGGGTACATCTAACAAGGATGTCAACCCACAACATGTTATAATATCTAAATCTTCCTGAGTCAACTAACAAACCATCTCCCATGTCTTTAGGAAATGCTCTCAAGACTGGAGCACATCAAAGTCCTCCTAATCATATTATGGAAAAAAAAATCAGCATTACATCAATCAATCCATCAAAGTTAGCCCTAACACAATGTTCAATCAAGATCATCAATCAATCAAATCATGTTCAATCAAGATCATCAGTCAAAAAAGTCATGTTCAATAAGATCTTCAATCAATCAAATCAGCTTCAATTGAGATCATCAAATCAATCAATCAAGACAATCATCAGTGCATCTATCATTGATCCTCACCTATCATGAGGTCAATACATCATCAATCCTATCATCGATCCTCACCTATCATGAGGTCGATACATCTTCAATCCTATCATTGATCCTAACCTATCATGAGGTCGATACATCATCAATCCTATCATTGATCCTCACCTATCATGACGTCGATACATCATCAATAATATCATTGATCCTCACCTATCATGAGGTCAATACATCATCAATCCTATCGTTGATCCTCACCTATCATGAGGTCGATACATTAGTGAATCCTACCATCGATCCTCACCTATCATGAGGTCGATACATCAATGAATCCTACCATCAATCCTCACCAATCATGAGATCGATGCATCATCAGCCCTTGCATACTGTAGGTCCAGCTACAACAGGGTGACCATGGTGGCGAAGGCACTCAAAACGATGCTTGTGAGAAGGGATCCCCATCTTCCTCTAGCTCTCCAATCTTCAAATTCTCCAAAATCACAATGTGAAAATGAATTCACTTTTCCCACTTTTTACCTTTTTAAAGGGAAATGGAGGGAATTATGGTGGGATTTCTTATAAAAAATGGGATTTAACTAATCAAAATTGTTCAAGGAGTGAGTGTAGAATCAAATTTTGAGAGATAAATCATGTCTAACATCAAATTATCATTGGTTTACCATTGGATCATCATCGTATCACCAAAACATCATCACACAATTGTCGAATCCTCGACAAAACATCAAAAATCCAAATTTTGTTGATTTATCTCTCAAGGGGGCATATATCTGTCAGTGCCTAAAAATCAACGTCTAGGGCATCAAAAAAATTTGTGAGCATCGGTATCAAATTTTTTTTTGAACTAACTTGTAAACAAATTACTTCAAAGAGGGGCAAAATGTATACACCTAAAATCGATCATCATCTTTAATTAATTAAATACTAGCTATTTAATTGATATTTCAACTACATATAAATAAATTCTCAAATTATTTATATAATTCATTTTCTAAATTCTCTAAATCTAAAACATATTCTTCTAAATTAATTAAATAAACAATTGTCCCTTAGCTTGTTTTATTTAATTAATCTCCACTAATCTCGATTAGGAATTAAAGCACATGTCTACAACTTTTTGTGCCACCTCACCAAGATCACATGAAAATAAATAACTCTAATTTTTATTTAGAATTATCTTAACCTCATTTTAAAAAGCACATGGCTTATTCCTCCCACACTTCCACCAATTTTGGAGCACATGGCTCATTCCTCACACACTTCCACCAATTTTGGAGCACATAGTCTTCTCTTCCCACACTTAAATCTTTCATCCAAATGACATGTTTCCCATTGGTCAAGAGATTCTTCCATCCAAATGGCATGTTGTCTTTCGTCAAGGGGACAACATCTTGATTCTCTTCATATTCACCATCCATTCTTCTTGTTCGAATCTAAACCGTTGATTATTTCTACCTAACTATATGCTTGGAAAAGGCTATAAATACAACCCTTGGGTATTGTATTTGGCATCCACATTTGAAGTAAAGTTATCATGCAGGTTTATCATTGGAGATTGTGAGCATTTTGGAGTCTTATAGCTAGTCTTTACATCATGTTTTTCTTTGCATTTACCTCTTAGCTTTAAATCTTGCATCATAGTTGTATTTTATGTCCTATCTTGCATCATATTTACATTTTAGATTAGTTCATTTTAAGTTTTCATTTGAGCATATGTAGAATCATGCATAGATAATTCTAGTTCAATACCATAGGATCCACCTCCACTTTTTTATTTATCATAATCATCATCATCCCTTCATCATAGCATTCATAATCATTGTTTGCATATAGTTTCATGTAGGTATTTAGTTGGCTTGCATGTTGAATACTAATCTCGTTTATTAAGTGTCATTCTAATAGCCTTTGTGCACATAGAAATATGAGGGCCAAAAAGGTTAAAATAATCATTAAGAATAGAGGACAATGAGACGTTCTTGAAAAATTTAGTTTGTTGCAAATTAGAATGACTTGTTTTCTTTGAATATTTAATATAAATCATTTCATTAAGACTTGTGTTGATACTAACTTTGCACATTTCACACACACACAGTTGGAGTTATGTGCTAGACATTATAACCTTATGTCTTGGTTCATTGAAAGGTATAGAAGGGTGTGGGAAGAACTAGTGGGGTCTATTCTTGAAATAAGGACACAGAAATTGGCCATGACATGGCTATGAATGAGATAAGGAAACTTACTAACATGTATTTAATAATGATTCCAAGTTAATCCATTAATTTATTTGATGGTACAAAAAAATCTTATCATGTATGAGTGGTCTACTTATTCTAAATGTGTACCCAATTTTGTGTTGAGTTTAGGATGGAGTTCCTTATGAGGTCACCTTTACTAGATATGGGAAAGTAATGCTAAGCACCACCAAGTATGCTAGGGAGTTTTTTAGGTTTATTTTTTTCTATTGAAAAGTTATATGCTAAGATTTAAGATTAACATCATACAAAAATGTTAAGTACACAAAGTAGGCTATTGTTTAATATTTCTATTGCGAGTTGATTTTTTTTCTAATAAATAATATTCTTTTGAATAAAATTTAATGAACTGAATAAAACTTGATTTCCTTTTGAGTGGTATTTGATTGTGTATGAGGGTCCATCAAGAAATGCATTCTCATGGAATACCCAACTGCAAGATATTCACAAAATGGGGTCTTATAGAATGCCAGGATTCTAACATATGTAGCAAATGGGTTTGTTGAAAAGGCTTTAGAAACTTTCAACCAAATGCAATTGGCAGCTGTAAAGCCAAATTCCACAACCTTCACCCTACTTGGGCCAAAATGGGAGCTTTTGAATAGGGTATATCAAATTAAAAATCAAATATTTGGGAGCTTTGGTCTCATGGAATGCTATCATTTTAAAGGGTACACACAAACAAATGGAATGATATGAATAAATGATACACACAAAATGGATTTGTTTTATCATTTAGGGTTTAGAAACTTTCAAACAAATACAATTCAATCAACCATGTATGATATGGGGAAGCAAAATAAGACCAACCTTGCATTGTGGAGGTCAAAGGTGTTGCAAATGGGCTCGCTTGAAGGTGGTATGTTGAAAGTTTTCCTAGGAATTCATCGTTCACCATGCTTCACATGCTCTACGTTCGAAACGATGCTTGTGAGAAAAGATGCCTAGGAATTAATGCTATAGCAGAGTGACCATGGTGGCAAAGGTGCTCAAAACAATGCTTGTGAGAAAGGATCCCCATCTTCCTCTAGCTCTCCAATCTTCAAATTCTCCAAAATCACAATGTGCAAATGAATTCACTTTTCCCACTTTTTACCTTTTTAAAGGACAATGGAGGGAATTATGGTGGAATTTATTATAAAAAATGAGATTTAAATAATCAAAATTATTCAAGGAGCGAGTGTAGAATCAAATTTCGAGAGATAAATCATGTCTGACATAAAAGTATCATTGGTTTACCATTGGATCATCATCACATCACCACATCACACAATTTTTGAATCCTCAACAAAAAAACAAAAATCCACATTTTGTCGAATTATCTCTTTAGGGGGCATATATCCGTCAATACCTAAAAATCAACATTTGCGGCATCGAAATTTTTTTTGAGCATCAGTATCAATTTTTTCTTTGAAGCAACATGTAAACACATTACTTCAAAGAGGGCCAAAATGTATACACCTAAAATCGGTCATCATCTTTAATTAATTAAATACCAGGTATTTAATTGACATTTCAACTACGTATAAATAAATTCTCAATTTATTTATATTATTCATTTTCTAAATTCTCCAAATCTAAAACATATTCTTTTAAATTAATTAAATAAATAACTTTCCCTAGGCTTGTTTTATTTAATTAATCTCCACTAATCTTGATTAGGAATTAAAGCACATGTCTACAACTTTTTGTGCCACCTCACCAAGATCACATGAAAATAAATAACTCTAATTTTTATTTAGAATTATCTTCAACTCATTTTAAAAAGAACATGGCTTATTCCTCCCACACTTCCACCAATTTTGGAGCACATGGTCTTCTCTTCCCACACTTGAATCTTCCATCCAAATGGCATGTTTCCCATTAGTCAAGAGATTCTTCCATCCAAACAGCATGTTGTCTTTGGTCAAGGGGATAACATCTTGATTCTCTTCATCTTCACCATCCATTCTTATTGTTCGAATCTAGATCGTTGATTATTTCCATCTCACTATATGCTTGGAAAAGGCTATAAATACAACCCTTGGGTATTGTATTTGGCATCCACATTTGAAGTAAATTTATCTGCAGGTTTATCATTGGAGATTGGGAGCATTTTGGAGTCTTATAGCTAGTCTTTACATCATGTTTTTCTTTGCATTTGCCTCTTAGCTTTAAATCTTGCATCATAGTTGCATTTTATGTCCCATCTTGCATCATAATTGCATTTTAGATTAGTTCATTTTAAGTTTGCATTTGAGCATATGTAGAATCATGCATAGATCATTCTAGTTCAATACCATAGTATCCACCTCCACTTTTATTTATCATAATCACCATCATCCCTTCATTATAGCATTCATCATCATTGTTTGCATATAGTTTCATGTAGGCATTTAGTTGGCTTGCATGTTGAATACTAATCTCATTCCTTAAGTGTCATTCTAATAGCCTTTGTGCACATAGAAATATGAGGGCCAAAAAGGTTAAAATAATCATTAAGAATAGAGGACAATGAGACGTTCTTGAAAGATTTAGGTTGTTGCAAATTAAAATGACTTGTTTTCTTTGAATCTTTAATATAAATCATTTCATTAAGGTTTGTGTTGATACTAACTTTGCACATTTCACACACACACAGTTGGAGTTATGTGCTAGACATTATAACCCTATGTGTTGGTTCATTGAAAGGTATAGAAGGGTGTAGGAAGATATAGTGAGGTCTATTCTTGAAATAAGGACACAAAGAAATTGGCCATGACATGGCTATGAATGAGATAAGGAAACCTACTAACATGTATTTAATAATGATGCCAAGTTAATCCATTAATTTATTTGATGTTACAAAAAAATCTTATCATGTATGAGTGGTCTACTTATTCTAAATGTGTACCCAATTTTGTGTTGAGTTTAGGATGGAGTTCCTTATGAGGTCACTTTTACTAGATATGGGAAAGTAATGCTAAGAACCACCAAATATGGTAGGGAATTTTTCAGGTTTATATTTTTCTATTGAAAAGTTATATGCTAAGATTTAAGATTAGCATCATACAAAAATGTTAAGTACTCAAAGTAGGATATTGTTTGATATTTCTATTGCGAGTTGATTTATTTTCTAATAAATAATATGATTTTGAATAAAATTTAATGAACCGAATAAAACTTGATTTCCTTTTGAGTGGTATTTGATTGTGTATGAGGAGCCATCAAGAAATGCATTCTCATGGAATACCCAACTGCAAGATATTCACAAAATGGGGCCTTTTGGAATGCCATGATTCTAACATATGCAACAAATGGGTTTGTTGAAAAGGCTTTAGAAACTTTCAAGCAAATGCAATTGGCAGCTATAAAGGCAAATTCCACAACAAATGGGTTTGTTGAAAAGGCTTTAGAAACTTTCAACCAAATGCAAATGGCAGCTGTAAAGCCAAATTCCACAACCTTTACCCTACCTGTGCCAAAATGGGAGCTTTGGAACAGGGTATGTCAAATTAAAAATCAAATATTTGGGAGCTTTGGTCTCATGGAATGCTATAATTTTAAAGGATACACATAAACAAATGGAATGCTATGAATAAATGATACACACAAAATGGATTTGTTTTTATCATTGAGGGTTTAGAAACTTTCAAACAAGTAAAATTCAATCAACCGCGTATGATATGGGGAAGCAAAATAAAACCAACCTTGCATTGTGGAGGTCAAAGGTGATGCAAATGGGCTCGCTTGAAGGTGGTATGTTGAAAATTCGCCTAGGAATTCGTTGTTCGCCATGCTTCACATGCTCTAGGTTCACATTTGCCGCAAACAAAATGGATTGTCAGTTCGACAGTTTCATTGTTTAAAAATCCCTATTTCAAGGGGTTTGAGCGAACCCCCATTCACTTGAACCCATTAAAATATTATTTAAACGTTGAATTTTAATGGGTTCGAGCAAACTGGTAGTTCACTCAAACCATAGGGTTCAACCGGGGGCTTCAATGGGTTTGCTTGAACCTAAAAGTTTGAGTGAACCCCTTGAATTAGTGCAACCACACAAAATTCAATTTTCCTTCCTTCATGAAATTGTAAACCACTTATGTGGCTTCACCCATGTATATACAGGAGTTTGGTAAGTAGAGGAGGTTCCATTTTTCATAAAATAATAAATAATTTTTGCCAGCACATGATACTAGGCGGTGTGTAATGTAACACTCTATTAGATTCCATAGCATGTAGTTATGCATGAATGATGAATTATGAAGCCCTTCAGGTAATCCTCTTTAAAAAGGCTTTCCTAATTAGACATGGAGGATTGAGATTGAAGAATGAAATCAAGGGTTAGGTTTTCTTTGTACAAATGTGGATCCTAGCCTCTTGACAAGTGGCTAGAAGAGATGAGATATTTTTTAAGTGATGTTTTTCCCCCTTTCCGACTTTCCCACCCCGTAGTCCGTAATGAGACCCGCCCGAAGGTTTGGAGTGTGGGTGAAAGCATTTTCAACAGCTTGTGTCACCACGAATGTAACAGGGATTTCATGAGATGCGAGCTTTAAAGCAAGTTGCATCATTGGATTTAATTGGCCTCGCCCAGGATATGGAACAACTACCGCATGGGCAGCCAAAGATACAAGAAAAGAGCTAGAAATTTTACATCTGAAGCAATATTTCGGTAAACTGATGTTTGTCAAATTTTATTTTGCATCGAATCCAATTTTTGTGAGTATTTTTTGTCTAGATATAAGGGTTTTATAGAGGAGTTAAGGACTAATTTTAGAGATTTGAAAAACAAGCCACGTGTTGAAAAACATGGAGTAGGTGAAATTTGACTTGTGTGTCTGTGGTGGGTGGGAGGTAAGAATTAATGTATTTGACTGATTGGATGTGATACAAAATTATTTTCAGGTTTTATTAATTATTTTTGTGGAATTTAGACTTGTGTGTCTTTGTGATGGGAACGAGGCAAGAATTAATGCATTTGACCGATTGGATGTGATACAAAATTACTTTTAGGTTTGACTTTACTAACTATTTTTATGTGGAATTTATGATTTTTGTGTCTCTGGGGGCAAGAGGTAAGAAATAATACACAATTGATTGGATGAGGTAAGAACTAATACACAATCGATTGGATGTGATATAAAATTACTTTTAGGCTTGACTTTACTAACTATTTTTATGGAACATGGGTCTTATGAGGTAAAATAAAATGTTACAAGATTAACTAAAATCCTTTTTTGGTATAAATAGGAGCTCTTACTTTTTAGCATGTAATTTTAGGCAGGTGTATTAGAGGTAGGGATAGAAATTTTCCTCATTAGCACAAGCAATTTTTGCCACTTGTAATCATCTAGAGTTTTTAAATTCATGTCAATTACTTTTTTAATCATTTTACATGTATATACTATAATGAATTGAATATGCAAAATAACAAAATTCATGAGATCAGAAAAGTTTATAAATTTTGGAGCTTAAACTTCAATTTAGAATGAATGATTAAAGGATTTTTTTTCTCATTAACTATTTTTATTTAATTATAAGGATTGGTGAATACCTTAACTAGTCCTCATTCCTAGCAATAATGAGCATTTCCACACAACAAAAATAGATGTTTGGTAAATTCCTTACAATCATGTACCCTATTAGCTATGTTTATCATGGCCTACTTTCACATATCTATGTTTAAGGACACTCAATTTTCATTATAAAGGGTTGGTATTTGTTTGTTTTGATTTGAAGCATTGAGGTTCTCCTTGGTTAGGCTATAAATAATTTACATGCCATATTTCTATGAATGTAATAATAGTTTTACTTTTGTTTTAAGGTTTCAATGATTGTGTAAGATTCATTTAGTAAATCAATACAAGATGTCCTTTATGCTATTTATGCATATTGTCTCCATTGTTGTTTAACTAGTTTAGATAATTAAAGGAGTTCCTTAGTTCACACTTATAGTTATGAATATAAGTGGTTAGTTTGCATTTAAGCCTGGGTGTAATAAAATAGTTCTACTTTTTGCAGTGTGTGTCACGGTAAAAACTCTTTCTAGACTAATATGTAAAACATTTAAATCAGCGATGGATTATTAAGTAGAGTTGTATCTCTAGGGTAGAAGGGCATTT
This sequence comes from Sequoia sempervirens, assembly GCA_007258455.2. Lineage (NCBI taxonomy): Eukaryota > Viridiplantae > Streptophyta > Pinopsida > Cupressales > Cupressaceae > Sequoia > Sequoia sempervirens. The sequence continues at coordinate 16,272,874 of VDFB02358134.1, read as the reverse complement.
GAGAGTCTAAAATTTACAAGATAGAGCCAAAACATTAGGTGTATATATGAATGTTAGTGCTTATTTGGCTATTGAAGTTTTATTTGGGTTTGAATCTATTGCTATGAGAGTACCTGCATTGGTCTAATGGATGACCCACATTCATTATAAGTTAAGAGAATTATTTTTAAAACTTTTATTTATTTTTAATTTGTTTGTTTTAACATTATGCACAATCCATTATTATACATTTTAGCTAAAATTATTTTATTTTACTTCACACTTATTTTATTTACTATATAAACACATAAATTTTAATTTTAATTTAAGAATTATTATAAAATTACTTATTTTTACTTTGCTTTTATTTGAAGATATATTTTACTTTTATTTGAGAATTATTTTATGTTAAATTACATTGTTTACTTTATCAATATTTGAAGATATATTCTAATTATACATGTAAATTTTAAGTTTACTTTGAAAAATGTAGTAAATATTATATGTTTATATGTTTAAAAATATGACGTTCCAAAGTCCATAATTGGTTGCATGTTTTTCAAGATAAAAATATGTTAAAAATTATTATGAAACATTTCAAATCATATTACATGATCCCTCATGACAATAAGAAATGGTTTGAGTCGAAAATATTGTAAGATTTAACAAACATAAATATAGGCATGGAAAACAAAAACAAGGTTAAGCTAGTAGGGTTTTCTAGAAGAGAAGAGAGAGGTAGAAAAGTAAAATAAGGAAAACTCAAACAATAAACACAAACAAGTAGGACTAAAATAAGAATTATTTTTAAAAAAAAGAGAAAGAAACAAGGAAGAAAGATATAAGAAAAATAAAATAATAAGAAAAGAAAGGAGGACTAGGATAAGGCGTATGAGAAAATAAAAACAAATGAGAAAGAGAGAAAATAACCAAACAATTAAAGGAATGAGAATCGTGAGAACAAGGAATGGAAACAAAAATAGGAAAGGAGGGAGAAGACAAAAAATTAGACATGAGGAGGGTGATCCCACAATACTAGTTTACAATTCCAATGAGGAAGGAAAATTGCAAAAACGCTCCTATGATTTATTTTTTTTCTTTTTAGGGGTTCTCACGAACTAGGGTGTTCGAATGGACCCAAAAGGGGTTTGAATGGACCCTAGTTCAAACAAACCCTATTAAATGATGGAACCCACTTTTTTGGCATTTTTTTTATAATGAAGACAATGGAAAAATGAATAAAAGGGGGGACTTGCTTGAACCTAGGCTCATTAGAACCCCCCTTTTTTCCCTTCTCCCCCTCTTGCACCAAATTTCTGTAGAAATTTTCCCTTCGAAGCTTAGGTTGAGGATGAAAATGGAGGAGAATTCACAAACCCAACTAGATGATAGTAGTCCTTAGAATGAGCTATCCATCAAATATAATTATAATATGTCTTGGTTTTATTATGTATTTTATTTTTTACTTTGATTAAACATAGGTTTTTCATTGAAAATCAAGCTCTTTATTTTTCACAGGTGGAAAAATAGTCAATTATAAAAGAAAAAATGAAAAATATCAGTGCACTAGATATTGATGTCCTTAATCCAACAAAAAAATTGAATTTTGGTACATACAAAAAAAGTTATGCTTTAGCCAATGAATCATGTTTAAATTATAAAAGGTTCGACTTTGGAACTTAATTAAGAAAAAAATATTGAATGAAATTCTATGAAACCAATTCCATGCACTAGATATCATAGTTATGAATCTAAATTTGAAAAAAATAGAATTTTATCCTTCATAGAAAAAAAAATTATGTGTTAAGCCAGTGACACCACTCTTTAAAAATGGTGTTTACTATTATTTTTTTTTTTTGAAGGAGATGGAAAAATAAGTGCAATTGGATTCAAACTTTTTTGAAAAAAATATATTTAGAATATACAAACAAAATGTCACAAATCACTAGTTTGCATCATTTTCACATTCCTCACGGTTTAGCCACTATAGGTGCCCGAAAGTGAAGATTTAGTTAAAAAAAATTAGTTCAATGTCTAATTTTGCCAAAAATTGTAAACTGGTATTATGGGATCACCTAGCCTGGAATATATTAGAGAGAGGGAGAGGTGGCTAAGTTCTTGAGATGGGAAAGCAAGGGCTTCCAAGAGAGCTCAAAGACCACCCATCATTATGGTTAAGGTTGGAAGGGTGGTTGGCTATTTCAATGGATTTTAAGATCTTCCTTTTGAAGAAAGTAGATTTCTTAGCTAAGATTTGAGAATCCTCTAAGAAATTGTGGTGTTTAGAGGAGGAGTGATCAATAGGCGCTGATTTGGTGACATGATCATGCTTAATATCAACATTGTGCTCTTTTAGTCTAGTTCTAAAAAGTGACCAGTCTCACCAATGTATGCAAGGCCATACGATCACATGATCTTATACACTCAAAAATTTATGAATGGGTCCATAGGGTATTTAAGAGAAGGAAAAGGGTTTTAAAGGGGGGAAACAAGTTTCAAAGCACATATAATGCCTTCTCTAACTAAGATCCTAGAAATTTTATGAGAGAGACCTTAAATATATGGGACAATGACAATATGTAAGGGGGAGGGGCAAGAAGCTTTATGTAAGGGTTTACAATACAACTTAGCTTAAAGAAAGGCCATAGAAATGTGTTTTCTCTTAAAACCTTTAAGTTTGAAGGCCTTAGTTAGGTGAAAGAACTATGTGGATATTACTAATATTTGTTGGGGTTTTTCACTAAAACTTGGACCTCTATTGGCCTTGAATTCTTAGTGACCCCCAATCCCCAACACTTGAAATAATTGTATGAGGTATGGACCTAGTCTAACCCTTAAAATTCAAAAACACTCACTAGGTTTTTGTCAACTTTAAGCCAACTTATTGGAATGGCTCAAAAAACCCATGGATGTTGAAATAGGTATTAACATACTAGAATGGTATTGACAACTAACATAAACATATTTTTATTTCCCAAGAAGAAATAGGCATAATTTTGGTGCATGTTTCAAGCAATTTTAATGATAGGCAATATAAAATAGTTAGGGTTTCATTTATTGGTCAATTTGATCCTACACCAACTACAAAGCACCTAGAAACTACTTTTATGCCCAAAAATTATGCATTCAAAGGAGAAAAAATCCATAGCCATGCCAAATTTATTGCAATAGATCAAATATTACATGAAATAGATTCTCATGCCATTTTAAGTAATTTTCTTGGTAGATTTTATAGATTTTCCCTCCATTCTACACATGGATTTGGATGCTATTAGTGATTATCTTGATAGAAAATCTTCATGGCATGATTTCAATGACTAATGCCATGGTTTTTGACCTCAAGATGATATTTTTGAGATTGAAGGATGTGGTGCATAATGTCATTATGTAACACCCTGCCATGCAAACCCCATAGGACAACTACAACAAATACAAAATAATATTTTTTTTGAAAATAACAATTACACAATGCAACAAATAAACATTTATACAACATAGATATAACATAAAGCATTAACCTAATCCTATGGGGTAAATGGTGCATAACTTAAATGAACCCAAAATTTAGTGATAAACAATACTAACTAAATCAAAAGAAAGAAACAAGAATAAAACATGATATAAGTACAACCAAAATAAGATATAAATTCATAAACATAAATCACATAATACTATATTCATTTTCAGAGTTCAAAGTTACAAATGTGGAATATATTTCCATAGATTCAACACAATATAAAATCAAAGTTACATTACAAGGCCACTTCCCTTATAACATTGGGAAGGGTACAATTAGTAATACAAAAGTACAATAATGAAAGAAAAATCTTCATAGGTACAATCTTCTCCGCGCAAGCTCTGAGATCACTGCAACTGCATCCACACCATGATCACAACTGGGGACCCAATGGGTGCATTGCATGTTTCCACCCGACCGTGTGGACCCGAAGGAACACCCCCCATGCAAGGAGTTGATAAGAAAGAGCCCTCGACCACAAACTCAACATAAAGGACACACATCACAAGACTAAAGCCCATGAGCAACATAAACATCAACAATACATAAACAACTCAAAAAACTAAAACAACTCCAGAGGCACAAGAACAAGGGAAACAAAGGGGCATAATGTGAGAGTGTCATCACATGGCCTTCATGGATTCACCAGACTACTGATAATCTAGGAGCTGCCTCTATCTATGGTTAACCAGACATCTTGTTTCAAGGTGCCACCCCATAGGGTGACTCATGCAGAGCCATCTACCTTTCATGAAGACAAGGTAGTGACCTTACTGACTAGGTCTTCCCACCCATCCTTAGCCTTTGGGAGCGCTAACGATAGGGGTGAGGTGTATATTTTTATCTTATTATGTGATAACTAACCCAACCCACTAAGTAAATTAATTAGGTTTCAACTTAATTAGGGAAAATATTTCAAGGGTGGCCACTTGTACACTGGCCCCAAGAAGAGCCACTCACCCCTATGGTTTCCCTAAAACCAAAACCAAGAAATAGGTACCACAATGTTCAACCAAGAGAATCATCACTCACAACAAGGTACCATGGGCACAAATTCCCACATGGTATCAACATGAACCAAAAAGATGCAACCATAGAAATGCATTCACACTTTCCCTAACCTCTGGATATAACATTAATCCATACAAGAACAAAGTAAAATATCACATCCAATTAAATAACACCATATCATTAACTATAATGAATTTAAATAATAAATCATCTAATTCTCAATCAAATAACCATTTTCATCAATTAAAAATCAAAGGAAATTCACTAATACTTCTATTTATCCCAAGCACAATAATCAAATTAATAAATATCTTCCTACACTTAAATAATTCATTTATTAAATATCTAAGTCTATGAACTTGCTAAAAATCTAATTAAAGAGCAGCAATGAAAATTCCATGATTTATCTAAAAATAAACTTTCTTTTTTTAAAATTAAAGATACTACCTAAATTTATTAAAAACCAATTTTAAAATTTTCACTAATTTCAATATTTTTTAACTATATTTTATTTTCTAATTTTAAATCTTTTCCACACAGAATATTCTAAATTTTGTTTTTTCGAAGATAATGTAAATCTAATCTTTATTTTAAAAAATCAATTCAAAGTAAAAAGCAAATTTAAGATATTAACCTTCTAAGTTCAAAATATGATTATAATATTTATTTATTTTAAACAACTATTCTTATATATCATAGTATAGTTTGACTAGAAAATAATGAAATCAAATTCTACATTATATTTTAAATCACAAATTTCATTTTCCTCAGATTCTAAATACAACTTAAATTAAAAGACATTTTCAAACAGAATTTACAAATAACATTTTTCCCCTTTATATATAAAATTCTTTCCAGAGAATAACTTATTTTTATTTTTCATTATTTGCTCACATTTCTTGCATATACACTATATATATATATATATATATATTAAAACCACGACATTAAAATTTAAAAACTACAGAACATAATAACATATCATATATATGTTTATTTTATCCAACAATTTTCCCATGAAAGAAATACAGTGACAAAAGAGAAGTGTAAAAAATTCCAGAGTGCTCGAATAGGGAAAATACAAGGAATGAAAGGGTTCTCAAATGAGAGAGCTATTTAGAGGTTTAAAGTTGAGAAGATTCCAAAGACAGAGTGAATCAAGATTTCAATAGGAATTCCAAAATGAAAATTACAAAGAGGAAGGAGAAATCTATAGACAAGAAGAAATGATTACAGAGAATGGGATTTTCCCAAACACACACAGAAAACATATTTTCTCTTTCAAATAGAATTCCCTTTCTCCTTTTAAAAACTAAATCTATAGAGTTCAAATTATGAAATTTGAATTACCTGGAGTCCTACGCAAAGCTCAATTCGAGGAAAAAATGATGAACAACTCCAGCCAACTACAATCTTCCGTAATCCAAAGATTCAAAACCCTAGCAACAACGGATTCAACAACAAAACCCAGTGCAAGCCAAAAATCAAATCTTCTCAGATCAAATCGATGAAAAACCACACAAATTACTAATCCTCAAAAAAAAAATTTAACAATTTTTTATATTTGAAAGAGGGGTAAAAACTTTATTGAAACTCAGAAAAGAAGATTACAAGAAAATCTCAGAACAATAGCTCCAAGAGAAAAGTACAAGAACAACAGAAGAACAAGAGCACTAGTCAACCAGCTCCACAACCATCCATATCATCGGTCAAAATCCTCCTCAAATCTAGAAAAAAATCCTAGGGAAGATGTCTCCATTCCTCAACCCTCCAAACATCAACATGATCTGAAGCCCACTTTGCCAAACAATCAGCAGCCCTATTCCACTCACGTGGAATGTGGAAAAAGGACACAATCTCTATCCTAGAACTAATTTGCAAAATTTGAACAACCAAAGCTAGCTGCCAATTAACATCCTTCACCTTACATTCAATCAAAAAATTCACAATAACTTGAGAGTCAGATTCACAAATAACCTTATGCCAACCTAGAGCATGAGAACGCTCCAGAGCATAGACAATCGCTAATCCCTCCATAAAATTATTAGCATGCCAGCCTTTATAAATAGAAAAGAAGAACACAACTTCACCTAGATAGTCTCTACCCACGCCGCCAATCCCAACTGGTCCAGGATTACCTCAGGAAGAGCCATTTGTGTTAATCTTTAAGATATCCTCAGGAGGAGGAATCCATCTACCCATCCTTTGAACTTTCTTTTTCGCATGTCTACCCCTTTTGACACAAGCAAAGGAAAGAGAAAACCCTTGAAAACCCATTCTGTCAGTAATTTCAACATCCCCTCTTTCAAGCGGGAACATCACCTCACATTTAGCTTCCACAGTCTCTTGGATCATTCCCAAAATTCTATGCCAAAATTATTGGATTCCTTACCTTTCCCCTCGAAAAATCCTACGATTTCGTTCTAGCCAAATCTGCTAGAGAATAAAGGTAGGTCCAATGCACCAAACAATTTGAAGAAAAGGAGTCAAAGTAGGGGGCTTACCCAAACTTCTCTAGAATTCCACCAGGGATCAAGCATGAACACAAGGGTGTTTCCAAACACCCCACCAAAGGTGCCATAGCTGCAAGGAAAAACTACATCTGAAGAACAAATGTGAAGAGTCCTCCTCACCATCACCACACAAAACACATAAGGAAGGTCCATGAAATCCATGCTTCTGAATATTGTCCCAATTCAAACACCTATTCCAAGCCAAAGTCCACACAAAGTAGTTACATTTTGGCTAAGAGAACTTATTCCACACATACTTTCACCAATGGACCTCTTCTCCATTCAACCTGTGGGCCATCAATTCTTGATATCCACTAGCCACAGAAAAAATGCCTTTAGGATTTGGGCACCAAGCAAGAGCATCCTTGTCCTTGAGTGAACTACAGTGTCTAACTGATAAAATACTATGAAGCTTTGTATAATATTCCTCCAAACCTTCCACTGGCCACTCACACGGGGACTTCCAGCTAGCAACCTCCAGCTAACCACAAGGGTGAAAAGATTTAAAATCACTCACCCTTGACCAACCAGCCTCAAGGAAGCACTGGTAGAGAGCCAATAAATTAGGAAACTAAGAGATCATGGGAGGAAAACCATCCCAAGAGTTTGACCAAAAGAGAGCATATGTTCCCTTCTTACATATCCAAAATAATCCCTCCTTAATCAAAGAAGCCCCTTTCTTGAGAGTCCTCCAAATTACAGATCGACTTCCCACCAAAGGATAACTAGGAACCTCCTCCTTAGGGATGCTAGGAAGATACTTATAAAGTAGAATTCTAGACCATGGCTGATCTTGCTCCACACACCATCTCCAATAAAGTTTTGCAACCAAAGCCATCCCAGATAAAGTCGAATGCCTCAAACCTAGACCACCCAACTGTTTTGAAGAGCACACAATATCCCATCTGACTAGGCTCCATTTAGAAGAAGACAAGTTTTTGACCCATAAAAACTACCTTGCCAAGGAATCCAATTCCTTAACAAAGCCCATCGGAGCCAACTGAAGCATACATCTATGCAAGGGAAGAGCCTAAACCACATATTTAAGCAACTGAACATGCCCAATGAAGGAAAGCCATCTATGAGTCCAATGATTAATGTTTGCTCAAAATTTGTCTAGATTATACTACCAAGAATCTCTAGGGAGCTTACCAAAAGAGATTGGAATACCCAGATAAGTCAAAGGAAGAGATCCTATCTGAAACCTCATAATAAAATAAATTCTTTGTTGAATAGGTCCAGGTGTATTAAAAAAGAAGATGGATGACTTATCTTCATTAATTAATTGACCAGAAGTAGTGAGATAAACATCCAAAGACTTACGTAGATTAGTAGCCTCCCTGATTGTAGCCATACCCATCAGGGTAGTATCATCTACAAATTGTAGGTGTGATTGAGGAGGTAGCTCATTGCCCCACCTCCACCCTTGGCTAACCCCTGACTCAATGTTACTTTTCAACAATCTCCCCAACCCTTCAACAATAAGAAGAAAGAGATAAGGGGAAAGAGGGTCCCCTTGCCGAAGACCCCGAGATGCTCCAAAAAGATCTGTGTGCTCCCCATTGATTAAAATAGAGAAGGAGGTACAAGTTACACAACACATAACCCACTGAATCCAGTCCTCCACAAATCCAAAGGCCTCAAGAATATTCCAAAGAAAGGACCACTGAACTCTATCGTAAGCCTTTGCCATATCAAGCTTGATAAACATTGCCTTATCTTTTGACGTAGCCATAGAGTGGATAGTTTCCGTAGCAATAACAACTCCATCCAGAATTTTCCGGTCAGCCACAAAGCCTCCCTGCTCCTCAGAGATAAGCCATTTAAGCCAATTCTTCAACCTTTCAGCAATCACCTTAGAGATAATATTATAAATCACATTACAAAGGGAAATGGGATGAAATTGGCTTAATCGATCTGCCTCGTCACATTTTGGGATGAGGGCAAGAAAAGTGGAGTCCAATGCACAAAGCATCTATTTATTCCTCTGAGATTCCTAGACCACCTCTAATAAATCAACCTTAATAATATCCCAAAATTCTTGAAAGAATTCAATCGGAAACCCATCAGAACCTAGAGCTTTCCCTTTCTTCATATGCAAAAAAATCTCCTCCAACTCCTCCAGAGAAATAAAAGACATAAGATTATCATTCATTTCTCTAGTAACAAGTTGGGGGATGCAAGAAAGAACCTGAGCTTCCTCAGCAGAACCCTCCTGAGTGTCCTCCCTAAAAAGAGAAGTAAAATATTGCATTGCCTCTCTAGATATCTCCTGTAAGGAGGAAAGCTATTCTCCCCTATCATTCACAAGCACTAGAATAGAATTACCATGCCTCCTCGCCTTCATTGAATTGAAGAAGAAGGCAGTATTTTTATCCCCCTCTTGAAGCCACTCCACACGAGCTTTTTGTTTCCAGTAAATTTCCTCATGCATTTCACATTCTTCCAATATTTTTAAGGCCATAGCCTCTTCCTAAAGAAAGGCTTCTAACAAACCATTCTCCCTGATTTCCCTGGTTATATTATCTAACTTAGATTGAGCAATAGCCTTGTCATGAAAAATGTTCCCAAAACATTGGCGATTCCAATACTTAAGTTGGTATTTAACATATTGCAATAGATTGGAAAAGTATACATAGTTGTGCCAAAGGCGGGCCTACCAATCCTCCACTAGTGAGAAACATAGTCCTATAAAGAGGGATCACACAACCACATAAGTTGGAACTTGAAAGAAGGAGATCAGCCCAGCTGAGCAGAGGACACCACTAACTTAATAGGCCAGTGATCTGAATCCCGCCAATCTAGAATCTCCAAACAAGTAGACCAACCACCACCAACCCAAAAATAAGAAACTAGAAAGCGATCAAGTCTTTCCACAATGCACTTCTCCCCGATTCTCCAGTTGTTCCAGGTAAACTATCCATTTCTAGGTTTAATATCCACCAGGTTCAAAGCCGACATGTTATCACGAAGCAAGAAAGCAGAAGGTTCCAATCTTGCTATACCACCCTATTTCTCAGTCAACTTAGTAATGGCATTGAAATCTCTAGCCATAATCCAAGGGTGATAAGGCACGATGCTTCGGATAAACCTTAAATGGGACCATAAATATTGCTTACCCAAAAAGTCAGTAGGAGCATAAATATTGGAGAGGAGGATAGTTTCCCCAGTCTCAATGCTTGTAGTGATCAAAGACATGGAATATTTAGAAGACATCCACTAGAGAGGGTGAATCCTCAAAGGATTCCAGAGGAAAGCCACACCCCCAACAGTACCATGAGCACCAATACACTGGCAATCACCTCTACTCCACAACTTAGATGATAAACTAGTCATGAACTCAACAAGAAATCTAGGAAGACGCACCCAAACAGGAATATGATTCAGTAGTTCTTCCGAAGGATTGAAACCTGCATGCCAAGGTTTCATAAAAAGACCAACTTCATTGTGGAATTAAGGTCCACCCTCAAAAACTTTGTTCCGATCTGCCATGCAATTGAAAACCACCATGAAGTAGTTGTTTTCCAACAACATAATGTCCATTTCCCCCTTAGGAGACCAATTCCGCTGCGACCATGACTCCAAAAATTGAAGTGAAACCCTCATTCCCATGAATTTGCAAAGCAAGGCATGCTTTGAAAAATATTCAATGTCCTCAACAATGGATTTTGGCTGAATCACCAAAACGGGTCTCTCTCCTTAGAGCGTTCCAAGCAACTGTTCACTTTCAGAATTTGAGATCCTCCTATAGGAACAAAACCTCCATCTCCAATATCATTGGCAAATAAACTATTATCAAACATTCTTGTCTTTTGGTTTGGGGAAGAAACCCCAATAGCAGCACGAAAGTTCAAAGGGGATTTATCCCCAGAAGTCTCACCTGGAGCCATAACCATAGGTGAAAGCACACTCTGCAGAAACCAAAGAAGAAGAAAACCAACAAAAGAAAAGTTGAAACTACAAACACTAAGAGATAGAAAGCCGGCCCCAACCTTGTCTGATAGCCAAAAACCACAACTCGAACACTTGGAAAAGCCCAACCCCACAACCAGCTCAAAAATAGGAAGCAAATAAGCCCAAGATCAGTCACATGCAAGAATTAGAGGCCCCTCATGCAGGCCATAGCCTACACAGACCAACGCTCTCCATTGCTTGCTCCCCCTCGACAAGCTAGTGTTTTGTCAATATACCAAATTTCAACAATTTTTGACTTGCAAACATTTTTTCCATTTTTTCATTTTCCTCCCTCTTGCTTTTTTGAAAAAGCATTATTTGGAAATATACATTTTCCAAAAAACCCAAATCATAAGTTGTCATAAATTTTCCTACAACTTTCCCATGCAAATTCCACTTAACCCATCATTTCAGCCATTTTCCAATTTTGGAAGAAGAATCTTCCAAAATTAATTTACACCAAAAAAAAATATGCCTTTTAAATTTTTAATTTCATTTTAATAAAATTAATTTTTGAAAATAAAACAATCAATTAATAATAATTTTAAAATACATTTCACTTAATTATAATTGAAGTTTAAAATTTGGTTTATTAAATCTTTTTCTAATTAAAACAAATAAGGTAATAATTTCCTTAACTTTATTTCTTTTAAGAATAAACCATAATAATTTATCTAATTATTTATTTAATTTAATGATTTAAATTAAAGGATAGCTTCACATTTAAAAATAACAATAAAAGTGCTAATGTACACTATAATTTTCCAAAGTATTAATATCATAAGCAATATTGAACCTTTCATTAATTTAATATTTTGCACCATAGACTAGCATTTAATTTAAATCATAAAGCACTAGACCAAGCCATAGACACACTTATAAAACTCATGAAATAAAATGATTTAATTAACAACCATACCCACACAAACAAAGTACGGAAACGACATGAACAATCCCTAGACCAACCACTAACATAGGCGGGGGGTGCTTTCTTACCAACTCCCTAACCACATCAACCATTGGGTCTATAGGATGCACTCAGACACAACAATGCGGGTGGAGTCAGTACTTGGTACCTGCATTCTTTCATAACACAAAACATCGAACAACATATACATATGTAAATAATTCATAGTCAAACACATTGTGAAGGAGAGTTACGGTGAGGCAGGGCACTCACGGATGAATGATGCCAGCTCGTCTCCCTCACCCAAATCAAATACAATAAACAAAATCTAGGTATCACATCATCAAAATAACTCACAAAGTAACATCATCATAACATATCTAGGTATCACATCATCAAAATAACTCACAAAGTAACATCATCATAACATGAGTATCCCACACATAAGTCCAACTATCATAAGAAAATAAGCATAACTGTCTACCATGCCCAACACATGGCAGAAAAGTTGTCAAACCGAGTATCAAATATGCATCAGAACATAACCAAAAATCACACTAAAGCAAAACACACACACCAAAGCAGTATCAGAGTGTCAAAACATGAGAGGCACTACACATTGACATGGTTTTCTTCAATTCACCCTCTTAGCTATGTTCCACATGCCCTAATAATAGATCTGTATAAGGGCATTCAATTATCATTATAAAGGGTTAGTTTTTATTTATATTGAAAAATATTTGAAGCATTGAGGATCTTTTTAGTTAGGCTATAAATCATTTATATACCAATTTTCTACAAATATAATAATAGTATTATTTTTTGATTAAAGTTTCAATGACTATGCATTGAGGTTCATTCAATAAATTAACATAAGATGTATCTTCTATGTTATTTATCCTTAATGTCTCCATGTTGTTGTTTAACTTGTTTAGGGAATTCAAGGAGTTCCTTACTTCACACTTATTTTTCTTTATAACAATAATTAGTTAGTTTTCTTTTTAAGAGTAGAGTAAAATAGTTTTATTTTGTGCAGTTTGTGTTAGGGTAAAAACTCTTTCTAGATTGATATGTGAAACATTTAAGTTAGTAATGGATTATGAAGTAGAATTATAGCTCTAGGGTAGAAAGGAATTTGAGAGTCTATGCTTTACAATATAGGGTCAAGAACATTAGGCTTATATGAATGTTAGTGTGATTATTTAGTTATTGAGTTTTATTTGGGTTTGAATCTATTGCTATAGGAATAGGAATTGGTTTGATGGTTGAAAATCAAAGACCCACATTCATTATAAATCAAGATAAAATCATTTTAAACTCGTCTATTTTTTATTTATTTTTTGTTCGTTCTATCATTATGCACGATCCATTATTATAAAATATAGCTAAAATAATTATTTTACTACATCTGTGTTGGACACATAACTTTTAACTTTTATTTCAAATTTATTTTGTTTTATTACATTATTTAATTTTTTTTATAAATTTTAATATAACTTTGAAGAATATAGTAAACATGGTGTATTTATATCTTACTTTTATGTTTATTATTAAATATTATTTAGAAGATTTTATGTGTAATTATAATAATATATTTTTTCTAATTAAAAAATTAATATAAATGAGATTTAATAGTATTCACTATACATTTCTTATCATATATATATATTGAAAAAGAGGGGAAAAAACTTTATTGAAATCCATAAATTAATAGTACAAAGAGGTCAGGGAGCCAAAAGGCTCCCAAGAAAAGAAATCATCACAACACCCAACCAAAACAAAAACCATCTCCCACTTAGCAATAGACACCTCAACCATCCAAATCACTAGAAATGAGCCTCTCTAAATCTTGACAATAATAAGGGGATAACTACCCCCAACACTCAACCCTCCAATTATCATCATGCTCCAAAGCCCACTTGGCCAAACAATCAGCCAACCTATTCCATTCTCATGGGATGTGGGTAAAATACACCACCTCCAGCATGGAGCACATCTAAAAAATATGATGAACAACCAAAGCAAGCTGCCAATTAATGACAACCAAATTTTTCTCATTCAACATATTAACAATAATCTATGAGTCATCTTCATAGATAATCCTACGCCACTCCAAATCACATGCTCACTCAATAGCCGTGAGAATCACCAGTCCATTATAAAGTTGTTAGATTTATGAATGGAGAAAAAGAAAATAATCGAGCCAAAACAATCTCTGTCAATGCCACCAATCCCAACAGGCCCCAAATTACCCCTAGAGGAACCATTAGTATTGATCTTCAAGACATCCACAGGAGGAGGCAACCATCTTCCAACCCTTTGAACCTTCCTTTTAGCATACCTACATCTTTTGACACAAGCAGATTCAGGAGTCAAGCTCTAGGGGCCCAATCAATTCACAATCTCATCATTGCTCCTTCCACTTCCACCATCTCCTGAATCATACCAACAATTCTATGCCAAACCTTTTGAACCATCAATCTATCCCCCGAAAAAATTATACAATTCCTTTCTAGCAAAATTTTCCAAAGGATGAAGGTAGGACCAATGCACCACAGAATCTGAAGGAAAGAGGCCTAAGAAGGAGGTCTTCCCAGACTACTCCATAACTCAACAAGAGAAGAAGCATGAACACAGGGATGATTCTAGACACTCCACCAAAAATTCCAAAACACCAAAGAAAAAGAGCAATGAAAAAACAAGTGGGAAGAATATTCCTCATTACATTTGCATAGAACACACACAAAAGGGCCCTAGAATCCTCACTTCTGAAGATTATCCCAAGTCAAATATCTATTCCAATCAAAATTCCACACAAAGAAGTTACGCTTTGGCCAAGAGAACTTGTTCCACACATTCTTCCACCATGTTACATCCACCCCACAACACTTTCGAGCCAACAACTTCTAATACCCACTAGCCATAGTGAAAGTACCCTTGGGACTTAGAGACCAAGCTAAGGAATTCTTATCCTTAAGAGAGTTGTAGTGTCTACTAGCCAAAATATTTTGAAGCTCGACACAATCCTCCTCCAAACCCCCAATAGGCCAATCACAAGGATCCTTCCACCTAGCCACCTCCATCTACCCACAGGGATAAAAAGTCTTAAAATCAGTCACCCTTGACCATCTTGCTTCCAAAAGGCGCTATCAGAGATTCACCAAATTAGGATACTAGTGAAATAAGGGGGGGAAACCATCCCAAGAGTTAGACCAAAAGAAAGACTCAACCCCTTTATTACATATCTAGAACAAATGCTCTTTGATTAGCACAACCTCTTTTGTAAGTGTTCCCCAAATCATAGAACCCTTCCCCACTAGAGGATAATGAGGAATCTCCTCCTTTGGAACACCCCAAAGGTACTTATGGGATAAAATTTTGGCCCAAAGATGATCCTATTCCAAACACCACCTCCAATAAAGCTTTGCAGCTAATGTCAACCCAATTAGAGTCAACTGCCTCAACCTAGAACCCCCAAATTTCTTCGAACTGCACATAGTATCCCACTTTACCAAGCTCCACTTAGAGGAAGACAAGTTTCCTACCCATAAGAACTGTCTAGCCAAAGAATCCAAATCCTTTACAAACCCAACTAGACCCACCTGGAGCATACATCTATAGTTAGGAAGAGCTTGCACCACTAATTTGAGTAGTTGTACCCACCCAACAAAATACAACCATCTATGAGTCCAATGATTGACTTTCACACGAAACTTGTCAAGAATATTCTGCCAAGACTCCATAGGAAGATTACCAAAAGAGATAGGAATTCCAAGATAGGTCAAAGGTAGAGAACCAATCTAAAATCTTAGAATATGAGTAATTCTCTACTAAATGAGGTGTGGGGTATTGAAGAAAAAAATGGAATATTTATCCTCATTGATCATTTGACCAGAAGCAACAAGATAAGTATCCAAAGCCTTGTGAAAATTAGTGGCTTCATGAACCTTAGCCACACCCATCAAAGAAACATCATCCAAAAACTACAGGTGAGATTGGGGAGGCAATCCATTACCCCACACCCACCCTTGGATAAGACCCAAAGCCACATTGTTTTTCAACAATCTCCCTACACCTTCTGCAAGAAGAATGAATAAATAGCGAAAGAGAGGTTCCCCCTAGTGAAGGCCCTTGGAAGCCTCAAATAAGGAAGACGGTTCACCATTTATCAATACAAAAAGGAAGTGGAAGTAATACAACTCATCACTCATGAAACCCACTCTTCAACATAGCCAAAAGCAGAGAGAGCTTTGCACAAGAAAGACCATTTTATTCTATCATAGGCCTTAGCCATATCCAGCTTGATGAACATATCCTTTTCTTTGGAAGTTTCCATGGAGTGAATGACCTCAATGGAAATAACCACACCATCCAAGATTTTCTTATCCACCACGAAGCCACCCTATTCCTTAGAGATAAGCTTGCTAAGCCACCACTTCAACCACTCAACAATTAGCTTGGAAATGATTTTATGTACCACATTACAAAGAGATATAGGATGAAACAAACTCAATTGGTCTGTACCCTCACACTTGGTAATAAGAGAAAGAAAGGTGGAATTCAACTCCCCCAACATCTGCTTGCTCCTCTGAGATTCATGAACCACAACCAATAGATCCAAATTGATAATATCCCAAAATTCTTGAAAGATTTCAATCAAAAATCCATCCGGACAAGGAGCTTTCCCCTTTTTCATTTGAAAAATAGTAGCCTCCAGTTCACCTAGGGTAATGCAACCTAAGAGGTACTCATTCATCTCCCTAGTAACCAAAGAAGGAATATAGTCCAACACTTGACTCTCTTCATACAACACATCCTGAGAATCCTCTCTAAATAAGGAAGCAAAAAACTACAGGGCTTCTCCTGAGATATCCCTTAATGAAGATAAATGCTCACCCTTGTCATTCACAAGAAAAGTAATTGAATTACCATGTCTCCTATATTTCACAAAGTTGAAGAAGAAGGTAGTGTTTTTGTCCCCCTCCTATAGCCACTCAACCTGAGCCTTTTGTTTCCAATAAATTTCCTCCCGCGACTCCCATTCCTCCAAAACTTTCAACACCCTTTCCTCCTCCTTGAGAGAGACCTCAGAAAGACCAAAGTCTCTAATCTCCCTGGTGATAGCATCCAAATCAGCTTGAGTAGTAGCCTTAGCATGGAAAATATTACCAAAACATTGCTTGTTCCATCCTTTCAGCTGGTACTTCACATATTGGAGTTGTCTGGAAAAAGAGTACATAGCGGTGCCAAAAGCAGGTCTCCCCTTACTCCACCAATGAGCAACATGAACTTGTAGAGAAGGGTCACACAACCACATGAGTTGAAACTTGAAAGGAGACCAAGCAACTCGAACCGAAGAAACAAATAATTTGATAGACCAGTGATTTGAGTCCCTCCAATCTAGAATTTTAGAAAAAGTAGACCAAGAGCCACCAACCCAAAGACAAGATACCAGGAACCTGTCTAACCTCTCAGCAATCCAGTCCTCCCCTAGCCTCCTGTTATTCCAAACAAACTGAATAGTACTCAGCTTGATGTCAACCAAATTCAATGCATAAATGTTATCATGGAGAAGAAAAGAAGCAGGCTCAAACCTTAAAATTCCATCCTTTTTTTCATTCAAATTAGTGATGGAATTGAAATCACTTGCAACAATCCAAGGAAAAAGAGGAGCATAGCTCTGAATACACTGAATATGAGACCACAAGTACTACTTACTAGAAAAATCAATAGGAGCATAACTATTAGAAAGAAGAATAGTTTCTCTTGCTTTGAAGCTCGTAGCCACCATTGAAATGGAAAACTTGCAAGAAATCCACCAGAGAGGGTGAATCTTTAGAGGATTCAAAAGACAAGCCACGTTACCTTGGGCACCAATACACTAGCATTGACCTCACCCCCACAATTTTAGAGCCAAACCACCCATATTTTCAATTGACAACTTAGTTTCCTATAAAAAAATCACATCAAGAAAGTGCTTTCTCACCAATTACAAATAAATTTTTGTTGAGGGCCACTATTCAAGCCCCTTACATTCCATGAGAGGATGATCATTTATGAGGAATAGAGAAGTGAGAGTCCAAAGTCCTAACTAAACCTGACTCCACCAAAGTTTCCCCCATCAACTTGATCTTCTCTAAGTCCTTCTTATGCCTAGCCTTAGAGGACTTCTCAATAGCCCCTTTTTAATATATTTTTAAGAATCCCTAACAAAGGAGATGCCTTGTTGCCTTTTTTTGAATCAAACCCTGCTTTCACCAATGGAAGAGGAATCTCTCTCTACCCTTCTTCATAGTTGAAATGACCTTAGGCCTCACTAAAAATTTCATACTAAGGTTAGTATCCAATTTCAAAGTACCGACATCTTGTGTACTTTGAATATTCTCAGTAATAGTGCCCTCCTATACCATTTCCAAAACCCCTTGATTCATAGCCAATAAGCCTGGATTCACCTCCTATTGACTAAGGTCAGCCAAAACCTTGAATCTATTAAAAGTATCCTCTCCTTGGTGATCTTTGAAAGTCCTATTCTATCCATGATTCCTATTGTTGGATTTAACAGGAGTGAAACCCTCAAGACTAGCAACATTACCAGAAATAGGAGCCTTGCCCTTATCAACCTTAGTGGGATTGTGAGGAAGCTGCAAGGTTTGAGACTCATTAGATTTATCCTAAGGACATATTCACTATAGATGACCACATTCATGACACATACGACAACGAAAAG
Source organism: Sequoia sempervirens (assembly GCA_007258455.2). Lineage (NCBI taxonomy): Eukaryota > Viridiplantae > Streptophyta > Pinopsida > Cupressales > Cupressaceae > Sequoia > Sequoia sempervirens. Next base: position 16,254,266 of record VDFB02358134.1, on the reverse strand, counting down.
GAAAAGTCTTATAATCCAATTGTTGCACCCAAGAAAATGCATCTGGATGGATTTCCAAAGAGTCTAGAAGCAGATTACTCAAGTCAATCTCAACAAAAATGTGAGAAAAATTCATTACCTTTCTTCCCAGGGTCTACTAAGAAGGACCTATTGGTTTCCCTAGCGGCGCAACAACCATTTGGGTAGACCCACAAAATTGGTTTAAAATTCTAGTGAGGAAGGAAAATTGCAAAAAATGCCCTCATGGAAAAAAAAAAAATTGGGGGTTCGAGCGAACCCAAAGGGGGTTGAATCAAATCCCCCTTCGAGCAAACCCTATTAAATTTTGGGTCCCACAATATTTCTCATTTCCCAAAATAAAAAACAAAGGGAAACTTTGTGGAAAGAGGGGTTCACTCGAACCTAGGTTCATTCTTCCCCCCCTCTTCCCCCCTTCTCCCCCTCTAACACCAAAAATATCCAGAATTTTTCTGTTCGAAGCTCGATTTGAGGATGAAAATGGAGGAGACTTCACAGACCCAACTAGATGATGGTAGTCCTTGGAATGAGCCACCCGATGAATATAATTTTAATATGTTTTGGTTTTATTATGTATTTTTTTATTTTGATTAAACATAGGTTTTTCACCAAAAATCAAGCTCTTTTTCTGCACATTTGGAAAAATAGTAGATTATCAAAATAAAATTCTAAAAAATATGTGTAGGCTCGGTATTGATGTCCTTGATCCAGTAAAAAAAAATTGAATTTTGATACATACAAAAAAATTATGTTGTATACGGTCCGCCTATGCTTGAATTGTAATTGGTTTGACTTCGAAACTTGATTAAGGAAAAAATATTCAATTAAACAACTATGAAACCAAATGAAAGGGCTAGAGATCATAGTTACAAATCTAAATTTGAAAACATTAGAATTTTATCCTTCATGGAAAAAAATTCGTATACGGTGAGCATCACTCCTTAAAAATGGTGTTTACAAAAAAAAACTAGTATTCAAAGGAGATGGAAAAAGAAGTTCTTGATCTAATTCCAAAATTTAAAAAAAAAAAATATTTAGAATCCATAGAAAAATTGTCACAAATCACTAGTTTGCTTCATCTTCAAATTCCTCATAGTTTAGCTGAGCTATAGGTGCCTGAAAGTTAAGAATTAGTTAGAAAAAATCAATTTAGTGTCTAGTTTGGCAAAAAATTGTAAACTAGTATTGTGGTATCACCCATTTGCAAGATATCATTGTGCTAGTATTCAATAGGAAAATGAGGAAGATGAACCCACATTGGAACCCTACTCGGTAGCTCCTTCAACAGATTGAACCCAACCTGCCATGGCTTAATAAATAAGCCAATATGAAAATAAGCCCCCCCTTGAAAACATGGTTGTGATTAGCCACACAATTAAAAACCACCATGAAAAAACTATTCTCTAGCAATATAATCTCCATTTCACCCTCCAGAGCCTAGGTCTGTTAAGCCCACAATTCCAGAAATTGGAGTGAAACCTGCAAATCCATAATTTGCAAATCAATGCATGCCTGAAGAAATACTCAACATCTTCAACTATTAACTCTGGTTGAATTACCAACACTGATCTTTCTTTGCTTCACTCCAAACATCCATTGATTTTTGGGATACAAGGTCCCCTAGATGAAGTAAACCCTCCAACCCCCAAATCCTTATCAAATAAATCATTCTCAACCACTCTCATTGCACAAGATGGAAAATTCATTCCAAGAGAAGAGAAAAAATCTAGAGAGGATTTAACACTAGAAGCCTCCCCCAAATCCATCATGATGAAAAAAGAAGGCCACAAATGGAACCACCCAAACCCCACTCGGGCAATAAGAAAAGGAACCTCCTTCCATGCTAAATCTGTACACAATACTTACACATAGACAGAAGAAAAAAAAAACCCTTATGCCTCCCCCACTGACACCAAAAACCACCACTCTGTGACATAAAACAAATGAAAACCACCCCCCCACGATATCAAGAAACACCCCCCCAGGAAAGAGAAAGCACCAAAAGCATATCAAAACACATGCAATGGCAACAAGTTTAGGAGAAAGGGAAGTCACATCCTGTTACAGGTTGCGGGCTTCCATACCTACGCAACCCAGAAACCACCTCATCATTGAATCCCTTATCATCTTTCTTCTTATTTCATATATTGATTCTCTTTTTATTTTAGTATTATTTTTTGTGCTTTTTAAATATGCAATATTTTGACAAAACAAAATGTATAATATTATTTTTCTACATAATTTATAAATAAAATTAACCATTACATTAAAGAAACTCTAAGCATATCTAGTATATATTCTATATATATTCAATATATAAGAGAAAAGGTCAGATATATTATTCTCACTATTATACCATTTTACTAGGAAAATAGATAATGTTAAGAATTCAACCTTATTGAATAAACTAAACTATACATTCAACTATTGTATTAGTTTATTTGAGTAGAAAGAGTCACTCAAATTGATGGCCAAGTTTCTTATAAAATCATGTCATAATTTTTTGAATGATAATCAACCACATTTCTAAACAATTTAGAGTCCAATTTCAAATGCATTAACTATTTTAACTATAATGCATGGACTTATATAATTTCACATTGGTAGATGTGTGTGATATATTTTCTATAACTAGTTTGTCTAGTTTGATTTATTATCTAACAATATTGAAAAACCCATTAATATTCTAGGGATGTTAGATAAGAATATGTGCATGTTAATATCTTGTCTTTTACTCTTATTTTTCTTCACTATTTTAAAATGTATAATAATAGATTAAAATTACAACAATCCATTCCTACATTAGTGTAATGTCTTCAAGCTTTACAATATTTCACAATTCTTGATGCCCTAGTGGTTTTACCTCTCACATAACTCTCATAAGTGAGGTTTTTTAGGTTGAGGGTAAAAGCAAGAAGTTGTTTCATGAAGAGGGGAAGTTTGACCCAAAAAATTTGCATGAAACAAGTACATGTTTTCAAAAAAATGGGTACCCTCTTAGGAACAAGCACACAAGCCTAAATCCAAATGCGTACTCACTATGCTTCGGGTACTTGCCACAAAACAAGTACCCAATATAATGGGTATGCATTATTAAAAAAGTACCCATTATATAACACGTACTTGTTATAATGGGTACACATTATATAATGGGTACCCATTTCTAAAAGGTATTTTTAAAAAAAATAAACAATTGTCACCTCATTTTCTCCCAATGAATTTGGAAGCGATTGAGAGTGAGAGAGGGAAACATGTATGTGTTTCAAGGATTGTACCACCCATTTCAGGTGCCACCTGCTCCCATCGAAGCCAGTGACCTCATCGACCTCCAAGTTTGTTAAATTCTATGTTTTTTGGATTTATATCTTGCATTTTTTGTTTGTAATTATAGTTTAGGGTTTATTTATTTTGTTTGTCATTGTAGTTTAGGGTTTGTTTATTTTTTCTGTAATTACTTTTTAATTTGTATTTGTAAACAAAAATCGTCAATTAGTTTGTTCATTTTATAGTTTTTAAATTATATTTGTTTGTAATTAGTTTATTAATTTTATAGTTTTAAAATTGTATTTGCAATCAAAATCATCAACATAAACCAAAAACATTAAATTCTAAATCAAAAACAAAAAAATCTATACCTAATTTAGCTAAAACCCTAAACCACACAAACCACAAATCCTAGAATTAGAAACCAAAACCCTAAACCCTAAGTTCCACAAAACTTAGACCTAAAAAATAAAACCCTTAACCTTAAACCCTAAACCACAAAACCTAAGCCTAAACACTAAACCACAAAGCCTAAACCTAAACCATAAACCACAAAACCTAAACCTAAAAACCTAAAATTGATATTTAATTCATCCCATAATTATTTATTGAATCTCTTTGATAAGACATTAATGGGATGTCTTAATCATGCATAAATTATATAATATCTTAGATCAAATTAACCAATCATTCTAATGACCTAGTTTCTCCAACCCATCCTCCTATTCCAACCTTGAAGTTATACCACTTTCATGGATACTACCACCTTTCCTATTAAATTTACTCCCTCATATGGCCTACCCCATGGTTAAATTCCTTATGAATATTTCTCTAGTGCTTTCATTCATTCTAGAATCATGCCCACACCTACTTGATCCTACCATTTTTATAACAACTATGTTGCCACAACATATACTCATATATCTATGTACTATGGACCTCCATCTCATCCCATGATCAATACTTATCATAATGTTTCAAATCCATTCATAACTATTTTCTTAGCTCTTACATCATAACACTAATATATGTACATCTACTATTTTAAAATACTCCTAATAATGTTGTGGTCTCCATCAACACCTTGTACATATGCTAATAGAAAAACTAGAAACTTTGAAGTACAAACTCAAGGATATCAAGAAGTATTAAATATTGACTAGAAACATTTTATTTTAAGGTTTATTAGATATCCATGTAGTTAAGGTCAAAGGCCCTTCAATTAGGGATTCTCCAATTAGGAATTATCCTACTAGAAATTTCAAATCTAAACTTTGTTTTTAAAAACACAATAATTTAATTAGTAAAACTAGATCATGTATGTAGAGAACACTTTTTAATATTATTTATTTTATTCACATAATCTAGCTAGAGGTCCTATACATATTTCTAGGAATTAACCAAGTCACAAGCTCTAGATCTTATCTTATTATAGATTGAACTTAATGCATATCTTGTAGCTTCACCTTTCTTATCAACATATCTTCTTATAGCCATCTTCTTCCTCTAATCTTCCTAGAATATTTCCTCTTTCAACTTGTTCAATATTAGATATGTCCCTTTTTTCTCTATTGGACTACTTAGGTCTTCTTGAAAATCTAATTTTGTTTATACTCAAATCATATTAGACATAGATTTATCTACAATATGTGTCTAGAATAAATTGTGGTGATCTATAACACATTTTAAAACACCTATAATAGATTACTGTGATAAGGATTCACCAACTCAAACTTAAATATTTTTTCTCATTGGTTAACCTCTAGGGAGTTACATACATTATCTAGTTTTAGTGTGTAAATTAACTAAAATGCACTTGATATTATCATTTTTATATATTTAGAGATAGGTGTCTCCAAACTTAAATACATGGTTCCATACATTGCCCCTCTTAGGGCCTATAATTAAGTAGGTATAATTAATAATTATCGCAATTCTTAAATACATGTCGCATCATTCAAACAAGTTATCAAACTATGTATAGTTACAAATAGCATTATATAGGTTCCAACTAACTCTTTGGATTGATATAGGTGCAATAATAAAATGTATGTTTTAATTTTCATCCATGACCTTTTAAAAGTAATAGGTACAATGTAATATTTTATTTAAGGCAAGTGTTGGAAGATGTCTTTAAGAGTTCAGGAAATTTCTAAATTTGAAAGAGATATTCTAGCTCGTGTGGATTGTAATTGCTACATGATCTATCACATTCTTTAGGGTTATTAGAAAAAATATGGGATGAAGGGGGGATATTAATAGTATTATCTTGGGAAGGGAAGTTTGGATTCATATGTTTTTATTATTTCATTGATTGTCACATTGGTTACATGACTTTAATTATATAATTTAATGTATGTTCTAGGGAAGCTCAAATTGTTTGTATTTTCTAGCACATAAATTAGTCTAAATCCATGTTGTGCATTTTTAAATGTTAAATTGAATGTGTCTATAAATGATGTATCTTGAATTTTTGTGGTCAATGTGATTTTTAGTTCAAATTAGATGTACATTATTTAATTAGTTTGCTGATATATATTTTTTAATTGTTTAACAGGAAGTTCCCTTTCATCATGGAGAAAAATTTACCATTATCCGATGTCTTTACTATAGAGGATTTCATACATGGTGACCAGCCTAGAAACCCATTACATCCATCCTCTCCACAACATATCTTGTCACCACAAAACCCCACACCTCCACCCTCTCCACCTCCTAACAGCCCATGTCCTACAATTGATCAGACTTAGTTACAAGAAAAGATAAATGAAAATTTAAATATCATTCAAGAAAATATCAATTTGATAAAAAATGAGCCTAGCACTCCCCACCATCTAGCACGATTTTCATCTATGATGCAAATTGTTGTTGACTCTATTTGATCCATCAATATGGATCTAGATAGTTTCCATCGATGGAAAAAAGAGAGGAGACAATTTTATACATTATACAAATAGACCACCTTAAAAAGAGATCCAGGACCTACATATTAGCAAACAAACCATTTCCCAATATTTCATTAACCCCCATATAAACCAACCAATTCCACCCAATAAAAAATGAATTTCAATCAAATGGTACATAGGAACCTATAGATAGCTACACATTTTTGGGACAGATTGTGGATTTTCTTTGATACTCAACCACATGGAAATTGTGAGGTGACCCTTTATTTCTTGAGGAAATTTTGTGTTGAGTTTGAGTTAGTTAATGTAGAGAATGGGGATTTGATCCTCGTGAGTCTCTTTATTCTCAAGAGAATCCCATGTAGTGAACTACCCTAAACTATCTTGAGGAACAAAGCGAGAGTTCCAAAACCAAAAAGAGCAAGTCAAAAAGGTTTTTTGGATAGACTAATGAATTTTTGGCTAAAGGACAACAGTGGGGAACAAGGAAAACAACATGACGCATTGGAGTCTCAGAGGCACATTGTCATCCTTTAGCTAAGAATTCATCAGTCTATCCAAAAAACCTCATGACTTCTATTTTTGGTTCTAGAAATCTCACTTTATTCCTCGAGGTAGTTTAGGGAAATTCGCTCCCTAGGATTTTCTTGAGAATAAAGAGACTCAGGAGCAATGAATCCCCCTTCTCTACATTTTGGTGAACCTAACTTGAAAACACCTTCCAAAAAAAGAAAAATTGGGGCAATGCCACAAACCCCATTTCTTTCCATCAGAGTGATGTGTTAGCCTTCAACCAACTTGTTTATGCACTGTTTATTACATTTAACTTATTATTTTCAAAATGAATTTAATATCCTCTTTTATCAATTTAGTATCTAATTTCATTGAAATTTTTAATGATGTTCCATTTAGTGCATGTCACTCTATATCTTTGATCCTTCTCATAAAACTCCTCTCGCTTTAGAGGATATTTTGTTGCAAGAGGATAAAATAATTTATGCTTTTCTTAACGCTACTCTACCTTCTCTTAATTCTAATGCACTCTCTTCTAAAGATGATGCATTAGTGAATGATGAAGTTCCTCTCACATCGGATCCTCCAAGGAAAAATGTTGAGCATATTGCTTCAAATGATTCCTCTATAATTTGTAAGGAATTTGTAAATATAATATATGTCTCTGCTACCCCTCAAAGGCCTAAGATACCTTTTATCTATCTAACTCTATCTAGTCCTTCTCCTAAAAGGATTTTTTCTATTAATGGTGTTCCGTTTGATAGCGATTCTCCTTATCTTTCTAAGGCTCCCTCCTATAGAGAAATAGTCCATACTTAGAATACTAGAAAGAATAAACAAAATGTCAATCAACCTACTTGTTTACCACCTTCTCAACCAAGTCTTCCTTCAACACCTAAACCTACAACTAAAGCACCTGGTGATTACGATCTTATCAAGCAACTCCATGTTACTTCATCCAAGATCTCACTATGGGACTTGCTTCAGTCTGCTCCAGTTTATCAAGGTATGCTTCAAGAAGCCTTGAAAAATATCTTCTTGCCTTCTTCTACTAGGGAAGAAGATGTTAATGCTTTGATAGCTCATATTCATGCAGATTTGTTGAATATTATGTTCTATCCATAGGAACACCCACCTCTGAAAGTATAGAAGCAAGTGAACCCTCTAATGATTATAGTCAACATTAATAAAATTCGCATGAGATGTACTCTCATTGATGTTGGTTCAATGCTCAATGTATGTAGCATTGATATATTGCCTAAGATTAAAATTGATTTAGCTTCACTTGTAGCTTCTTATGTTGTCATTTGTGGGTTCGATAATGCTGAGAAACAAGCTCTAGGTACAAAAGTATTACCTTTGCATCTTGGACCCATTATTGTACCCACTTTGATATATGTTATGTCAGAAAATTTAACATATAATCTTATCCTCAATAGACCATGGATTCATGCTATGGGTGTAGTCCTGTATACCTTGCATAAATCTATTAAGTTCATCTATAATAGTCAAGTAGTCACAGTCAAGGCTGACCCTGATGCTATACACTTAAGTGACATATTAGTTGTCGATCAGGATTTAGTTGTTCCTACTCTTATCCCTTCAGTGACTTTCAATGTGTTGATGTCTACTCTAGTGGTACCCATTACAAACGATACTCTTGAGACAGATGTCCCTAAAGAGGACCCTTCTGAAGCAATAAGTCTCAAGACTACCTCTTGTCAAGAGAATGCATGTATTGGTGATGATTGGGGTTCTTTAGACTGTTACCCATTTTTCACCTATGGGTTCAATCGGGCAGGGTAACTCATGTTTTTAGGAGTTCTTGTGGAACAAATGGAGGAACACTTGCATCAGATGCAAGGGAAATGTGTTATAGTGTGGCATATGGATTAAATGTGGCTCCCAAGAGGGTTGAGCCCAGTGTGCAGGCCTTCGACTTGGGGGTGGGTTTTCCTTCTTTTTTTGTTTTGCCTCGTCTTTTCCTTCCTTTTGTTTTCCTCTTGCCTTTTCTTTTCTTTCTCGGGGGCGGGATCAGACTAGGACCAAATGTGGAACTTCTTCCAAAGGTTCTATTTCTTGTTTTGGTTCTAGTTCTGGTTCTGGTTCTGCTTTTTCTTCTCTCCTTTTCCTCGTGGCCATTTTTGTTCTCCTGTTTTTCCCTCGTGGGTGTTTTTCCTTCTTTCTTTTCTTCCTCCTGGTCATCGGAGGCGGGGTCGAAACAGAACCAAAACTGGAACTTTTTCCAAAAGTTTTGGTTCCCGTTTTGGTTCTGGTTCCGGTCCCGACTTCGCTTTCTTCTTTGTTGTCCCCATTTTGGTCTCGCCCCCGGTTCTGCCGGGTTTCTTCTCTCTTCGCTCCCGCTTCCTCTCTCCCCCGGCTTTGGCTCTGGTTTCATCTTAGTTCTGCCCCCACCAGTTTTGAAGGAGTGCCTTTGTTGAGAGAATAAGGATGTTGCCTTGATGTCTTGCCGACATTGGGAGGTCTGAGCGACATAGTGGGATACACATATCCGCAGAAGCTTTTGCTCAGGGAGATGTCTTGGCGAGTGCTTAAGGTCTCACTGATGAAGTACAAAATGAAATGCTCTTGGTGTGACGTCTTGGTGAAGCAGTAGGTCTCACTAAAAGGAAAAGATGGGCCTCCATATAGTTGTTTTTGGTAGGAGTCCCGCTGACACAAAGGAACCCCGGTGTGACTAAGGGACTTCACGAGGATGTCACACCAATCCGTGGGGGATCTCGCCAAAAGAGTATCGCCTTCGCTGGGTGTCTTGTCAAATGTGGGTTTGAAAAAGGTAAATAAAGTCGCCATGGATTCTTGGTGAAGGCTTAATGTCTCCCTAACATGAATGAAGGGCTATCGAAAGGGGTTGGTTCCCTCGGTCTAACGTCTCGCCGTCGGGATGATGTCTGGTCGACATAGTGATATTTCAGCGAATGAAAAGTCTCAGCAAGGGAAATCAGTTTGGTGTATGTCTTGTCGAAGGATGAAGAAACCACCGAGGATAAAAGAAATCCCCCACCAAGACTTGAAGCTTTTGCAGTGATGTCTCGATGAACGGCAGGGGTTACGTCGATAGTTTTTCATTGGGGAGTTCGGCGTGGGTCTCACCGACAATGGAGGAGCCTTCGACATAATATAAGGTGCTCGAGAGAGACTCTTCCTAACCAGTGTGAGTCTCAGCGAAGGAGAGGAGCGAGCTCAGGGTAAATGAAATGAGTTCGGGGTGAGGTCTTGCTGACTTGGTAAGGTCTCACTGAAAGCCAAAAGGTCTTCTCGAACATATAATCTCTGGTCGACAGTGATGGACATACTAAATGAAAAAGACATCAGTTTGACTCGATGGTGCTCGCTATGACTTCTAACCAATTTTTTTTGTCTCGCCAATGGTTTTGGCGGTAACAATATGACTTCTAAAGCTACAGAGGCACATAATCACATTGGCAAGACACTTCCAGTGTCTCGTCGAGATTCGATTCTAACTAAGGAGTTTTGACCACCCGTGACCCTGTGTGGAGAATGTTTGACCAACCATGAGGAGCTGAGACAAACCATGGTAGTCTGGTCAAAGCGTAGAATGCTGGCATAGGATGAATGCAACCCAAATCATGATGAACTCAGTAGCATTCAAGGCATTCGACCGAGTAGCTCAATAAGACACGATGCCAAGAATTGAATGCGGTGGTTGTAGAAAGATCAGGAGGAGACTTCTTTGTGATGTTTCTTCGCAGACACCAACAACAGGGACACATAGGGATGCAACATTAAATTAGGAAAAAGATCTAAGGAAAAAATCCTATCCTGAATTAGGATATTTTGTAAGCCCTAAGGGGCCGATATCAGTCTGTATATAAGGCATTTTTTTTCCTTTTTAGGGGGGTTTCGGATTGTGCATTCAAGGGAGTTAGTGGTTTTTTCACCAATCCTTTCTTAATTAATGTATGTTTCTATAACTCAACTGGAATCCTGAATATAACATAGAGTCTACCTTGGAAGTTTATATTCATTTTTGTATTGATTCTCACTTATGTATCTTTCCTTTGAACATGCAAGTCTTTAACTGTGTTTTATAATTATGTATTCATATCTTAGAGCTATGAAATTAATCTTTCCTTCCTTAGATATGCATGCAGATCAAACTTGTTAGGATTAAAACATTAAATCTAAAAGAAGTTGTTCTGAGAATAGCAATTAGGCTTTCAAGTGTATGTTCTTCTTGTGTTCATTTCATGATTTCTCAAATAGTTTGGTGTATCACCCTAGTGTAGTCCTTTAATTTATGCTTTCCTTCTCCTTTTACCTTCACAGAATTAGTAGTTTTAGGTGGTACCCAAAGGAATTCGGCCTTCTCCAGAGGTTCATTTCAGTTTTAGGTGACCCACAGCCTTGAAATGATCCCATTGTGTCTCTAGAAAGCTCAGTTTTAATCTTTGTGCATAGGGTGCATTTCTAGGTGACAATAGTTTCTGGCACACCCAGTGGGACCGATAAACTAGATTGAATTACTAGTTTTGGTATGCAGCCAGTGAATTACAGACTTTATACTAGCCTTTTTGCATACCTGGCGACTCCACAAAGAGGAAGAACTCTAGAAATCAATGCCTCCTCCAGTTTATGAAAAGAGTTCGAACAAGAAGCAGCTCAAGCCTTTTTGAATACTTGTAACTGTCACCACCAAGAAGACTAGGCAGAACAATAAAGAGGAAGGAAATAGTAATTATTCATCATAGAAGAACTCAGTCCACTCCTCCATCTGTAGGGTCTCATTTCGCTGCACCAACCAATCCACTTCAGATACCTCCAATGGCCGCTCTAAGGAATCAACCCTTTATGGCCTTCAACAGAGGGAGTCCTTTGAACTTGGCACAACATAATGATATTCCAATGGCAACCTTGAAGAGTCTGCCAACTTTCACGGGAGAAGACCAAACTACTCCAATTGAACATATGAGAGATGTGGCTTCATTATACAGAGTCCATCATATAACCCAAGAGGACGTTGCAGTCAGATTATTAGCTGCCTCACTAAAGGGGAGAGTTGTGCAGTGGTATAGGAGCCTACCAGTCAATTCAATTGCTACATGGGATGAGTTTGGAGATAATTTACGTAAGCAATTCCAAGATAGGTCTGATAACTTGTCTCTACTAGAATAATTGACTACAATCAAGAGGGCTCCACAAGAGCAGATGAACAACTTCAACTTTAGATTTCAAAGAACTTGGGATAGAATCCTTGCAATGGTGAGGCCACCTCCAGAGTATGCATTCCTATAATTTTTGAGAGCTCTAAATAGTGAAATAGCTGTTATGATACAGTCAATGGGAGAAGTGTCTTTACCTGATGCCTATGAAATAACTATCAAAGCTAAAAACAGCTTAATACAAGCTGGTAAGCTTGCTCCCAGGCCACCAATACCAATATTCCCAGAGATTCATGCAAACATTCCTTTGTAGATACCTCTTTTTACACCTCTACCAGTAGTACCAACACTTCGAGCTGCTGTTCCTGTTATTGTAACATAATAAAATGTTGTTTCTAGTTCTCCAAATAAGTTACAAGAAATCAAAAGTCTATTGCAGTCTTTTGGTAACAAGCTTGTAAGCTTAGAGAAGCAGCAATCATATAGTAGGCCTTATCAGCAGCAGAATCTAGGCCACCAACAAGCCTATCAAGGTAATAGACAACAGTATCAAGGTAACTACCAAGGGGCCAAAAAAAATGTTGCCACAAGGCCTTTTCAGGCCTATGCTCCAGCCCTTGTTAGTGCGACCAAGGAGTGGGTTCCTATCCAAAATAATTTAGCAGTAGACTATGAGTGGTGTTACCCTTGTAACCAACCTCATAATCAAGCCACTTGCTCAAATGGACTCATCAATCAGCCGCTGATGGTGCAGAATACCTCGAGTTCACAGTAGTAGGCACTTAATGATCTATCTTCACAATGTCAAGACCAATTTAGCAATGATACAACCCTACTTAACTGGAAAGGTCAAGAGTTCTATGGACTGAATGAAGATAGTTCTCTAGTTGCAGCTAACACCAGGGCAAAGAAAAGGGCTTTTGAGCTTGGTCAAGTGGCTGACAAAGGAAAGACTGTAGCTGTAGAGCCTTCTACCTCTCAAGCAATTCGTGGTTCACAAAGAAATCAACAACTCCCAGACAAGGAGCAGTCACACCTACAAGCTGACCACACTGGCGTAAAGATACACAATAAAGTAAATCCAATTGTACCTTTTAACATTCTTGATAGTATGAAAAAGATAAATGTGATGATGTCTATGTGGGATTCATTAGTCACCCCTGGCCAAAAGGATATTCTATGTTCAGCCTTGTCGAATCTTAAGTTATCAGGTGAGTCTGAGCCCCCAATAGGTCAAGATATGACTGTTTTGACCAATAATCCTCAAGAAAATAATAAACAACCCAACAAGGAGGAAGGAAAAGAGGTCAAACTTCCCCCCTTTTATGTGTTAGTAGTTATTGGTTTTAAATTAGTCCATAACTATATGGTAGATAGTGGAGCTAGTAGCTTTGTCATGCCAAAACAGATTGCTGACAAACTTGGACTAAAATACTAGCCTTTGGAGAAGGGAGTGATCCAATTGGATGGTACTTTGGTTAATACTTTGGGTATTATCAAGGATTTAAATCTCACCCTCCATGCTTGTCCAAATTTTTTCAGTCCTTCAAGATGTATGTGTCATAGACCTTCCACCTTTCTTTTCCTTGTCTTTATCTAGAGATTTTACAGCCAAGATAGGTGGTTGTCTGTCAGTTGATTGGTCACATATGCTATTTAGGACAAGATATGGAACCAAGGTTACCATCAAATCTGAAAGGTTGGCCAAAGACCACATTGAGCCATATAACCCAAGTCCCATTAATGTTGTTCCTTCTACTACAAATGCAAATTGTATTACTATTACATACAATGAACTAGCTGCTACTCAAGAGCTCTAATCAGAAGCTATTCCTGACGTACTACTGCATGAATGGGTAGTTGAAAATGTATTAGACAGTCCTGAGGACCTCATTCAAGATGCTAGTATGAGCAACTATGTCATCCTTGAGCCTGACACTAAGGTTCCAAACTTGGAGAAAGATCCAGGCTAGTTGTTGTAACAACATAATGAATTGTGGGAGATGTATTTTGATGGTTCTAGAAGCAAGAATGGAGTAGGAGGAGGTGCGATGTTGATTTCTCCACAAGGCGATAAGTACTACTCTACTTTTCATTTTGCTTTTGCATGCTCCAACAACACTGCTAAATATGAGGGTCTGGTTCAAGGTCTCGATTGGGCAAGAAAGTGAGGAATAACCCACTTGAAAGTGCATGGAGACAGCGAATTAGTTGTTAATCAAGTAAGGGGCCTAAATGTGGCTAAAAATGACACACTTAAGTCTTATAGAAATAGAGTGTGGAACATACTTGAGGAATTTGATGCCTTTAATTTAGTGTCTATCCCAAGAAATCAAAACAAACATGTTGACATGCTTGCAACCATTGGAGCACAATTTGATATTCCAGGTGACTTTAGGAAAGAGAAGGTGTAGTAATATGTGAAGTTTTTAGTCAGACCATCAATTCCTGACAACAACATTCACTAGCAAGTCTTTGATAGTGATGAACAGATCCTTTCTTTCCTGCTCAAAGAAGATCAGTTCTCCATGACGAATCAAGCAAAACTCAAGCAGCAGTATGGTGATCAAGTCATACAGCTAAAGACAAATAAGTTGCCCAAAGGCCTTGTTACCTTAGATTCAATTTTCAATACTGATGATCAGCTTAAAAAGGGAAAAGCCATCTTGCAAATCAAACAAAAACACTACGAAGAGCTAGAGATTTTCAAAGGTAAACTTCTTAAGATAGGAAAACTTTGTTCACTAGAAGATAAACAAGCTTTCATTGCTTTATGTCAAGAATTTCATGGTGTCTTTGCTTGGGTTTGATCCCCATATTGCTAAACATACAATTGAGTTAGAACCCAATGCTAAGCCGGTAAGACAAAAGCAAAGGCCCTTAAATCCTAAGCTTGAACCTCTAATGATTAAAGAGCTGACTAAACTAGTTGAGGGGGGTATTGTCTTTCCTATCAAACACATCTCCTGGGTTTCTAATCTTGTTCCAGTTAGGAAGAAAAGTGGAGAAATAAGACTTTGTGTAGACTTTAGGGATCTTAACCGAGCCTCTCTGAAAGACCACTACCTGCTGCCCTCTATGGAACAAATTCTGCAAGAAGTTGCTGGCTATGAAATATTTTCCTTATTGGATGGTTTTTCGGGCTATAATCAAGTGTTGGTTAAAGAGGAAGATCAGTTCAAGACTGCTTTTACAACTAAGTGGGGCACCATGGCATACAAAAGGATGCCTTTTGGTTTGTCCAATACTAGTGCCACATTCTAGAGGGCTATGGACATGGTGTTTCAAGGCTTGATCAACAAGATTATACTAATTTATTTGAATGACATTACAGTTTATTCCAAGAATGCTCATAAACATCTGTTACATCTTAGGAAAGTGTTTGAAAAGTGCAGAGTTTGGTATCTCTCTGAATCCAAAGAAAAGTATCTTTGCTATCCACGAAGGGAAATTATTAGGACACATAGTGTCGAAGCAAAGAATTACTATTGATCTTGAGAGTCAAAGCCATACTTGAGTTGCTGCTACCTAATCACAAGGAAAGTATTCAAAGCTTTCTTGGCCAGATCAACTTTCTAAGAAGATTCATCCTTGATGTTGCAGACCTGTTACAACCTTTGACAGCAATGTTAAAGAAAAATGCAGTTTTTAGTTGGACAAAAGATGCCAAGAATAGTTTTGAAAAGGTCAAGGAGGCTCTAGCAGCAGCTCCTACACTGGTAAATCCCAATTTTTCTAAATATTTTTATCTATATGCTTATGGTAGCACAGGTAACATTTCTGCAATATTGTACCAAAAAAATGAAGAAAATTTAGAACAACCAATAGCCTTTTTCAGTCAAGGTTTGGTTGATTATGAACAAAAATATTCCTTTGTAGAGAGGCATGTCCTTGCTGTGATCAGAAGCCTGAAGAAATTCAAGCCTTTGATCTCTCATAATAAGATTCATGTCATGGTGGCACACTCAAGTATGAAGGAGTTTCTGCTAAATAAAGACCTGAATGGAAAAAGAGCAGGATGGGTCACCAGGGTCATGAAGTATGACGTAGATATTAAGATCACCAAATTGGTTAGAGGCAGAGGTCTCTGTGAGCAACTCGTTGTTGGGTCAAGCAGCAGAAGTGAACTAGAAAAGGATGTTATCCTTGCTAATATAAATGAGCCTCAGAATTCTCAAGACAATGTACCTATAAGGACAACCAATTGGGTTCAAGATATGACCCATTTCTTACAGACTGGTGAGTGTCCATATGGTTTGAACAGAGCTAAAATGATATATTTCAGATTGCACTCCATACCATATGTGCTGGTAAACAATGTTCTCTTCAAAAAAGATCTAAGTGGTGTCTTATTAAGATGCATTCACAGTGATCAGGTTGAAAGGGTGCTTCATGAGTTTCATGATGGGACTGCAGGAGGTCACTTTGCTCCCAGAACTACTATTTGGAAAATTATGAGAGTTGGTTACTACTGGCCTAGCCTGTTCAAGGATGCATACTCCTAGTAGAGAAAGTGTGTCAAATGCGCTCTATTCGCAGGAAAGGAAAAGTTGTTAGCTATGCCCTTGCATCCAATTCAAGTGGATCAACCATTCATGAGATGGGGCATTGATTTTATTAGACCAATAAATCCACCTTCCAGTGCTGGTCATAAGTGGATACTTACAGCCACTGACTATTTTACAAGGTGGACAGAGGCAGTTGCATTGAAGGAAGTGAAGGAGTCTTCAGTTTTGAGCTTCTATGAAGATATAGTCACTAGGTTTGGGGTGCCTAACTCTATCATCTCTAATAATACTCTCATATTTGTAGGATTAAGATTAACTAATTGGGTGGCTAAGCATGACATCCATTTGAGCACATCTTCAAATTATTACCCTCAAGGTAATGGTTTAGCTGAAAGTACAAATAAGAACCTCATCAGAATCATTAAAAGAACCATGGAGGATAATCAAAAGACCTAGCACAATAGTTTGAAGAATGCACTTTGGGCAGATAGGGTGACGCCCAAGAGGTCTGTTGGTAATTCACCATACAAGTTAGTCTATGGTAGAAAGGCAAGATTGCCCCTATCTATAGAGCTTCCAACTCTGGATATTGCTCACCAGTTAGAAATGTTTGAGGGACAAGACCCCATGTCCATAAGGTATGCAAAGCTCATGGAGCTCAAAGAATCAAGGGACAGAGCTATGAAGACTTTGGAGTATCATCAACTCTAGACAAAGAAGACATTTGACAAAAGGGCTACAACAAAGTCTTTTAGGAAGGGAGACCTCATGTTCAAATGGGATGTTCTTAAAGGCAAGCCTGGTCATCACACTAAGTTTGATAACATGTGGACAGGTCCATTCCTAATCAGAGACTGTAAGGAGCACAATACTTATCAGCTGGCTACAACAGAAGGGGAAGTGCTTCCTATCCCAGTCAATGGGATACACCTTAAGCCCTATTTTCAGGTCTGATGGAGTTCCTTTTGTGTATACATTAGTTAGGGTTATATTTCCAATAAGTGCTTTTGCACAGCGACTCTTTTGTTTTAGTGTTACTTCTTTTCCTTTTCTCCTATGTTGTCTTTTGGTGGCCTATTGTGTTCTCTAATTTCATACGATTTCCATTATGTGCCAACTGACATTTTATTTGTTCTTTGAGTTTCCTAATGACTCCATGCCCAACGGATTGGCCTAGGCTACTGGTTTCCATGTTTAGTAGGCAAACATCCAGCAAAGGTCACCATAAATGTTACCCATTTTTCACCTATGGGTTTAATAGGGTAGGGTAACTCATGTTTTTAGGAGTTCTCATGGAACAAATGGAGGAAAAATTGCATCAGATGCAAGGGAAATGTGTTATAGTGTGGCACATGGATTAAATGTGGCTCCCAAGAGGGTTGAGCCCAGCATGCAGGCCTTCAGCTTGGGGGTGGGTTTTCCTTCTTTTTGTGTTTTGCCTCGTCTTTTCCTTCCTTCCTTTTGTTTTCCTCTTGCCTTTTCTTTGCTTTTTCAGGGGCGGGATTGGGCTAGGACCAAATGTGGAACTTCTTCCAAAGGTTCTGTTTCCTGTTTTGGTTTTGGTTCTAGTTCTAGTTCTGCTTTTTCTTCTCTCCTTTTCCTCGTGGTCGTTTTTGTTCTCCTCTTTTTCCCCCATGGGTGTTTTTCCTTCTTTCTTTTCTTCCTCATGGTTGTCAGAGGCAGGGTCAGAACGAATCCAAACCCGAAACTTTTTCCAAAAGTTATGGTTCCCGTTTTGGTTTCGTTTCTAGTCCCAAATTTTCTTTCTGCTTTGTTGTCCCTATTTTGGTCTCACCCCCAGTTCCACCGGGTTTCTTCTTTCTTCGCTCCCGCTTCCTCTCTCCCCTGGTTTTGGCTCTGGTTTTGTCTTAGTCCTGCCCCTGCTAGTTTTGAAGGAGTGCCTTCATCGAGAGAATGAGGATGTCGCCCTGAGGTCTTGCCGACACTGGGAGATCTAAGCAACATAAAGGGATACACATATCTATATAAATGAAAATATGTTATACTTCTGTGAACCCTTGCATGCAAGGATACTCAATAATGAGTCCTTGCAAATCAATTCACAACTCTCTATCCGAGAAGAGCAGGGATTGATATTGTGGCCCTCAGATTGACCCAGTTACCCCTACAAATACAGTCTTGGAACGAGAGATTCAAAGAGGAGAAGCAAGAATGCCAATTTCCATGAATCCTGTTCTTGCAATGCAACAATGAAAACTAATCTAAATGACTGTAAAATGCAATAAACAAAACTAATTTATTGAAATGAAAATTGATCTACATGCAATGCCATAAATGAATTACTTTGAAAATTAATCTACTATGAAGATTAAAGCTAAAATGTAATATTAAACTATATGCTCTAAAACTAAGATGCTTATAAAATCAAACTAATGTGTAATCTCAAATGATAAAATTCAAAAATTTGTAGCATAGAAATTGATGTAAAAATTTGTGATCTCTTTAAATGAGAATGAGAGGGCTCATTTTATAGGAAAAAGTGGAATTGAAGAAAAATTCAGAAGCAATGTGGGATAAATAGAAAAATAGAAACAAATCTTGATTGGAATTCTTTTTTTAGTTTATTTCCCTTTTAACTGATTTGTTTCCCTTTTTTTCATCACAGGATATTCTTGAGAGGATATTTCATTTATTTTATTTAATTTAAGATGATAATATCTCTTTTAATAAAATAAAATAAGATTATGTAATTTAGAAATGAATATTAATAAAATAAAATAAAATTATTTAATTAAAATAGATTTAATTAAATAGCATCATTTTATTTAAGTAATATTAACTTCAATTAAATAACATTATTTTATTTATTAAAAGGGATTTATTTCTTTTGATTAAATAAAATTAATGAAGCATTCAAACCCTTAGGGAAAATTGAAACATTTGAAATAGCTATGAATTGATTAAGAAATTTGATTTGAAAATGCGACAATCATTGATTCAAAAAGTTGATGTTGACAAATTAAATAAATGGGGCCCAAAGTCTAGGTGACCATTTTAGGTTGCATACATTTGCCCCTCTTTGACTAATGTGAGGTCGATTCGGGATCACATGCAGTCAAAAAATGAAGTTGCAATGTGAGATCGATTTGGGATCACAAAACAACTCAGATGTGAGGTCGACTCGGGATCACATCTAGACAAACATAAACAAAAGGCCTTTGAACATGAGGTCGATTCGGGATCACATCCAAAGTGAGAGATAAGAATCTCAAGCAAGGTTGCCCCAAGAGAAGCAATTGATGAATTGATAAAGTTGAATCAAGGATTGAAGTTTGATAGGTCACGCCCCTAGTGTCCCGAAATCAGGAAATGAGATAGGGAAATAATGAAATTGAAAAATTTGATCCAAATCAAACAAAAGATAAAGGTTCTTGATGTAAGATGAAAAATATAAGAATCCACCAAGAACCCGGAGTAGATCAACTAAAGAAAATTATGCCCTAAGGTTGAATTAGAAGAAAAGAAGTGGGGTGAAATCGAATGGAAGATAGAAGTTTGGAGGAAATGGAAAGAAATGGAGAGAAGGAAGAGAATCTGCCTCAATAAAGAGGATGCATCAAAATCAATCAACTGTTTAAGATAGGGAATTTTGATTGAGATCATGAAAGAAGATAAGGAAATGAAGAACGTGATCATAATTGATGAAAAATCCACAAGAAAAATGAAGGAAACCCTCTCAAACCCATAATACAGCCTAAAAGTGCAAATTAACATGAAGTCTAAATAATGCAAGCTACATGAAGATGCAAAGGTGTACTTGCAATAGGGTAACATAGGTTTTTGTGTGTTCATCATTCATTAGAGAATGTAAGAGAACTTATTTTCATCATTGGGCCATTATTACCGGACATCGGACAATCACACAATCATCACTAGTCACAAACGCAACTATGAAGATATGAATGTGATTTATATCAACTTGGAATGTGGAAAGATTCTAACATGAGCATCAAAAACATGAAGGTAAAGATGACTACAATGTTAGCTTACCCAATTTAATGTAGCAAAACCATGCTCGCATCAATACATAAACGCCGAGTTACCATGAGAATGGTTGTGCAAAGAAAACATTCAGGATGATGCCATAAATCTCTTAAGTGTGTCAGGAGACAACAAGAGACGAAGGAGTTCAAGACAACACCCTGGCGAGAAAAAAAACATGCCCCATGCCCCAAGTCCTGTAGCTATGCATCACAGAGAGACTTATTAGACAAGGACACTCAACGAAAATAAATATCAGTCAGCACACAAAGAAAAGATCATGGCATATCTCAAGCATTAAGTGTTGCAATTAAAAAAACATTTAAGTGTGTAAACTAATACTGAGTTCCGAGGATAAGGATCGAATGCTTGCAAGTAGGTAAGATCACATGACCGAACTAGATAAGACCAAACTGATAAGTGTTGAAAAACACACGATGTTAGGGGTTGTGTTGAAAAACACAGTTGGGTTAGTGTTGAAAAACACCGTTTGCGAGGTGTCCTAAAGACAAGCATATCCAAGAGACCAAAGCTAACACAGTGATGCCCCTAGACAAAGACAAAGACCAATTCCAAACCAAGGCAATAAGGACAAGGCATGATGGAGAAAGGCTAAGTGTCGAGGATGCATGCTAAGAAATAGGGATACAAAGGCCTCAAGTAGCGCCTGTTTCCAGGTTTTCACCACTTGGAATAATTTTTTTTAGGACTTTTTATATTTATTTATTTTTTTGTATTTTTGCTACCAAGGTGCCTGTTTTCGGGTTTTCACCAAGGCACTTTTTTCTTTTTGAATTTTTTTGTTTTTGTAATTTTTTCGGTATCATATATCAATTTTTTTGGAACTTTTTTCAGGGTCATAATTATATACAAAGGATGCCCCCAGACAGAACGGGCATCAAGAATAGAACTTCTTCAGGTGCAAAACATTGATAGGCTAAGGGAGCTGCTCCCCCTCTTCGGTAGATAGTAGATAGGCACCTGTGCCAAAAGTTGCTGTGATGATGTAGGGTCCAAGCCAATTAGGTTCGAATTTTCACTTCTGTTCTCGATTCTGTTGGTTCTTAGGATTCTCTCGCAGGACAAGATCTCCTACTTGGAATTCTCTAGGGCGAACCTTTTTGTTGAAGGCTTTGGACATCCGCTTTTGATAGACCCTCATATGGTCAAATGATGCTTTATGCTTCTCATCAAGAAGTTCCAATTCTTGCAATCTCATGGCGCGATAGTCTTCATCTGTAACTAGACCTTTGAGAGAGACCCGAAGTGATGGAATCTCAACCTCTAAAGGTAACACTGCTTCAGCGCCGTATGTGAGGGCAAAAGGAGTAGCCCCAGTTGGAGTACGAATACTCGTTCTATAGGCCCACAGGGCTGGATTTATCTATAGGTGCCAATCTCTACCATTCTTATGAACTGTTCTGTGCAAAATCTTGAGAATGGTTTTTTTTTGAAGCCTCTGCCTGACCATTTCCTTGTGGGAAGTAAATGGAGACCAATGTTCTTTATCTTGAATCTTTGGCGAGAGTTCTTTAAGGTCCTTGTTTTTGAACTGACCTCCATTTATGCATTGATGATCTCGAGATAATGGTACTCCATATCGGCCGAGATGATATGGTTTAAAATAAATAAAGACAGCATCTTTGCGAGGCAATAGAAAGTGAGCGACCTACATTTTGTGAAGTAATCCGATGCTTGATGATAATGAACTTATGCCCACCTGATGATTTGGGATGAATCTGCCCAACAAGATCAAAGGCCCATCGCTGAAATGGCCAATGAGATATAGAAGGAATTAGCTCCCTACCTGGAGCATGTATCAGGTGTCCATGTTTCTGACATTTTTCACAAGACTTAGCAAATGCTACTGCATCTATCTGCATCGTAGGCCAATAGTACCCTGCCCTAAGCAACCTTCTAGCCATGGAAAGACCATTAGAATGTCCTCCACATATGCCCTCGTGGATGTCAACTAGCGCTTGATCAGATTCCTCCTTTTCTAAGCACCTAAGAAGTGTTCCATCTAGACCCCTCCTATACGAATCACGAGAGATGAGGGAATGGAGAGAGGCGTTGCGGATAAGGTTTCTTCTTTCAGATCGGTTAAATGTATCGGGGATGATGCCATCACGAAGATATGAGTAAATAGCACCATAGCGGGAGGATTCATGATTGACAAGGGTACAAATGATATGGCTTTTAGGTGAGTCAAATATGGGATATCGTAGCTCTTCCACTAGGAATTCATATCTGGAATGATGTTCCTCTAACTGAAGAAGTGAAGCCAGGGTGGCCATAGCATCAGCTGCTTTGTTCTCAGCCCTAGGGATTTGCTGAAAGGTGACAAAAGTAAAATACCGTCTCAATGAATCAACCATTTTTTTGTAAGGTACCAACTTGTCATCTTTTGTTTGGTATTGTTCATTGACTTGGTTGATGATCCGCTGAGAATCCCCATAGATATGTAGTTCTGTGATATTCACTTTCATAGCCATTTTGATCCATTTGTCAAAGCCTCATGCTACGACTATGTTGTTTGTGCATGGAAAGAAGAGTAACTTGTAAGATTTAGGAATAGTATTATAACCATGAGAGAAACAAACAACACACCCGACTCTCGGAAATCATTTTGCATCGCGAGAACCATCAAAGAATAGTTTCGGGATCTTTTCGATCATGTACATAGATGCTCATCTGAAAAGTTGACTTGAATGGGCATATTATCTTGAATAAGGAAATTAACCAGTTGATCTGCAATAGCTTGGCCTTTGATTGCTTTGCGCTCAATATACTCTATGTCAAATTCAGAAAGAATCATCATCCATTTAGCAAGTCTACCCGTGAGAGCAGCTTTACCGAGCAAGTATTTGAGAGGATCAATTTTTGCTATGAGGTGTATGGTGTGCGCGAGCATATAGTGTCGCAATTTTTGAGAAGCAAACACTACTGCAAGGCAAGCTTTTTCAATACTAGTATAATTAACCTCATAAGAAACAAAAGTGCGACTAATATAATATATGGCCTTTCTTTCCTTGTTCATCTAATTGGAGCCAACAAATGCCCCGATGAAGATTAGGTATTTGAGGGCCTGTGAGAGGTTTTCCTAGAATGGGAGGCATTAAAATGGGAGGATTTGCCAAGTATTCTTTAATTTGATCCATGCTCTTTTGGCAATCCTCATTCCAGACACATTGAACACCTTTATGCAATTTTTTGTTGAAAGGTTGTGCTCTATCTGCCAATTGTGAAATAAATCTCCTTATGGATTGAAGGCGCCCTTGAAGACTCCTCATTTGGCTAAAATTTTTGGGAGGTGGCATGTTTATAATGGCTTGAACCTTTTCAGGGTCCACTTCTATTCCTTTAGCTGAAATGATGAATCCCAATAATTTGCCAGATGTAACACCAAATGCACACTTTTTGGGGTTTAATCTTAGTTGAAATTGTTCCATGCGATCTAGAATCACTTCTAAATCAGCCAAATGTGTTCCTCTTCTCTTAGACTTAGCCAGGGTGTCATCCACATAATCTTCCATATTCTTATGCATCATGTCATGGAAGATGGTTGTCATAACTCTTTGGTAAGTAGCTCCTGCATTTTTAAATCCAAAGGGCATGACATTCCAACAATAAATTACCCGGGCTGTGGCAGAATCATTAGCAGTCTCAAGAGCTATCTTGATCTGATTATACCCAGAAAAACCATCCATCAAAGAATAGATCTCATATCCCGCTGTCATGTCCACTATCATGTCTATGTTAGGAAGTGGGAAATCATCCTTTGGGCATGCTCTGTTAAGATCTCTAAAGTGCGATGCTTGAAGTTAGAGATGGTTTTGTCGGGGTTTAAACCAGTACAATGTTGGAAATCCAGTCAGCATAGTCTATGGCTCTAATGAATCCTGCACCAAGGAGCTTTTCTAATTCGGCTTTCACTAAAAGAGCTATATGAGGGTGCATTTTTCTCAACTTTTGTTTGACTAGTTTCACACCTGGAGCTATGGATAAATGATGCATAATGAGATTAGTGTCCAACCCTGGCATGTCTGAGTATGTCCATGCAAAGTTAATTTCCTGCTTTTGGAGGAACTCGGTATAGGCTTTCTTTTCTTCAGGTGATAAAGATTTAGCCAAGTGTACAATTTTTTGAACTTCCTCTGTGCCCAAATTAACAGCTTTTGTAGGTTCAACCAATACTGATGATCTATCACGGAAGCGGCAGGAGACTATCAAATTACCTCATCATGGGAGTGCCTCACAGGAGGTTTTCACCTTTGGATCGTCTTTTTATTTTTACTTTGGTTGACACTGCCACATAGTGGTTTTCGCCATCAGAACTCTTATTCTTTTTTTCATTTCTTTTTATCTTGTGACTAAGGTACTTGATGTCAGATTCTGTCATACTGGTAGCCGATTCACTGGTGGAAGAGACTACAAGTTCAATGGCATTTAGATAGCAGGTGATCTCATAGTCATTGTGAAATGTCAAGAGTTGAGGCTCTTGGTACCATTGAGACCAATCAATAAGGTTGGGGTGAACAAGGGGTAGGTTGATGATTGGTTCAAGATTAAGGATATAGGTGGTGTCATCTCTGGTGACTGTAGAATTGGAATCTATCAAGTTTCCCTCTAAAGTGTCTAAATCAGAATTTATCCTAGCAAGCGAAGAATCGTCTACTAATGCGACATGTGGGTTCCAATCTTCTAATCTAACACATGACTCGTCAGTTACATTAGGTTGAGAACTATAAGCGTGGACAACATCCATATCCAAGTCAACTGTTGCATCTGAGAGTGAATCCCATTCAAACTCATGAGAGTCTATTTCTGAATTATTGTTGGAGCCTCGTGATGTAGAAGCCTCAAGATTTGGAAGAGGCTCCTCTCTTCTAGCAATTTTCTCAATCATAAAATTATCTGAATTATCACCATCCATTGTAGCTGGGATGGAGACACTATCCATAGTAAATCTTGCATTCATATAGTCACTATCTATTGCAAATGAGATAGGAGGACTATCAATTATTAAATCTCTTGAATCTTCCCAAAGGAGATTTGTTGAAGGTACCCAATCATCTGTTATGTCTTGTTGATTGGTCAAATCTGGTACATATTTTGTGTCATCTTTACTATCCCGCCTATCAAAAATGGGGACAGTGCATTTATTGTTGTTCATAAAGCCTAGGCCAACCGGTTTCTTAGACTTACATGCAAAAAAATCATGATTGACTAGTTCGGCTCTAGCATCTAACCTATGACTAAGAGGGCCATATCCTGGATAACCCATCTTCTTGACAAAAGTATATCCTCTCCCATAGTACTTAGGAGAGGGGGAGAAATTTTCATTGTGCTAGTATTTCTCCTCTTTGTATATCCAATCTCGAACAGCTACTTCCTCTTTTTCATCTTGTATTGGTACTGAGGATTCAACAAACTTGTCAAATATTGTCATTGCTGAAGATGATGGTTTCATCTCCTGTGAAGGCTTTCCATATGTCCTAGGGGAAACAGGCATCTTTGCAAAAGATTCAAGTTGATACCCCCCATGCCAAGGTCTACTAACTTAAATTTGTTTTGGCAATCTGCTAAAGTTGTTTCATAATCCTCTACTACTCGGTTAAGAGGGACATGAACATTAGCTGAGATTGAGTTAATTGATAAGGTGTTATCCCCTGGTATGCAAATTTATGTTCCATTGTAGGGGAACTTAACACACTGGTGGTAGGTAGATGACACTGCCTGCATATCATGAATCCATGGTCTACCCGGTAAAATGTGTTGTATGCAAGGGGTCGGTATCAACAATTTTGAAACAAGATATCTTTTCAACTAGGCCAATCAGCCAGGAAGGGCTGACGATTCCTTAGAACTTAAGTTACGCCTCATCATAGGCCTTTATGGTGATCTTCTTTCTAGTGTCGATCACTTTCTTTAGATAACCCAAAGTTTTTAACAAATTCAAAGGGAAATGCCAGATATTTAACCCAGCACCCCCATCAATCAACACGCACCAGACACGGGTTTTATGAATCATGACTTTAATGTGAAGGGAAAGATTGTGTGGATGGCTTAGGGATTTGTCATCATCTTCAGAGAAAGAGAGGTAATGTGGGCTAGTAATGTGATTCACCATGCCTTGGAATTGGTCTATATCAATGTTGTTGGGGACATTTGTTGTGCGCAAAGCGTCCTCAAGGATCTGCTTATGTCTAGGGGACAACTTTAGAAGCTCTAAGATTGAGATTTGTGCTGGAGTTTTCTGTAACTGATCTACAAGATTGTAGTTTGGTTTGAGAGTAGTGGCAGACTTTATAGTGACATTCTTGGATGCCACTTGCTTGGATTTGTTGGATGGACCTGAACTAGGCCCTTTGAGAATAATAGGGGCTTGACTCCTGGTAACAACATTAAGGGCTTGGGAAGATAACCTAGAATGAGGACCTCTTAGCACCACAACAGGTTGGTTGTCAAAAATAGGGGGAGAGTCATAACCATGCGGGTCCTTACTCCTTATCATATTAACACTTGGCTCCACAACTTCAAGCATGTTTATCACATTTTCTGCCGCTGTATAGGTGTAGTTGATTGCAGCTTTGCCATTTTGTGATTTAGAGGTTTCCCCCTTGTCATAATTAGGAAAAGGTTCCTTAAAATCCTTATGATCAGCATTGGTATTTAGGCCATCAACTTGAAGCTTTCCACTTTCTATAAAATCTTGGACGATATGTTTTAATTTCCAACAGTTTTCAACAGTATGGCCGGGGCCATTATGAAATTTACAGAATGACTTGTCATCCCACCAATGTGGCTTAGGATCTGGAATGTGAAATTTTGCAGGATCCCGAGGATGTGCCAAGTTGTTAGCAATGAGAGTTTTGAGAATATCCTCATATGAGTCACCCAATTTGGTAAATTGTCGCTTCTGGTTTTTGGACCTCTCCCGATATCTTGGTTTACTTTCTTGTTGTGGAGGTGCATTAAGCTTCATTGCTTCTTGCGGTAGCAATCAAATTAAAAGTGCTTTGATCTCTTGATTGGGAAGAATTCACAACTCCATCATTGACAATACATTTGTTTTGTTCCAATTGTTGTTCTTCCTTTATCCTTATTGTTGTTTGTGTTGACCATTGTTGGTATTATTGTTATGTCTGGTCAAAATTCCTTGTTCTTTTAGAACATCCTCAATGCGGCATGCAATTTCAATCATGGTATCAAAGGAAGTGAAGACTATCTTTTTGATCTCATGTCTCATTTCAGGCACCAAATTACTAACAAGTATGTCAATCTTTTCATCCTCATGGATCGTCCTAGGATACCTAGAGCATTGTCTCCTCCACCTTTGCAAGAAGGTAACAAAGGGTTCCCCCTGATTTTGTTTCAAGTTGCATAGGTCTAACATAGTAACAGGTCTTGACAGATTATATGCGAAGTGTTGAACGAATCTATGAACAAGTTCTCTAAAAGTCTTGACAGGAGGAGTGATATTGGTAAACCATTCCATTGCTTGTCCTTTAAGACTCCTAGGGAACAACCTCATTAAATAGGAGTCATCCTGATGGAATTCAAAGCTCATAGTATAGAACTGACGCACATGGTCGTGTGGATCACCACTGCCATCATATTTATCGTATTGTGGGAATTCCACCCTCTTTGAAAAATCTTTCATACTCACACTCTTGTCAAATGGATTAGGACAAATTGAGTCTAGTGAGAATGAGCTCTTAGGTTGCATCATTTTCTCCATCATTTGCTTCATTTGGCGGATTTCTTCCTCTTGAGAGGGATTTTGCTTTTGTATTTTGTTGTCCACATCAAAATTATAAGGGACTCTAGCACCCTTGTTGATTAGACTTTCCAAGAACTTATCTTTGTTTTTTTCCAAATACCTCTCCACATACTGTTGGAAGATAGGCTCTTGTTGTATTCGCATGAAGTCTTGAGTATCAAAATCATAATGTGAGCTACCACCTCCATGTTGGGAACCAGGATGTACATGTTGGGAGTGTGGTCTTGAATTTCTGGGAGGAGTTTTCCTCCTATAGTGAGCATACTGAGAGGCACTTCTTCCTCTAGGACTAGGAGATCTAGAAGGAGTGCTTGACCGCCTTCTACTTCTTGGTGTTCTGGAAGGGGTGGAGGGAGGAGAATTATGTCCACTGTTAGCACCCCTTGTATTGTATTGTTTGTTTAATTGGTGGGCTAGCTGCCTATCTTGCTCCTCTTGAGCGAGTTTCCTTTGTACTTCCAATAAAGCTTGGCTCTCTTCCTCAAGTTGTCTAAACTTTTCTTGCTTTGCAGCTTGTTCATCTAGAAAGGCTTTCTTTTCGCGTTCAATTCTTCTAAGCCTATCACTTGTGAACCCTGAGGTATGTTGAAGTGGTGAGCTTGGTCTAGATTGTTTGAACAAGTCATTGGTATACGTTGTATTGACATGAGCATCACGAGGTTCATTGTCTTGGTCTTCATATTGTGAGCATTTTTCTTGTTGAGCTCGTCTCTTATACCTTTCATCCCATTGATGGGCATCCAAATATCTTGTATTAATGAGGGTGAACCCGAGGGTTGATCATCATGAAGAATTCCAAATATCATGTTGTTTTACAGTGTTGTTCATAGATATCATCAAGATTTTTGATCCATGGCTTCCCTCTCGTAGAGTGGCGGTATAACTCACATATCCATACGAGTGGGAAGGTCTTGAGGGAATTACTCAAGTCACTAAAATGGCTCTTTTGGGTCAAAATAGGTTTCTCGCGACTCCCTAGGTAGTGGTCAAATATTGGTTCCTTTTCCTTTCTCTTTTTGGCCGATGCAGTGAGAGTAGTTGGTTAAAGACTATCTGAGGTCACTTTCCTTGGCTCACTTGATATCTTGTTGTGACTGACATGAAAGGGAGAGTTCAGGTAAACAGACAATTCTAAGAAACGTCAATACCAGACTAGGATAGTAAAAGTTTTCTCTTGTCCAAGAGAGATGGTGAAATAGAACTATTGCAAATAGGTGCAAACCAACACTGCCACAGAGGTGCTCAATTCTTGGGTGAACACCCTAGCACATATGGATCAGGAGGATGACTTACACAAAGTGTACTGAGTTTGAATTGTATGAAAATGGGTGGACAAGGAGACTACTAGCACTCTCCAAGTGTGTTATCAAAGAGTCTAAAAATTTATCTATTTGACAGGAACAATTCCTAATTTGCCAATCTCAAGCAAAATCGCTTATGAGATCAAGGATCACTAATTCAAAAGGTCAAGGACACATAAACCCTAAATACAGAACAAGTCTCTAAAACTGGGACAAGTCACCTAATCGAAGAACTCAGTATTTCAGTTTGTTGTTTGTTTGCAAAGATTAAGCAAGTATATCCACAGATTTTGATCAAGCACATAGGTTTCAATCAGACAAGTTGTGATACAAAAAGTAGTCAATAACAGATCTATCAAGGACAAAGCAACTTGATAGTATCGGGGGAGTCTTGTTTGAAGATGTTTGGACAATGTTTAAGACTCAAAAACAAACACATAGCTATCCCTACCAAAGAAAATGGTGAGAAGTCAAAACCTTTGCCCCATTGCTTATGCGCATACGTGCACCTCACACAGCCGTGTCACCCCCTAGAGGGCGCCCGTGTTTTTGGTGTTTCCAAGGACTCAACAGTGTACGTTCAAAGGTTACCCTTGTAGTAGGGGCCAGTGTCGCAACCGCCTCCAAACGTCCAGGTGTATGCTTATGATGGGAATCTGTGTATGATCAACATACGGAGAGATTCTTCCCCCTCCTTGCGCAAAGATTATGACTCCTTTCGGAGGTGAACCGGGTAGGCAACTAACTAAGAGGTTTTTACTTGGCTTCCTTCACAATAACCTTCGGTGCCTCTGATACAGAGCTTGGGCCTCGCAGCCACACCAACACCTGAAAATCACACACCCCTGCAAGCAGGGCTCGGAGCGGCGCCGCAGTGCAATAAACAGAGCTTTTCCATGATGATCGTCCAAGTCATGGAAAAGAAGTTACTATGGTCTTGGAGTCTTTAGACTCAACAAGATGTTCTTTATTATAGTGAGGTGGAATCACCAGGCAATAGGTGTGTACTCACTTGGGTCGTTCCCGGAGGTTCAACTTCCGGCAGGCCCTCTAAAGGTGACACTGGACATGGCTCGGATTCGGGTTTCTGATTTTCTGATTCTCCCAAAAGGAGAAGAGCATACTTCTCTAGCCCGTCTCTTTACCCAAACACGCTAAACAACCTTAATCACCAAGCTAGTTTCACTTCACCAAATCCACACGCTTTTGGGTTTCTGATTCTCTAATGAGAGAAGAGCATAATCCCCTGACGAGTGAAAGTGCTAAAGATTCACTACCTTGCTCCGCTTCCTAAGAGTTCGCATATTAGTAAGAT
This sequence comes from Sequoia sempervirens, assembly GCA_007258455.2. Taxonomy (NCBI): domain Eukaryota; kingdom Viridiplantae; phylum Streptophyta; class Pinopsida; order Cupressales; family Cupressaceae; genus Sequoia; species Sequoia sempervirens. Next base: position 16,223,509 of record VDFB02358134.1, on the reverse strand, counting down.
CATAAGGAGCCTGGATTTGTCCATGGTCATCACCTCCATGTAACAAAGATCCAAATTCCCTACTCACTATCAAAACTCCTAAGAATTTTAACGAAGCCCTAATTAGACTATGTGAATTGAAAAGCAAGAAAACAAACACAATGTTTTTTTTTTAAATAAGATCTTTGACAAGCGTAAGTGTTTGTTTTCAAGTCTTTGTCATGCGTCCTGCAATCAAACCGTTAGTGTGTTTCAAGTTCTCTGACTGGCGTCCTGCAGAAACTGTTATGTGTGAAAAAAGAATTGAGAAGAACCAGAATTAAAAAATCTAATTTAATCTAGTCAAAATTAAATCTAAGAAGAATTAGTTAACAAAACTAAAATTAAACTAAATTAATCTAATACTAAACTAAAAATTTAAAACAAAACTAATCTAAATTAATAAAATTAAAAATCTAATCTAAATTAAAAAAATCTAATCTAAATTAATAATTCTAATTTAAATTAATAAAGTTAAAAAATCTAAAGTAAAAAAATCTAATTTAAATTAACAAAGTTAAAGAATCTACTTTAAATTAACAAAGTTTAAAAAAATCTAATTTGAATTTTAGAAACTAAAAAAAATCTAATTTAAAAATCTAAATTAAAGACTAAACCAAACTAACTAAAAACTAAACTAAATTAAGATTAAAAACTAAATTAGAATTAAAAACTAAACTAAATTAAAAACTAAAAATTAAAAACTAAATTAAAAACATGCATAAAAATCTTCAAATTTGATTTCTGAAAAATCTGTTTATAATGAGTAGACAAAAACAGAAACCAGAAATTTTTTGAAGCAAAAAATAAAACCCAAAATCGTTTTGATCCAGCAATAGCGGAAGATAAAAAATAATTTTTTAAACCTTTAGCCAGGTGAAAAAAATGACGCGCGACGGTTTCTGTGTAGCTATTTTCTTCAGATCCGTGAAAGAAATCAAAAAACTGAAAGATACCCAGATCGGATTTCGACCCTGGCTACAAAACCCAGAAATCGTTTTTCCTACAACTGAGTGGAAGCTGGATTTATGAAGCAAAACTAAAAACGGCTCCAATAAAAAAATGACTTTCATCAAACCTCAACATGAATACTTAGCAAAACTCAGCATGAAAACTGTTTGACAAAATAGCTCAATGAAAACCCTTCTGCGAATGCAAGTATCACCTGAAAAGCGGTCAATGGAAGAATCATAAATGAAAATATAAAACGGTGGGCGCCAAAATGTATAACTGAAAATATGTTATACTTCTGTGAATCCTTGCATGCAAGGATACTCAATAATGAGTCCTTGCAAATCAATTCACAGCTCTCTATCCGAGAAGAGCATGGATTGATATTGTGGCCCTCAGATTAACCCTGTTACCCCTGCAAATACAATCTCGGAACGAGAGATTCAAAGAGGAGAAGCAAGAATGTCAATCTCCATGAATCCTGTTCTTGCAATGCAACAATGAAAACTAATCTAAATGGCTGTAAAATGCAATAAACCAAACTAATTTATTGAAATGAAAATTAATCTACATGCAATGCCATAAATGAATTATTTTGCAAATTAATCTACTATGAAGATTAAGCTAAAATGTGATATTAAACTATATGCTCTAAAAATAAGATGCTTATATAATCAAACTAATGTAATCTCAAATGATAAAATTCAAATTTGTAGCATAAGTCTGATGTAAAAATTCGTGATCTCTTTAAATGAGAATGAGAGGGCTCATTTTATAGGCAAAAGTGGAATTGAAGGCAAAATTCGAAGCAATGTGGGATAAATAGAAAAATAGAAACAAATCTTGATTGAATTCTTTTTTTTTTTAGTTTATTTCACTTTTAACTTGTTTCCTTTTTCATCACAGATATTCTTGAGAGGATATTTCATTTATTTTATTTAATTTAAGATGATAATATCTCTTTTAATAAAATAAAATAAGATTATGTATTTAGAAATGAATATTAATAAAATAAAATAAAATTATTTAATTAAATAGCATCAATTTATTTAAGTAATATTAACTTCAATTAAATAACATTATTTTATTTATTAAAAGGGATTTATTTCTTGATTAAATAAAATTAATGAAGCATTCAAACCTTAGGAAAATTGAAACATTTGAAATAGCTATGAATTGACTAAGAAATTTGATTTGAAAATGTGACAATCATTGATTCAAAAAGTTGATGTTGACAAATTAAATAAATGGGGCCCAAAGTCTAGGTGACCATTTTAGGTTGCATACAAAATGTAGTGATATTCGATGATAATGATGCTAATGATGATAAAATATCATTTTAGGGTGTCTGATAAGTTGTTAGGTCAATTTTACATGTCTACATTTTGCTCCTCTTTAAGACAAAGTATTGGTTGTTTTGTTTCAAAGATTATAGTGTTAAGGTCAAGATTTAAAAAAAAAATATATGCCCCACTATGCCTCGGTGGTCAACAGAATGATGATAGGACTTCGGGCTAGCCCCTTGAGAGGTTGGCCGATAATATTAATTTTGAGGTTAGGCTCACAACACTATCTCGTTTCAGTTCTGATGCATGGAGGATGAAAAATTAAGTCCATAGGTCTTTTGTTGCTAGTTCAAATGTTTTCAGGAGGTCCTAATTTTAACCTTGGAAGGTTTTCTAAGTAAAAATTAGGGTTTTTGGGGGTTAAAATAGGTAATTAGGGTTCAAATCACTTCATTTACACTTCAAGCCTATAGAGAATTCTTGCCTTTGGATTTCTTGTTTTGTCAATTGTTGAGGAGCTATGGCAAGGTTTCAGGGAGCCCCACATCATGCGGATGCGGTTCACAAGTTCTAACGGTCTACAGGCATTAGTGCCCTGGGATGTACCCTTTTGTTTGTCATTTTTGATTTCCTGTGTTTGTGTAATTAATGCACAAAGACAAAGTAGGCGAATGCGTTAATTTTAGGAAATTTTTGCACTTGCATCGGTTTTCTTGCCTTTTCTCTTTATGAATAGTTTGCTTTTGACATTCTTGCTTGCAATTGCTTAAAAAGTTCACAGTTGACTTAGAATTTCGCTTTTGTTTTCGCCTTTGCATCATTCTCACTTTTTATATTTTTGCCTCATTTTGTTTGATTTTGTTGAATTTTTGCACTTTTGAAAAACATTTTCACATTTGAAAATTTTGCTCACCTTTATTTTTTGATTTTGACTATTTTATTCGCTTTTGAAAAAAAATCATCGCTTTTGACAAAAATATTGCGCTTTTGACTATTTTGGAATCCTAAGTCAATTTATTTGCCATCATAGGTTCATTTTGTGTTTTCGTAGCAAATCCTTGACATCATGGGTTGAATGGTTGTAGGCGGTTCTTAATCCACTCCAGTCGAGGGAGTGATGACTCGATGATTTGTTCGATTTGATTGTCGGGTTTCATGAGTTAGAGTGAGATATCCTAGATGTTGTTGGATTGAGGCATATTTTTTATATGCCCACTATTAGATGTCATAGAGTGATGATGACTGCTCTTGTGGAGAGTTGGCACTCAGAGACCTCATCCTTTCATTTACCTAGTGGAGAGGCCACCATTACCCTTTAGGTTGTGTGGAGGATCCTCCGTATACCCATTCACAAAGAGGTTGTTACATGTTCTATTCAAAGGGGTACCCACGCTATGCGTCGTATACTTGGTGTGAGACATCTTGAGGTTCGTCAGGCAGAGATAAACTTGTTTGATTTTGTGGGCAGTGTCGATCCTATTTCCCTCGTTCTATGCAGTTTGGTCATGGGGCTCATTGTTCCTAATAAGAGAGGTTGATAGTTTCCTGTTGGTTGGGGTGTGTGTATTGAGCAGATGTTTGAGCACAAGACTAGATTTCCCATTGGTCGGGGTGTGTGTATCGTACTACTGGGGATCCATATTCTTATCGTTATGGAGATTGTTTGCATTATACATTGCCTAGACAACTTCCTTACTGTATGGAGACTATATGTGGATTGTGAGGCATGGCCTGGCATTCAAGAGCAGTTGGTATATTGCAGACAGACTAGATGGCTCATTGGTCGCATTCATTCTCTACTAGAGAGATATCTACTTGATAGGGTTTGTAGGCAATTTGAAGAGAGATAGGGCCTATTTCCAAATGTGTATGAGGCTCATTTTGGCTGGACTACCAAAGAGGTCCATGTTTGGGGTCTATAGGTGGATCGTGATGTTGTTGCTAATTTCAAAGCTCTTTCCCCATTTAAGTGGGGTTTGCCAATGGGTTTAGCAGATCTTGGTACTACTCCCGATTTCAATCAGTGGTGGGCACCACACATTCCATTGAGATTTATAGATCCTTTCAGTGTTCCTACAGTGGGAAAAGCAGGCATTACCAGTCATCGAGGGGAGAGGTTGCACGTGGACATCATTGTTGAGCAGCTTTCTAGGGCTTGATAGGATGGTGGACATGACAAACAAGGTGATCTAATGCAATAGGATCAGGGACAGGTTCCATGTCCTCCTCCACCACATAAAGATGGAGGTGTAAAGTTAGCACAAATGATAGCTATGAGAGATGCAAAGGTATTACGACAATAGGTTGCAGAGGCTTAGATTGCGACACTAACTGTAGATAGGGATACCTCTTGGCAGGAGAGAGAGATGGCTTCAAGGTAGAGAGAGACATTAAGATATGGCACCTTCTAGTTGTTGAGACATAGTTGCAGGCTATCACCACTAAGAGGGATGGCCTGAGAACAAAGTGTGATAGCCTTCGTGCTAAACGAGGTCAGTTGCTACAGAGGGAAACATATTACTAGACCTTATATGATTCCTTTATTCCTTGAGCGCAACGACAACCGTGGTTTGGAGAGTTGAGTACTGTGACAGGGGTTGTGTCTGGTGGACATTCTATTAGACAATCTAATCTTGATCCACAACTTGATCCTTAGAGTCCTCCTTTGACTAGGAAATAGTTTATTTGTACTTGATCTTTATGATATTTTCTGTTCAGAGATTTATATTATAGACATGATTTTGTATATATATTCATTGACCCAACTAAGGCCTCATATATATGTATATTTTTGTATTATCCTATCTCACATGTTGCATTGATGATGTACTTGACATTCTCATTCTTGATGATGATATATATGAGATATACATGCTTCGATTTGGCTTCATTATGTGTTATGTGATGATTATGGATGATAATGTATGTTTATACATTTTTTTTACTTTTCTTATGTATGCATATGATGTGGATGGATGGATTGATCATATTTTATTTCATATGATGTGTTATTATGTATATGATGAATGTTGATATATGATAGATGTATGCCCTATACATGATACATGATGTTTTATTGCTTTATTATCATCATGATATGTATTGACAACATTGTGGATGTAGGATGGATATGGAACTAATTATATTGTGATATAGGATGGATGTTAGTTAGAAGACATTTTTTATGTTGGATAGAATTTTGATGTTGTTAATTATTGATGATTTTTCTTTTGCTTTGCTTGGAGGCTTCACATTTTTAACAATCTTTATTGATGTAGCAAATGAATATGATGCACCAGGGTATTAATAACCAAGGTGACTTTGTATCCATTGCGTGGACATTGAATCAACATACAAAGAATATTCTTTCTAATACCATACATATAGAAACTTTGTTTTAAAATATATGGTTGGGTTGTGTTAAAAAAAATTGGACTAGTTACAAAGAGAGGAATAAATTACCTAACATGCAACTGCTACATGAATTGTCTTAAAACAACTTCCATACACTCAATAAAGCAAGTATTCATCATGGTAGTATCACAAAAAAATCTTACAAACAACAAACTGAAATGACACTCAATTGCCCCCATTCCTTCTCTAAATCCTTATGGACATCCTTGAGAGATCCTGGCTATGAGTCAATAAAATAAATCTTAAAGATAAGACTACAAAAAGATAAAACAAAGTTGCAGTATCACTTGCAATATATGTTTTGAGGTTTGAGGCTATTATCCATTGTTGATCATGTCTATCATAGGAATGGATCCGTTAAGGCATATCTTAGGATGTTGTTAGTGAATTGTCAAAAGATAGGTAGTTAACACTTTGTATTTGTTTTCATCTTTTTGTAATCATAGATTTGTGATTGTTTTCTTGAAATTTCTAGCTTTTTACCTTTGCTCTGTTTGTTTTTTTTTTTTGTCAAAGGGTGAAGATAACGATTTTTTTATTATGTATGAAAAGTTTATTGTGAATTGTGATAATGAAGTTAGGATCTTTTCGATTTTTCTAAGTTTTATGATGTTGTTTTTGTTGTTTTTAGGGGACTAACCTAGGGCCTTGGGGTCTCATCAAAGATAAGCCTTGCCTACATTGTACACGTAGAGGCTCGTAGTTCGCTTGGTTTGGTGTGACTATGTTTTTGATCTTTTCTATTTTGTGAATGTTTTTAGATTTTTTGGATTTTTTGTGAATGTTTTTGGATTTTGAGTTTTTTAACTAAAAGAAAGCATGATAAATACCTAAGGGGACTGACCTAAGGTGACAGGGGCTGATAAGACTTGCCTACATTATACATGAATAGACCACATATTTCGACCGGTGTTGACTCAAAGTATAACATTTTTTTGGAATTTGAACGTTGATAACTTGGATTGATATTCCACTTCTATTTCTAGAGGATATATTGTAGGGAATCTACTTGAACTATCTGTGAGGTTCAAGAAAATTTTGATATCTTAGACTTTCGAATGAAGGAATAATATAAAGTTGTTGTTTTGATTTTGTTTTTTTATTTTTGATAGTTTTCTAGATGTTTTGATTTTGATAGTTCTAACCATGATGGGACGCTTCAGGATCTAATCCATGACCAGTTTCGAGAAGTTTCCCCCAGTTCAAGACAAGACTATCTTCTCTAGGATATTGATGTTAATGGTGCAACAAGGTTCAATAATCAATTAGTTACCAAGCCATGGTTGGACACATGTTTTATTATGGGACAAATGGGTGGATGTTTTAGATAGTATTGATAGATAACAATGCAAGTCTTATTCAAACATAGTGCATGTTTGCCATTTTTTCACTATGATACCTATTCTAGGAGCGCCACAAAGTGGTTTTTCACTGAAAGAACATTTTATTTCTCTTTACTATTTTTCTTGATTTTTTAATTTTTTTTTCTTTTTTATCCTTTTGATTTTTTTTTGGATTTTTACCCTTTTGCCTAGGGTATGTTATCCTTGAATCCAACTGCGCTTGATTCACGAGATAACCCCCTATGAAACTTGTTTATTTCATGGGTCTATGCACTCTAAGCAAGCAAAATGAGGCAAATTTCAATTTGTCTTTATGCCTGGTCATGAGCCTCAAATTACCCCCTTGAGCACTCGTTTTTCATCGTCTTTTGAAAGGCTTCAAAATAAGTATTTTGTTGTTTTTCATTTTTCCGAGAGTTAGAAAAAAAAATTCCCATGTAAGGGCGTTGATTTTCAACACCCCTACATGAGTAGTTAGAATTTTTTTTTATGTGTAGCGGCGCTGATTTTCAGTGCCACTACACATCCATCTTTTCCTTCAAGTGCAGGAGTGACATTCATTGACGCTTTTGCATTTTCATGTTTGTGTTTTTGAATAATGAAAGGGAAGCATTTTTTTACCGCCCCTACATTTTCCTGCTTTCCACCCGCGCGAGTTAAATGAACTTTTTGTTCATTAATTACTCTAAATTACTTATTAAAGTCATTTTGAACTCTCATTAGTGCTTGTTTAGCTACATTTTCCTCCTCTCCATTTAGCATGATCTCGTGTTTGATCTTCTTCATATCTTTGCGCAGGATTGAGAAGATTTGAGGGCTTTCCTGGCGATTAGGGTTTGTGTTTTTCCTCAACTATGCAGTACGTTTCTTCCTTTTTGCATTCGCCTTTCTTTAGAGGGTTTATACTAGTTTTTTTTCCCTAAATATCATTTTAATTTATGTAATAGTTTCTATTTGAATGTTGTTTTATTTTATTGTTTTTATTTCTTCTAGTCGTTTGTTTTCTCCTTGTATTTTCTTATTTCTTAGCTATATATCCATGTTTTGATTAGTTCCTTCAAATCTTCTTGTATTAGCATCGAAATATATTGCCTATGCATCTCGAGTTCTTCCCCCCTATTTATGTCCTAGTGCAAATCCCTGCTTTGTTCTATTAATTCACCATTTCCTATTAGGTTTGTCGTGGCATCAAAAATCATCGCTAATGCATTTTTGTTTCCATGCAAGTCCCTAGATGTAGTGGCGGTAATTCTCATCACCCCTACACAAAATAAGCTTTCTCCAGGTGTTGAGGCATCAAAATATATTGCTTTTACATTCTCCCACAAACTAGTGTTTGGTGTAGAGGCGGGCTTTTTCACCACCTCTACATAGAACAAATTTTCCAAAAGAATGCGAGGGCGGTGATGTTTACCGCCTTAGCATGAAACTTCTAGGTCTACCCAAATATGTATAGGGGGTAAATTTTATCACTATTACACGAATGAATTATCAAAACACATGCAATGGTGTACTTTTTGAGTGCTTTTGCAAAAAAGATCAATCTTTCCAAGATGTAAAAGCGTTGTTTTTCAATGCCTTTGCACTGTGTGATTCCAACAATTCCAAGGCAATGCAAGGGTAGTAGTTTTTAGTGCCAATGCATTAAGTGAATTTCCCAAGATGTAAGGGTGTTGATTTTTAGCGCCCTTGCACAAAAATTTGAAAATTTCACTAACACTCAGAATCCTCCAAAATGCATTATGAACTCTGTTTCTTTTGTATTTGCTCAATTTTCCACACTTCATTGCTCATATCTACTCGCTCTAAAGTGCTCATGTGGCTTTCCACATTCCATTGCTTTCATAAATGCATATTCTCCTAATGTGTTGAAAATCTTTGTTTCCTTGTAGCTACCTTTTATCAGGCATTCCTTAAAGGCTTTCGCTACAAGATATCAGTAATCTCTTGGTGCACTTAATGCCAATAGAGGAGTATCCTTCATCATCTAGGAAAGACAAGATGAAGTACAAATATCAAGGCATTTATCCACCTACAATTTTCACATCCAAGATCGATGAGATCAAGGATACTAAGATCAAACACCTTGATATGGATGATTTTGTCAAGAGAATGAAAAATCCCTAGAAAAGGATCTAGAGGCCATTGTTCACATCAATCTTCATCAAGTAGCCTCTTTTCCAGTAGTGGATCATTGTTCAGAATTTGTTTTACAAGTTTCCTCACACTTTGTTAAAGATGACAAAAGTGTTAGAGACTCTTTAGGACAGATTATGATGAGGTTGGATGCAAAGTTCTTTGATGTAGTTTTCAAGGTCCCAACCATGGATAAGTATACAAATATGTCTATTCAACGTGCCTAGGAGGCTTATGATAGGGATAAAAAAAATCCAAGCACTTGATCAACACAAAATGGTTAAAAAATCCAAGGCCCACCATTTCAAGATGGCTTAAAAGCCTTCCACATAATGATTTCAAAGAGGATTTCTGTGATATGATCACTCTTCTAAGTAGGGTGAAAGGATTACCAATTTCATCAAATTTCCAAGAATGGATGTATAAGTATATCAGGATCATCAGGAGAAATAAAACTCACATTAACTGGGGTGCACAAATCAGTGATGAAATTCACAAACAACTTATCAATGTGCATTCTACCCTAAAATTCTATATGACCTCATACCTAGTGTATGTTGCGGCTGTGATGAGACAATATCCAGGTCTATCAATAGAACAAAATAGGAGTCTTGTGCCAGTGTATAAGTTCTATTCTTAGATCACTTTGAGAGGAAACATCAAACATTTTAGAAGAGTGAACAATGCTTTCTTCATACCATTGCTATTAATGTTTGATCCATCCTTAGAAAAGAAAAGGGTATGTGATGAGGCATGGAAGGTTGTAAATAAATATGTATGCATTTTCTTACAATTTCCCACCTTCACATACCTAAGGATAGGATGTTATATAGGATGCCCCTACATGTTGCCAAGATATCCTTCCGATAAGTGGGTTTTAATGGAGTTATGCAGTAGCTTATCGTGCAGTACATAAAGAACGCCAAGCCATTCATAAACCCAACATTATATTTCCAATTTCTATTGGAAGATATTCAATTCAAACCAGTACAAAAGGCCAAAGTAGTGGCGTCAGAAATACAAATTATGACTATAAGGACATATAGATATAGACATGATTTTGACTATAGCGACGTGTAAAGAAAAATCAAAAAGAGTCACAGTCATGTTTACAGATTTGAAGACATATGGGTAGAGTGCATAGATAAGGAAGATATCAGAATAATGGATTTTTTAAAACTTACTGTGGAACAAATCATTGATCTAGGCTTGGCGGATCTTTTAAAATACTTTGAAGATCTTGGTTATATCTTAGATGTTGCTTATGATGAAAAAGAGATAGCAAGTAAGCCCTTGCCTCTTATCCAGTGGTCCAGAAAAAGAGAATACTTCTATTCAATAGAGGTTTTCTCCCATTTTGAATAACACAAGGGAATGGTTGTAAAGTTGAGGATTTCAGTTGAAACCTTTTAGGATAGAGTCTAAGGGTGAATTATCAAAAGGAGAGGCCAGTCAACAACAAGAGCTCTAGACCAAGCATAAAGCAGGTGTTGCTCCCTCTTCCTCACGTAGAGGGCCAAAAATTGCATTCACCTATGGGAAGAGTACAACACAAGCTGAATAAAAGGAGAAAACTATCAAAGAAGGGAAACCATTTGGAGAAGAATAAGAGCCTGAATCAAAAGAGCAACTAGAGGAAGAAGAAGAAGGTGAAAGTGAAAAATCTGGAGAAGAATAATCTAAAGAAGATCGAGAAGAGGAGGAAGGTAATGAGGAAGAAGAAAGGCATGATGAAGAAATATGGTTGTCTCCACATGAGAACATCATTCTAATAGATATTTTAGTGGATCTACCTTTGAAATCAACTTTACTTGTTTTTTTAAGATATAGTATCTTAGCTTTTGTGTTGAAATTACGACTGAGAGACACACTCTTTCTATGGGCGAGTAGTTCAACTCGTAGCCCACTAGTGTTCAATTGATGTAGTAGACCACTCTTTCTTTGTTATTATCATCTAGTTGTGCTAGGAGAGCTCCCAACATTGCTTGTGTTGTAGATGCATCTAGAGTATCATTTCTTTGTCTAGAATAGGCAGCATCAAAACTGGAGGAGTGAGTAGATACTCCTTGACTTGCTGGAATGCTTAGTCACATCTCCCATCACACTTGAATGTGATGTCTTTGTGTAGGAGATGGGTGAATGGGTGACATTTGTTTGCCAGTTGCATGATAAATTTCCTGATAGATTGTAGCTTCCCTTGTAAACTTCTCAATTGCTTCAATGTCTTTGGTGGAGGCATCTCTTGTATGGCCTTCACTTTCACAAGATCTACTTCAATGCCCCTTCTTGACACTATGTACCCTAGTAGCTTTCTAGATGTTACTTTAAACACACACTTTTTTCAAGTTGAGTCTCAAGTTATACTGTTCTAGCCTATCAAACACCTTTGCTATCAAACACCTTTGCAAGATTGGTCAAGTGATATTCCCCTTTGATGGACTTCACTAGAATTGCATCCACATAGTCTTCCATAATTATATGTAGCATATCGTGGAAGATTGTTACCATCACTCTTTGATAGGTTGCTCATGCAATCTTCAGACCAAATGGCATGACATTCCAACAAAAGGTCCCCCAAGCATAAGTGAATGTCATTTTATGTTGATCATCAGGGGATATTTTTATTTGATTATACCTAGATAAACCATCCATTAATGATAACATCTCATGTCTTGCTGTTAGATCTACAATCATGTCAATACTTGGAAGTAGGAAGTCATCCTTTCCGCAAGCTTTGTTCAAGTCTCAGAATTTTGTGTAGATCCTTATGCCCCCAATTGGTTTTGACACTGGTACTAGATTTGATATCCATTCCAGATAATCGATGGGTTTGATGAGACCCACATCTAGTAATTTCTTTAGTGCTATATTTACCAACAGTGCTATTTGAGGATGCATTTTCCTTAGTTTCTGCTTGATAGGTTTTTCTCTAGGAGATATGGCCAAATGATATACAACTAATGTTGGATCTAGTCCAGGAATGTTAACATAAGTCCACACAAAGTGATCTTTCTATCGTTGATGAAAGCTATGAAATTTGTTTTCTCTTCAAGATCAAGTGACACTGCATGGTATGTGATCTTTGGGTTCTGTATTGTGCCAACATTGATGGATTCTACTTCTTCTACTAGGAGCGTTGAATTTTTTGATATTCAAATATGGGGAGATTAAACCCTCCATCCTTGGGTGCCTCTGAGAGGTTTTTCACCTTTAGATACGTCCTTTATTTTCTTCTTTTCAGGATCCGATAGAGCCACATTGTGGTCTTCTCTAGGGGATCACATTTTTATTTTTATATTAATTTTTTCACTTTTATGACCAGAGGATACAATATCCCCACCGAAGTACACATCTTGTTCGAGTTCCATGACAAACCTTGCTTTGTGATCTCTTGTTGGTATGTCTATTCAAAGTCCTATAAACTCTACGATTGCTTCATCGTTCTGGAATTGATCCAAAACAGGTGCATGCTATTGTTGGTCACAATCTATCAATTGTGGGTAGCAGAAGGGTAGGCTATCATCATTATCTCTAAAGCTTACAAAGGTCATCAAAATCGTTAGTATGGCTCTGGTATCATTCTCCCATTGGGTGTCTAGGTCATCATCACTTGAGGTGACAAAGGAAGTAGAATCCCATTCTTACACATTAGAGTATGTTATGGAATAATAATAGTCATTAGGAATAGTTTTGATAGGTTGGATAGGGCCTAGGCTTATGCTAAAGCTCTCAAATAAGTCCTTGATGGGTAAACCATTTTCTACACAATGGTATATATCCAATGTCTTAACGCTAGTAGAAGGTGCTCATTTCTTAAAAGAGATTCTTCTAGTATTTGGGGTAACCACTTCTTTTGAATCATAATCTAGTCCAATGTTTTTCTTTCTTTGTTCCACTATGATAGGCTCCCATCTACCTTGTTTGTTTAGTCCAAGGCCTCTTGTTCCAGTAAATCCCATTTGTTTAGCTAACTAATAGCCTTTACTACTAGGATTGATTAGAAGGGGTTGTGGCTATTCTATTTCCTTTTGGTCCTCTTTGTAGATCATTGATTACAAGTCTTCTTTGAATATCTCTACATCCTTCATATCTCCCCACTTGGTGAAAATTGTGGGTTTAGCTATCATTTATACTATTTGAACATATTTGATCTCCTTTGGTCCTCCATAAACCTTGAGTGTTAGTGGAAGCATGCCAATGCAAAATGCTTGGTTGAAGTGATCATTTCCATTACCTTTGTCAAGTACTTGGACTTTGGTTTCCATTTTTGGTCTCTCAATTATTGTGATCTTGGTTGAGGTTGATGATAGTGTATAAGAGTCAATATATGAGAATGAATGAAATGATATGTCATTGTTGGGTATTCATTATATTTTGTTATACGTCTCCTCTAATTTTGCACAAAAGTGGAAGGGTTCGGGATCAACATACAATGTCACCTCCTTTCCTTCATGAGGAAACTTTAGACACTAGTGAAAGGTTGAAGGAACCGCTTGTAGTGCATGGATCTAGGGGCGTCCTAGGAGGAGGTTATAAGGTAACTCAAGGTCAGGTACCTGACATGTGGTTTCTATGATGGTTGGTCCTATCTACATTGGTAGCCTGACTATCCCTTCTGAATTCCTTTCAAGGTCATCATAGACCCTTATAGTAATGCTCTTTGCTTTGTCTATCACATCATCATAATACCTCAACTGTTTTATGAATTTCAAAGTACAAATGTTTAGTCCCACACCGTTATCTATGAACACTTGTTTGACCATGTTTTTGTGGACACCAACCTCTATGTAGAGAGCTTAGTCATGGAATGACTTTTGTGGAAGGTTTTTCTCATAAAAGACTAAATGGTGATTGGCCGTGATTTTTCCAACCATGGCTTAGAAATTATTAGGATTGAGGTCATTAGGGACTGATGCTTCCAATGCTTTTTCTAGTATCTCTCTATGTGCGGGTGATAATTTTAGCAGTTCTAGGATTGATATCAAGGTGGGAGTCTTCTTCAATTGTTCCACAATACTGTAGTCATTTTGATGACTTAGCTGTGGGTTTAGGTGGGGCTCCTTGTATTGTAACTCTCCCTCGACAGGTAATTACATTACATTCGGTGTCCCTACCTCATACATTCACTACATTTACCCTAGTGTTATCTACTTGAGAGAGGGTACCTAGAATTGTGTCACCATAAGTGTAGTTAACATTGTGATAGTCTTGATCCTTTCCTTTGTGATTCTTCATGGCATGGTTCATAATTGGATTTGTGTATATTTGGAGGTCTTTGTTTCCAGGATGATGTTCGACATCCACTTCTACTTTTTCCATCAAGTCTTGTATGATGTTCTTGGGTCTCATGTGGTTGTTTGTTGTATGTCCTTTGATTTTTTGGAACTCACATAAATCCTTCTCATTGTACCATGGTGTTTTGAAGCTCGACTCCTCATAGTTTGGTCAATCGTTGACCTTGATGAGGTTTTGTTGCACTAGTTTATGCATGACCATCTCAAGTGACTCTCCTAATACAGTGAACTTCCTTCTTGTTTGATCGTATTGCCTCTGTTGCCCTCCCTAATTTGTCTGTTGGTTGATTGCTTGATTGTTTTGGGGATAGGTAAGTTGATTGTTTTGTGCATTATTAGGAGCATAGCTTGTTTGTGCAACTCATGGTTTGTTTTGAGGTACATTAGGAGCATAGCTTGTTTGTGCAACTCATGGTTTGTTTTGAGGTACATTAGGATTTTGTATATTTCACACTGCTCTAGCATCTACTACCCCGTCATTTGTAATGTTTTTGTTCTTGGCTCTAATTTTAGGTTTCTCATTCAAATTAGAAGAATTGTCTCTTGGGTTGTTTGGCTTGATCACTCCTCTTGCTATGAGGGCCCTTTCTATGTGTAGTCCCTTCTCAATGGCTTCTTCAAAGTTTGTGGGATATAATATAGTGAGTTGGTAGTTTACTTCTGCTTGTACATTGGAAACAAATATATCTACCAATTCCTTGTCGGGAATGGGCCACTTGCATCTACTAGCCTTATGTCTCCATCTCTACAGATAGGAGGTAAAGGATTCTCCTCGACTCTGTTTAATTTTGTATAGATTTGTGATGGTGATGTCTTGTTCTATATTGAATGAGAAGTGGTTTACGAATTTGGTAGTTAGTTCATCAAAACTTTTAATTCTGGGTGGTAGATGAGTGAACCATTCCATGGCATGACCAGTAAGACTACGTGGAAAGAGCCTCATCAGGTAAGAGTCGTTGTTTTGCACTTCCATGCACGATACCAAGAAATCTTGTACATGTTCTACTAGATCTCCTTTTCCTTTGTACTTATCAAACTTTGGTATCTCGAAGTTTTTCGGAAAGGGAAGCATAGTGATGGAATGATCAAAAGGAAATGGACATATATCCTGAAGGTTATAAGTATTCTTGGGTTTTCCTATCTGCATATCTGATATCTTTTGATTCATTGCTTGTAGTTGCATTTCCATTTTTCCTTTTGGTATGTTTGTTTGGGGATCCTGCACATAGTAACCTTGTTGTCCTACCATGTTTTGGTCATAGGTTGGGTATTGCAGAGGTATGGAACCTTGGTAACCATGTTGGGTGGAAGGAGGGTTATCTCCTTATTGTATGAAAGGAGGGTTAGCTCCTTGTTGTGTGTAAGGAGGGTTAGCTCCTTGTTGAACGTAACGAGGGTTAGCTCCTTGTTGAACGTAAGGAGGGTTAGCTTCTTGTTGTTGAGGGGTACCTTGGTAGTGTGTTAGTGGTACACCCTAATGTTGGGATGAGTTGTATTGAAGGTTACCTTGGTGGTGTGTTGGTGGGTTACGTTGTTGATGGGATGAATTGGGAAGGGTACCCTATGGCACACCTTGTTGTTGGGGTGAATTGTTTTGAAGGCTACCTTGATAGTGCGTTGGTGGGATACCTTGTTGATGGGACGAATTGGGAAGGGTACCCTATGGAACACCTTGTTGTTGCAGTGAACTATTTTGAAGGCTACCCTAATAGTGCATTGGCAGGATACCTTGTTGATGGGACGAATTGGGAAGGGTACCATGTGGCACACCTTGTTGTTGGGGTGAACTATTTTGAAGGCTACCTTGATAGTGCATTGGCAGGATACCTTATTGATGGGACGAATTGGGAAGGGTACCATGTGGCACACCTTATTGTTGGGGTGAATTTTTCTAAAGGCTACCCTGATTGTGCGTTGGCAGAATACCTTGTTGATGGGACGAATTGGGAAGGGTACCCCGTGGCACACCTTTCTGATTAGAAAGGGCACTCTGTGGAACACCTTGTTGGTGGTTCTAATGATTGGGAAGGGGATCGTGTGGCCCACCTTGTTGATTGGAAAGGGTACCCTATGGCACACCTTGTTGATGATACTGTTGGTTGGGAAGGGGACCATATGACCCACTTTGTTGATGGTATTGTTGTGAAAATTTCCCTTGCTAATTTGGTACATTTTGGGAAGGGTTAATATATTAGGTGTTTTGAGGCACATATTGTCCTAGTGGTGGGTTGTTTCTTGGTGGCATGTATTGAGATGGACCTCAAGAACTCCTTGGTACTATTGGGCCATTGCTGCTTGTTCAATTTGAGTTGGTTTCCTAAACAACGGGTTGTCCATTGGTTGGTCATTGCCTTGTGTGAATACTGGTGGCATGTTTGGAATATCCATGGATTTGGATATTTGTCTCACAACTGAGTTATCCCCTAAGGGAATAGGGCTAGGATCTTTAAGGGCCTCCACGTTAAAGTCTATTGGCAATTTAGCACCACTTTGTGCTAATTTGAAGAAGTAAGAATTTGGGTCTTTTTTCAATAGTTTGAGCACCTTGGGGTTGTTGGAATGTTGAAAGAGTTCATCATTTATTTCCTCCTCACTATTCACCTCTTCTATGACTACATCCTTTGGGTTTTGGTTTGATTTCTCCATCATTTCTTGTCGTTTGTGGTTTATCTCTTCCTCACTAAATGTTTCCTTGAATGTGGGTCTCTTTTGGGGTGTTTCAAGGTTACTTGCCCTATAGCCCCATGGGCCATTTTTGTCATTCACAGTGTTTGTTTGAGGCATGCTAGTGTTGCTTTTGTTTTCTTCCATGTTCTTTCTATGTTATGATCTTGTAATTGTCATAAATAAGTGCCAAGCTTTTGCGAACGTTTTGTGACTTTTAACTATGGAATGAAAGAAAGTTTTGTTTTTGGGATTTTCTACTTTTGAGGGAATGAAATTGTGTTTGTTTTTGGGATTTTCTATTTTTGAAGAAATGGTGTTTATTGCCACACAGGCTCTAAAGTGATACAACCCTAGTGACTCAAGTATTTAATTGCTATGCAAGTTTGATTTGCCCATTAAAAAGCGAGTATAAAAGTTTCTTAGAAAGATGTCCTATTTGGGATAAGACTTCAAGATGTGCCTTTTGATAGACCTTGAACTAGGATGCCTCTTTAAAAGGTGGAATATGGATTTTTCGTTTAAGGATTTTAGTCTTTCCAGAGATCATGAAGGATGGATACTTGTTACCACGCAGGAGGTGGTAATACATGCCTTCTGACCACGAGATCTACTTTCTCTTCCTCTCTATCTAGTATGTTAGCTACATTTCTCCACTAGTTTGGCATTTCCTTTGTCTCAAATATGAAGCTCCTCAAACTACTGATTATGTCTATTTTTTCTCCTTCAATCGGCTCAAAGTTTGGTTGTATGATAGTTGGTGTAAGGTTTTGTTATTGAACTGGAGCAATCAGACGCCAAATGGTCATAATGTGAAAGTGTTGGCATTTTTATATAGTTGTTGTGATTCTCAAGACCTTAAGGTTTGAGTGATGTTTTGGAATGACGCTATTCTTGTAACTAAAAATGTTGAAAGGCTTGGACCGATATTTCACCATTTTATTTCTAGAGGATATGTTGCGGGAAATCTACTTGAACTAGCCTTGAGGTTCAAACAAATGTTGATATCTTAGAAGTGTGGGTGAGGGAATAATTCAAGTTTGTTTATTTTGATTTTGATTTCTAAAAGTAGGATGGAGTGTTGAAAATGGATGGACTATATGATGTATCTTGGGTTTCCAATTGTTTCATTTCAACAAGGATCTTGTAACTAGTTTCAAATTGTTTTCTTGATTTTTAGTAGATCATAGAGCAAAAGTGGTAGGCTTGAGGAAAAAGCGGAAAGTTTTGAGCAAAAGTGACAAATTTTGTCCACTATGGCCAGGCTTTTGTCAAGTGCGCTCAGTTTTTGAAAAGTAAATACAGTTAGATTTTTCAATTGCGGCCTCTATTGTAGTTTTTCCAATTTAGTGAATTGCACAGTTAGAAGCAAGCCTTTTGGTCAAAAGCAAAAAAATTGCAGTCAATTGCGGCCATAAAATTTTATCAATTAAGGCACAAAAAGGTCAAGTGTGGCCAATTTTGTAGCAAGTGCGCTCAATTTTATTAAGCGCAACAAGTTTTTACCAACAACTGCCATGTGATAGAGAGAAAAAGAAAACTTTTTAGGTTGACTGCGACCAGTTTTATGTCAAGTGTGGCAAAAGTAGAAGCAAAAGCAACCTTTGTGTAAATTTGTTTTCCAATTTCAGTATTTAGTAGTAGCTTGGATGTTTTTTTTGTAGTTTTGGATTATTTTGTTTGATTTGTTTCGAGATTTGGCAAGTGATATCATGCAACACAACAATAAAAATTTATGTGACCTAAAGGTCTATACCTCAAGCACATTTCCCTCCATGAAAAGCTCAAAGTTCCTTGAGGTAGAAATGCTAAATTTATAGTTTCCTATGTTTACTTTTCCTTAATGCGACTTGAAATGTGAGCCTAAATATCTGGAAACCTTCGAAGATATTGTTTTACAATATCCTTTAGGAGTGCAAATATATGGCTCTTTTCAAAGGATTCACAGTGAATCAAAAGGGTTTATAGTTTTAGAATCATGTTGAGTGCTTGTTTTGATGTGTTCATTTTTAATTCAAGCACAAAGTTTGATGTTTCAAAGTAACCGAATAGATTTGACAATTTTTTTGTGAAAGAAAAGTACACCATAGGGATACAAACTTCCTCCTAGATGGGCTTACCTCGTGCCTCAAAGGGATAATTTTACATGCAACGAATGGAGAGTGTTTTATGCTCAACCATAAGTCAGACTTGGTAAGTAACTTCTTGGAATCAAAGTTCTGATGCATCACTTTAGATAATATTTTGGTTAAAAGGGGTAGCTTCTACAAAAATTGGTTCTTAGTCATGTTTTGAGATAACTAGTGTCTATACATATGGTAATTCACTCAATTAAGAGGCCTCCCAACCCTTGTGGGTTTTTACATATCACACGGATACTAGGGGAGACTTTTGTCAGTATAGAACATCCACACCAGGTGGGTGAGAACTTTCCTCACACCCACAAATATTTATATAGAAGACCAAAACAAAGTACCACTTGGGTCGTTCCCTCTCACAAGTTGGGAGGCAGGCCCTCTAAAGGTATTCTTTGAAATGAAACAAAGTGTGTGAAACTCAAGATGCTTTTCATCACCCAAGATCGTCAAAAAGGCGCGAGGGGAGAGGATAGACACCTAGTTTGCCAAACATGAAATACACGGTATACACTTCATCGCAATGTTCTTTTTAAGCCTAAAAAGAAAAGAAAGTAAAAATGAAAATAAAGGTGGGTACAAGATAAAAATTGTTCTTTTTATGTTCACCAAAGTGAAATGTTTTGGATTTCAGACAAGGATATCACAATGCACAAGACAAGAATTTGATTTGTTCATTTTTAAGCACCAACCAAAGTGTTTTTTTAATAAATCCTTTGTATTAATGGTCAAAAAAAGAAATTGTGCGCTCATCAAAAAAAATGAAAGGGTTGGTTTAGAGCACCAAAAAGGAATTGCTTGTTCTATAGAGATTTTGAAAGAAAATCCTTTTTAGAGCACCAATTGAAAGCGTTCATTTGTGAGGTTCTTTTTACAACACCAATTGAAAACATTAGCTAAGCTAAGAAAGTTTTGAAAGATTCTTTTTAGATGCACTAGTTGAAAGCGTTTTTTTGTGGGGTTCTTTTTATAGCACCAAATTAAAGTTTTCTATGGAAGCTTTGAAAACTTAAAATCTTTGACCATTCACCTTCTCTACAATAAACTTGTTAATGGTTCTTGGATACTCACATGTCATGCCTCTGCAAATCCTGTATAAACAAAATTAGCACTTGCCAAACATTCAAATCAAGTACCCATTAGCGTTAGAAATCAAAAATTAACATTCAACTTTTGGACAAAACTTAACAGAGCAAAAGCAAAAAAAAATAGCAAAAGTGGCCTTGTCAGAAAGCAAAAGTGAACGAAAAAGTCAAAAGCGACCTCTGTTTTTAAGCAGAAGCAGCTTAAAAAATCAAGTGTGCCTTTGTATTTTTGCAAAAGTGCAACAAAAAGTTAGAAGCAGCCAGAAAAATGTCAAGTGCGCAAAAAATGTGAAATCCAATGTGCCAAATTCCTAGAGCTTTTGTGTGAAATTTTTTCTAGTGTGCTTCCCGAACCTGCAACTTCAAAATTAGCTTATAAAACGATTAGTGCTAAGGACTGTTGTCTCACCGGGCGTGCCAAAATATGTAAGGGGGAAATTGATGGAGTCAAATGAGATAATTGAAATGAATTGAAGCTAATCTAACTCAAAACAAGAATCAAGATGTATGCCCATTACTCACGAAATGAACAATACTAGAACAATGAATTCAAGAAAAGTAAATGAAACAAAAAAAACCAAATGAATTCACTAATCTATATCATTACCCATCCCATGTCAAAGTGTGTTTGCGAAGATGTTGGGTTGTTTGTATCAATGCGGAGCCTCCATTGTGCATGTAAAAGCTTGAAGAATGTGCATTTTGATCGAAGATATTTGTGAAACTATGTCAAAAATGTCAATTAAGATCTCGACATTACTTCATAGTGTAAAATAGGTTGATTCTCTGATTGTTTTTTAGAAGAAAGATTGTTGTTATATAGATTTTGTATTTTGAAATGAACACTCAAGACTGCATAGTAGAATATCTCAATCAACAATTGAAAGATGTTGAGAGGATTTAGATGGGCATAATATATGCATTTTGATTACGTAGCTAGTGTGATTGAAGAAATCATTTTGAGTGTTCAATGGGATTGAGGAAATAGATTGAATAATTTGTGGGATTGAAGAAAATATTGATTTGCTAGGAAATAGATGGATTAGTCAGGCAATCAGATCGAGCAATCAGTGGTTCATAATTTTCTTAATCATGAAAGTGGGTGAGGATAATTAATTAATTAATCTTTTTGGAGTTGAACGTGCAAATCGAGTTTGACTTTTTCAAACTGAGTGGCATTTGTTTGATTTGATTTTTGATGATGTTTTGAATAGTTTTATTTATTTATTCAAAATTTGGGGGAAAGTGACATAGTTAAATTACTATGTTTTAATAATTCAATTGATTTAGGGGAATAATGT
>VDFB02358134.1:16154156-16192283 GCA_007258455.2 Sequoia sempervirens | reverse complement strand
TGAATCTATCCACCTTCCAAGAGTTGTGGGAAGGTTGTTGTCAGTTGATTCTTTGTTAAATTAAGTTTCACAAAACCTGACATATTTCCCAATTCTTTTAGAAATCTGAAGAGACTCACTCATTTAAGCTTAGTGAACCACTTCCCTAATGCCACTAAATGAAATGATTTTGATTATGCAAATGAGATGTGATGGATGTCGTTTTGTTTTTTTCAATGCAAATATTATGATGTGATGCATGAATGGATGAATAATGTTGTAATGTTTCCTAATGTATGAAAATGATGATGCAACTAAATGAGAATGTTTTCTAATTGATAATAATGCAAGTGATGTGTAACTATATGAAAATGATGTGTTTTTGGTAATGTCAAGTGTATTCAATCCCTTAATGTAAGAGATAACATCATTTTTGTAGCTTTGGAAATGCCATAAATACAGATGCAAACTAACATGGATGCAATCTATTCTAACCATGCAAATCTCGTATGAAAAATTTGTCATTCACAATAGCCAATTTTTTTGTTCTTTTTATCATCATTTGGCCTTTAAAATGTTGAAAGTGAGTACAAGCATCAATGGTATATTTAAACCATGATGTTTGATAGTGCAAGTTAACACAAGCATCTAAGTATAATTAAACTGAGATGACCTAAGCATTTTTTGCATAAACAAACAAGAGTTAATCATTTTCCTATACAAATTTAGAATGTCATTAGTGATATTTGTAGAGCATGTCCCACAAAAATTTGCATAGTAATAATGATCAACTCATAGACAATAGACAAAGAAAAATCATAATCCTTCTTGGCTCCTCTAGTTCTATACATCATCGAGGGGCTCCTAAGGTATGATAACAAAAATCAAAGTACAAAAATTGAAAATTTGTGTTTAACATGATAAACCCATCATTCAGAAGAGCATCATCCTTTTTATTTGATTTTATTTCCGATTTTCTAATGTTTTTTTAATTTTTTTTAATTTTCCAATTTTTAGGTGTTTTCCGAGATTTTGACCAAGAACCTAATCTAAAGACATTCCTAGGGGTCTCGAGGGCTGATCAAAGATTAGCCTTGCCTAAATTATATACAAATAGACCACGTAGCTCAACAAGATGACTTTGTTTTTGACTTTTTGACTGACTTTTGACATATTTTTGGCTTTTGATATGATATGGATGTTTGATGCGGTTCTAATGGTGTTTGATGTTCAATGTTGGGTTGCACTTTAATCATTTTTTTTTGTGTTTCTCTTACTGCTATTTGTTTGTTGGTTTAATCCCAAAGTTTATTTGCCCCCAGTGAGTTCAGGATTTTGCCCCTAATCTAGGGTGAGACACGACCATGATGCCAAGATATGTACATGGAGCTTTCAAAGGATAGGAAGATGGATGGCGAAAGTGAATGGTCAACATGCTCAAATAGATGGAAAAGCTAGCCTATCACAAATAGTGCCTATTGGTAGGTTTTCACTACTTGTTTTTATTGCACTTTTTCAAATTTTATGATTTTTTTTATCTTTTTGATTTTTTTTCCTTTTTTGTATTTTTCTGTTTTTGATTTTTTTGTTGTTATCTAGATGCCTATTTGTCAGGTTTTCATCAAGGAAACCATTTTTTTAGGATATTTTATGACGTTTTTGATAATTTTTAGGACCTTTTTCCCAATTCACTTGGATGATTCAAGTGTAGAACTTGGTCCTTGGAGGCTGTGGGGTTCATAAAAAATCCCTTCTAGTTATGAACTAATTGATATGCTCTCAGTCGAAATGAGACAATGACAAAGTGCCTGTAGCTAGTTTGGTTCGTGGTAGGTGATCCACTGCATGCTAGCGATGCTCATCCAAGAGTTCAGCGCCCAACAGAAACCCTATGATTCTCATATGAAATGATGCGGTAGGCACACAGAGTGATGGTAGTCCAACCTCAATAGGTAGAATGGCTTCTAAGCCGTGGACTAGAGCATAAGGTGTAGCTCCCGTTGGGGTATGGATACTAGTTCTATAAGCCCATAGAGCAAGGTTCAGTTACACATGCTAATCACGTCCAACATCGTTGATGGTTTTCTTTAAGATTTTCACAATAGTCTTGTATGAGGCCTCTGCTTGGCCATTTCCTTGAGGATAATTGGGTGTAGAAAACCGATGTTGGATATGAAATTTTTCACAAAGTTCTTCAACGTCTTAATTTTTGAAAGGTCATTCGTTGTTAGTAATGATGGACTAAGGAATTCCATATCTACAGATGATATAGTTTAGGATAAAGGATGGGATTTTTTTCCTATGATGGTGGTTAGAGGGACAACTTCAATCCATTTCATGAAACACTTCATGGCTATAATAATGAACTTGTGTCCATTGGATGAAGATGGATGAATCTTGTCGACGAAGTCCAATCCCCACTGAAAAAAGGGACATGTTGATGCAAAAGGGTGAAGTTCCTACATTGGTGCGTGGATGAGATTGCCATGAATTTGGCACTTTTTGCATTTTTTGACAAACTGAAAAGAATCCTTCTCCATAGTCGACTAGCAATATCCTAGATGAAGGATTTTTTTAGCTAGGGTTAAACCACTCGAATGAGTTACACAAACACTTTCATGTACTTCCCATAAAGCCATTTTAGACTCGTCACATTCCAAACATCAGAGGAAAGTTATGTCAAGACCTCATCGATAAAGGACATCTGCGATAAGGGTGTGTTGAGCGGTTTGGTGAATAAAGTTTCATTTTTTATTAGGAGATAGGTCAAGAGGGAGGGTGTTATCTTTTAGGTACATATAGATTTTCCCATAGAGGGAACTGTCGGCCTCAGCTAGATGGTAGATAACTTGGGACTGAGGGTTGTCATAAGATTGGATAAATAGTTGTTCCACCATGAACTCGTAGCAGGCTTGTTTCTCCAGAATCTCCAAGAGAGAAGTAATGGTTGCCATGACATCAACGACTTTGTTGTCACTTTGAGGAATATGCTCAAATATTATTTCCAAAAATTACTTTTCGAAGTCATCGACCATTTTTTTGTAGGGAATAAGCTTATCATCCTTTGTTTGATAGTCATCATTTACCTGGTTAATGACTAGTTGTGAATCCACATAGACATGTATCTATGTGATCTTCCACTCAACTGCTACTTTCATTCCAATGATCAAGGCTTCATATTTGGTTGTGTTGTTGGTGCAAGGGAACATTAGTCTATAGGACTTAGGAATGGTGTGTCCTTGTGGCAAGATAAACAAGATTCTGGCTCCTGATCCATGTTGTGTATAAGAACCATCAAAGTACAAGACCCATTGTTGTGTTGATATTGTCAGGACATTAGCATCTAGAAACTCAATGTTGATGGGATGATTGTCTTGTAATGGTATTTCATCTAGTTGGTCTTGAATTGATTGTCCTTTTATTTCCTTCCTATCAACATATTAGATGTCAAATTCACTCAACATTATGACCCACTTGGCTATTCTTCCATTTAGATTAGCTTTTCTTAGAAGGTATTTTAGTGGATCTATCTTTGCTATCAACTTGATGGTATGAGTGAGCATGCAATGTCACAATTGTTGGGTAGTGAACACTATTTCCAAACAAGGCTTTTCAATGAAGGTGTAATTGATTTCATAGCCATTTAAGGTTCTACTAATGTAATATATTTCCCTTTCTTTTCCTATTAAATCCTATTGTGCTAACAAGGGCCCCAATGATATCTCAGTTGTTGCTATGTACAATAAAAGTGGCTTTCCTTTTGCTAGTGGTATTAAGATAGGTGGACTCATCAGATATTGTTTCAATTGATTGAAGGATCCTTCACATTTTTCATCCCATCGAAAAGATACATTCTTGTGAAGCAAGTGGTTGAAGGGGTGATTTTTTTCATCCAATTGTGCAATAAACCTCCTGGTTGATATTTTTAGGAGGCATCTCCATGATAGCTTTGACCTTTGTAGGGTCTACCTAAATTCCTTTAGCCAACATAATGTACCCCAAAATTTTAGCTGAAGTAACATCGAATACACATTTCTTGGGATTTAGTCTCACATTAAACTTCTCCAATATGGTGAAAATCCTATCTAAAATTTATGTGTCCTTCTCTAGTGTAGGATTTTTCCAATAGATCATCTACTTATTCTTCCATAAAAATGTGCATCATGTCATGAAAGATGGCGATCATTGATCTTTGATATGTGGCTCCAACATTTTCAACCTGAATGGCATGACATTCCAACAAAAGGTTCCCCGCGGATGGGTGAAGGCAGTTTTATTTTGATCTTCAAGAGCAATTTTGATTTGATTATACCCTAAAAATCCATCCATGAGCAAGATCATTTCATGGCTAGTAGTCAAGTCGACAATGATGTCAATATTAGATAGGGGAAAGTCATCTTTTGGGAAAGCTTTATTGAGATCTCTCAAATCTGTGTAGATTATGATGCTTTTGTTTGGCTTGGAAATAGGTACAATGTTAGAGATCCACTCTGCATAGTTGATAGGTTTTATAAATCCCACATCTAATAACTTCTTCAATTTAGCTTTGACCAATATGGAAATTTGTGGATGCATTTTCCTTTTTTTTTACTAGTTTTACTCTTGTTGGTAGAGATAGGTGATGCATGATGAGTTATGGATCAATCCCTGGCATGTCAGCATAAGACCAAGCAACATTGATTTTCCTTTTTGTGAAGAACTAGATGAAGTTTGTTTTTTCATGATCTATCAAGGATTCTGCTAAATGGACAATCTTCACTGTTTCTTCATTGCCAATATTGATAAACTATGTGGGTTCAACCAATACTTTAGATCATTCCTAAAAGTGTTTGGGGAGTGTGTCAAATCTTCCATCCTTTAGCATGTCAGAGAGGTTTTCACTATTGGATACGCTCTTTGTTTTCACTTTTTGTAGATCTAATACTACCATTGAATGGTTTTCACCATCAAATCTATTCCCTGTTTTATTCATTTTGCAGCTAGAAAATTTGACACTCTCCTAGTTGGAAGCTTCATTATGATGTTCAATGGTGGAATTTGTTTTGGGATTGGTAGAATATAGGAAGTTGACAATGGCTTCGTCATTTGAAAAGAGAGGGATATCAGATGGCTCAGTTTGATCCCAATATATTAGTTCAGGATGTACTTGGGGTAAGGAGTCATTGGATTGACTAAAGTCAGATTCGGTAAGAGTCTCGATGGTAACATCTTCAAATTGTCTAATAGTGAAATAAATGTCTATAAGGTAACTCTCCTCTAAATTATCTATTTCACTTCAAGTCTGATCATCTTCACTAGAATCATCAATGTGTAGTGATCCTATTGCAACCAGTCTATATCCCGAACTTTGGCCCTCCTCATGTATGGGTATATACTTTTGGACTACATCAATTTCCTTATCATGACAAGACTCTTCAGATAAAAAATCTCACACATACTCATTTGAATCAATTTCATGAGCGTCACCAGCTTGTATTTGTAGGATTCTTTCAACAACTTGGTGTTTGGTTTCTTCTTTAGATTCTTCTCTATTCCCCAATCTTGTTTTATCTTTGGCTTGCATGGTGACAGGTTATATTGGTTCTATGATGCATTCCTTCCTCTTACTGATAGGAACTTTTCCCTCATATCCCATGTTTTCCATGATTGTCTTTCCTTTTCCATACTACTCTGTTTGTACACTTAGGTGGATGCTTGTGATGATTCTTCATCTTTGTGCAACCAGTTTAAAACCTCTTTGTCATCTGAGTCATCCACTAATGTGCCTGCTCTCACAAAGGTTCCATTAAACAATGTGGTGGGTTGTGATGATTTTCATCTTGATGTTGATGGCCATCCATATGTCTTTAGAGAAGATGAAAGTTGTTATAAACATAAGGATTTCTAAAATGAGTATTCCCCCATGCCTTTGTCTTTCAATTGGATCTTGGCAACTTGTTTTGATAATGATTCAAGTTGAATTTCCTGAATTTGCAGAGTAGGATTCCATGTAATTTCTTTATTTGAGGGATTGGCATCACCGATATCCTTATCCTTTGATTAGTCATTTTTCTCAACCCAATTTGACAAGTAATTTAGTTGTTTCCCATCATTTGATAAACCCTGAGTTGGAGCTTCCTTGTTGTATGGTACAAAATCATCTTGGATTTTCATGAGGGTATTACATTATTGGGGGTTGTTTGAATCAGCTGCAATAGTGATTTCTTTCCCATTGAATGGGAACTTCAAACACTAGTGATATGTGGATGGCACTACTTACATGTCATGAATCCAAGATCTTCCCAAGAGTATGTTGTAGGTTAACTCCTTATCTAACAACTGGCATACTATATCTTCAAAAATTGGTCCCATTTGAATAGGTAGCACTATCAATCCTTGTGAAGATCCCTCCTCATTATCATATGCTTCTATTATGATTTTCCTTCTAGGATCAATGGCATTTTCTAAACAGCCTAGGGCACAGACAAGTTTCAAAGTAAAGATATTTAGGCTAGCTCCTCCATCTATTAGGACACGTTTAATGTAGTGCTTGTGGATTAGGACCTCAATGTGTAGAGAAATGTTGTGGGGATGATTGATAGATACATCATCATGTTCAAAAAAGGATAAGCAATGTAGTGCAGTCAAATGTCCCACCATAGCCTGAATTAGCAAACTTCCAGATTGCTTGGTATCGTGGTGGCAACTAGAGCTTGTTCCAAGATTTCCTTGTGAGCAAGTGAAATCTTGAGAAGTTCTAATATGGATATTTTTCCAAGTATCTTCTGCAATTGATCCACTATGTTATACTGAGTCACAAGAATAGAAATTGATTTGGATGTGGAAGGGGTAGCTCCTTTCAATTTTACCTTGGCTTTTCCTCGTGTGATTGCATTAACGGGTGTGTTGTACTATTGTTCCCTGATTTTGATAACATTGATTTGATGTGAGGTAGTGTCAACATTGTGTTGATGATTTTCAATGGCAATGATGTTTTTTTCATGTTCAATGGTGTTATCATTGGTTGAGTTTGTCATTTACAATATGATCTGATTTGTCATGAGTTGTATCATCAATCACCTCAATATACAAAATGGTGGTGTCATAGACATAGTTTATGTTCTTTCCCTTGTTATTTGATGATGAGGACTCTCCTTTCTCATAGTTTGGTAGAGGGTTCTTGAATAGCCCATAGTCATTATTTGTCTGGAATCCTAAAAATATCGTCTTGTTCTCAATTAAGTCTTGTATCAAGTGCTTCAACTACATGCAACCGTTGGTTTTATGTCCTTTGTTGCGGTGAAACTCACATAAATGAGCCTCATTCCACCATGGCGGTTTAAATTTTGGTTCCCAATTTCTTGCTTATGGTAGAGTTATGACCTTAGCTTTGAGAAGTTATTTTAATGTTGATTTTGGTGATTTCCCAAAATGTGTGAACCTCCTTTGATTTGAGGATGCTCAATACGATGGTGTTCTAGATCTAGAATTACCTTGATTGTTGCTTTGGTTGAAATTGTGGTTGTTGCCTTGATTGATTCCTTGGTTGTTTCCTTGATTTTTTCCTTGGTTGTTGCTTTGGTTGTTGGGGGGATTGTTATTCTGATTAGTTTTGGTGGTGGCTACAGTTAGGTTGAATACAGGTTTTGTATTTTGACCTTCAACTATACCATCATTGTTTCCAACATTCTTGTTTTGTTGCCAAAACTTGGGTTTTTCACCACTATTGTAATTATTGGAGGATTTTGAGGAGTTTTTTTCATCGTATATCTTGATTAATCCTCTCTTGACTAAGGCCTCTTCAATTTTAATCCCATTTTCAATCTATTTTTAAAAGGTTGGGGGGCATTGCAATTCCAATCTTTAACTCATCTCATCATTAACATTGTTAATAAAGATTTCTATCTTTTCCTTTTTGGGTATAGGACAAGAATATCATGCAAATATATCCTTCTCCATTTTTGCAAGAATACAAGGAAAAATTCACCTTTCTTTTGTTTCAAGTTACAAAGATCTTTCATGGTCATGTCATGTTGGATGTTGTATGAATATTGAGAGATGAACTTGTTGACTAATTCCTCAAAGGTGTTAATTGGTGGGGTGAGCTTGGAGAACCATTCAAGACCATGTGCACCTAAGCTTCTTGGGAATAATCTCATCAAATATGTTTCCTCATATGCAAATTCAAGACTCATGGTCCTAAATTCCCTTACATGGTCTATCAGATCGATTTTGCCATTGTATTTGAAGTACTTTGGGAATTCACAATGTTTTTGAAAGGGTATCATGTGGATACTTTCATGAAATGGATAAGGACAAATGTCTTGGATAAAGTATCATTTGGAGGTTCCTCTTTGCATATCAAGGATTTTTTGTTGAAGGTTCTTCATTTGGTGGGTTAGAGCAACTACTTGTTCAAGATCATTTTCGGTATTTTTGGGTGGTGCCTTCAATTGATTCACATCAAATTTTTCTAGAAATTTGGCACCTTCTTTGGCTAGCATAAGGAGGTATTTTTCACCATTTCTTTCAAAAATATTTTCCAATTTTTTTTGGAAATTGGGGTCTTGTTCTACATGCTGGATCTCTTCTTCAGTTATTTCTTCCCCTTCAATGTTGTTTATTCCACATAAAGGATTCTCTTCAGCCTCCGCCATGGTGTTTTTTGTTTCACTATTTTGAGTTTCAGTGTTTTGAGTCTCAATGATCAAAGTTTTAATAGTTGGAATTTCAACATTTGGAGTTTCAATGTTTGAATCTTTAAAATTTTGATTTTCAAGTCCTTTTTCCTTGAGATTTTGTTTTTGCAACCTTGTTTGAAAGGGCATACAAGTGTTATAGTTTTGACTAAACTTTGATCTTTGTTTTTGAAAAGTGCTAAGGATTACAACTGAGTGAAATAGAATGAAAAATTCTAATGAGACTAAGTTTGATTTGATTATATAGCTTCGTTTCATGATGAGAGGATGATAAATCATGATGATGAAACTAGGCTTAATATTCAAAGGTGTGATAAATTTGATGATGTTGGTACTTTTTGATGTTAGATCTTGGTTTATGTTGGAAATTTCCACTTGTAGAGGTTAGTTTTAACAACTTTGGATTCTAAGGTACCTAAGGAAAGATTTTGGACTTTGAGAAAGTTTTGAAATTTTGGTTCAAACCTTGGATTTTGACAATAGTAAAAGATGTATAATTCGGGATTGTTCTTGCAAGCTCTTTTGTAGAAATTGAAGGTCAACCTCTCTCTAAAGTCATAAAGTGTTGATAGACATTTTTGATGTTCTTTTGGACTAAGAGGTTTGGACTTTGGTTTTCGAATTTTAATCTTTCATGAAATCATTTGGTGACACACATGTTTAGACTTTGTTTTACCTAAGGACTAGTTGAATACTACTAAGGATTCTCAAGATGAGACTGACTGTCAGATAGGAGATGGACCTAGGTCACTATTTTGTGTTTTGCAAAAGGTGCCAAAACAACAACAAAAGGCACCATTGAATGTGCAAAAGATTCCATAGAATGGGAAAAAGGTGCCAAAACAGAGACAAAAGGTGCCATAGAAAGTGCAAAAGGCCCTAGAATAGGTATAGACTTATTTTTTTGAAAGTTTCTTGAAATTTTGCTTGGTTTTTCCTAATTTTCCAATGGGAGACTTCGTTGTTTCACTACATGCAATTCTGAATAAGGGTTTTCACTTTTGACATGTGACACTTTGTGATTGAAATTGGTTTTGAAAACACTTTGATAAAGACACATCAAGCAATGTACACTCCTAAGGTTGTGAAAGACTATATTCTTTTGGACTCCACGCAAGTTTTATCCCAACAACACTTATTCTTAGCAGATGACTAGATGCTTGAACCCATTGGATCCTCTCCACAACACTTAGTTCTCAAGCCAACCAAGCATCAATACCCATGAATCTCCTATGGCATATTCTTCATCTCTACTAAAAATTGTGAGAATGTGGATGCCTTCACAATGATCGTTGTTACACCAAAGAATAGATAAAGGTTTTTGGCCAAACTATAACAAGTGTTTTAATGTAGGCATTTCATTCATGGGGGATAATGCATGTGGCAAGAGACCATTATTTACCTTCTCGTTGGAACTATCCTCGTGATACTGGCCTTTGTTCCAATATCCACATTTGTATACCAGTTGGAAGTCGCTTGGATTTAGCATGTTACCTATTGGGTCATTCCCTCGGCTTATTACTTTTTCCCACAAGGCAGGCCCTCTAAGATAAAAAAAAGAAAGTATACCCATATTTGATCAATATTTATTCCACATGAATAAAGAGAAAAAACATGCAATATACTCAACTCACACTCGCAAATAAACAAGAATGGGTTTGGCTTTTTGGTCACCCAATTAAGGGGAGATCATATGCCTACCATTCATCAAGAACAAAAGACATGGAGCTCATTAACCTTTTATTTAAGCAATGTTCCTAACTTAACCAAAAGGAAACAATTAAATCACTTCTAGCCCCTGCAATATGTTAGTAGTTTGATAAGAATGTCTTTAACAACAAATCTGAGAAACCTGCAAAAACAACACAAAGTATTAGCCTTCACATTTAGAGAAAAATAGGGAAATTGACAAAGGAACCAAAAAAAAGACAAAAGGCACCACATAATGTATAAAGGGCACCACAAAATGGGAAAAAGATGCCAAAATAGAGACCAAAGGCACCAAAATAGAGACAAAAGGAGCCAAAATAGAGAAAAAAGGCACCATATAATGTGCAAAAGGCACCATAGAATGGGAAAAAGGTGCCAAAATAGAGACCAAATGCACCACAAAATGTACAAAAGGAACCAAAACAGGTGCAAAAGGCACCAAAATAGGTGCAAAAGCTGCCAAAATGGGTGCAAGAGGCACCAAAACGGGTGCAAGAAGCTCCAAAAGTCTCACATCTGAACCTAAGAACATAAATTTTCAAGCATGTTAATAATAAATGAGGCAAGGCCCCACAGTGGGTGCCATTTTGTGTGTGTTTGAAATGTGCAAAGTTAGTATCAACACAAACCTTAGTGAAATCATTTATATTAAAGATTCAAAGAAAAAATGTCATTCTAATTTGCAACAAACTAAATCTTTCAAAAACATCTTATTGTCGTCTATTCTCAATGATTATTTTAACCTTTTTTTCCCTCATATTTCTATGTGCACAAAGGCTACTAGAATGACACCCAAGAAACGAGATTAGTATTCAAAATGCAAGCCAACTAAATGCCTACATGAAACTATATGCAAACAATGATGATGAATGCTATGATGAAGGGATGATGGTGATTATGATAAATAAACAAGTGGAGGTGGACACTATGGTATTGAACTAGAATGATCTATGCATGATTCTACATATGCTCAAATGCAAAATTAAAATGAACTAATCTAAAATGCAACTATGATGCAAGATTTAAAGCTAAGAGGTAAATGCAAAGCAAAACATGATGTAAAGACTAGCTATAAGACTCCAAAATGCTCCCAAGGTCCAATGGTAAACCTACGTGATAACTTTACTTCAAATGTGGATGCCAAATACAATACCCAAGGGTTGTATTTATATCCTTTTCTAAGCATATAGTGAGGTGGCAATAATCAATGGTCTATATTTTAACAAGAAGAATGGATGGTGAGGATGAAGAGAATCAAGATGTTGTCCCCTTGACCAAAGACAACATGCCATTTGGATGGAAGAATATCTTGAACAATGGGAAACATGCCATTTGGATGGAAGATTCAAATGTAGGAAGAGAAGATCATGTGCTCCAAAATTGGTGGAAGTGTGGGAGGAATAAGCCATGTGATTTTCAAAATGAGTTGAAGATAATTCAAGTTAAAAATTAGAGTAATTTGTTTTCATGTGACCTTGGTGAGGTGGCACAAAAATTTGTAGACATGTGCTTTAATTCCTAATCAAGATTAGTGGAGATTAATTAAATAAAACAAGCTTAGGGAAAGTTGTTTATTTAATTAATTTAGAATAATATGTTTTAGATTTGGAGAATTTAGAAAATGAACAATATAAATAAATTGAGAATTTATTTATACGTAGTCGAACTATCAATTAAATAACTAGTATTTAATTAATTAAAGGTGATGACTGATTTTAGGTGTATACACCAACTATTTTTTTTTTCATAAGATTAGGAGAGTTCTCACACATGTTAACATTAGGATATACCTTAATGATGGTGACTATAAAATTTTATCTAAGATTCTAGAGTATATTTGAGGAACCACACACACAAGTTACCTCAAAGTAGATAATATTTGATGATAATTGGTTGTATTGCATTAGCTAAAGCCTATATAATACAAATGTTTAAGGATGTGCTTTTAGAAATTGACCAAGTGAGATCATTCTCCTTTGATCAAACCATGCTTCCAATTTAAAATTTTTAAGATAATAATTGAAGGCACACCAAATAATCATATAATATGCATAACTAACATAGATGTTAAGATCATGTTGATGATATACTTAAATGATCTTATACAATGTATAAAATAACTCTCAAACTATATCTTAGATTCTAAATCATCATAATGTTCAATACAATTTATCATTTATATATTACTCAAATATATAATCAACATAATTGAAAGTCAAGTCAATAAACTAAAATTTAACAAACAAGAAGTTGAATTAAATCTAAAATTTAAATTTTGAAAGACTAATTTTATTAGAAGACTCCTTTAGAATTGTTTCCATATAGCTAAGGGTCATCCATGTGGGTTGTCATATTATGATCTAGTGAGATTTTGTCTAGTCCTAAGATTTCATTTTCAATTTAAAAACAAAGCTAATATTTGAGACCTCAACCAAGGACAATTAGCATCTCTTGGGATTTGATATAATCTTCTCCATCTTGTTCAGCTTCCAAGCAATTTCCTCTGCCCATTAGATTCCTTTCAAGAAAAGCAAAATGAGAAGATTTTTAATATATTTTGATGCGGGTTATTTTCATATTAAAAGGGTCATATACTTATGTCCCAGTGTGAAATTGTAGTGTTTTTCTTAGAGTTAGGTTACTTAAATTGTTCTTATATTGATAATTAAATTACTTTCTTGATTTACTTAAAACCTATAATTTAATGTTTTGCTATCATTTTTAAGGATTTTGAACGGTTATTTGTTTTGGAGTCTTAGTTTTAAATTAATTAATTAATTAGATTTACTATCATATTTAGAAGTTGTATTTTGTTATTATATATTTTTTAACATATATAAAATTTATGGTTGGATTAGTGAGATGTTTATAACAAGTATACAATATAGAGTCAAACATTATTAGATTGATTCTTAATAAATTAGGAATAATGATTAAATTTATAGTTTTGTACAATCTATAAGTATAAATAGTTTGATGGTAGAAACTTTATACATATAAAAATACGATAAATGTTTAATTATTTTGCTTTCCAATCTGTAAATTTTTTATTTGACTGGCTATATAATTGAGATGATTCACTAATAATGTAATGATAAAAATTTAGTGCATCAAAGAAATATGTCTGAGACATCAAGCTACCATTCTACATAACTCTCATGGAAATAAGAATATTATTTTATTTTAACTAAATATTGTGTGTATTCTATGTTGAATTACTAATTAATTTTGAATTATGTACTTATAATTTAAAATAAAAGCATCCTTTGTAACATAGAATAGATAGGTTAATTAATGAAATAAAATATGTTTTTATATTAAGAAAAAATTACAAATACGGAACTCATATGAGAAATTGACTGAGACAACTCTATGTGAGAATTAAGATGAGAATAATATATACCTTCTTTCAAGAATCAACATTAGTTTAATACTTGGCTCATATTGTATAATCACACTAGAAACCAACAATGGAAGATTGAGAGTCTCAATTAAGAATTCCAGCTAAAAAATTAGATTCATACTAGAAGCCAACAACTAAAGACCAAATTTCATAAATAAAGTTCATGTGTTATATATCATGCCTTTGAGGGTTCTTGAAGTAGCATGAGCCTTTTGAAACCCTTCTCCATGTAAATGCATCCATTCCAAGACCATTGAGAGGTGGGTATCCCAAGTTTCTTAAATTTTTGTAGGAATTTAATCAAGAGTAGGACATTGTGACTTTGGAATGTAAGATAAGGTAAACCCATAAAATTCATGAAATGAAATATTTGGAATAGGTGTGTAGACCATTTGTAACTAAATTCAAGTGCTAAATTAATAGAAAAAGATAAATATTAAGAACTAAAAGAAGGATCCAAACCATAAAGGAAAATAAAATATTAATGGCAGATGAGGGTAAGAAGGTTGAGAAGTTTAATGGGAAGAACTATCAGTTATGGAAGATGAATATGGAGGACTACTTCTATCAGAAGGATTTATGGTGGCCATTGGAAGGGGAAACCAAGAAACCCATAGAAATGTCTAATGAGGACCTAGATATTTTGGATAGAAAGACTCTTCGTAGTATTCGTTAGGGCTCTTTTGATTCCGTGTTCTTTGCTGAAGAAGTTAAGGCTCTTTTGATTTTGTGTTCTTTGATTGAAATTCAGAATAGACTGGTAATGGTTGTTAGCAATTTTGTTTCTGGTTTGAATACATTGAAATTTGATGATGTTGTTGGTGTTATTTTGAGCAAGGAAATTCATAGGAAAAGCTCAAGTGGAACATCCACATCAGGCACTATTTTGAATGCAGAAAGTAGGGGTAGGACAAAGGAGAGAGGAAACAATTTTGGAAATCATGGGAAGTCATGAGGAAAATCAAAGGAAAAAACATCCCAATCTAGAGTCAAGAGGGATTGTTGGTACTGTGGTAAGCTGGGTCATTTAAGAAAGATTATTGGTCTCAAAATAAAGAAGATACAAAAAGGAAGGAAGTAAAGAGGAAAATGTGGTAAGTAATAAATCTGATGAGGATGCTTTGATTTTTTCCTTTGATAATGCTGATGATTCTTGGGTGTTAGATTCGGGAGCTTCATTTCATGCTACCCCCCATAGAAGTTATTTTCTTGATTATGTCCAAGGGGATTTTGGGTTGGTTTATTTAGGAGATAACGAACCCTGTCAGATTGTTGGAAAGGGAAGAATCAAGATTAAGTTGTAGAATGAGAATCATTGGCTACTACATGAGGTAAGGCATGTTCCAAAGTTAAGCATAAATTTAATTTTAGTAGAAACTAGATGATGAAGGTTGTGTTGTTACATTTAGTGATAAAAATTGGAAGGTTACAAAAGGTGCCTTAGTGGTAGCAAAAGGTGTGAAATTAGGCACCTTATATCTTTGTACAGGTCATACTATTCCTTCTACTTTAGCTATTGCAAATAAAAACCAATGTTTAGTAATAGTTGTTGTAGTTTAGTAGGAAGAAAACCAAACAATTATTGTGGATTATGAATCAACACTATGGCATAATAGACTTGGGCATATGAGTGCAAAAGGTATGAAAGTACTTCATTCAAATAATGTTTTACCAAGTCTAAAAATGTGTTAATATGGATTTATGTGAAAGTTGTGTGTATGGAAAACAAAAGAAATTATTTTTTTCTCAAGGATGGGAAGAAAAAGATGAGAATTGGAGCTTGTGCATACGGATGTATGGGGACTAGCTCAGGTATCTTCTCTCGGTGGCTTTCTGTATTATCTTATATTCATTGATGATGCAACTAGGAAGGTATGGAGTTATTTCCTTAGGTAGAAATCGGATGTATTTGAAACTTTTAAAAAATGGAGAAGCTTGGTTGAAAATGAGACTAGTAAAAAGCTAAAATGTCTTAGATTTGATAATGGTGGTGAGTATTGTAAAAAAGAGTTTGAATATTATTGTTCCTCTAATGGTATTCGTAGGAAGAAAATGGTTCCAACGACTCCACAGGAAAATGGAGTGGTTGAGTGCATGAATAGAATAGTAATGGAGTGTGTACAAACTATGAGATTGCATGTTGGGATGCCTTTAAAAATGTGGGAAGAGACTGTAAATACTAATATTTATTTAATTAATAGAGTTCCCTCTAATCCTTTGGGTTGTGGTATTCTAGAGGAAGCATGGAAAGGTAAGAAGGTGAGTTATTCTTTTCTCAAAACCTTCAACTGTGAAGCATTTGTACATGTTGATTCTGAAAATAGAACCAATCTTGATGCAAAATCAAAGAAATGTATATTTGTTGGATATGACATTGATGAATTTGGTTATAGGCTTTGGGATTTTGAATATCAAAAAATTGTGAGAAGTAGGGATGTCATATTCAATGAGAAAGTTTTGTACAAAGATTTGTTACTACAGCATGAGAAGAAAGAAAATGATTATGCAGTGTTAGATGATATTCCAAACAAGGATGTTTCAGTGGTTCCTCAAGCTGGGAAACAACAACAACAACAACAAATACCACAAACTCCTATGAATGTTAGATGATCTTCAAGGATAAGTAGACCTCCAAAAATATTCTCCCCCTCTTTGTATACTATTTTGTTAATTGATGTTGGTGAACCGGAATATTTTGATGAATCTATGTAGGTGGATATCAAGGTTCAGTGGGATCATGGAATGGAAGAAGAAATGGACTCCTTGCTAAGAAATCAGACTTAGAAATTATGCAATTTGCCTATAGGTAAAAAGGATTTACCAAAAAAATGGGTTTATAGGATGAAAGAGGAGGATGGAGGTTAGAAGAGATTTAAATCTAAATTAGTTGTAAAGGGATTTGCACAGAAAAAGGGTATTGATTTTGATGAGATTTTTTCTCCAGTTGTTAAAATGGTTTCCATTTATAATGCTTTAAGTATTGTGTCTACTAAAGATTTGCATTTAGAACAGCTTGATGTTAAAACAACCTTTCTCCATGGTGATTTGGAAGAGGAAATATATATGGAACAACCACAAGGATTGTAGGTCAAAGGTAAGAAGAAACTAGTATGCAGATTGAAGTAAATTTAATATGGATTGAAGCAAGCACCTCAACAATGGTACTTGAAATTTCATAGTTTTATGGCTGAACAAGACTACAACAGGTGTAATTCTGACCATTGTGTTTATTTTAAGAGGTTGGATAATGACAACTACATTAATTTATGTTTATTTGATGGAATGCTTGTAGCAGGGTCTAACAAGGATCACATAAGTGAGCTAAAACAACAGTTAGCAAAATATTTTGCTATGAAGGATTTGGGGGTAGCAAAAAAATTCTTTGGTATGAGAATTTGTAGAGATAGGAAAAATAGAATGTTTTTTTTATCTCAAGATAATTATGTTGAAAAGGTGTTATGGAGATTTCATATGGAGAATGCAAAAGATGTTAGTACACCTTTGCCTAGTCATGTTAAATTGACTAAGGATATATGTCCAAAGACACAAGAGGAGGAAGAAAAAATGTCCAAGATACCATATGCTTTAGCTATAGGCAGTTTAATGTATGCCATGGTATGCACAAGGCTGGATATTGCACATGTCGTAGGAGTTGCTAGCAAACATTTGATTCATCCCAGACTTGAGCATTGGAATGTGGTAAAATGGATTTGTTGTCAATAAGATATACACCCTTTTTCAAATTTGCAAAATCAGACTATTTGTTGAAACATGGAAACTCTTTTTGGATGTGGGTGATCTTCTATGAAAAGAGAATCTCCAAAGTGAGTTGGTTCTCCAAATGACAATCCTATTCTAGATATTTTTTCAGGAAAAGGGATAGACAATAGCTGAAATTAAAATCTATGACTTAAAATGATTTTTAGGGCTTGATAATGACTTAATGATGATCCTTTTTTTTTTTTCTAACAAACAACTTTCAAAAAACACAATATCTCACAACCTCTCATGAATAATTAACACATAAATAATTTTCATGAAGCTTTGATTTTAAATACAACATGCAACCTGTATCTTTAGACTCTCTGCATTAAGAATTACAATCTTAGGACATAACAAGGATTCTTTAAACAAAAATCACAATGTAACATCAAACTAAAACTACAAGTAGACACAAAAATAAGAGGTAGGAATGTTGTCTTATTCAACTGTAGAAGTATGCCCAAAATTTGAGATTGAGTACAAGGAATTTTACAAGCTCAAAAATGTTTATGAGAAAGAAACTAAAATTTGAACTGAAAAACACTAAGTTTTTCACAAGATATATCTCCAAAACCCTAATCTGAGCTCAAGAAGAAAGCTCAAGGAAAGATATCAAAAACTACCTCAAAAGTCTATACAAAATTGGAAAACACACTTTATGCAAATACATACTGAAAAGCCTCTCAAAATAGGCCAAGTTTTCTTTCAAAGTGAAAAAAACACCTAATCTCTCCAGCAAGAATCTCAAATCTGACCAAGGAAATATCTCTCACAAATCAGCTAAAAATAGTAAAGAATAAAAACAATTTGTTTTATTCCTGCTTTAGATGGCTTGCAGATCTTATATTTTCACAATTTGACTAATTTTTTGCAACTAAAGATTTTGAAATCTTTTGCAAAACAATTACAACCATATTTCTCCATTTACAATAATTGGTTTTCTTAAAAAATCATAAAAATACAAGGCATATCTCTTCTTATCAGACCCTAATTGATTTCTTTAAAATCAATTGAAAAAAAAAAAATCTAAGGCATATACTTATGAATGCTTTTATTCTACTAATGCATTTAATAATTAAAAAAAACCCTAAGATTTTAAGGCTTTGAAAAAATATTTAAATGCCGAACCTAGAATCTTAGGAAAATGTCATTTGATAAACCTAGCAAATGGTCGATCTAGGTAATGAAGACCACCATGGAATAAATGAAAATTATATTTTGAAAGGTAATGCTAATATTCCCTAAATTGAATTAGGGTTGAGGAGAAACACTAAGAACAAAACACCAAAACCTAAAATTTTGGCCATCATTTTCATTGTGAAGACTTTGGGAGGAAAACGCTGCCTAAACGCTGCCACCATGGAAGTTAGGGTCTGAGCGAATAATGGAAACTCTATGAGAGCTCGACCTCTTTGTGGGTTGATTTCCTTCTTTCGCATGCATGGTAACTACTCCTTTATTATTTCGTGGCTTCTTCTTTTGGTTCTATAGGAAAATCTTGGCCTCTTGGTCGTGGCCTTTATATGATATTTTCTAATGCATTTACTCCATTTTCTATTATGTTCCTATTCGCCATTCAAATGAGCTCAAGGTGGGTATGATAGATCTAAGAGAGCTTGTCTGCGAACTTGAAAGACCCATCCTATAGGCAGACCATGGTACGTTTTAACTCTTCCTTTGTTCTTTCTGTCAAACAAAGCTTCCTAAAGCTTATCTCTGCAAAAGATTGATGTTTATTTTGAATAAAACGCAGGCCATCACACAAGCTGCAACTACCATAGGTTTCTTGATGAGTTTTGTGAGGAAACACTTGAATCTAGGCAGTGTTGCTTGGCATTTGATATTTTTATTAGCAAACCCCACACTTTAATGATAGACCCTAAATGGGTTATGGTCTTTATGGAGATTATGGGTCAACAGGTCACGGCTAGGATATTTGAGATGGCTATTTGATAGCCTTTTGTATTCTTTGTCGTGTGCTTTTTATCTTCTTAGCTACCACGTATGAACTTGACCATGCTTGTTTCTTTTCTTTTTTTTGTGTCAAAGCTTCCAAAAGCTTTCTTCTGTGCAAAAATGGCTACCTCATTATTCCATTGTATTTCTGCTTTATTCTTTTTTGTTAAAAAAATAGCTTTCAAAGCTTGTCTTTAAAAACAACGATTGCTCCTTTGTAAACAAAAACTAGGCCCATTATGCAGGTCGTGCCATTGCATTCAAAAACTAGGCATTATGGGACTTTTCTGGGCTTCACCCAGGATTACATTTTACCTCCTTTGTATTATGAGATAAAAACCCAATGTGGGTATACTAAAGGTAATGGTAAATCTGCATTTTTGTTATCCATCACAAAATTTGGGCTTGACCCACAATGGCATTTGCTTACTTTCTGAATTCTATAAAAACCCTTACATGAGAAAAAGTTACATGAAGAAACTTTGCATTTCAAAGATAAAACTCATATGGGTATTTTGACATGCTTGTGCAAATTGCATTTCATAAAAACCCAATGTGGGTATGTTGAAAGTAATGGTAAATCTGCATTTTAAATCTCTGTACTTTATGCATTTTTGTACTCTCCTTTTGGTTGAAATTTTAGAAAGTTTCAATACTCAGAAAATTATAAAAAATGAGTGTCTTCTTTATTGTATTACTAAAAATCCTAGGGTAGGATATGGAACACATTTTCTTCTAAAAGACACCATCGTGTATAGAGAAATTATTGATTTAAATTTGTAGATTATTCATTTGTTCTGTCTATTATGCCTTCACTCAAATATTTTAAAATCTTTGTTTAATCTAGAAATGCCTAAAGCTACATACTCAAATTCTTATCAAACATGTTCATGTCCATTTTCTTCAATCTCATAAAATGATACTTTGAAGGCATACCTTGATTGGTGAAAACAGATGCACAACTCCATTAGCAATGCATATCAAAAAATAAAAAATCCCTTGTACTATTTACTCCACTTAATGCATCACAATGAAATACCCAAGGGTTAAAAAACCTGAAGCTTCCTCCACGCTTGAATGTCCTTTAAATGTATGCTCTTCTACCTGGCACTCTTCATGCATATTTATGTTTGATTATGAAAACTACTCTCTGATGTTTGTTATCTTCATACCACAACGTTTATGCTTCCAGAAAACAATAGGCATTCCAACTTGAGCATTTATGAGATAAAGAAAATTGAAACTCTGCAAATACTTCCATGTTTGAATTTCTCATTAGTGCTTAATTGATAAGGCATTATGTATGCTTGTTCACTATCATTGTTTATGAGATAGAACACTGCTGCTCCTTAATAGAAAAACATGAAACAACATAAATAATGTGATGAGAATTGAAACAACAAAACAATACTATGGCAGAAAAAGCAAGATTATAACAATATTTTAGATTTGCAATAATGAAAGTGATGCATTTCAGTTGAATTGATTGAACTCATTAACTCTATTGTCCACCTGTAGCTTTCAAAAAAGCATATTACTTGATTGCTATGAGTGAACAGTCGGCTTAATGGCTTTGATGAATGAACTCTACTTTACTCTTTCAATTGTATAGTTCCTTTCTTGATGAACATGATGATTTCTCTCCTTCACTCACCTCTCTCTATAATGTATGAGGGCAACATGTCGAGCTCTACCCTTGTGGGAGCCCGTTGTTTCCCACATGCTTGGTCTTCAAAATATAATCAGCTGCATGACTTTTCCTATACTTGCACAAGGAAACAAACAATGTGTGATGATGATGTTCTCTCTCCTTAGTTCATGCTTTTGTTACTTGCTTTAGTTGATTCTATATATTGCAAGGATTGAAATATATCTCTAATAGTATGGCATGTAACATAGTTCATATCTTGAGCTCTTAATTGACACCCTTCTTAATCTTTTGTAGGTACACTCAAGAGTGGAAGCAAGATGGAGCAAGCTATGAGGAAAAAACCAAAGATCAACTTAAGAAATGATGGATATGTCCCATGTTATCTTCTTTTCACTTTTAGTTGTATATCTCCTTTCTTGTTATGAATGGAAATTGCTAAAACCATGGCCTGTGTGGACATTTAATTTCATTCTTTCATTTCCATTCTAATTGAAAAAATTGAATTGCAAAGTTGTATCATCATTTGTATTCTTGCAATCAAATGAAAATATTTAATGCGAATCATTTCATGAAATAAATGAAAGCATTATGTTATGCTTCATCATTTGTATATTCAGTTCCTGTTCTCCATTTGATTTTGCAAAAAACATGAGTAATACTTCTGAAATTCAAATTTCTCAAAACACTTGCATAACTGTCACTTGATAAATGATAAATAAGGTGCAAAAAAGACCTAAGCATATGTAGAAATAATTGTACTTTCACTTTCAAATATAACAATATTTAAACCAGCTCCACCAATTGAGTTGTAGTGAAAAATTGGTAACATTTTGGTAATTTCTACTAAATTCTTTCCAACTAAGCATTAGATTAGTTTCCTTTTAAAACTCCATTGGGTGTAGATTCAAATCTACCCTTTGATGAAACTCAAAACCTTGAATAACAACACTCCAAACAACAAAAAACAAAACAAAACAAAGTAGAAAGCAATCAAACAGGCCCTGATGACCAATAAAACATGCACAACAGTGCTTAGGGAAAAGAAATGTGCATAATGTACTTATTTGTAACAACTACCCTACTTATTTACAAGATAGAACTTATCTCAGAGGCAATGCTTGAGGTGGATCCCATTAAATGGGATAGATAACACCTCTCTAGTCAACTTAGAAAGTTGGAAAGCGTTGTGCTCCTTGCACTCCATGATCACATAAGGCCCATCCCAAATTGCATCAAATTTGGAATGTTGTCCAGGTCTGCTCTTATATTCATTCCACTTGAAGACCAAATATCCAATAATGAAATCTCATGGTCTTTCCCTTTTATCAAAAGAGCTCTTCATCTGAGCTTGATGTATCTCCAATTGTCTTAATGCTTCCTTTCTAGTTT
This sequence comes from Sequoia sempervirens, assembly GCA_007258455.2. NCBI lineage: Eukaryota > Viridiplantae > Streptophyta > Pinopsida > Cupressales > Cupressaceae > Sequoia > Sequoia sempervirens. Next base: position 16,169,755 of record VDFB02358134.1, on the reverse strand, counting down.
CTTCAAGCTCTATCAAATGTGAAAATCTCACTTTAAGAGGTTGTTCATTCAACAATTATGGAGCTTTAATGAAACTCAAAGTAGGAAATTCAATAGAAACAAGTAACTTAGCCTCTTTTCCATAAGAAAGTACATAAGGAGAACAACTAGTGGCTCTTTTAGGAGTCACCCTGTTTGCCCAAACAGCTAACTTCAGCTTTTCATGCCATGTTCATTGATTGTCCTCAATTGTCTTCTTGATTATCTGAATCCTATTCTTATTTGTGGATTGTGCCTGACCATTTCCCTGCAGATAATAATTAGAAGATGTATTCAAATAAATGTTATTCCTGACTGACCAATTAGAAATCCTTAAACCAGTAAAATCCAAACCATTTTCAAAGATGACTAAATCTGGAGTACCAAATCTTGACACTAATTCTTGATAAAAATTAAGCACAAAAGTCTCATTTGCTTCTTTTAAAGCAATCACCTCAGTCCATTTGGTAAAATAATTTGTGGTGGTAAGTATCCACTTATGAACTGTGCTTGAAGGTGGGTTGATTGGCCCAATAAAATCTAAGCCCCACTTGGAAAAGGGCTCTTCCACTTGAATCAGATGCAGAGGTGGAGCTGCAAGCCTATGTTTTCTAGAAAATAAAGCACATTTTCCACATCTTCAAACCCAAGCAATAGCATCTTTAAAAAAATCTGGCCAGTAATAACCAGCCTACATAATTTTCAAGGCTATTGTTCTTGTAGCAAAGTGGCTCCCTGAAGGCCCATCATGAAATTCTGCTTAAATCTTATCAACTTGATCAAGTTTAATGCACCTTAATAAAACACCTTGAAAGTATCTTCTATAAAGAATACCATCAATAATTGCAAAAGGAATAGCCTATAATATGTAATACCCTCTTTTTTCTCTATCTAAACCTTCGGGGCACTCACCAGTTTGTAAATAGTGCATCATTTTCTGCAACCAAGTAGCAGAAGAAACTGTAACAACGACTGCATCATCATTGTTTAGCACTCTGTCAACATTTTCAGCTTCTTTTAAACTGTTGTCTTCATTTCCAGTAATCTTTTCACACAAACCCTTGCCTCTAATGAGCTTATTTACCTTAATGTCAACGTCAAATTCCATTACCTTGGTTATCCAAACAACATGCTTATCATTAATATCTTTGTTAAGTAAGAAATCCTTAACAGTCGAATGAGCAACCAACAAGTGAATTTTTCTATTTGATAGCATATGCCTAAAAAAATTTAGGCTTCTTACAACAACAAAAACATGCTTCTTGACAAAAGAGTATTTACCTCATAATCATGTAATACTTGGTTGAAAAATGCCATAGGTTTCTCCAAACCTTCATTGTTTTGTTGGAAAAGCATAGCAGAAATAGTATCAACTCCTCCAAATGCATAAAGAATCAAATCTTTGTCATACCTTGGATTAACGAGGGTAGGGGTAGCTACAAGGGCTTCCTTAATCTACTCAAAACTTCTCTTACCCTCTTTGGACCAACAAAAGGGCATATTCTTTTTAAGAATAGAAGTAAGAGGTTGCAACAAAGTTGTAATATTTGGTATGAACCTCCTCAAAAAATTTATTCTTCCAAGAAAGCTTTGCAAGGCTTTCTTGTGAGCTAGTAAAGGTAAATCAAGAATTGCAAAGACTCTTTCATAATCTATAGAAATACCTTGCTTTGAAACAATGTGTCCAAGCAGTTTACCTTTGTGTACAGAAAATATACACTTATTCATATTGAGAGACACTCCGAAATCTCTGCATCTCTGGAAAATTTTCTCTAATTGATCAAGATTCTCATTAGAATTTTTGGAAAAAATAGTAGTATCATCTAAATATACTAGAATGAACTTATTCATGAGGTCATGAAAGGCCATGTCCATTGCTCGTTGAAAATTTGTTCCAACATTGGATAAGCCGAAAGGCATATTTTTGTAGGCCGTCATGCCCCACTTAGTCATGAATGTTGTTTTGAATTGATCCTCTTGGTTTACCAAAATCTAGTTGTAACCTGAGTAACCATCTACCAAAGAAAATCTATCAAAACCATAAACTACCTATAGAATTTTCTCCATGGAAGGGAGTGGGTGTGGTCTTTCAGTGACACTTTATTTAAATCTCATAAATCGACACAAAATCTAATTTCACCACTTTTCTTCCTAACTGGAACTAATTTTGACACCTAAGAAGTATGCTTGATAGGAAAAATAATACCTCTCAGCTAATTTATTCAGTACAGCTTTCATAAGGTGTTCTAATTTTGGATTAAGAGGTCTCTATTTCTTCCTTACTGGTTTTGCATCAGGTTCTAGTTCAATAGTATGTTGGGCTAGTTCTAGGTCAAAACCTTTCAAATCCTTGTACTTCCAAGCAAAAACATCACTAAATTTCTGACATAACAAAATAAATGCTTGTTTTTCTTCCTTATTACATACCTTTCCCATCTTAAGAAACTTTCCTTTGAAGATTTCAATTGCCTCATAGTGTTCTTCTTTAATAGTCAAGCTGCACTTGTCTTTTCGCACTTGGTCATCTGAATTGAACATAGATTCCAAGGTCACCAAACCTTTTGGCAGCTTGTTTGTCTTCAATTGTACAATCTAGTTATCATACTGTTGTTGCCACTTTTTTTGGTTTCCATCTGCAAACTCAACTTCAACAATTAAAAAATTTACAATTTGCTCATCACTGTCAAAAACCTACCAACTCACATATTGTTAGGCACAAAAGGTCTGACCACTATTTTTACATATTGATGTGCTACTTTGTGAATCTCATTTGGAATATCAAATTGGGATCCTATGGCATCAATTCTATTAGCATGCTTATTTTCATTTCTAGGAACTGAAATAATATTAAAAGCATCAAAATCTTCCATTAAATCCCATACACCATGCTTATATTTCTTAAGCAAGTCATTTTTTGCAACATTTAGATTTCTGATTTGATTCCCTATTAACTCTGAATCACCATAAAATTGTAAGCATTTGATACCTCTCTTTCAAACCCAATCTAGGCCATGCACCAATGCTTCATACTCAACTGTATTGTTCGAATAGCTGAAAGAAAATCTACAAGCTGCAGAATATTTATCACCCTCTGGTGAAATTAGCATAGCTCCACCTCCAACACCTATATTGCTTCTCGAACCATCTAAGTAAAGCTTCCAAAGCTCGTTTTCTATTTTTGTAGACTGTTCTCCCTCTTTGAAAAGATTAGGCATATCAAAATCAAGTTTGTGAATCACATAGACTCCTAATCCTATCTCATCTATGTGCTAAAAAGGATCAAGCTCATGATCTTCGACTACCCATTCATCTAGATTCATATTTTCTATAGGGGTGTTGCAGTCTGAGGTCATGGTTTATTCCTCTAGTACAGTGGTGGCATAGAGGTTAGCGTTTATAGGATTCATGGAATATGGTTTGATATGATCTTTGGATAGAGGCTTAGACTTTATGGTCACTTTCATACCATACCTTGTCCTAAAAAATAAATGAGACCAATCAGAGGACAAAAACCCACCCAACTTGGATGTAAAATCCCTCGAGAGGAAAATGGTGAAGTGTGGTGGAAAATTGATAACATGTATATCATGGTGAATAGAAAAGCTCGGGGATGCATGCAAGGTAAATGCCAGGTTCTTGATTGTAGCAGAAGTTTTAATAGCAGACCCATCTAATTGAACTGTGCCTTTTTGGGGGTTAGGCTCGTAAACCATACCTAACTTATCAGCTAAACTCTTAGGAATGACTAAACTACTGGGATCAGAATCAACCATACAGTTATGAACAATCTTATTACCAATAATCAGACTTAAGTAAAATGGGGGAGGCTTTACCTCTTTATTCTTCTATTCATTCTTAACCTCCAAATCGTTTGCAAGCACAACTTTAGCAACTCGTTTATTAGTATCATCAGAAATAGATAACTTAGCTAAAGCATCTTTCAGCAAACTTTTCTAACCTGGGATGTGTAAAGCATCTAATACAAACATACTAATAGTAGCTTTTCTTACGTGTTCAACAATATTGAAAGAAGTGAGATTTACCTTCTGCTGGTTTTTTGTGACAACACCATTTTTCCTCTGCAAAGGCTACAAATGCATCTTTGATTGCTCCTTACCAAGTATTTGTTAGTCTCTTTACAGAATCTACACTTTAGGCTATGCTACAATGTTAACATTTGACAAAGAAATGGGCTACTTATTGTTTGCAGGCTGCTATTATGAATTTCCAACTTGCTACCCCAAATTCACAACTCTCTTTTTTGATCTGGTATTGGCTAAAATAGGAAAATTTTGTTGATCTTGGCCATTCATGCCACAAAAATTGAAATTCTTCCAGTTCAGAAAGGAAACTTCCACGTTATCTTGTTGTTCTTGATTCTAATCAGCAACATTTTTTGAACCATCATAGTTGTTCTGGACCATTAAGGCTTGATTTCTCATGCCATTAGCACATGTTGATTGGTTATGGGGCTGATTGCATGGATAACACCAATCGCAATCCTAGGCAATATTATTCTGAGGCACAATTTCCTTTGATGAATTGGTTATGTTTGGGTTGTATGGTTCGAATGGTCTTGGGTTAAAACTCCTCTTTTGGCAATGATAATCATTCTGAAAAGTGGGCCTATTAGGTTGGTTTTGCTGATAAGTGGGTTGATAAGGCTTATGTTCCTTTCCAACTTGCTTTTTTATGTTCACAAGGTCATTTCTAAAGGTCTTAGGTATGCTTTTAATCTCCTAAAGCTCTTGGCTTTGGGCTGGAGCAATAATCTCTTGGGATGGGCTATGATAACCTATTGCTGGAATAGGTGAGATAACAACTAAAGGAGGTAAAGTAATAGGGGTAGGTGGTGTTATTTTAGGAAATAAAGGCATAGGAGGTCTAGGGGTTATATCTCTAGCCTAGATGAGACAATTTTTAGCTCTAATTGCAATGTGATAAGTGTTAGGGAGTGTATGCCCACCCATAGATTGGGTCATGACCAAAATCTTACTATTTAAGGCTTTTAAATAAAATAGAAAAGCATGTGCTAGTAAAGGCTTTACCATTGTAGGAATTTTGTTTGAGGTTCTCTAAAATTGGTAGTTGAAATCAACCAAGTGCTCGTGTGGCACCCTCTGAATGGTGCTCAATTGCTCTAGTAGGGACAGATTATTATATTTATCAGCAAAATACTAGTAAAGACCATTACCTAATGCATCCCATGTCACAATTGAGTTGGTTGTGAGGCCTATGAACCATTCCAATACTTTCCCCTTGAGTGATGTGGCCAAGATCCTTAAAACGACGTTTTCTTTCATGATGTTGTGAACTAAGCATAGGGTGGCCACATCGCGAATATGCTCAATCAGTGTTGTGTGATCCTCCCCAGTGAAGTACAATAGGCTTCTAAAGGATGCAACTAGGATGTCATCATGTTGAGAAATTTCTAATGGACTGCCTCCATTAAAAGGTGCAAACAGGTGCTATCTAGGTGTTACCATTGGCGGTGCTTGTGATATTGGAACTGGGATTCCTGGTGATAAAACCAAAGAGATGAAAATAGGAGGTGTTGATTTTGACCTCGCAGGAGTTTCAAACAACCTCTTTTTTGTTCTTCTTCTTCCTAATGGGGACAACTGTCGATATTCAAAAGGTGCAGAACTTGATTTGGTTTGAACCTTTCTCATGCACAGGCTGCACTAAGTCTGCATGTAAAGATCAAAATTAGACTCACTAGGTATATTGAAATGAGCCTCCAAAAGGCTGAATAACTTGTTGCATACACCAAACAACAACTTTAAAACATTAAAACTTCTCTGAAATTGATTTTTAGAGTCCCACTAGGTGTGCCAAAAACTATTGTCAATCAGATATACACCCTTTGTCAGATTTGTGAAATCAGACTATTTGTTGAAACATGGAAACTTTTTTTGGATGTGGGTGATCTTCTATGAAAAGAGAATCTCCAAAGTGAGCTAGTTCTCTGAATGACAATCCTATTCTTAATATTTTTTTAGGAAAAGGGATAGAGAATAGATGAAATTAAAATCTATGACTTAAAATGATTTTCAGGGCTTGATAATGATGTAATCATGATCCTGGTTTTTTCTCACAAACAACTTTAAGAAAACACAATATCTCACAACCTCTCGTGAACAATTAACACAAATAATTTTCATGGAGATTTGATTTAAATACAACATAAAACCTATATCTTTGGACTCCCTACATTAAGAATTATAGTCTTAGGACATAACAAGGATTCTGTAAACATAAATCATAGTATAACATCAAATTGAAACTACAACTAGACACAAAAATGAGAGGTAGGAATGTTGTCTTATTCAACTATAGGAGTATGCCCAAAATCTACGACTGAGTACAAGGAAGTTTACAAGCTAAAAAATGTCTATGAGCAAAAAAATAAAATCTGAACTGAAAAAAACTAAGCTTTTCACAAGATATATCTCCAAAACCCTAATCTAAGCTCAAGAAGAAAGCTCAAGGAAAGATATCAAAAACTACCTAAAATTTTTACACAAAAGTGGAAAACACATTTTATGCAAATACATACTAAAAATCCTCTCAAAATAGGCCAAATATGCTTTCAAAGTGAAAAAAATACCTTATATCTCCAACAGTAATCTCAAATCTGACCAAGGAAATATCTCTCACAAATATGCTAAAAATAGAAAAGAATAAAAATAATTTGTTTTATTCCTACTTTACATGGCTTGCAGATCTTATATTTTCATAATTTGACTATTTTTTTGAAACTAAAGATTTTGAAATCTTTTGCAAAACAACTACAACCATATTTCTCCATTTACAATAATTGATTTTCTTAAAAAATCATAAAAATACAAGGCATATCTCTTCTCATCATACCCTAATTGATTTCTTTCAAATCAATTGAAAAAAATAAAATATCTAAGGCATATACTTATGAATGCTTTTATTCTACAATGGCATTTAATAATTGAAAAAAACCCTAAGGTTTTAAGACTTTGCAAAAATATTTAAATGCCTAACCTAGAATCTTAGGCAAATGTCATTTGATAAACCTAGCAAATGGTCAATCTAGGAAATGAAGGCCACCATGGAATAAATAAAACTTATATTTTGAAAGGTAATGCTAATGTTCCCTAAATTGAATTAGGGTTGAGGAGAAACCCTAAGAACAAAACACCGAAACCTAAAATTTTGGCCATCATTTTCATTGTGAAGACTATGGGAGGAAAACACTGCCTAAACGCTACCACCATGGAAGTTAGTGTTTGAGCTAATAATGGAAAATCTGTGAGAGCTCGACCTCTCTATGGGTTGATTTCCTTCTTCCACATGCATGGTAACTACTGCTTTGTTATTTCGTGGCTTCTTCTTTTGGTTCTGAAGGAAAATCTTGGCCTCTTGGTCTTGGCCTTTATATGAAATTTTCTAATGCATTTACTCCATTTTCTATTATGTTCCTGGCCACCATTGAAATGAGCTCAAGCTGGTATGAAAGCTCTAAGAGAGCTTGTCTACAGAATTGAAAGACCTAGCCTACAAGAAAACCATGGTATGTTTTAAATCTTCCTTTTTTCTTTCTGTCAAACAAAGCTTCCTAAAGCTTATCTCTACAAAAGATTGATGTTTATTTTGCATAAAAAGTAGGCCATCACACAGGCTACAAGTACCGTAGGTTTCTTGATGAGTTTTTTAAGGAAACACTTGAATCTAGGTGGTGTTGATTGGAATTTGATATTTTATCAACAAACCCCACACTTTAATGACAGACCCTAAATGGGTTACGGTCCTTTATGGAGATTATGGGTCAACAAGTCATGGCTAGGATATTTGAGATGCCTATTTGATAGCCTTTTGCATTCTTTGTCCTATGATTTTTATCTTCTTAGCTTCCATGTATGAACTTGACCATGCTTGTTTCTTTTTTTTTCTGTCAAATCTTCCAAAAGCTTGCTTCTATGCAAAAATGGCTACCCCATCATTCCATTGTATTTCTGCTTTATTCTTTTTTGTTAAAAAAAAATAGCTTTCAAAGCTTGTCTTTAAAAATAATGATTGCTCCTTTGTAAACAAAAACTAGGCCCATTATGCAAGTCGCACCATTGCATTCAAAAACCAGGTATTATGGGACTTTTCTGGGCTCGACCCAGGATTACATTTTACCTCCTTTGTATTTTGAGACAAAAACCCAATGTGGGTATACTAAAAGTAATTGTAAATCTGCATTTTTGTTATCCATCCCAAAATTTTGGCTTGACCTACCATGGTATTTGCTTACATTCTGAATTCTGTAAAAACCCTTACATGAGTAAAAGTTACTTGAAGAAAATATGCATTTCTTAGATAAAACTCATATGGGTATTTTGACATTCTTGTGCAAACTATATTTCATAAAAACCCAATGTGGGTATGCTGAAAGCAATGGTAAATATGAATTTCAAATCTCTATACTTTATGCATTTTTTTACTCTCCTTTTGGTTGAAATTTTAGAAAGTTTCAATACTCAAAAAATTATAAAAATTGAGTGTCTTCTTTATTGTATTACTGAAAATCCTAGGGCAGCATATGGAACACATTTTCTTCCTAAAATACACCATCCTATACACATAAATTATTGATTTAAATCTGTAGATTATTTGCTTGTTTAGTCTATTATACCTTCACTCAAATCTTGTAAAAGCTTTGTTTAATCTAGATATGCCTTTACATACTCAAATTCTTGTCAAACATGTTCATTTCCATTTGCTTCAATCTCATACAATGATACTTTGAAGGAATACATTGATTGGTGAAAACAGATACACAACTCCATTTGCAATACATATCAAAGAATAAAAAATCCCTTGTACTGTTTACTCCACTTAATGCAACACAATGAAATACTTGAGGGTTAAAAAACCTGAAGCTTCCTCCATGCTTGAATGTCCTTTAAATGTATGCTCTTCTACCTAGCACTCTTTATGCATTTTTATGTTCGATTATGAAAACTATTCTCTGATGCTTGTTATCTTCATATCACAACTTGTATGCTTCCAGAAAACAATAGGCATTCCAACTTGATCATTTATGAGATAAAGCAAACTGAAACTCTACAAATACTTCCATGTTTTAATTTCTTATTAGTGCTTAATTGATAAGGCATTATGTATGCCTGTTCACTATCATTGTTTATGAGACAGAACACTACTGCTCCTTAACATAAATACATGAAACAACATTTAATGTGATTAGACTTAAAGCAACAAAACAATACTATGGCAGCAAAAGCAACATTGTAACAATATTTTAGATTTTCAATCATGAAAATGATGCATTTCATTTGAATTGATTGAACTCATTAACTCTATTGTCCACCTGTAGCTTTCATAAAAGCATATTACTTTATTGTTATGAGTGAACAATTGGCTTAATGGGTTTGATGAATGAACACTACTTTACTCTTTCAGTTGTATAGTTCCTTTCTTGATGAACATGATGATTGCACTCCTTCACTCACCCCCATCTGTAATGTATGAGGGCAGAATGCTTAGCTCTACACTTGTGGGAGCCCGCTTTTCCCCACATGCTTGGTCTTCAAAATATATTCAACTACATGAATTTTCCTATACCTATAGAAGGAAACAAGCAATGTTAGCAAAAAAACAATATGTGATGATGATGTTCTCTCTTTTCATTTCATGATTTTGTTCCTTCCTTTAGTTGATTCTATGCATTTCAAGGATTGAAATATATCTCTATTAGTATGGCATGTAGCATAGTTCATATCTTGAACTCTTAATTGATGCCCTTCTTAATCTTTTGCAGGTACACCCAGGAGTGGAAGCAGGATGGAGCAAGCTATGAGGCAACAACCGAAGATCAATTCAGGCAATGACGGATATGTCCCATGTTATATTATTTTCACTTTCAGTTGTATATCTCCTTTCTTGTTATGAATGGAAATGGCTAAAACCATGTCCTGTGTGGACATTTAATTTCATTCTTTGATTTCCATTATGAAAGAAAACATTGAATTACAAAGTTGTATTATCATTTTTATTTTTGCAATCAAATAAACATATGTAATGTGAATCATTTCATGAAATAAATGAAAGCATTCTATTATGCTTCATCATTTGTATATTTAGTTATGTACTCCATTTGATTTTTCAAAAAACATGAGTAATACTTCTGAAATTCAACTTTCTCAAAACACTTGCATAATTGTCACTTGATAAATGATAAATAAGGTGCAAACAACACCTAAGCATGTGCAGAAATAACCGTACTTTCACTTTCAAATATAACAATATTTGAACCAGCTCCATCAATTGAGTTGTAGCAAAATGTAATAGATTCTCAAGCATTTGAGAGGTACATCCAATAAATGTTTATGAAGTTTTGGGGCCTAACATTGATTTAAAAAGGCAGCATTGACTGATTTGGCAAGGGATATAGGTAATTAGGTGGAGCAATACATGTTATGTATTTATAGTTGGTGAGATAGTAGTGAGTTGGATTTTGATTGCAAAAGGTGGGTTTGTATTCACCACAGATGTAGAGTATGTTGTTGTAGCAGAGGAAACAAAGGAGATGATATGGCTGCAACTTTTCATGGACAAGTTGGGAAAACAAAAGGCTAGAAATTACTTGTTTACAGATAGCCAAAGTGCTATACATCTTGTAAAGGAATTATACCTTGCATTTATAAAACAAAACAAATACAGCTTGAGATGGCGATTTCACGGGTCAAGGCTAGAGGATGAACAAGTCAAGATGGATGATGTTATTACAAATACCAATCCGCAAAGGGATAAGTGTTTAAAAAAGGCAGCTAAGGAGAAGAGCTCCTCTTCAACTTCAATTAGCCTTCAAGGTTGACTTCAAGTATAATAGAGCAACAGGGTCCAAGGTGCTTCTTTCAATGGGAGTTGTAAGTGCAACAGTGTCATCCAAGATTAGTCTCCAAGTGGGAGATTGTTTGTTATGGAGCCTAATCAGTATCCAAGTGGGAGATTGTTGGTATGTGGTGACTGATCATGCTATATTGTACACCCGACATGTATCTTTCCATAGTGGTTTGGGGTCACAAAGCCCTAGGCGAGGCTCCCGGGGCTTAAGCAGCCCTCAAAAAAGTGGGGTTTTGGTGTAGCACGCCACAAAAGTAAAAAATCAATGAAAAGGAAAACCGCTACTTTGTAGAACCTAAACTGGAAGCTTCAAGCTTGTTAAAAAGGGGTTTGGATGTGGGGGTTACATATGATGAAAACACGACAAGCCTACAAGATTGTAATAGGTTTTTGCACTAGATAATAAAATCATTTGGATAAGTTGCGGGTTCAAGATAGCCCGGGATTGGGCGAACCACTTAAATTCTCTCAGGTTATAATTTATTTTGTGTGTTTTAGTTTCTCTCGTTTATTAATTAAATCTACATTTACTGTTAGATATCACCCTTTCTAACCCTAATATCACCTTAGTAGTTTTTGACATCTTTATTCTTGTTGTAAGTCACAAATTCACAAAATCACAAAATTTCTCAAAAAGTTGATAATTTAGGTAATTGATAGTTGATTTGAGATGTGACCTCATTATATTCACTAAAACTTAAATTATGTGATCAATTTAATCATTCAATTAGGTGAAAGTGAAGGGTATTAATGTTTATTCAATTTTCAATTTTTTAAACTTTAGTATTTTGATTAATCACTAATTCAATTTATATTGGTGGAAGATTTGAGGTAATAGAAAAAATATGTACAAAGATTAAATCTTCATTTTCTCCTATTCTTTCATTATTTCTTTCTTTTTGTACTAGGGTTAAATCTTCATCTAGGTTTGTTGTGTACTTATAAGAAACATTTATTCCTTAGTATCATGTTCTTGTACATTGTATGGTAACTTTCATGATAAATATTATGTGCATGTCCCTTCCTCCTATCAAATTTTCTTTATGGATAGGAGGAAGTTTATTTCTAATTTTTTGGTTTCCTCCTTATCAAAATATTGCTTCAATAATTTAGAAATTATATTTACAAGCTTATCATCTCTCTCATTTTCTTCTCTTATTTGTACCTTAACTTATTCTCTATGATCTATCTTTGTTTATTTGATAATTCTTTTACTACTTGTGCCTAAGACTTGGCTTGTCAATTTGATCTTCTATCTAATTGTATTTTTCCTCCATGTTTTGATTGTAGGATAGATCTCTTTTATTTATAGTGAATATCTTCCTTCTAGAATATTTAATTTAATTTCCTCTACTATTTTAAGTGGTCAAGATCTTATTTTATCATGATCAACTCATGGAGCCCATTTTCCACAATATTTTGCAAGTTATTTACTTTCTCATTAATTATTTTAATCTCTTAATAGTTTCTAGTTGGATTTTTTAATTTCATTCATCTTTTATTCCTCATGTTATCCCTTTGATTTTATAGCTTCAAGCCTCTTTTTTATAACCATTAGTTCATTTATACATAGTCTTGGTGGCCAAAATAGTGGCGTTGACATGGGGCTATAAAGTTCTTGCTTTCTTGGATTTCTTGCTCAATTTATCCTTTGTTTTCTTAGAATGTTTCATCATTATTATTATTGGTATATTATTTACCATCCATCCTTATTTTCCATTATTTTGGTCCTCCAAAGCCAATCCAAGATTCTTGTATGCATTCTCACTCTCTTGTTAGATTCAAAGGGCGACTGGGAGATTTTTTTTCATTTTTCTTTACCTTTGCTTCATCTTGAAGAAATGTACTCAAATTTTCCTTTCACTTTTATTTTCCATGTGTTTTTTTCCCTACCTATGTTTTTTTCATTTTGATAGTGGCTATGAGGTGTTATGAGCTATTCTTGGTAAAATAGCTACTTTTTTATTCATTGTTTTCTTAAATTTCTAATTTTTCCTATGCCTTAAAAATCATTTGATATTAAATTATTACATTCATATAACTATAACTAATGCACTTTGATCTTCTTTTGATGAGAATTTATTTCAATCCACTATTGACATTCCTTTTATAATTATATCATCCTTCAAACACTTTCCCTCTTTATAAATTTTTATGTTAAATTATTTCATAAATAATTTCTTAATCTACACCATTATTTAACATATAATTTCCAATTATTAAATCATTCATGCTATAAATCCCTTGATTTGAAAAGAAAAGTGTTGTCTTGTTTCCTTCATGGAAGCAACATACTTAGAGAATAATTTTGGTGAATCAAGGATTTCCCATGCCTCATATAGTATATGATGTTTTTCTTCTAGATCAATTATCATTTCATTATGCTATTTAATATAGTTTCCATTGAATATCCTTCAATAATGACTAAATTGATTTTACATGACTACCAATGTTAAGTAATGATGGTTTCCCTTTATTACTAGTTCTAGGAAATAAATCTTAGATGCAACCTTTATCAAGATTTTTTAAGTCTTTAATGGCACATTTTGTACTAGAGTGCCCTAGGTTTCCCCTCAAAGAACCATCAAAATTAAACTTTCACCTGTTTCTTATGGAGGAATCCATCTAATATGATCTCTAGAAGGGTGATATTTGAACCTAAGAATTATAAATTGATAAATATATTAAATTAAATAAGTAAAATGTTTAGAAAATTAAATAAAATAGTGAAAATGTTTTGATTATGAAAAACTATGATAGATGTTGAATGTTTTTTTTATAATGGTATGAAAATATTATTGACGATTAGATGAATTATTTGAACTATTGAATGCTCTATTTGTCATCCCAAGTAGCATTCAAATTACTAGTGATATTAAAGAGCATATACAAATCTAATCTACGATGCATATTTTATATGTGTACAAGGTCTATAGGTTCAATATATGTATCATGTGCACACTTGTAAATTTAAATTTGAGAACTGTTTTAGATTATGTTTTGTGTGCAATCTAGTAATTTGAATGTTTTGATTATTAAAAACTATGAAAGATGTTGAATGTTTTTTTGTTAATGGTATGAAAATATTATTGATGATTGGATGAATTATTTGAACTACTGAATGCTCTATTTTTCATCCCAAGTAACATTCAAGTTACTAGTGATATTATCTTGCATATAAAAATCTAATTTAAGATGCAGATTTTATATGTTTGCAACCTATAGGTTCTATATATATATATATCATGTGCACACTTGTAAATTTATTTAGAACTATTTTAGTTTTCTATTCCCTAGATATATTATTTACCAAGGTCTCATTGCTCCTTTAGGTGTACATACATATATAACATGGAAAATGTAGATGTTCCACCTCCAGAATCTTTGTTTGCAAATACTACTAATGAGATTAAGAAATTGAGACTCATTAGAAGACAGTGCAAACACAGGGATATATTCAGAAGTTTGCATGTCAATATTATAGAGCCTAGAAAAACTAAGAGATGAACTTGGACAAACTAGTGCATATTCCCCTAATGGAGTAGATGCTATTATTTCCAACATGAGGGAAGAAGTACATGGTGAGGTTCCCTTTAAAAAATACATGATGTTGTGACCAAAGAAATAATAAAAAACACTTTTTTTCCATTCTATCAAAATTAGCATAAGGTGAGGGGATACCAAGTCACCAAATGTGTGGATCATGTTATGGCCCCATTGTTCTACCTATTATTTCTCATAGCACATGGTCAATATCCAAACAATGACCAGATTCCATTATATTTTGTTCAACAATTGTATGTTCAGGTCCATTTGGGCCTCAAACTCAACTACCTAGACATTCCACCATATTTTGGTCAAGGGCGTGGCAGGATTACCGATAGGCCCACCTATCAACGAGCAAATAGACTAGCCCCAATCTTTAGGGTATTGGTTGGTGAGAGGTCTCCTACTCTCACCCCAACTCTGGCCCCCAAAGCAGATGAGGTTGTTGCTTCCCAAAAGGAAGCAATTGACACTGTAGGTGACATTGTAACTACCACCACTAGGATATCTATTGATCATGTAGGTCAGTATTTGATGTCTAGATGTTCTTGATCCACACCATTTGTAGCACATTGGACCACCATGGATCCTTTTACAGTGGCAGGCATCCCTACTCCCACATAGCTTAACAAAATTACAGGAGATATGGCACACATGACTCTGCATTGTTTGGTTGAGGACCTCTTGGAGGCATATCCCTTCATCGCATCAGACTATGAGATAAATATAGAGTAGGTCAAAGATCATTTGGAACATGGATTTCATTCACATATAGGATCACTCTTAGCCCAACACTAGTGCATGTCAGGATCCACCTGCAAATCATTGGGTTGTTGCATGGACTATGGTTTTTATTGAGATGTTGATTGGTCTCGGTTTGTCATCGCTAATGCCATCTCATCTGCATAGTCCTCTTCACTCATCATTTATGGTACAACATGGGACAGATCAAATGGATGTAGATGTTGACTCGTCGCTTGACTAGGTAAGTGCACCAAGATGGTTCCCAAAAAGGGGGCTTAAGTGGCTACTTTTTTTCTGAAATAAGGAAATACTGACCTTGGACGTGAAATTGAGGATAGCTACACTCAAAATTTTGAGATGGAACAAAAACAAGGATCAAAGTGCTCTGAGTCTACTTTCTAAACTAC
>VDFB02358134.1:16098649-16154056 GCA_007258455.2 Sequoia sempervirens | reverse complement strand
AAACAATCAATTAATAATAATTTTAAAATACATTTCACTTAATTATAATTGAAGTTTAAAATTTGGTTTATTAAATCTTTTTCTAATTAAAACAAATAAGGTAATAATTTCCTTAACTTTATTTCTTTTAAGAATAAACCATAATAATTTATCTAATTATTTATTTAATTTAATGATTTAAATTAAAGGATAGCTTCACATTTAAAAATAACAATAAAAGTGCTAATGTACACTATAATTTTCCAAAGTATTAATATCATAAGCAATATTGAACCTTTCATTAATTTAATATTTTGCACCATAGACTAGCATTTAATTTAAATCATAAAGCACTAGACCAAGCCATAGACACACTTATAAAACTCATGAAATAAAATGATTTAATTAACAACCATACCCACACAAACAAAGTACGGAAACGACATGAACAATCCCTAGACCAACCACTAACATAGGCGGGGGGTGCTTTCTTACCAACTCCCTAACCACATCAACCATTGGGTCTATAGGATGCACTCAGACACAACAATGCGGGTGGAGTCAGTACTTGGTACCTGCATTCTTTCATAACACAAAACATCGAACAACATATACATATGTAAATAATTCATAGTCAAACACATTGTGAAGGAGAGTTACGGTGAGGCAGGGCACTCACGGATGAATGATGCCAGCTCGTCTCCCTCACCCAAATCAAATACAATAAACAAAATCTAGGTATCACATCATCAAAATAACTCACAAAGTAACATCATCATAACATATCTAGGTATCACATCATCAAAATAACTCACAAAGTAACATCATCATAACATGAGTATCCCACACATAAGTCCAACTATCATAAGAAAATAAGCATAACTGTCTACCATGCCCAACACATGGCAGAAAAGTTGTCAAACCGAGTATCAAATATGCATCAGAACATAACCAAAAATCACACTAAAGCAAAACACACACACCAAAGCAGTATCAGAGTGTCAAAACATGAGAGGCACTACACATTGACATGGTTTTCTTCAATTCACCCTCTTAGCTATGTTCCACATGCCCTAATAATAGATCTGTATAAGGGCATTCAATTATCATTATAAAGGGTTAGTTTTTATTTATATTGAAAAATATTTGAAGCATTGAGGATCTTTTTAGTTAGGCTATAAATCATTTATATACCAATTTTCTACAAATATAATAATAGTATTATTTTTTGATTAAAGTTTCAATGACTATGCATTGAGGTTCATTCAATAAATTAACATAAGATGTATCTTCTATGTTATTTATCCTTAATGTCTCCATGTTGTTGTTTAACTTGTTTAGGGAATTCAAGGAGTTCCTTACTTCACACTTATTTTTCTTTATAACAATAATTAGTTAGTTTTCTTTTTAAGAGTAGAGTAAAATAGTTTTATTTTGTGCAGTTTGTGTTAGGGTAAAAACTCTTTCTAGATTGATATGTGAAACATTTAAGTTAGTAATGGATTATGAAGTAGAATTATAGCTCTAGGGTAGAAAGGAATTTGAGAGTCTAAGCTTTACAATATAGGGTCAAGAACATTAGGCTTATATGAATGTTAGTGTGCTTATTTAGTTATTGAGTTTTATTTGGGTTTGAATCTATTGCTATAGGAATAGGAATTGGTTTGATGGTTGAAAATCAAAGACCCACATTCATTATAAATCAAGATAAAATCATTTTAAACTCGTCTATTTATTTTTTATTTTCTTGTTCATTCTATCATTATGCACGATCCATTATTATAAAATCTAGCTAAAAAAAATTATTTTACTACATTTGTGTTGGACACATAACTTTAACATAAAGTAGGTAAAATTTATTAATCATAAGAGAAAATTACAGAGCCAAAACATTACATAGTCTTATCAAGCTCCACCAAATGGTCCAACTGTTGAGACAAATCAGGGGGTAATTGACCCCGATCAACCAAATTCCAATCATGAATACGATCAGAAGCCCATTTAGCCAAACAATCAGCAACACCATTCCACTCCCTAGGAATATGAGTGAAAGTAACAAACTCAAGAGAAACACAAAGATTGAGAATTTGTTCAATAATCAAAGCCAGGTGCCAACTAACATCCTCTAACCTCCGCCTGTTCAGCAAGTTCACCACAACCTAGAAATCAGATTCACATATAATCCTGCGCCACCCCAACTTACTACCATGCTCCACAGCCAGTAAAATTGCCTGAGCCTCCATAAGATTATTAGTATGAAGACCCTTATAAATAGAGAAAATAAATTGAACATCCCCAGAACTATCCCAACCAACACCACCAATTCCAGCATGACCAGGGTTTCCACGAGAAGAGCCATCCGTGTTAATTTTAAGGATGCCTTGAGGAGGAGGAGACCATCTTCCCTCCCTATTCACCTTCGGAGTAGGATGCCTACACCTGTTGCGCATAAGCTGCTGATGCGAAGGAGGCAAATGAAGGTGGTTGAAATAGCCAACATCAGAAGGAGCAATAGACTCAGACAGATCACACTTAGCCGCGATCGTTTCTCCCAAAGAATGCAAAATTTTCCACCACAAGCGAGGGGCCCCCATCATCATATCCTGAAAAATCCGACGATTCCTCTGCAACCAAAGGTTCCAAATGATGAAGGAAGGGCCAATCGCCCAAGCAGCTTGAAGAAAGGAAGTAGAAACAGGGGCCCTACTCCCCTGATCCACAAACTCAGCCAAAGAAGAAACATGCCGACAGGGTATATTCCACACTTGCCACCAAAAATGCCAAATCTTCCGAGCATAGGAACATTGGAAGAAGAGATGAGAAGCACACTCCTCAGCCTTACGACACAACACACACAAAGAGGGACCCTGGAAACCCTGCTTGCATAAATTATCCCAAGTAAGACACCGGTTTTGAGCCACCAACCACATGAAGAAATTGCACTTGGGCCAAGACAATTTATGCCAAACATACTTCCACCAAGGGACCTGAATATCCCCAAACAACTGCCGACCCAATTGCTTATAGCCAGTAAACACAGAGTATTTCCCAGACATATCAGGACTATCCCAAGCTAAAATATCAGGTCCCCTCAACGAATTACAAGCCCGGGAAGCCAAAAGATGAGCAAGCTCCCGCCTGTCCTCCGCAGAGCCCCCAGGAGGCCACTCAGAAAGGTGCTTCCAGCGGAAAGAAACAACAGAGCCGCAATGCTCAGCAATTTTGTAATGCTCAACGGTGTCCCAACCAGCAGTAGTAAAAACATCACAGAGGGGTTGAAGATGAGGAAAAGCAGAGAGAATAGGTGGGTGACCATCCCAAGAATCCCACCAAAAAAGAACCTGTGATCCCGAACGGAAAATCCAAAAAAGTGCACGCTTAATCAACTGGGCTCCCACTTTCAAAGTAGACCAAATCATAGAACCCCTTCCCTCCAGAGGATAGCGAGGAACCTCATGAGCAGCAACACCACGAAGATACTTATAGCTAAGAATACGGGCCCACAGCTGGTGTTGATTAGTACACCAACGCCAGTAAAGCTTCGCCGCAAGAACTTGCCCATTCAAAATAGAAGAACGTAAACCAAGACCACCCTCCTGCTTAGGTCTACACACAGAATCCCAATTAACAAGGCTCCACTTAGAAGTCATCAAGTTGCCACTCCAAAGGAATTACCGAGAGAGAGCATCAAATTCGTGAAGGAAATACATAGGGGCCGATTGAACAAAACATCTGTAGATGGGAAGGGCCTGGATAACAGACTGAAGGAGGGTAACTCTAGCAGCAGTAGACAACCACAGATGAGTCCAATGAGTTACCTTCTTCCTCAACTTCTCAAGCAACGTCTGCCAAGAGGATCTGGGTTGACGACCAATGGCAAGAGGAATCCCCAGATAGACAAAGGGGAGAGATCCAATTTGAAACCTCAAAATAGCAGCAATCCTCCTCTGGATGGCCAAAGGAGTATTGAAGAAAAAAATAGAAGACTTCTGCTCATTAACTTTCTGACCCGAAGCGGCGAGGTAGATGTCCAAAGCTTGCCTAATGGATTCAGCTTCATGAAGACGAGCCAACCCCATAAGAGAGGTGTCATCCACAAACTGGAGGTGAGACAGAGTAGGCAGACCCAACCCCCACTGCCAACCATGAATCACACCAAGAGAGACCTGAGATTTAAGAAAGCGACCTAGCCCCTCAGTCATAATAATAAACAGATAGGGAGAGAGTGGGTCCCCCTAACGAAGGCCCCTAGTAGCACCAAACAGCTCTGAAGGTTCCCCATTCACAATGACAGAAAATGAGGAGGAAGTCACACAGCTCATAGTCCAACTCACCCACTTAGGAGAAAACCCAAAGGCTAACAAAATCTTCTGAAGAAAACTCCATTTGACTCTGTCATAAGCTTTTGCCATATCCAGCTTGATGAACATCGACTTCTCCTTGGAGATCGCCATGGAATGAATAGCCTCAGAGGAAATCACCACCCCATCCAAAATTTGACGACCAGCCACAAAACCTCCTTGCTCCTCAGAAATAACAACGGGCAGGCAAGATTTAAGCCGCTCAGCAATCAAATTTGTAATAATCTTATACACCACATTGCAGAGTGCAATAGGTCGAAAAAGCTCAAACCTATCAGCACCCTCCTTCTTAGGAATGAGGACTAAAAAAGTAGCATTCATGGCCCGAAGCATCTGCTTGTTATGAAAAGATTCACAGACAACCTCCAACAAATCCATCTTCACAATTTCCCAAAACTCCTGGAAAAATTCAACTGGGAACCCATCAGGGCCAGGAGCCTTCCCCTTATTCATCCCAAACACAACCTCTTCCACCTCAGCCAGAGTAATTGGGCGCATGAGAGAAGCATTCAGCTCATCAGAAATCAAAGGAGGAATACAGGCAAGAATCCTATTTTCCTCAACCTCAGCAGGAAGAGAGTCCTCAGTAAACAAAGCAGAGAAGAACAGGCGCGCTTCTCTGGATAAGACTTGTTGTGAGGATAAAACTAATCCTTCAGAGTTAATGAGAGAAGAGATATAACACTTATTCTGATGAGCCTGCACAGAGTGATGAAAGAAGGCAGTATTCCTGTCGCCCTCTTGAAGCCAGTCAATCCGAGCCTTCTGTTTCCAAAAAATCTCCTCACGAAGCTCCCACTCTTCCACAGATTTAAGAGCCTGGGACTCAGCATGCCCAAGAGCTTCTGAAAAACCAAGATCCCTAATCTGGCGAGTAATAATAGCAAGACGCTCCTGTGCTTCCCTTTTCTTAGCACGAAAATTACCAAAACATAGCCTATTCCATCTCTTAAGATGAAACTTAACACACTGTAGCTTCTTAACAAAAGAGTACATAGCAGTACCATACGCAGGGGCTCCATCCCGCCACCACTGAGCAACTAGATTATACAAAGAAGAGTCTCGCAGCCACATAAGCTGAAATTTGAAAGGAAGATTCTTTGGATTAGGGAAAGGAGAGGCTGAAAGCTTAATTGGCCAATGATCAGAGCCACACCAATCAAGAATCTCAGAGCCAATAACCACACTGCCCCCAACCCAAAAACTAGAAACAAGAAACCTGTCCAACTGCTCAGAAATCGCCTCCGACCCACCCCGCCTATTATTCCAAGTAAATAAGCCATTAGAAGGTTTGACATCAACAAGAGCAAGAGAAGCCACACTAGCTCAGAACAAATCTGAAGCAGGACCCAATCTCGGCAATCCACCTCTTTTCTCTTCCAGGCACAAGATGGAATTGAAATCACCAGCTAAGATCCACGGCAAAAAGGGAGCACAAGATCTAACAAACGTGATATGGGCCCACAGCTGGCTTTTACCACGGATGTCAACCAGAGCATACACATTGCTAACCAAAATAGTTTCACCAGAGTCCAAAACCGAGGCCACCATTGAGATAGAGGAATGACTAGAAATCCACCAACGAGGAACAACCTTACGAGGATCCCAAAAAAGTGCCAAACCTCTAGAATTGCCTCTAGAGCCAATACACTGACACTGCCCAGAAAACCAAATACGAGGAGCATACTGAAGCATGCAGTCCACCTGAAGCTTAGTCTCCTATACACAACAAATATCTAGAGAATGAACCCCAATCAAATCTTGAATAGCTTTTTTACGGGAGGCGCTATTCAGCCCCCTTACATTCTAAGAAAGAATAATCATGGGGAAGGCTGGGCAAAGTGGGCGTCCAAAGTCTTAACAGAGCCCAATTCCACCAACAACTCCCCAGTAGATTTAATCTTGTCCACATCCTTCTTGCAACCAACTTTAGAAGACTTATCAAAATTCCCCTTCTTAAGAGGGCATTGGAGCACTCCTAGATAAGAAGCTAAACCCCGACCTTTTCCAGAAGACAACGCCTCCTTAGCTAAGTCTGCTAAAATAATATCATCATTTAAACCAGTCGGAGTGTCAGTAGGCCCAGACCCTCCCATCTCCAAAGGAGGAGAAGAGTCCCTAACAACAATTTCCTGTTCCAGCCTTGTATCCATACCAGTATCCCCAGAAAAGATCTCAGTCGAAATCCCCTCCTCCAAGGCCCAATTGTCCAAAACCTCAAAGCGATTGAAACCCTGCTCATTCTGCTTATCTTTAAAGGGTTGCTTCTGACCTCTCCCCTTCACTTTCGGTTTAGTAGGAAAGAAGCCATCCTTATCAGGCCCTCGCTCAACCTTTCCCCCTTCAGCCATAGACACCTTGCTTTTATCTGCCTTCTCCACCGAGGGCCCCGATGATGTAGAAGAAGGGACCCCGACTGTTCTGGAAGTCTGAGGACACTGACGCTGAAGGTGACCATACTCATGAAAAAACCGACAACAGAAAGGAAGGGACTCATAATCTAACTGTTGAATCCATGAGGCAGAGCCAATACAGATCTCCAGAGAATCTGGCAAAGGATTATTTAAATCAATTTCAACACAAATGCGAGCGAAAGAAAATACCTTTTTATCCAAAGTATTCTGAGCAATGGCAGCAGGCTTCTCCAACAAGGCCGCTATCCGTTTCAGAATATCTTCTCTCCAGAACTCCAAAGGAAGCCATGGTAGACGAACCCATACAGGAACTCGAGAAGGAAGATCCTCAGCCGCATTGAAACCCCCATGCCAGGGTTTCATGAATAAACCCACATGATTATAAAAATACGGCCCCCCCTCAAAAACCCGATTACGATACGAAATGCAAGAAAAATCAACCATAAAGAATCCATTCCCCGCCACCAAAATATCAAAGTCACCTTCAACCTGCCAGGTACGGCGCATCCAAGACTCCAAAGCCGAAAGGGGGGCCCGAATACCCAAAAACCTACAGATCAAAACATGTTAAGTCCAATAAGCAAAGTCCTCATGCACCGATTCTGGAGAGATAACCAAAACCAGACGAGCGTGACTCCGCAGCAAGCAACCATTCACTTTCTTGAGCTTGGAGCTCTCACCCACAAAAGAGTTATTCATCATCGAAGCATGCATGTCCTTAGCGAAGACCTGAGGATGTGACGCACCCAAAATCGCCAAGCTTTCGGAGGCTTCAGCCATCATCAACCACACCCAGCACCCCAAGCCAAACCCACAAACCACCACACCCCACCAAAAAGACTCCACACCACAAAAACCCTGCAACAGACCCTCCACCACACTCCACGCCACACACTTCACGCAGCAAACCCCACACAGAAAAAACAACCCTCGCAGCAATCCCCACACCGCATACCTCACATAGCAGCCCCACGCACCTGAGAACCAAAGGAGCCACCCGCCACAAAATAGAAAGACACGCAGCCAAGGAAAGATCGGGACGCGAATTCAGGGTATCGCACTTCTAGTGGGAACCACAGCCACAGTGCGCATACATTCTCTCACCACGCCTTATATTTTCACTGACTGCAACCATATATACCTGCTGGACATAACTTTTAACCTATTTCAAATTTATTTTGTTTTATTACACTATTATTTAATTTTTTTATAAATTTTAATATAACTTTGAAGAATATAAACATGGTGTATTTATATCTTACTTTTATGTTTATTATTAAAGGCTATTTAAAGGATTTATGTGTAATTATAATAATATATTTTTCTAATTAAAAAATTAATATAAATGAGATTTAATAGTATTCACTATTAATTTTTATATTTTATTTATATATATATATATATATAGATAGGATCAAGAACATTAGGCTTATATGAATGTTAGTGTATTTATTATTGAAGATTTATTTGGGCTTGAATTGCTATATATATAGGAATTGGTTTGATGGTTGAAAATCAAAGACCCACATTCATTATAAATCTAGCTAAAAAAATTATTTTACTACATTTGTGTTGGACACATAACTTTTAACTTTTATTTCAATTTTATTTTGTTTTATTACACTATTTAAATTTTTTTATAAATTTTAATATAACTTTGAAGAATATAGTAAACATGGTGTATTTATATCTTACTTTTATGTTTATTATTAAATATTATTTAGAAGATTTTATGTGTAATTATAATAATATATTTTTTCTAATTAAAAAATTAATATAAATGAGATTTAATAGTATTCACTATACATTTCTTATCATATATATATATTGAAAAAGAGGGGAAAAAACTTTATTGAAATCCATAAATTAATAGTACAAAGAGGTCAGGGAGCCAAAAGGCTCCCAAGAAAAGAAATCATCACAACACCCAACCAAAAC
The DNA here is from genome assembly GCA_007258455.2 of Sequoia sempervirens. Lineage (NCBI taxonomy): Eukaryota > Viridiplantae > Streptophyta > Pinopsida > Cupressales > Cupressaceae > Sequoia > Sequoia sempervirens. The sequence continues at coordinate 16,145,364 of VDFB02358134.1, read as the reverse complement.
AAAAACCATCTCCCACTTAGCAATAGACACCTCAACCATCCAAATCACTAGAAATGAGCCTCTCTAAATCTTGACAATAATAAGGGGATAACTACCCCCAACACTCAACCCTCCAATTATCATCATGCTCCAAAGCCCACTTGGCCAAACAATCAGCCAACCTATTCCATTCTCATGGGATGTGGGTAAAATACACCACCTCCAGCATGGAGCACATCTAAAAAATATGATGAACAACCAAAGCAAGCTGCCAATTAATGACAACCAAATTTTTCTCATTCAACATATTAACAATAATCTATGAGTCATCTTCATAGATAATCCTACGCCACTCCAAATCACATGCTCACTCAATAGCCGTGAGAATCACCAGTCCATTATAAAGTTGTTAGATTTATGAATGGAGAAAAAGAAAATAATCGAGCCAAAACAATCTCTGTCAATGCCACCAATCCCAACAGGCCCCAAATTACCCCTAGAGGAACCATTAGTATTGATCTTCAAGACATCCACAGGAGGAGGCAACCATCTTCCAACCCTTTGAACCTTCCTTTTAGCATACCTACATCTTTTGACACAAGCAGATTCAGGAGTCAAGCTCTAGGGGCCCAATCAATTCACAATCTCATCATTGCTCCTTCCACTTCCACCATCTCCTGAATCATACCAACAATTCTATGCCAAACCTTTTGAACCATCAATCTATCCCCCGAAAAAATTATACAATTCCTTTCTAGCAAAATTTTCCAAAGGATGAAGGTAGGACCAATGCACCACAGAATCTGAAGGAAAGAGGCCTAAGAAGGAGGTCTTCCCAGACTACTCCATAACTCAACAAGAGAAGAAGCATGAACACAGGGATGATTCTAGACACTCCACCAAAAATTCCAAAACACCAAAGAAAAAGAGCAATGAAAAAACAAGTGGGAAGAATATTCCTCATTACATTTGCATAGAACACACACAAAAGGGCCCTAGAATCCTCACTTCTGAAGATTATCCCAAGTCAAATATCTATTCCAATCAAAATTCCACACAAAGAAGTTACGCTTTGGCCAAGAGAACTTGTTCCACACATTCTTCCACCATGTTACATCCACCCCACAACACTTTCGAGCCAACAACTTCTAATACCCACTAGCCATAGTGAAAGTACCCTTGGGACTTAGAGACCAAGCTAAGGAATTCTTATCCTTAAGAGAGTTGTAGTGTCTACTAGCCAAAATATTTTGAAGCTCGACACAATCCTCCTCCAAACCCCCAATAGGCCAATCACAAGGATCCTTCCACCTAGCCACCTCCATCTACCCACAGGGATAAAAAGTCTTAAAATCAGTCACCCTTGACCATCTTGCTTCCAAAAGGCGCTATCAGAGATTCACCAAATTAGGATACTAGTGAAATAAGGGGGGGAAACCATCCCAAGAGTTAGACCAAAAGAAAGACTCAACCCCTTTATTACATATCTAGAACAAATGCTCTTTGATTAGCACAACCTCTTTTGTAAGTGTTCCCCAAATCATAGAACCCTTCCCCACTAGAGGATAATGAGGAATCTCCTCCTTTGGAACACCCCAAAGGTACTTATGGGATAAAATTTTGGCCCAAAGATGATCCTATTCCAAACACCACCTCCAATAAAGCTTTGCAGCTAATGTCAACCCAATTAGAGTCAACTGCCTCAACCTAGAACCCCCAAATTTCTTCGAACTGCACATAGTATCCCACTTTACCAAGCTCCACTTAGAGGAAGACAAGTTTCCTACCCATAAGAACTGTCTAGCCAAAGAATCCAAATCCTTTACAAACCCAACTAGACCCACCTGGAGCATACATCTATAGTTAGGAAGAGCTTGCACCACTAATTTGAGTAGTTGTACCCACCCAACAAAATACAACCATCTATGAGTCCAATGATTGACTTTCACACGAAACTTGTCAAGAATATTCTGCCAAGACTCCATAGGAAGATTACCAAAAGAGATAGGAATTCCAAGATAGGTCAAAGGTAGAGAACCAATCTAAAATCTTAGAATATGAGTAATTCTCTACTAAATGAGGTGTGGGGTATTGAAGAAAAAAATGGAATATTTATCCTCATTGATCATTTGACCAGAAGCAACAAGATAAGTATCCAAAGCCTTGTGAAAATTAGTGGCTTCATGAACCTTAGCCACACCCATCAAAGAAACATCATCCAAAAACTACAGGTGAGATTGGGGAGGCAATCCATTACCCCACACCCACCCTTGGATAAGACCCAAAGCCACATTGTTTTTCAACAATCTCCCTACACCTTCTGCAAGAAGAATGAATAAATAGCGAAAGAGAGGTTCCCCCTAGTGAAGGCCCTTGGAAGCCTCAAATAAGGAAGACGGTTCACCATTTATCAATACAAAAAGGAAGTGGAAGTAATACAACTCATCACTCATGAAACCCACTCTTCAACATAGCCAAAAGCAGAGAGAGCTTTGCACAAGAAAGACCATTTTATTCTATCATAGGCCTTAGCCATATCCAGCTTGATGAACATATCCTTTTCTTTGGAAGTTTCCATGGAGTGAATGACCTCAATGGAAATAACCACACCATCCAAGATTTTCTTATCCACCACGAAGCCACCCTATTCCTTAGAGATAAGCTTGCTAAGCCACCACTTCAACCACTCAACAATTAGCTTGGAAATGATTTTATGTACCACATTACAAAGAGATATAGGATGAAACAAACTCAATTGGTCTGTACCCTCACACTTGGTAATAAGAGAAAGAAAGGTGGAATTCAACTCCCCCAACATCTGCTTGCTCCTCTGAGATTCATGAACCACAACCAATAGATCCAAATTGATAATATCCCAAAATTCTTGAAAGATTTCAATCAAAAATCCATCCGGACAAGGAGCTTTCCCCTTTTTCATTTGAAAAATAGTAGCCTCCAGTTCACCTAGGGTAATGCAACCTAAGAGGTACTCATTCATCTCCCTAGTAACCAAAGAAGGAATATAGTCCAACACTTGACTCTCTTCATACAACACATCCTGAGAATCCTCTCTAAATAAGGAAGCAAAAAACTACAGGGCTTCTCCTGAGATATCCCTTAATGAAGATAAATGCTCACCCTTGTCATTCACAAGAAAAGTAATTGAATTACCATGTCTCCTATATTTCACAAAGTTGAAGAAGAAGGTAGTGTTTTTGTCCCCCTCCTATAGCCACTCAACCTGAGCCTTTTGTTTCCAATAAATTTCCTCCCGCGACTCCCATTCCTCCAAAACTTTCAACACCCTTTCCTCCTCCTTGAGAGAGACCTCAGAAAGACCAAAGTCTCTAATCTCCCTGGTGATAGCATCCAAATCAGCTTGAGTAGTAGCCTTAGCATGGAAAATATTACCAAAACATTGCTTGTTCCATCCTTTCAGCTGGTACTTCACATATTGGAGTTGTCTGGAAAAAGAGTACATAGCGGTGCCAAAAGCAGGTCTCCCCTTACTCCACCAATGAGCAACATGAACTTGTAGAGAAGGGTCACACAACCACATGAGTTGAAACTTGAAAGGAGACCAAGCAACTCGAACCGAAGAAACAAATAATTTGATAGACCAGTGATTTGAGTCCCTCCAATCTAGAATTTTAGAAAAAGTAGACCAAGAGCCACCAACCCAAAGACAAGATACCAGGAACCTGTCTAACCTCTCAGCAATCCAGTCCTCCCCTAGCCTCCTGTTATTCCAAACAAACTGAATAGTACTCAGCTTGATGTCAACCAAATTCAATGCATAAATGTTATCATGGAGAAGAAAAGAAGCAGGCTCAAACCTTAAAATTCCATCCTTTTTTTCATTCAAATTAGTGATGGAATTGAAATCACTTGCAACAATCCAAGGAAAAAGAGGAGCATAGCTCTGAATACACTGAATATGAGACCACAAGTACTACTTACTAGAAAAATCAATAGGAGCATAACTATTAGAAAGAAGAATAGTTTCTCTTGCTTTGAAGCTCGTAGCCACCATTGAAATGGAAAACTTGCAAGAAATCCACCAGAGAGGGTGAATCTTTAGAGGATTCAAAAGACAAGCCACGTTACCTTGGGCACCAATACACTAGCATTGACCTCACCCCCACAATTTTAGAGCCAAACCACCCATATTTTCAATTGACAACTTAGTTTCCTATAAAAAAATCACATCAAGAAAGTGCTTTCTCACCAATTACAAATAAATTTTTGTTGAGGGCCACTATTCAAGCCCCTTACATTCCATGAGAGGATGATCATTTATGAGGAATAGAGAAGTGAGAGTCCAAAGTCCTAACTAAACCTGACTCCACCAAAGTTTCCCCCATCAACTTGATCTTCTCTAAGTCCTTCTTATGCCTAGCCTTAGAGGACTTCTCAATAGCCCCTTTTTAATATATTTTTAAGAATCCCTAACAAAGGAGATGCCTTGTTGCCTTTTTTTGAATCAAACCCTGCTTTCACCAATGGAAGAGGAATCTCTCTCTACCCTTCTTCATAGTTGAAATGACCTTAGGCCTCACTAAAAATTTCATACTAAGGTTAGTATCCAATTTCAAAGTACCGACATCTTGTGTACTTTGAATATTCTCAGTAATAGTGCCCTCCTATACCATTTCCAAAACCCCTTGATTCATAGCCAATAAGCCTGGATTCACCTCCTATTGACTAAGGTCAGCCAAAACCTTGAATCTATTAAAAGTATCCTCTCCTTGGTGATCTTTGAAAGTCCTATTCTATCCATGATTCCTATTGTTGGATTTAACAGGAGTGAAACCCTCAAGACTAGCAACATTACCAGAAATAGGAGCCTTGCCCTTATCAACCTTAGTGGGATTGTGAGGAAGCTGCAAGGTTTGAGACTCATTAGATTTATCCTAAGGACATATTCACTATAGATGACCACATTCATGACACATACGACAACGAAAAGGAAAAGTCTTATAATCCAATTGTTGCACCCAAGAAAATGCATCTGGATGGATTTCCAAAGAGTCTAGAAGCAGATTACTCAAGTCAATCTCAACAAAAATGTGAGAAAAATTCATTACCTTTCTTCCCAGGGTCTACTAAGAAGGACCTATTGGTTTCCCTAGCGGCGCAACAACCATTTGGGTAGACCCACAAAATTGGTTTAAAATTCTAGTGAGGAAGGAAAATTGCAAAAAATGCCCTCATGGAAAAAAAAATTGTTTTTGGGGGTTCGAGCGAACCCAAAGGGGGTTGAATCAAATCCCCCTTCAAGCAAACCCTATTAAATTTTGGGTCCCACAATATTTCTCATTTCCCAAAATAAAAAACAAAGGGAAACTTTGTGGAAAGAGGGGTTCACTCGAACCTAGGTTCATTCGAACCCCCCTCTTCCCCCCTTCTCCCCTCTGGCACCAAAAATATCCAGAAGAGTTGAGGATGAAAATGGAGGATACTTCACAGACCCAACTAGATGATGGTAGTACTTGGAATGAGCCACCCAATGAATATAATTTTAATATGTTTTGGTTTTATTATGTATTTTTTTAATTTTAATTAAACATAGGTTTTTCACCAAAAATCAAGCTCTTTGTTCTGCACATTTGGAAAAATAGTAGATTATCAAAATAAAATTCCAAAAAATATGTGCAGGCTAGGTATTGATGTCCTTGATCTAGTAAAAAAAAATTGAATTTCGATACATACAAAAAAAGTTATGTTGTATATGGTCCCACCTATGCTTGAATTGTAATTGGTTTGACTTCAAAACTTGATTAAGGAAAAAATATTCAATTAAACACTATGAAACCAAATGAAAGGGCTAGAGATCATACTTACAAATCTAAATTTGAAAACATTAGAATTTTATCCTTCATGGAAAAAAAGTTGTATACGATGAGCATCACTCCTTAAAAATAGTGTTTACTGAAAAAAAACTAGTATTCAAAGGAGATGGAAAAAGAAGTGCTTGATCTAATTCCATAATTTTTGAAAAAAATATATTTAGAATCTACAGAAAAATTGTCACAAATCACTAGTTTGCTTCATCTTCAAATTCCTCATAGTTTAGCTGCTATAGGTGCCTGAAAGTTAAGATTTAGTTAGAAAAAATCAATTTAGTGTCTAGTTTGGCAAAAAATTGTAAACTAGTATTGTGGTATCACCCATTTGCAAGATATCATTGTGCCAGTATTCAATAGGAAAATGAGGAAGATGAACTGACATTGGAACCCTACTCGGTAGCTCCTTTGACAGATTGAACCCAACCTACCATGGCTTAATAAATAAGCCCCCCCTTGAAAACATGGTTGTGATTAGCCATACAATTAAAAACCACCATGAAATAAATATTCTCTAGCAATATAATCTCCATTTCACCCTCCAGAGCCTAGGTCCGTTGAGCCCACAATTCTAGAAATTGGAGTGAAACCCGCAAACCCATAATTTGCAAATCAATGCATGCCTCAAGAAATACTCAACATCTTCAACTATTAAATCTGGTTGAATTACCAACACTGGTCTTTCTTTTCTTCGCTCCAAACATCCATTGATTTTTGGCATATGAGGTCCCCTAGATGGAGAAGACCCTCCAACCCCCAAATCCTTATCAAATAAATCATTCTCAACCACTCTCATTGCACAAGATGGAAAATTCATTCCAAGAGAAGAGAAAAAATATAGAGAGGATTTAACACCAGAAGCCTCCCCCAAATCCATCACAATGAAAAAAGAAGGCCACAAATGGAACCACCAAAACCCCACTTGGGCAACAAGAAAAGGAACCTCCTTCCATGCTAAATCTGCACACAATACTTACACATAGACAGAAAAAAAAAAAAAAACCCTTATGCCTCCCCCACTAACACCAAAAACCACCACTCTGCGACAGAAAACAAATGAAAACCACCCCCCCACGATATCAAGAAACACCCCCCTAGGAAAGAGCAACCACCAAAAGCATATCAAAAAACATGCAATGGCAACAAGTTCAGGAGAAAGGGAAGTCACATCCTGTTACAGGCTGCGGGCTTCCATACCTACACAACCCAGAAACCACCTCATCGTTGAATCCCTTATCATCTTTCTTCTTATTTTATATATTGATTCTCTTTTTATTTTAGTATTATTTTTTGTGCATTTTAAATATGCAATATTTTGACAAAACAAAATGTATAATATTATTTTTCTACATAATTTATAAATAAAATTAACCATTACATTAAAGAAAATCTAAGCATATCTAGTATATATTCTAAGTATATTCAATATATAAGAGAAAAGGTTAGATATATTATTCTCACTATTATACCATTTTACTAGGAAAATAGATAATGTTAAGAATTCAACCTTATTGAATAAACTAAACTATACATTCAACTATTGTATTAGTTTATTTGAGTAGAAAGAGTCACTCAAATTGATGACCAAGTTTCTTATAAAATCATGTCATATAATTTTTTGAATGATAATCAACCACATTTCTAAACAATTTAGAGTCCAATTTCAAATGCATTAACTATTTTAACTATAATGCATGGACTTATATAATTTCACATTGGTAGATGTGTGTGATATATTTTCTATAACTAGTTTGTCTAGTTTGATTTATTATCTAACAATATTGAAAAACCCATTAATATTCTACGGATGTTAGATAAGAATATGTGCATGTTAATATCTTGTCTTTTACTCTTATTTTTCTTCACTATTTTAAAATGTATAATAATAGATTAAAATTACAACAATCCATTCCTACATTAGTGTAATGTCTTTGAGCTTTACAATATTTTACAATTCTTGATGCCCTAGTGGTTGTCACTCTCACAAAACTCTCATAGGTGAGGTTTTTTAGGTTGAGGGTAAAATGAAGAATTTGTTTCATGAAGAGGGGAAGTTTGACCCAAAAAATTTGCATGAAACAAGTACATGTTTTCAAAAAAATGGGAACCCTCTTAGGAACAAGCACACGAGCCTAAATCCAAATGCGTACTCGCTATGCTTCGGGTACTTGCCACAAAACAAATACCCAATATTATGGGTATGCATTATTAAAAAATTTCCCATTATATAACATGTACTTGTTATAATGGGTACACATTATGTAACGGGTACCCATTTCTAAAAGGTATTTGTAAAAAAAATAAACTGTCACCTCATTTTCTCCCTATGGATTTGGAAGTGATTGAGAGTGAGAGAGGGAAACATGTACGTGTTTCAAGGATTGTACCACCCATTTCAGCTGCCACCTACTCCCATTGAAGCCAGTGAGCTCATCGACCTCCAAGTTTGTTAAATTCTATTTTTTTTTGGATTTATATCTTGCATTTTTTGTTTGTACTTATAGTTTAGGGTTTATTTATTTTGTTTGTAATTGTAGTTTAGGGTTTGTTTATTTTTTCTATAATTAGTTTTTAATTTGTATTTGCAAACAAAAATCATCAATTAGTTTGTTCATTTTATAGTTTTTAAATTATATTTGTTTGTAATTTGTTTATTAATTTTATAGTTTTAAAATTGTATTTGGAATCAAAATCATCAACATAAACCAAAAACATTAAATTCTAAATCAAAAACAAAAAAATCTATACCTAATTTAGCTAAAACCCTAAACCACACAAACCACAAATCCTAGACTTAGAAACCAAAACCCTAAACCCTAAGTTCCACAAAACTTAGACCTAAAAAATAAAACCCTTAACCTTAAACCCTAAACCACAAAACCTAAGCCTAAACACTAAACCACAAAGCCTAAACCTAAACCATAAACCACAAAACCTAAACCTAAAACCCTAAAATTGATATTTAATTCATCCCATAATTATTTATTGAATCTCTTTGATAATACATTAATGGGATGTCTTAATCATGCATAAATTATATAATATCTTAGATCAAATTAATCAATCATTCTAATGACCTAGTTTCTCCAACCCATCCTACTATTCCAACCTTGAAGTTATACCACTTTCATGGATACTACCACCTTTCATATTAACTTTACTCCCTCATATGGCCTACCCCATGGTTAAATTCCTTATGAATATTGCTCTAGTGCTTTCATTCATTCTAGAATCATGCCCACACCTACTTGATCCTACCATTTTTATAACAACTATGTTGCCACAACATATACTCATATATCTATTTACTATGGACCTCCATCTCATCCCATGATCAATTCTTATCATAATGTTTCAAATCCATTCATAACTATTTTCTTAGCTCTTACATCATAACACTAATATATGTACATCTACTATTTTAAAATACTCCTAATACTGTTGTGGTCTCCATCAACACCTTGTACATATGCTAATAGAAAAACTAGAAACTTTGAAGTACAAACTCAAGGATATCAAGAAGTATTAAATATTGACTAGAAACATTTTATTTTTAGGTTTATTAGATATCCATGTAGTTAAGGTCAAAGGCCCTCCAATTAGGGATTCTCCAATTAGGGATTATCCAACTAGAAATTTCAAATCTAAACTTTGTTTTTAAAGACACAATAATTTAATTACTAAAACTAGATCATGTATGTAGAGAAATTTTTTTGATATTATTTATTTTATTCACATAATCTAGCTAGAGGTCCTATACATATTTCTAGGAGTTAACCAAGTCACAAGCTCTAGATCTTATCTTATTATAGATTGAAGTTAATGCATATCTTTTAGCTTCACCTTTCTTATCATCATATCTTCTTATATCCATCTTCTTCCTCTAATCTTCCTAGAATATTTCCTCTTTCAACTTGTTTAATATTAGATATGTCCCTTTTTTCTCTATTGGACTACTTAGGTCTTGAAAATCTAATTTTGTTTATACTTAAATCATATTAGACATAGATTTATCTACAAAATGTGTCTAGAATAAATTGTGGTGATCTATAACACATTTTAAAACACCTATAATAGATTACTGTGATAAGGATCCACCAAATCAAACTTAAATATTTTTTCTCATTGGTTAACCTCTAGGGAGTTACATACATTATCTAGTTTTAGTGTGTAAATTCACTAAAATGCACTTGATATTATCTTTTTTATATATTTAGAGAAAGGTGTCTCCAAATTTAAATACATGGTTCCATACATTACCCCTCTTAGGGCCTATAATTAACCAGGTATAATTAATAATTATCACAATTCTTAAATACATGTCGCATCATTCAAACAAGTTATCAAACTATGTATAGTTACAAATAGCATTATATAGGTTCCAACTAACTCTTTGGATTGATATAGGTGCAATAATAAAATGTATGTTTTAATTTTCATCCATGACCTTTTAAAAGTCATAGGTACAATGTAATATTTTATTTAAGGAAAGTGTTGGAAGATGTCTTTAAGATTTTAGGAAATTTCTAAAATTTGAAAGAGATATTTTAGCTCGTGTGGATTGTAATCGCTACATGATCTATCACATTCTTTAGGGTTATTAGAAAAAATATGGGATGAAAGGGGGATATTAATAGTATTATCTTGGGAAGGGAAGTTTGGATTCATATGTTTTTATTATTTTATTGATTGTCACATTGGTTTGACTTTAATTATATAATTTAATGTATGTTCTAGGGAAGCTCAAATTGTTTGTATTTTCTAGGACATAAATTAGTCTAAATCCATGTTGTGCATTTTTAAATGTTAAATTGAATGTGTCTATAAATGATGTATCTTGAATTTTTGTGGTCAATGTGATTTTTAGTTCAAATTACATGTACATTATTTAATTAGTTTGCTGATATATATTTTTTAATTGTTTAATAGGAAGTTTCCCTTTCATCATGGAGAAAATTTACCATTATCTGATGTCTTTACTATAGAGGATTTCATCCATAGTGACCAGCCTAAAAACCCATTACATCTATCCTCTCCACAACATAGCTTGTCACCACAAAACCCCACACCTCCACCCTCTCCACCTCCTAATAGCCCACGTCCTGCAATTGATTAGTCTTAGTTACAAGAAAAGATAAATGAAAATTTAAATATCATTCAAGAAAATATCAATTTGATACAAAATGAGCCTAGCATTCCTCACCATCTAGCACGATTTGCATCTTTGATGCAAATTGTTCTTGACTCTGTTCAATCCATCAATATGGATCTAGATAGTTTCCATTGATGGAAAAAAGAGAGGAGACAATTTTATACATTATACAAATAGACCACATTAAAAAGAGATCTAGGACCTACATAGTAGCAAACAAACCATTTCCCAATATTTCATTAACCCCCATACAAACCAACCAATTCCACCCAGTAAAAAATGAATTTCAATCAAATGGTACATAGGAACCTATAGATAGCTACACATTTTTGGGACAGACGGTGGATTTTCTTTGATACTCCACCACATGGAAATTGTGAGGTGACCCTTTATTTCTTGAGGAAATTTTGTGTTGAATTTGAGTTAGTTAATGTAGAGAAGGGGGATTTGATCCTCATGAGTCTCTTTATTCACAAGAGAATCCCTTGTAGTGAACTACCCTAAACTATCTTGAGGAACAAAGTGAGAGTTCCAAAACCAAAAAGAGCAAGTCAAAAAGGTTTTTTGGATAGACTAATGAATTCTCGTCTAAAGGACAATAGTGGGGAACAAGGAAAACAACGTGATGCGTTGGAGTCTTAGAGGCACATTGTCATCCTTTAGCTGAGAATTCATCAGTCTATCCAAAAAACCTCTATGACTTCTCTTTTTGGTTCTAGAAATCTCACTTTATTCCTCGAGGTAGTTTAGGGTTGTTCGCACCCTAGGATTTTCTTGAGAATAAAGAGAATCATGAGCAATGAATCCCCCTTCTCTACATTTTGGTGAACCTGACTTGAAAACACCTTCCAAAAAAAGAAAAATTGGGGCGATGCCACAAAGCCCATTTCTTTCCATCAGACTGATGTGTTAGCCTTCGACCGACTTGTTTATGCATTGTTTATTACATTTAACTTATTATTTTCAAAATGAATTTAATATCCTCTTTTATCAATTTAGTATCTAATTTCATTGAAATTTTTAATGATGTTCCATTTAATGCATGTCACTCTATATCTTTGATCCTTCTTATAAAACTCCTCTCACTTCAGAGGATATTTTTTTGCAAGAGGATAAAATAATTTATGCTTTTCTTAACACTACTCTACCTTCTCTTCCTTCTAATGCACTCTCTTCTAAAGATGATGCATTAGTGAATGATGAAGTTCCTCTCACATCGGATCCTCCAAGGAAAAATGTTGAGCATATTTCTTCAAATGATTCCTCTATAATTTGTAAGGAATTTGTAAATAAAATATATGTCTCTGCTACCCCTCAAAGGCCTAAGATACCTTTTATCTATCTAACTCTATCTAGTCCTTCTCCTAAAAGGATTTTTTCTATTAATGGTGTTCCATTTGATAGTGATTCTCCTGATCTTTCTAAGGCTCCCTCCTATAGAGTAATAGCCCATACTTAGAATACTAGAAAGAATAAACAAAATCTCAATCAACCTACTTGTTTACCACCTTCTCAACCAAGTCTTCCTTGAACACCTAAACCTACAACTAAAGCACTTGGTGATTACGATCTTATCAAGCAACTCCATGTTACTTCATCCAAGATCTCACTATGGGACTTGCTTCAGTCTGCTCCAGTTTATCAAGGTATGCTTCAAGAAGCCTTGCAAAATATCTTCTTGCCTTCTTCTGCTAGGGAAGAAGATGTTAATGCTTTGATAGCTCATATTCATGCAGATTTGTTGAATATTATGTTCTATCCATAGGAACTCCCACCTCTAAAAGTATAGAAGCAAGTGGACCCTCTAATGATTATAGTCAACATTAATAAAATTGGCATGAGATGTACTCTTATTGATGTTGGTTCAATGCTCAATGTATGTAGCATTGATCTATTTCCTAAGATTAAAATTAATTTAGCTTCACTTGTAGCTTCTTATTTTGTCATTTGTGGGTTCAATAGTGCTGAGAAACAAGCTCTAGGTACAAAAGTATTACCTTTGCATCTCGGACCCATTATTGTACCCACTTTGATATATGTTATGTCAGAAAATTTACCATATAATCTTATCCTCAATAGACCATGGATTCATGCTATGGGTGTAGTCTTGTATACCTTGCATAAATCTATTAAGTTCATCTGTAATAGTCAAGTAGTCACAATCAAGGCTGACCCTGATGCTATACACTTAAGTGAGATGGTATTTGTCGATTAGGATTTAGTTGTTCCTACTCTTATCCCTTCAGTGACTTTCAATGTGTTGATGTCTATTCTAGTGGTACCCATTACAAAGGATACTCTTGAGATAGATGTCCCTAAAGAGGACCCTTTTGAAGCAATAAATCTCAAGACTACCTCTTGTCAAGAGAATGCATGTATTGGTGATGATTGGGGTTCTTTAGACTTTACATAATCCTTCATTGGAGAATATAAAGTCGACCTAATCCACTTAGCCCTTCCAATAACATGATCCAAACTTGCTATCAAAGACAACTATTCTTCTGCATTGTGAGGTAATGTGAACACAAATTATAGTGTTCTTAATGTTGATCCTCCCCCTCTGAGGAAGATGATCAAACCTTTGTTAAAGAGGCCAATGTTGGTAGTCTTATCAAGAAGGCTGATGGAGATCCCATAGAGGAGAATAATCCCCATTGTTGGAATAATGCTCTCTGTGAAGATCCTTCTCCTTCTCAAGATTTGCAAACAAGTTATGGCCCTAGCTTTAAACTTGTCTCTAAATATGGATATGAGCATAAATGTTGTGGGTGTAGCGAACAAGGAATTTAGGTCCCTATATAATGTACATCTCATAAGTGTAATTTGGGGCTTGCTCGAATGAATAATCTAAACGGAAACCACGATTGAATGTTGACATGAATTCTATTCAATATCATCTTCCATTATCTACTATCTTCATGTCTTCTTCTTGTAAGAAATCAAACTCTTCTCCATAAGAGAAAGGTTTGCTTCCTGCTCCTTATCCTCTATCTGAGCAAGAGGGTTTTTTGTTGAGGCTTCTCAAAACCCAATTGATTACTTTTCCTCTTCCCACACATAAGAAATTTCATAAACATGATGAAGCAAAGCATTCTTTATGTGCATACCATCGAGTGTCTGGCCATTCCCCTAGTGAATGTAAGGCTTTGAAGGATAACATACAACAACTTCTTGATTTTGGTGTCATCACTCTTCCATTTTGTTGATGCAACTCTCTCTTTTCTTCACATGACAAGTGATATTGATGTCTATAGCTCTATCTTGTTTGTTCTAAGAATTTTCTCATGAGGTTCTCACACCTCCCTTCCTTAGTATCTTGCATGGTTCTCCTCCCTTGTATGTTGGAGGTAGTGATAACTTGTTTTGGAGATGTGAATCCTTCTTAAGGACCCCCTCTCTTCTCTCTATATTTTAATTAGAGTGTTACTTTGAATGGCCCCCTTTGTGTCTTGAAGGGTTCCCTGCCAAAGGAACCCCCTTGAAAGCTTCTTTGTCAAATGAATTCATTAGCGTCTAGCTTGGGGGTAGCCTGACTAGACCTATCTTATATCTTGGCATCTAACTTGGGGGAAACCTGACTAGACCTATCTTTTCTATGACTACCCTGCAATGCAACTTGTAGTAGCCATAGGCTTCTCTAATCAGTCTTGCTTTGCAAGACTAAGAACCTATAGAGCTACTTCACATCAAGATTTCCTTGTAGGACTTAGCACCTATGAGGACCAATAAGACTCTAAGGAGCCTCTCACATCAGGCTTCCCTCAGGGTCAAGCACCTAGGGTGCCTCCTTTGCAAGTCCAAGGACTTGTAAAGTGCTTTCATCCAGCGGGATCTCTTTGTTCGACTCTATAGAACCGAGCACTTGAAATCCTTTTGTTCATCTTTTGTAGGTCTAAGGGCCTGCAACACATTTTTTCAACTCTCCTTATGACCAAGTACCTATGAAGCCATCTCTCTTGGAATTTTCATTCCTTTCTAGCTCCTCCCTCTCTTTCTTAAATTCTCTTTTCTCTTCTCTTCTCAATTGTATATACTAGATCAAAGATCTGCATCTTCTTCATCCTGAGTATATGCTCTTTCTCTCTTCGAAATTAGTTGCTTCCCTAACTTTTGGGTGCATTCTTCTCTTGAAGCAATAAATCTTTACATTCTTCTCTCCATTTAAGAATTCTTCTATATGGAATTTCTTAATTTGGGGACAACACATAGTACTGAGACAACCTTTTACATCAAGGTCTCTTTCACTTTTTTGACTCAAATCTTGTCAGTTTTTCATGTGCCTATGTGTATGTGTTTTTTATATGTTCTAACCTCATAATATAATGAATTTTTATGTTCTAACATTGTCTTGTGTAGGTATTTCTTGTCTAATGTGTTTGTTTTGTAGGTCTACAACCTGGGGGCATGCTTCCTTGGTTCGAAGAGTTTTTTGCTTCCTCTATAGTATCCTTTTGGTATCATGATGCTATTTATGTTTGGTATATTTCCTTTAGAGTGCATATTAGTGTAGATTCATATGCTCGCTAAAGTGGGGGGAAAATTTAATGTAAAATTGCACCCCTTGCAATTTCACATACATTCTTGTATCCAATTTAGTGTCCACTCCCTTTGAATTTGTGTAGGCTCCTTCTATCCCTTGCATAAACCTTTTTCCCTCTTAGGATGTTCAAGACCCCTTTTTAGTAGCTACCTTCGTGTTTCATCTTTGTGTCAAACTTTGAGATTTTCCCGTTCTTGTTTTTTTATAGCACGATGTATCTAGACACTACCATGTCATGAAAACATTCGCATGTTGTGCTAGAATCATGTGACATTTTTGCATTTAAACGATCATTTCTAAGTGCCTTGCAACTTTTTAGTTACTTTTGTCAAGGGTAACATCCCGGGATGCATTGTAACAGCTTGGTTACCTTCTTTTCCCTCCTATTCTATCTTTAAATGCTATCTTTTCTATCCATTTGGTCTTTTTCTTGGCCTTTCTCTCTTGAAGACACTCTTTTCCCTCTTACTCTCTTTCTCACATATCTCTCTGTAGATTTTTACAACACTCAAGCTCTCACTTTCTCACAACACTCTTTGACACTCTCTGGCTCTCGCAACTTTATCTCTCTTTGGCTCCCTCAAGCCTTGCAGGTGATATATTTCTTATCTTGTATCTTTGATCATCTTGGGATTCCTCACATCCCGTCTCTAAGCATTTTACTATTTCATCTATCTATCTATCTTGTGATACAGGTTCTCCTCCTTGAGTGGGGATTGATTTTATCACTTCATATTTGCTTACTTTGTTCACTTTCTCTATCTATTTGGTTGTCCATGGAGGTGGGAACACCAAAATGGGCGTTTGAGTGAGGAAATCCCCTAAATATCCCCAACATTTTTCCTTGATCTTATTTGTGTAGGTATTGAAGATATATACTTGTTGGAGGCTTCATCACTTGGATTTTTGTGAGCATCTTCATCTCTTATCCTCCTTAACATTATTATTTACTTTACCTTATTTTAGTTCTATCATATTTTGTTACTTTTCCACAATCTAAAATTTCTTTGTAATTAGATTATTAGTAGTCACTTTTTTGTTTTCTATGATATTCTCAATTTTTGTTCTATATGAGATGCCAGTGCGCCTCTAGGACTCTAAAACATTTCATTATCGTCGTTGTTCTGCGCTATTTTCCTTTAGCTAAGAATTCATCAATCTATCCAGAAAACCTCTTTGAGTTGCTCTTTCTGGCTCTAGAACTCTCACTTTGTTCCTCAAGGTAGTTTAGGGAATTTCACTCCCTAGGATTCCCTTGAGAATAAAGAAACTTGTGAGCAGCGAATCCCCCTTCTCTACATGTAAAAAACCCAATTATTTTGATATGAGGTCATTTCAGGGACACTACAACAAAACAAGCAATTAGCACCTAAAATAGTGCCATAATTTAGTGTATTTGATCTCAAGAATTGGAAACTTCTGCTGGCGCAAAACTCGGTGCTAAACTACATTTCACTTTGGTGTCATTTTTTGTGCCGACTTTAGCATCGGATTTAGTGCCAAATTTTGTTGCTTCTAGTTTGACTTCTGATTTTGTTTCTAGTTTTGTTTCTTGTGTTGCTTCTAGGTTTTCTTCTAGTTTTGCTTCTAGTTTTGCTTCTAGGTTTGCTTCTAGTTTTGCTTCTAGGTTTGCTTCTAGTTTTGCTTTCAGTTTTTCTTCCATTTTTACTTCTAGTTTTGCTTCTAGTTTTGCTTCCAATTTTATTTCTGATATAATGCCATTTGTTGCATCTAGCTTTTCTTCCATTTTTGTGTCTTTTATCACTTCTAGTGTGGCTTATATTATTGCATCTTTTGTTGCTTCTAAAATTACTTCCATTATTACTTCTTTGTTTGCTACCTGAATTGCTTATGTTTTTTCTTCCTAGATAATGCCAAGTTTTTCTTCCAAGATTGCTTTTGGTTTGCTTGTAGTTTGGCATCCATTGTTGCTTCCTTTTTTTTCTTCTAAAAATGCTTCTTGTTTTACTTCCATTTATTAATTTAATATATTTTATTTCAATTTAATTAGTTAAATATATCATGCCTCTTAAATAACTCATGATTATAGAGTAAGTAATTTAATTATTTAACTCATATGATTAAATAACAAGATAATTATTATAACATGATCATCATCTATAAATAAAACAAGTGAATCAAATATCTATAATTTAGTTGAATTTGACCACATCCATCCTAAGCAGTAAATTAAAATCATCATACATAATAAATATCCATCCAAAAATCATTGACCACTTTCAATATATATTAATTGACAAGTCACTACTGATAAGATCATCATCATATATAACTAAAATAAGTGAAATTCAAACATACTAGTAGATCAATAACATGTCAAAATGATACATGTCCAATAGTTGACATAAGTCAAAATGATATATATACAAATGATATAAGTGAAACTGATAAATTATGTAACTCAAAATGATACAAGTCAAGATGGTACATGTCCAAATGATATAAGTCAAAATGAAACATGTCAAAATGATACAACTCAATAGTATGGTATTGCAAGCCATGAAAATGATGCATATGATAGTAACCATGAAAAGAGGCATCATAATAATATATCAACAATGATCCATGATGAAATCTATTTGATCATGAATGTCACTAGCTACTACCAACAATTGCCTCATCATCATCATCACCATCATGATCATCATCAGCCTCAATGTCTTTTGTATTTGCACCACCATCATCATCTGCCATGTGATCTGTACCAAAACCAACATATTCTAGATCTATATCATGACCTTTATCTTTTGGAAGACCCGTGTTCTACAAGAAAAAGCATTTACAATGAAAAGTTATTATTTCGATTTCATGCAATGATTTATTTTTCTGTTATATATCTAATATTACAACATATGAAATGAAACCATAATCATATTACATCATATCAAAGTGCACATACCATAATAAAATTTCAAAAAAGTTACAACTAATATGTCATTCCAATGATGTAAAACATGCAACAATTCTAATAAACATTAGTAAAATATGCCAACATTTGGTAGAAGAGGGAGAAAGATGACTAGAACTATGGAGGCCCACCATAATGGATTTCAGTATTCAACCATGAGAGTAAAAGAGAGATTTGATATCATGTATCAAAACATTAAGCATGCATTCCTCCAACTAGTGGAGAAGGAGATGATTACTTTGCTTCATTTTCATTTGCATAGCCATATCATGGTGTGAACCAAGAAGACCAAGGATTTCCAGTTTTATGTGGAGCTAATGAATGTGGTCCAAAATTTAGGAGGGGAAAAAATGTCAATGTATGATCCTAATGAAATTGAGGAAGAACAACAAGAGAGGGATAGGAAAAATAAAATCAACTCAGAGTTTCAAGGATTTTTCAAGCGAGTAACAGAGCTATCGGAGCAGTCTCATCTAAAATATTATGACCTAAGTTTGATATACCATTTAGAGAGCTTGGTTTCATGGATTTCCTTTCAAAGCACCTGGTTTTATTTTTCCTACAGTAAACTATTTGGTAGAGTTGGTGGGATTACCTTTCTTATTAATCACTATTAGTGAGATTGAGATTGTTAACCTTGAGAGAGTAGGACTTGGGAGAAAAGCATTTGATATGGCTATCAAGACTTGAATTGGGTTTATTTATTCCCCTCCATTTGATAGGTGTAGGCATTTTCCTTCTACTATTGAAGTGGCACCAATATAATTTAAGTCTACTTTCCAAGTTGCTTGTGAAACTAGAAGGACAATGTATTGCTCAACTCCTTTTGTAAGAGTTCAAAGGAATATGCATAAGGACAACAAATAAAAACTTTTCCCCCAAGATGGAAGCCAATGCCTCTTTATCAATGAACTTCAATGCAATGAATAGATCCCATGAAAGGGATATTATCAATATCATATAGAAGAATGTTAGTCATGTTGGGGAAAGGATGAGATATCTAGACTTTCTATGGATTATCAAAAAATATTTGCTTCCCAAAATTGAGGATTTTTTGGACAATCAGAAATAGCATTCATATTATCAAACAAAATCCATTTGGAAGGATGTTCTTGTATCTACCTTTTGACAAGTATTTTTCTACTAGTTGGTTCAAACCACAACCTAATAATTACTTGACCTTGGTATATGCTTCATGGCTTTAGTATGCCAGTCAATTGATTTCTGGCCTAGAAAATTTAAGTCAACATAAAATTAGACTTATATTGTTTTAAAGTCTACACATTTAAAACAAGACTTAAACATAAAAGAAAACTTATCTACATGTAAATTGGATAGCCTATATTGCTGATAGTCTATAGGTCAAATGATGTCTTACACCTAGCCTCCTCTACCATGCCATTAGAGTGAAATTTTAATTTTTTGGTTTTCTTGTTTCTGGAATTTACTATCCTTGCCTTGCTGTATGACCTTGACCAAATTACTTGTGTTTATGAAAATATGATCAATCTAAATTGAATTTAACAACACAATCAATAAAACATTAAATCACAGAAGCTAAAAGAAGATTAAATAAACAAATCAAAATCTCATTGCAACTTCTCTGAAGTCGTTCTATTGTTCTCTATCTCTAGTGTTTCATTTTGCTCAAGTTGCTCTCAGATTTGGAATGCCAAGCTCAACAAAATAGGCTACCGAAGAATGAGATTAAAAATGCATATTATGCTAAATGCAAGATTATGCTATGATGAGAATATTGTTGAAATGCTAAAAATGCAAGAATGCAAGCGTATGTTGTGTTCGTCCTGTGTTGTAACCAATGCTTGGATTTGCATGTGCATTTATAGAGTTTTTTGAAGATTTCGATTGGCTGGGTTGGTCAACGGCTGTGATAATTCCTGATAGATCAAATGGTTGAAGATAGATGAGATTGAAGAGAAAATAGAAGAAAATGAATAAAGCAAGATTTTTCCATTTTAATGGAAGAGATAAGATGAGATGATTTAAAAATCATCTTTTTAGAAGAAAAATGGAAAGATTATGATAAGATAAATAATGAATTATCTAATTCAATTATTTATTTATGAGTGCATGTTGATTTTTCTTAACTAAATAAATATGTATTTAATATTTTGAGGAAATCAGAAGATTTCATAATTAAACAGAATATCTAATTATAATTTGAACAAAGTAGAAGATCTTTAATTAAATAAAATATTTAATTAAATTTGAAAGAATGACATTAATTAAATAAAATTATTTAATTAATTAGAGGAAAGTTTTAAAATAGAAAGAAAAGAGATATTTAAATTTAATTAAAAATATTTAATTAAATTCAAAAGATGATAATTAACTTAAATAAATAAAATGTATTTATTTAATTTAATCAAGTAGATATGTGGAATAATAGATTTAATTAATTATGGTGGGAGAATAAAATGAATGAACACTATAATCAAATTGATTAAATTTAATTACGTGTAGAAGAATTTTAGAGGAATTAATTAAATAATAAATATTTAATTAAATGTCAGGAATAATTAAATATGACCAATTTTATGCATATACATTTTGCCCCTCTTTGAAGTGATGTGTGAAACACATTGCTTCAAAGAAAAATAAATAAAAAATTTGTTGCCCCTAATATGTTTTTGATGCTAATGCTGATGATGCCCCCTTGGGAGGTAAATCACGGATGATGAGAATCTATTGGGGAGTTAGTGATTTAGCTCCTAATAAGTGATGTAAAAGATGCCCCAGTTTAAAGTGAAAAGAAAAATGCTACCAAAAGCCCACCTTAATTGACCTATGTAAGGTAAAAGGGATGAAAATGGAAGTCATTTTCACTCTTTTGCTATAGTGATTTTGATGCTTTGAAAATGTCATAGCGAGATGTCGATTCCATATCAGACTCACAGATTTGAGTGGGTGTGACAATTTCAAAGACCAGCAGTGTATGGACCATCGGTAAGTCGATTAAACCTCTTTGTGATTCAAATTTTTATGAATTTGATCCAATTTTTGTAAGTTTTAACGCGGATTTAGGATTAGAAAGGTCATTTTAGCGCATCCGCGGCCTGTTTTAGCGCTTTTGAAGTGTTCTTTAGTGCATCTAGGGTGTTCTAAAGCACTTATAGGTGCAGTTTAAAACTAGGCAGTCTAGCGCATACGAAGTATGAAGTAGCGCTTCTAGGGTAGCAGGCTAGGTAGGTTACTTTAGCGCATACAGGGCATAGAGTTGTGCATCCAAGAATTGGATAGAATAGAGGTAGATTAGCGCTTCTACGGTGTGAAGTAGTGCATATGCGGGGTAGTTGAGCACTTTTAGTGTTTTAGCACATTTAGGTGATGAAATAGCACATTAGCTGTGTGTATTAGTGCATCCTTGGTTCTACCTCTTATAGGTAATGAAGTGGCGCTTTTAGGGTGTAAGGGCCAGTCGAATGAGTTTTAGTGCTTTTGAGGTAAACTATAGTGCTTTTGAGTTTTAGCGCATATGAGGTGTAGATTAGTGCATCTGGAAATTTTTTGGCAAAATGCCAGGATGAAAAAATGATGGTCTATATTGCGTCCTTGGTCAATAGATAAAGAAAGTGTTTTGTCATCATGCTGATAGTCGATGATTAACTGATAACTTTGCTTCCTTGATTAGAAGACAAAGAGTAAATGCCTGATAGGAATTTTGATAAATTTGTTTCCTGCAATAGAAAACAAGTAGTAAATGATTGATATGACCCCTGATAAATTTTCTTTTTGCGATAGAAAACAAATAGTAAATGATTGATGTGAAAACATATTTACATTTATGTTTGAAATACAAATAGAGTGATGTTTGGATTGTGTGATACGGGTCACTGATATGGGTCACATATATGAGTCTGATTAGTTGTTATTGTGATGATAATAGGAGGTTTTTGACAACCTCTAGAGTAGAGAGTGGTTCCCGATATGTTGGGATCGGATAGGAGAGTTGGCTCTTGCAGAGGTACAGTGGATAGGTGCCTGTGGAATGGGATCCCTGTTGACTATCCCACAAGGGATTCAAGTCAACAGGGGACTACTGACTGCCTTAGCAAAGAGGTGGCATTCCGATCATAACACCTGAGGTTGTATACAGGATTCTAGGGATTCCTATTGTAGGTGCCCTTGTGGTTTATGACCACAAGGAGATAGGTGGGACAGAGGCCCCGAGGAGGATCTGTGGTGATGTGTCCATAGTCCGATATTGGGTGCCATGGGTGGATTTTAGCAGGTATCCAGCCTTAGTTGCAGTATTGGCAGCATTTATCAGAGGTTTCCTTGGACTAGACCATCAGTCAAAGGGATTTTCAGTTGGGTGGGGGAGGATGCTAGAGTGGATGGTGACTCAGCCACAGAGATACTCTTAGGGGAGCTGCATGTTGGTGCATCTGTATCACGATCTACATCAGGTAGTGTACCGAGGGTCGACTAGTTTGGCCAGCAGTGTGACACTGCTCCAGATCTGGGCCTGGGAGCATATTGCAGTTACTAGGACAGCGTGTGCTAGGGTGAGGCCACCAGGTAGGCCATATGTGGAGGCATATTTAGGTGCACTTGTCTAGCCCAAGTTGGGCAAGTTGGAGTATTGGCGGCGCATGTTGGATGATGTGGATGCAGTGATATGGAGGCCGTATAGTGAGCCCTGGGATACAGATTATTTGGAGATGTCATTTGTCTGCATACCTCAATATCTTATAAGACAGACTCTGTTCATTATTGAGAGATTTTTGGCCTTGCGGGTGCAGAGACAATATGGGTTCACGTAGGGGATGCCACAGGGTGTTGCTCATTATGGGCGACACCAGGATGATCCTAGATGGGGACACTATATTTCTTACCAGGTGGCGTACACAGAGTATGTGAATTTGTAGCCAGAGGTATGGGCATATAGGCCAGAGGTTACAGATGTAGGCATGTCAGATGAGTACTTAGTGTACTTCCATACTCATCGATTTCCATAGTTTACCTGTCCAAATGAGCCAAGGCCCATTGTAGTGGTATAGTAGCCAGTGGCAGGTAGACAAGAGGGTGTGGGTGGCAAAGAGGAGGAGGGTGTGGCTGGAGATGAGGAGGAGGAGGATGACAGAGAGGAGGGTGACAGTGATGATGACAGCTCAGATGGTGGGGATGACAGGCGAGATAATGGAGGAGAGGCAGAGAGGTTAGTGAGGCAGAGGATGAATAGCTTAGCCAGTGCCCAGGTTGTTTGGAGGGCCAGATCTGGTGGTAGACCACGCACGGTCATCAGGATGTCCTCCTCTTCCCAGCAGACATAGATAGCCACTTTGTAGGCCTAGGTGTAGACTATTCAGGGTCAATTAGGTCAGGCACAGAGTGTGATAGCACAATTGCAATCACAGCTGGCACAGGCTCAGACTCAGGCTCAGGTCGCTCTACCTGCCTCAGACCCATAAATAGCTCAGCTGATCATAGAGAGAGATGCTTTGAGACGGAGGGAAACAAAGGCCAAGGGCGTAGCTCAGAGACTGATGGGCACTATAGAGAGTGCATCGTTACGGGACACCATTGCAAAGGGCATGGAGATGGCGAGGGAGGCAGAGTATTATCGAGTCAGATATGAGGAGTTATGTCCTCCTGAGCGCAGAGAGCCATTCCCATAGTCCCACACTAGGAGTAGGAGTAGGTCACTGACACGTACTCAGAGTCTAAGGGTTACTGGGCCTTGGTTATATCCAAATGTAGGTACCAGTGGTATGCCACCTCCTTCCAGACCAGCTCCATTAGGGGCATCGACCAGCTAGCAGACACATGTATATAATTTTTGGAGCATGTATATTGATTTTTGATCATAGCTTATGTATTTCTCTTTGGACTTTTCAGTTTCATTGGACATTTGGACATTTGTATCATTTTTTATGAGTGTTGATATGCAGCGGCGATGATTGTTTTTGATGATGTGATGTGCATTTATGAGATGATTTATGTGATGTCTATCATGATTTGTTGATTATGTGATATGCAGTTATGGATTTTGGTATGCATTTGAATGATTTGATGACTAACATGATATGCAGGATGATTTGATATGATGTGTTTATGATGATGATTGATGACAAATGATTGATGATGCGTACTAATGATGTCATGTAGGTGGATGATGAATGTATTCCATGGAATATGTGATATGTGATGTCATGCAGGTTTTCAAATGTAAGATGATAATAAAGATGAATGTTGTGTTTATGATATGCATTATGAATTTGTAATGTAATATGACATGAATATAGGATGATGGGAATGTAATGTGATAAATGATATGAAAATGATGAAATGTAAATGATGATGAAATGCAATAATAAGTAAATATGAAATGATAATGAAATGAATACTATGAAAGTGATATGTAAATAAACATGAAAATGAAATAAAAATGAAAAATGAAATGGTAATGATAGTGAAATGAAAAGGTAATGAAATAAATGAGGTGAAAAGATAATGATAATAAAATGAGATGATATGAATGAAATGAACGATAAGGAAATGAGTGAAAATGATAAATGAAATGATGAGATGAATGATAATGGAATGAAATGAAATGATAATGATAAGATAATGAAATGATAAGATAATGCAATGAGATGAATGATAATGGAATGAAATGATAATGATAATGAGATATATGATAAGATGATAAATGATATGTTGTGAAATGTAATGATAATGTGATGAAATGATAAATGATAATGAGTGAAAATGACAATGTAATGATATGTTATTGAAATAATATGCTAGATGATAATGACATGAAATGATAATGAAATGATGAATGATAGGGAAAATGAAATGATAATGGAAAATGAAATGGTAAAATGATAATGGATATGATAATGATATGAAAATGATAGATGATATGAGATGATTATGAAATGATAATGGAAAATGGTATAAAATGATAAATGATAAGTGGTAAAATGATAATGGATATGATAATGATATGAAGATGATAGATGATATGAGATGATTATGAAATGATAATGGTAAATGGTATAAAATGATAAATGAAAAATGATAATAAATAAAGAATTTTGAATAATGGATCTCAAATGATATGTAAATGAATGGAAAATGATAGATGATAGGACCTAGATGAAATGATAATGAAGATGAAATGATAACGAAATGAGAGGTGATAATGAAACAAATGTCTGAATGTCCTCCACAAATAGTCCAAAGAGACATGACAACCGTTGATGTTTTTGTTAGCCCTTTTAAAAACTCTGATGTAAATCCGGTATGCAAATATATGTACACTGATCTAAAATGAAATGTAACTAAATGAAGCAAACCAATCATTGAGCCTTTTGGTATCTTTCTTGGATCATCATAGAGCGTTAAAATGTTAGAAGTATGTACAAGCATCAGAGGGGAAATTAGCACCAATGATGACTTGAGTACATCTTTCATGATTTTTGATATAGCAAGTGAACACAAGCATTGAGGTATAATTGAACCAAGATGAGCTGAGCATTTCTTGCATAAACAGTCAAAGATTAACTACTTTCTGATGCAAATGTGGAACTATCATCGATGATATTGCTTTGGAAATCATGTCTCGCGACATATTTGTAACAGATAGATAGTTAACCTCAAGACAATTGACAAAGAAAAATCATCCTCTTTCCTTGCCATTCTAGTTCAGTACATCATCGAGTGTGATCTAGAGAGATGATATCGAAATTTAAACAACCATTGTTTCAAAATGAAAAAATATTATTCCAAACATTATTCAAATTTTAGATCATCCAGATATGAGTCATGATATGGTACTTGCTGAAAACTGTTGTGACACGGATTGATGATTGGATAGTTTGTTCATGTGATTTGATTTGGTCATTTGTTTGCATGATTGGATTTGATGTCCTTGTCTAGTTGTTGTCTAAAAGTTGATTGCCCCCAGTATGTCAACGTTTGCCCCCAGTATTGACACAACTTGCTGAAATGAATATGTACAATAATCAAGCTATGGTAAGACATTATCATTCTAGGAAAATGATGATAGCATGATGTTGGTATGGGCCTAAGATGATGTGAAGATATATGGAAAGGAAAGTTAAAAATCCAAGTGCAGAATATGAACTAATAGATGGAGAGCTACAAATAGCGTCTGTTTGCCAGATTTTCACTATTTGTTTTTATTGCATTTTTCATGTCAATAGACTACCTGTTTGTCAGGTTTTCACCCTAGGACTTTTTCTACTATTTTTGGATTTCTTTAGGACTTTTTCTGTTGGTTTTTTGGATTTCTTCAGAATTTTTTTTGCTATTTTTGGATTGTTTTTTAGGACTTTTTCTGTTGTTTTTGGATTTTTTTAGGACTTTTTCTGCCAATGATAACTGCTTCATACATAATACTTTTTCAGGTCCATGCTATTGATGGGTTCGTCAAACAGGTCCCTGTCTTGCATTGATAGTTTGTATGCTCTCGAACTGTAGGTAGCGATAACCACATAAGGACCTAGCCAATTTGGTTCAAATTTTCCTTTCTTTTCTCTGTCTTGCTGATTTCGTGGGTTTTCTTTCAAAAATAGATCACCCACCTAAAAAGTACGTGGCTTTAATTTGTGGTTGTAGCTGTGAGACATCATCTGTTGGTATGCTTTCAAATGGTCAGCTGCTCTTTGTCTCTTTTCATCTAGAGGTTCTAGTTCTTGGAGTCGGGAAACTCTGTATTCATCATCTATTTTGAGACCTTTCAGTGATACTTTGAGTGATGGGATTTCAACTTCTAGAGGTAGGATGGCTTCTGCTCCATAGACAAGAACAAATGGTGTTGCTCCCATTGGTGTGCAGACACTGGTTCTGTAAGCCCATAAGGTAGGATTGAGTTGAACATGCCAATCTTTCCCTGCATCATTCACAGTCTTCTTCAAAAAATTTAAGACTATTTTATTTGAGGCCTTTGCTTGGCATTTTCTTTGTGGATAGTAAGGTGTTGAATATCTGTGTTGAATGTGAAATCTTTCACAAAGTTCATCCACATCCTGATTCTTAAAAGGTCATCCATTAATTGTAATAATGGAGTTAGGAATGCCATACCAACAAATGATATAGTTCAGTATAAACAATGATATTTGTTTGTCGGTAACTTTAGTCAGAGGTACTGCCTCAATCCATTTGGTAAAATATTTTGTGGCTGTGAGAATGAACTTATGGCCATTTGATGATGAAAGGTGTATCTTACCTACTAGATCTAACCCCCATTGGGAAAATGGCTAGGTTGGCGTGAATAGTTGTAGTTCTTGTGCAGGAGCATGAATGAGATTCCCATGAATCTAGCATTTTGAGGATGTTTTCACAAAAGTGAATGATTCCCTTTCCATTGTAGGCCAGTAGTAACCCATTCTAATCAGTTTCTTAGATAAGGTCAGTCCACTTGAATGAGTACCACAAATGCCACCGTGAACTTCTTGTAAAGCTTTGTCAGATTCATCATGTTCAAGACATCAAAGCAAAGTACCATAAAGACCACGATGATAAAAATGGTGTTGGCAATAAGGGTGTAGTGAGAAGATCGGTGAATAAAATTTCACTTTTGGTTACGGGATAAGTCAGGTGGTAAAATGTCATCTTTTAGGTAGGCATAAATCTTGCCATACCAAGGCGAATCGGATCCTACCAAGTGGAAAATGATTTCACTTTCGGGTGTGTCATAGGTAGGTGTAAATGATTGTTCCACTAGAAATTCATAGCGAGTCTGAGTTTCTAGGAGCTAGAACAATGATGCTATCGTAGCCATGGCATCAACTGCTTTGTTATCAAGCCTTGGAATTTGTGTGAATTTGACATTCACAAAGTTCTTCTTGAAGTCATCAACCATCTTTTTATATGGCAATAGTTTATCATCTTTGGTCTAATATTTTTCATTGATTTGATAAATGACCAATTGTGAGTTGCCATACACTTGTAGTTCTATAATCCTCCATTCCAATGCAATCTTTAGTCCTGTGATTAATGCTTCATATTCAACTATATTGTTGGTGCATGGAAACATCAGCCTATATGATCGAGGAATGGTGTTCCCTTGAGGGGTGATGAAAAGTATGCTTGCCCCCAATCCATGTTGAGTGAAAGAACCATCAAAATATAAGGACCATGGTTGTTTGGATTCGGCAGTAAAGACATCAGCATCTGTAAATTCAATGTGCAAAGGATGGTCTGTTTGCAGTGGTGCTTTAGCTAGTTGATTAGCGATAACTTGTCCTTTGATTGCCTTGTGATTAATATAATGGATGTCAAGCTCACTCAGAATCATTACCCATTTTGCTAACCTTCCTATCAATGATGCTTTTCTTAACAGATATTTGAGTGGATCAATTTTTGAAACCAAATTGATCATGTGAGTTAACATGTAATGCCAAAATTTTTGTGAAGCAAATACTACTGCCAGACAAGCCTTCTCTATGGTAGTGTAGCTGAGCTCATGACTTGTGAGTGTTCTACTGATATAATAAATTACACGTTCTTTTCTTGTGGAGTTTTCTTGTGCTAGCAATGCACCCAAGGATGTTTCTATTGCTGCAATATATAAGATCAATGGTTTGTCTGAATTCAGTGGTACTAGAACTGGTGGAGTCATTAAGTATTGTTTGATTTGTTGAAAATCCAATTCACACTTGTCATCCCACTTGAAACGAACATTCTTATGCAGTAGATGGGTGAACCATAGACTCTTGTCAGCTAGTTGTGCAATGAATCTGTGGATAGACTGAAGTCATCCCTGTAATGATCTTAATTGACTGATGTTCTTTGGGGGAGGCATTTCCATGATCGCCTGAACTTTAGCAAGGTCTACTTCAATTCCTTTTTCTGACATGATATACCCTAAGAGCTTTCCAGATGGGACCCAAAGACACATTTCTTGGGATTGAGATGAACTTTGAATTTCTCCAGTCTTACAAATATCTTGGACAATATTTCTAGATGTCCTTCTCCGGTGTATGATTTTTCCAAGATATCATCTACATAATCTTCCATGAATGTGTACATC
Organism: Sequoia sempervirens; assembly: GCA_007258455.2. NCBI lineage: Eukaryota > Viridiplantae > Streptophyta > Pinopsida > Cupressales > Cupressaceae > Sequoia > Sequoia sempervirens. Next base: position 16,115,889 of record VDFB02358134.1, on the reverse strand, counting down.
ATGTCATGAAAGATTGTAGTCATGGCTCTTTGGTAAGTGGCCCCAGCATTTTTGAGACCAAAAGGCATGAAATTCCAATAGTAAGTTCCCCATGGACATGTGAAAGTTGTTTTCTCCTGGTCTTCGGGCGCAATCTTGATTTGGTTGTAACTAGAAAAACCATCCATTAATGAATACATGGCATGGCCAGCTGTCAAATTAACTATAGTGTCGATGTTTTGTAGTGGGAAGTCATCCTTAGGGCATGATTTTTTGAGATCTCTAAAATCAGTGCATAATCTGTCACTCTTATCTGGCTTGGATACAGGAACAATATTAGAGATCCATTCTACATAGTCAATTGATCTTATAAAGCCCACATCAAGGATTTTTCTTAGTTCTTCCTTAACCAATAATGCAACATGGGGGTGCATCTTTCTGAGCTTTTGTTTCACAGGGTTAACCCCTAGTTTGATAGACAAATGATGCATGATAAGGTCGGGATTAAGACCAGGCATGTCCGTGTAAGACCAAGCAAAGTTGACTTGATTTTTTTTTAGAAATTCCATGAACTCTGGTATTTCATTTTCTGTCATTGATGCAGCTAGCTGTTAAATTCTTGGTTTGTCTGAAGTTTCAAGATTGACAATATTTGTAGGCTCAATCAAAATAGGTGATCACTCATGATAATGCTCTGGGAGAGTGTCAAGATTCCCATTGTTTGGTGCCTTAAAAAGGTTTTCACCATCCGATACGTTCTTTATTTTATCTTTTGTTTGATCTAATACTACCAAATTCTAGTTTTCACCATTAGATCTTTTGTATTTAATTTTATCTTTGCAGCTGGGAGAATTGACACCCTCCTGGTCAAAGAATTTATGCTAAAAATCTCTAGTGGAACAATCATTTGCGTCCTCTGCGGAAAGGAAGTTTACAATAGCTTCATCACTTGGAAACATTGGTATGTTGATAGGTTCAGATGAATCCCAATCAATGAGATCAGGATAAATCAAAGGTATAGGGTCATCGGGTTGCGTGAAATTGGCTATGGTTATGGTCATAATGGAGTTGATCGTAGGATCCAATGTATGAGGTAGGTCAATGATGGTACTGTCCTCATGATAATCCTGTTCATTTAGATCTGACTCAGTATCACTAGAATCATAGTGACTTTGTAGTTCAGACTCTCATGTTTGGGTCTCTGAACCTTGACCTTCGATTAGAGTTGGGGCATACTAGTGTATTACATCAACCTCTTTATCCCTCCAAAACTCATCATTGTAAATGGTATCCCATTCATATTCAGCAGAGTCTGTGTCAGAATTGTTATCCATGAAGTTCTGAACTATTGCCAAACATGCTTCTCGTGAATCTAAGCCTTCTTGCAACGCGAAGACAGTGCCATGCAATTGTTTGGATGTGCTTTCTTTGGAGTGAGTATCACAACCTAATCCAATTTTCTCTTTTATGGAGAGTCTGTAGAGGTGAATAGGTTCAAATACTCCTTATTTCCTTTTTCCAATATGACCTTTATCATAACCCATCTTCTTCATGATTGAATACCCTTTTCCATATTTTTTTGTGGGTAATTTGACATTACAAACCGCTTCAGCTTCATCTTTATAGATCTAGTTTAGAATTTCTGAATCCTCAGGATCTCTTATGGGGAATTTCTCTTTGATGAATTGTCCATTAAACTTTGTGATTGGCTCTGTTGGTGACTGCTTTGATGTTGATACTGCCAATATTTGATGTTCTGTGATAGACGGTTGTCCATGTGATCGGGGTGATATAGGTAAATTGGAAAGACAAAGAGAATATTCTCTGACTCCATGGTCTTTGAATTTCAATTTCTTATCAAAACTATTGGTTAATTGACTGATTTGTGTGTCAATATTTAGAGAAGTACTAGCACGAGATTCTCAATTGTTAGGAACCAAAGTATCTTGACTGGCTTTTATGTTGGCACAAGTTTGAATGTTGGAATTATCAGCTGATATCGTGATCTCCTGTCCATCATAAGGGAAATTTAAACATTGATGATAGGTTGATGGGACAGCTTACATTTCATGGATCCAAGGATGACCCAACAAGATGTTGTATGCCAAATCACGATCCAATACTTGGCAGAAAGTATTTTTGATAACATGACCCACTCTAATTGGCAACATGATTAGACCCTTGGATGCTCTTTCTTCATCATCATAAGCTTTAATGGTGATCTTTCTTCTGAAATCAATGGAGTCCTCATAAAATCCTAAGGCTTTAACCAATTTCATAATACAAATATTGAGACTAGCACCTCCATCTATTAGAACCCATCTAACACGAAACTTATGGACCATGACTTCTAAGTACAATGATGAGTTGTGGGGATGAGTTATGGAAACACCATCTTTTCTAGAGAATGAGAGGCAAGTTGGTGAGGACAAGTGTCCTACCATGGCTTGAAATTGGTCCACATCCAAATCAGTGGATATAGTTGTTTCAAAGAGGGATTTTTCAAGAATTTCCCTATGCACTAGGGAAATTTTTAAGAGTTCAAAGATAGAGATTTGAGCAGGAGTTTTCCAAAGTTGGTTGACCAAATCATATGAATGTTGAGGTGGAGGTTCAGTGGATTTTGAAGAGGTTCCCTTTAAGAAAACCTTAGCTTGGGCCCTCATTGTTGCATTGACTTCTCTATATTCCATCTTTTTGTTGAATTTGATGACATTTACCCGCTCATCGTCTGTGTAGAGATGGTTGATTATATGATCATCATTGATATGATTCATATTTTTTTCAGAAGACTCACCCTTTTGATAGTTGGGAAAAGGGTTGCAAAATGCTTGGTGACCTACATTTGATTGTTGATGTCCTTCTACTGTAATAATGTCATTGTCGATTAAGTCTTGAATGGTATTCTTCAAGGCTTGACAGTTATTTGTGTGATGACCTTTACAGCGATGATAATTGCAATAGTATGCCTCATTCCATGATGGAGGTTTTACACTGGGTTCATAGTTTCGTTGAGGCGGCAAAGTAATGACATTTTTGGCCATCAACTCTTTGAATGCGAATTCCAAAGATTAACCCAATGAAGTGTAAGTTCTTTTATTCGAGAAGAATGAAAATCGTTGTGGAGTTGTATTCGAGGTATTTCCTAAGGAGTTGTTATTGTTATTGGTTCCTCGGTAACCTTGATTTTTGGCAGTCCCTTGATTGGGAGTAGAGTTTTTATTCACATTATTTCTCGAAGGAGGATTGTTTCCTTGATTTGTAATCAAGTTGACATTGTTGTTGTGCTAAGTATCTGGAATACTAAGGACAAATGGCTTGGTCGAGACCTGATTTGCATCAATAATAGGATCATTCACCACATTTTTGTTGCAAGTCTAGAATTTAGACTTGTCTTGATTATTGTGATGATTGTATGAGCTAGGATTGTCTTTGTCAAGTTTTATTGTTCCTCTTTTGACCAGTGCAATTTCAATGGTTATAGCATCTTCGATTAGTTTCTCAAAAGAGGTAGGACAATGTAAATTCAAATGATAGCTCATCTCTGAATTCAAACTATTAATGAAGGTGACCATCTTTTCTTTTTCAGGAACAGGACGCAGATATCTAGAGAACATTCTTCTCCATCTTTGAAGAAAAGTAATGAAAGATTCACCAGGTTTTTGCACAACTTTGCAGAGATCTATCATGGTGATCTGGTGTTGTATGTTGTAGGCATATTGTGATATAAACATATTGATTAATTCTTCAAATGTTCTGACAGGAGGTGTGATTTTTGATAACCATTCCATAGAGTGTCCTCCAAGACTCCTAGGAAACAACACATCAAGTAAGTGTCCTCATGAGAGAACTCTAAATTCATGTTTCGGAAGTCTCTAACATGATCGATTGGATCCGATTTCCTGTTATAACGATCAAATCTTGGAATTTCACAATGTTTGGGAAATGGAATCATGTTGAGACTTCGATCGAAAGGGTAAGGACAAATATACCCAAGAGTGTATTTCTTTGTTGTGGTTCCTCCTTGTAACTCTTTGATTTTTCCTTGTAGTGTTTTAATTTGTTGAGTTAAAGCACTAAGATCAAATAGGGGTATTTCCTCAGGTTTTTTTTTCAAATTCTCAGTATTAAAGTCATGAGGCAATTTAGCTCCTTGGTCAGCTAGATAGCGGAAATATTTTTCTTTATCACGCTGCAAGATCTTCTCTATGGCTTTGTGAAATTTTGGATCTTGCTCAGCCTCTCTAAGACATCCCTCATCTTGTTCATCATCACTATCTATATGTGTTTTGCTCATGTCTTTGTATTGGTGGAATGGATTTTCTTCTCTGTTATCCATATCTTTGTCGAAAAGTGGATTACAATTCATAATGTAAAGAGGATTACTGCTTTCACCCTCTTCTTGAATGTTTTGAGTATGACCTTCTTGTTGGATTTCGTCTTTCAATTTATTGAATTGAGATCTTGTGAAGATAGGCATATGATTTTGAAGAATTCTTCTAAACTTAGATCTTGGTTTTGACAAGTGCGATGATGGTGATATCTTGATCTGATAAGATGGAAATCTTATGATATGATCAAAGATGTTCATAATTCTTGATTGTGGCTTCCTATGATGAGAGATTTTAGAATATTGTTGGGGAAGTTGGATCAATAATCAAAAATTTGTTTAAGAAGTGCACTCTTAAAGATTTGATCTTTGTCTTTGAAGGAAGAATTCAAGATCACTGGAGGATTTGACTAGGGTGTGAGGGATACTCAATAGAAGGTTGAGGTATATTATCAAACTCAAGAGGTCGATTAAGATTATGTCATTGAGATAGAGCTAATATCTGATAATGAGCTCGAGAATCTAAGGGATCTACAACATACTCGTCAGTGAATCCCCTAACAAAGTCTTGGTATCTATGAAGAAATCCTCGGTAATGAAGTAAAACGTGTTGACTTTTGTACAAGAATTTTCTCTTTTGCAATGTTTTCTTGTATCCTAATTGTTTCTTGGGTTTCTTGATTCTAGTGGAAATTTATTTCTTGATGAATTTTGTTGATTTCCACTCCCTAAGCATGAGAGAAAAATATCAAGAATGTTATTGGACCAAAGATGTGAATGATTTTTGAACGGTTGCAGCTGTTGTTCTTCACTTTCATTTCAGATGATATTTTATCTGAGTTAATGTAATGGAAGACACAACAAACATTCTGAAAAATAGTTTTTTTTAAAACCCTATACTAACATCAAGTGTATGATCAAGAAAATGTTTTTCAGCAAGTGTTTTCACAGGTTTAGCACATGAAAGACAATTCAGACAGACTCACTCTTAGTACTCAAGTAGGTCATTCTAGTAATCAACAACCCACATCTTAGAACTGTGTTGACTCACACAACCATGTCACCCCCGAAAGGGTGCTTGTGTTTTTGTCTTTTCTAGGTGCATACTCAGAGTGATGAAAGTGGATACCAGATCCCCTGAGCAAACGGTCCTTGGTAGTTATATGGTGAGTATCTTGGGGGCAGATTCTTCCCTCCCCTTGCACTGTGATTATTAGAATGTTCAGAAATTGACTTCGGCTGGCTACTACACTAGGTTCATAGTAAGGGTTTTCGTTCGATGCGGCAATAATAAACTCCCTCAGGAGACCTCCCAACATTTAGAACAAAGGATTTTGGGATGGTTATCTTGCACACTACCGGTAAAAGAGGGTTTCGCCAGATTTACTTTAAATTTTATAGTGGGGTGGAATAGCCTAGCTTTGGCTTGAACCCACTTGAGTCGTTCCCGTAGGGTGAGTACTTTTTCCCACTACGGCAAGCTCTCTAAAGGATGTAATCAAAGCAGTAAATTTGCATGAAATTGAAAAGGAAATTCTGTTATTTTGATCACCCAGTTAAAGGGAGAGCATAGACCTATTGCCACAGACAAAGCAAACAAATGTTCTTTTTAAATTCCAAATCACAATGATCTAATCTAAGTGAAGATATTGCTTCAAAAAAACAAATTGTTCAATTTTAACTGCAAAAATCATTGTATGGTGTCTATCCTAGATTGTTTCATTTTAAGTTCCATGCCTATCCTAGGATTGATCAGTTTTTATCCAGACGTGACTATCCTAGGGTTGATTCTTTTTAACCAGAGAAAATTCTATTTGTGGAAGGTTTCAGACTCAGAATTCTTGTTTTTTTTTGTGTTACAACTAGATGCACAGAAATAGACCTTAAATGTACAGAAACATAAATTATAAGCACTGAAACAGACCTTAGATGTGCTCAAATAGACCTTAAATGCGCCGAAATAGAACTTATAAGCACTAAATTAAACCTTAGATGTGCCACATAAATTTTCTAAATGTGCCAAAATAATCCTTAAAAGTGCTAAAAGAACACAGAACTACAGACAAATGGACCCGAGATGCACAAAAATAGACAACCAATGTGCTCATTCCTACCTTAAAAGTGCTAAAACAGTCATTAAATGTGCCATTTTAATAAACACAAATTTAATTGAGATGAAATGGGACTAAATGCACTATTTTGTCCCTCGTATGTGCTAAAAGAACTCTTAGAAGCACCGAAACAGTCCCCAGATGCGCTGGAATACCTGCAAAAATAGAAAGAAATTACAATCCCAGAAGTGCCGTAGAAAGTCTCGAATGCGCTAAAACGTGGAATTTTTTTTTTCAAACGCCAAAATCAGAATGCAGAAACCTGCAAGAATACTCTACAAGAAGATATTAAAATCAGGGCATGGGCCCCACGGTGGGCGTCATTTTATGTGTGTATGAAAATATGATCAATCTAAATTGAATTTAACAACACAATCAATAAAACATTAAATCACAGAAGCTAAAAGAAGATTAAATAAACAAATCAAACTCTCATTGCAGCTTCTCCGAAGTCGTTCTATTGTTCTCTATCTCCAATGTTTCATTTTGCTCAAGTTGCTCTCAGATTTGGAATGCCAAGTTCAACAAAATAGGCTACTGAAGAATGAAATTAAAAATGCATATTATGCTAAATGCAAGATTATGCTATGATGAGAATATTGTTGAAATGCTAAAAATGCAAGAATGCAAGCATATGTTGTGTTTGTCCTGTGTTGTAACCAATGCTTGGATTTGCACGTGCATTTATAGAGTTTTTTGAAGATTTCGATTGGCTGGGTTAGTCAACGGCTATGATAATTTTTGAAAGATCAAATGGTTGAAGATAGATGAGATTGAAGATAAAATAGAAGAAAATGAATAAAGCAAGATTTTTCCATTTTAATGGAAGAGATAAGATGAGATGATTTAAAAATCATCTTTTTAGAAGAAAAATGATAAGATTATGATAAGATAAATAATGAATTATCTAATTCAATTATTTATTTATGAGTGCATGTTGATTTTTCTTAACTAAATAAATATTTATTTAAGATTTTGAGGAAATAAGAAGATTTCATAATTAAACAGAATATCTAATTATGATTTGAAGAAAGCAGAAGATCTTTAATTAAATAAAATATTTAATTAAATTTGAAAGAATGACATTAATTAAATAAAAGTATTTAATTAATTAGAGGAAAGTTTTAAAATAGAAAGAAAAGAGATATTTAAATTTAATTAAAAAGATTTAATTAAATTCAAAAGATGATAATTAACTTAAATAAATAAAATGTATTTATTTAATTTAATCAAGTAGATATGTGGAATAATAGATTTAATTAATTATGGTGGAAGAATAAAATGAATGAACACTATAATCAAATTGATTAAATTTAATTACGTGTAGAAGACTTTTAGAGGAATTAATTAAATAATAAATATTTAATTAAATGTCAGGAATAATTAAACATGACCAATTTTATGCATATACATTACTAATTTCCTAGCCAGTGTATTTCTTAAGTATTACCAATAGAAATCTCTAAATTCGGATATCTATGATATCTAGGATTGCATGAGTGCATTTACATTATATTGTCCTACTTTGATGATTTTACTTAATCCTTTCTCCTTTAGCATGAGTTTTTAGATTAGTTAAAGTTCCAATTATTTGTGCCTCAATTTTTGTATTGTGAATGAAAATAGAGAGATAGGTAAGAGAACAAGAGTTATTTAGGAAAAATTGAAAGCATAGAGCAACTCAAACATATATCTTTAAGTATCTTATATTTCATAAACAAAATGTCAATTATTTTCAATTTGCAGTGAAACAGAAACTCATGCTTTTATCCTTTATGCTAAAATTTCTTACATTTCAAATAAAAATGGAAAACATTAAAAAATATATTTATTCCTATACCATCTAAAGATCTATTTCACCTCTGAAGATTGAATTCCATGAGGATATAAAATATGTTAGTTTCCATCCAACTAAGAACAAGGTACCACCTAGAGATGTTTATTGCCGACTTTGAATGAAATTGTAACTAATGTCATAAGTTTGTAGTTTGAAAAGAGCATACTCATCATGCTAATTCTAGTTGATGGTTGTCATACATTTTGAATAAATGTTTCATACATATATGCATCTATCATATACAACGTTCATGCACGAAAACATAAATTGCATTGTTTAGTTAACTATCCAAAAACTAGAGATGTAAGTGATACATATGATTTATCCATACAATATGGAAAAATCATAAAGCTAAAGCATCCTCTAGGGAGAAAAGAAAAAATGGGAGAAATATGGAAAGAATTTTTAAATTTACTTCATAATCATCAAGGACATACATTCAAGGAATCAAGTTTTACAAATCTAGAAAAGAAGACAAATTCCAACCATTGGAGTTGAGAAAAAAGTATATGCAAAAATAGAGACCCTGCAATCACATCGTCATAAATTTAGCTCATCCACATTGTTTAGTAGTAATTCATTAAAATCCATATACATCTAAAAATACATTTTTTGGTCAACACCTTGAGTGATCATCACATTGTCTAGTGTTGGCTTTAGCAGTAGTCTTACTAATACTTTTTCCTAATTAAGATTTGTCACTAGTTGTCTTAAGTTGTATTTGTGAATCTGACACTAAGGAGCAGCAATGACAATTAGGGGCATGATAGTCACTTCAAACTTGAAAAAATGGGACCTTAATAATTAAAGGAGAACATCCAAGACAATAGGGTTTGAAGGTTGCTTCGTTGGATAGTGGATCCAAGGCCAGCTGTAATTGTATCATGTGGATACCCATGTTCTCTATATGCTTCAAGGTGATCAATTTTCATATCTAAAGAAAAGTGATGTTTCCAAGTGATACAAGATAGGGGTAGCATTTTCTATCTGAATGTCATGCTTTTCATGAGCTACAAAAACAAAGCAATGAATGGCCAAGAAAATCTGTAACTCAGAATGCAAAAGGTGGCCATGAAACTCAACCATATAGGAGAAGCTTCCTACTGTTCAAAGGAGCCAAGTGGGGAGGTAGTAAATGAAAATATTTTAAATCACCATGGAACAAGTGAAATGGAGTTGCAGTGCATACCTTAAAGAAGGTTAAGCTTTGTTTTTTTCTTTAGAAAATAAGTAATATTATCACTATTCTTATTTTATTATGAAGCCAAATATGCACTTCATTAAAATCAAACAAGCAAATGGCATGATGATGCTAGGGTTTCGAGCTAAATGAGCCTATAGCTTTATGGTAAGGAAGAATCTAAGTTTGTGTTTTCTCCATGAAATAGAAGGTCATGACTGAGGTTTTTTAAAACCCATCTTTCTAAAAACACATGAAATGTACAAAAATGCATAGAATCAATAGGAAAAATAAGGAGAACCAAGTATGGAGTTACGATCACAAATGCAAGAGGGGCCTCATAAATGAAAGGATCATAAACCTAACACACAAAATCTTGCATTTGAAATACAAAAAAACATGAATTTGCATCATTTTGCATTCAAATGAGATTGAATCAAGCTTCTTATCACAAATATTTAAGAGGGAAATGCAAGACTCATGGCAAAGAACTTACCTAGTTTTCTGTTCAAAAAGTGTGCTCCAAAAACCCACAAGTATGGCTTCCAAAAAACTCAAGCCAAGCTCTCCAATGGTGGCTATAGGTGTTGAAGAAGTATCAACAAGTGAGAACAATAAAATACATCAGAAAATAAAATTGTTACCTATTTTTGCTACTAGCTCCCAAACAGGTAGTGTTGTTTATATTTTATAAATGAAAAGGAGGTACATTTTGACTTTGCTATGTCATATTCATGTGCATAAAGGAAAAATTAGAAGACTACAATACTACATTGCATTATGCAGATGCATATAACATAGGAGAAAGTGCACAATATTTTCAAAATTGTAGTCTTTATTGATAATAAAAATGTATGGTGTCCCACACAAGTCGTGGGACTAACTATCTAAATGCATATAATGGAAAAAACTATACATTTATAGATACAAAAGAGAGAGAATGCACATAAAGAGAAAGGGGATCCATCATTTCCTAAATGATGAATCCTGGTTGCTTTGTTCTTCATCATCTCCTGTCCCTCACACTTGTCCTACTTCTAGTTGACACTTTCCTTGTTGCTCCTAGTGTTCTTGCATCTGTGAGAATATTGTTGTTAGATCAATGAAGAATCACCATTATATACATGTTCATACATCTATAAACATATAATTTGATCCTCATGTGCATTAAAATAGTAGAGCATATTGTAGATGTCCAGGAAAACAAGAGAGTTATGAAACACATCTATCATATATGCTCTATTTTATCTAACATGTTTTCTTCTTGTGCAGGTATAGGTGAAATCAAGTTGTTGTTTTCTTTCATCTAATTATAGCATGCGGGATAAAATAGGGCTCCCACAAGGGTTGAGCCCAACATGCTGCCATCTAATTTCATTATAGAGGGATGGTTGCATTTTTATATCATCATTAAATTCCTTTTGATAAATCTCATCAATCATGGTGATACTGATAAAGAATAGATATCATTATTAATGGGAGTCATATCACATTAATAGTGATACTCCTTGTCAATAAAATCATGCCACAAGATTCATCTGCAAGGACCCAATGAAATTCTTTGGAGTCACTCAATGAGGTCTTATAGGTTTCTATCAAAAGCTATTAGGGACTAAACTAAATGAAATGGGTTAGTGGAATAGTCATTTGTTTCTACAAGTGACAGTGAATGCAAAAGTGATGCTCAATAAGTAATCATAACTTGAAATAGTGAGTATCAAACATCTAATCATAAACATGGAGCAAAATATTCATCAATGAAATGAAGTGAAGATAGTGTTCTTTGAGCACCAAATTACAGAGGACTATCTAGGTTTACTCATGCTCTACAAGCCTCTAAGTGTGAGGAAACAATACTATACCCCAAGGGAATGCCAAATTATTCATTAAGTGCAAAAGGGGGCAATGATCTATAGGATGGTATAGTGTTTTGACTACCATTAAGTACTGAAACAAACCGGTAGATGCTAACAGTGTGGATCTATGCATTTCAATAATACAGGTTGCAATTGAAACCTTATTACAAAACAACGAGTAATGCTTACTCAGTAAACTCAAATGAGATGATTAAGTTGTTATGACAGTGAATGAAATTGTACAGGAATGAAAAGGAAAAAGGCATTATCATAAGCATTGCAATTAACATTTCAATCAACTTTTCTACAGAAGTAGAATAATGAAATGTAAGGTGCAGTGATGTGAAGACATTACAATGAAACAAAAAGAAGTTTTATGTTTTCATTCCAAAGGATGTAGAGCTAAGATCATGTTACAAATACAAAGCAGATTTGAACTTGTATTGCATCTATAGTTTTAGAAACGGAATGCATTAAATGCCAGATGGAGGAGCTATGTGACAGTAAGTAAAAACAATGCATAATGGTAAATGATAAAATTTTTGTGAATTTTTTCTCTTTGAAATTATAAGAACAAAGCATTTCCTCATATTTTCACAAAGATCTAGAAGGAATTTGTTAAAATTATAAAAGCAACAGTGCCCATTGCATTGAAGTAAGAATGCATTCTAAGCACAATATAGAAGTAAAAAATGCACTATGAGGAAACATCTTGTTACTATTCATTAAATCTGGAAAGCTATTGTATCATGCAAGTAAGATCTAGAATAAAACTGGAATCCTTTTCAGAGTGGGGTTTATATCAAAGCCAAAGCCTTGGTAATTTGCAAGAAATTAAAATAGGAATGGAGGTGTGAAGAGTTAGAAGTTTGCAAAGTGAAACAATGAAGGGCTCGGGTTTTGGTAATCCAATAGCAAATTTTGGCACCTATATAACATGATGTGGCCATGACCATTAAAAATATTTGAAATGAAATCTATAGAGAAGCAAGAAAAATATATATACTAGATATACAGAGAAATTATTTTTTCCCTTAGGAAATCCCTGTAAAAGATCATTACCCATGGCCATGAAAGATCATTCACCTTTTTGTGTTTATAGAGGAGGACCAAAATATAGAGAAATACATGAAGTATTCAGAAAATGTGTGGTGTTTACAAAGAAATGTATGGAAACACGTGGATTAGCAAAAAAGTGTAAACATTTATTCATTTTCCTGTAAGAATGCTCAAACTCGAGCTAGTTTTTCTTCAAAAAATGCAACAAAGCGACATAAGAATGCTTACCCAAGCATAAAAGGTCATTGTTTGTCAAAAATTACAAAGGAAATCCCCTCTAAAACTATAAAATCTACCATTGAAGACCTCTGCACAAACCCTAGCCATTGTTCAAAGACTCCAAAAATTTTGATGTAAAAATGAAATGAGTCTTCCTTGTCTTGGGATCGGTTTTGTGTATTAGGGTTCCTTACCCTAATTTCTTGACAATGGTTTAAGGTGAATTTTCACCTTCTTTTAAAATATGCAAGAAACTAATATTCCCTGTGGGCTTAGAATTCTAAGCCTTATGCCTTGTAACCTTGTGACCCTTTGTATGCCATGTATTAAGTCTTTATGACTTGTATTTTCACCTTGACTTGTATTGACCTAGGATCTCTTTATTTTTGCATTTGATTTAGAATGTAAAGAATTTGACTTCAATGATATTGTTATAAATCATTAAGTCACATTGCTATTTTAAAATGAAAAATGGGATACATACTTTACATACGCACTTATGCTTTCATTATGAGCTTTCATATGCTTTGCAAGCTTATAGGGTTAGTTGAAAGAGGTTAGCCAGCATGGGGAGAGAATATAGGGAGGTTTTGCTTGCTTTTTGGAGAGGTGGAGAGTATTTAGGCATCATTTTTAGTGCCTTCATGTTTGACATGGTCAAACTTAACTTTTTCCACACATTGGAGTTCTTTTGGAGAGGTTTTAGTTGTTGTTTTTGGGGATTTTTGGAAGCATCCGACCCAAGGAAGCTTCTAGTTCCTTCTTTGGTGCAACTACTTGGTTGATGGATATAATCACTTAGTTGACCAATTCACACTAAGTTCTAATTATCATCTAGAAATAGTGAAAAATGGTAGAGGATCAAGCTCAAAAGACAAAACCCTAACTCATCATGGGTTGTGGTGTATACCACTCTACCACATATGTTGCTCACCCTCCCGATGGTATAGCGGTGTATGCTTTATCATCTTGTTGTTTACTGCCTTACCACACTCCTTTGAATCATCATATGTGGGATGGCAGTAGGTACTGCATTACTGCATTGCCTTATAATTCTCCCCATGTAGTGGTGGTGAGTACTGCTTTACCGTACAAGCTATATAATCTCTTGCCAGTATGGTGGTAAAGGATTATTTCTTAACTTAGAAGCCATCATCCTGCACTACCTTTATTTTGATGTTGTGCTACTGTGGTAAAGGTAAAATTTTCTTTGTTTATGATTATATGGAGGAATAAATGGGTATATACAAAGGGAATGTTGGTCACATTATGGATCTTGTCACACAAATTGTTGCATTTCATGTTAATACAATGAAAATATTAGGTTGAAGGATTAGGTTATAGGTTTGAGGGTATATGGTTGAAGGATTAGGTTGAGGTTCCAATGTATAGGGTAGAGGGTATAGGGGTTGAGGGTTGATGGTTTAAGGGTTGAGGGTTGAGGGATTAAGGGTTGAGGGTTGAGAATTGAGGGTTGAGGGTTTAATGTATAGGGTAGAGGGTTTAAGGGTTTAGGGTTTAAGGGTTGAGGGTAGAGGATTGAGAGTATAGGGTTGAGGGTCCAATGTAAAGGGTAGAGGGTATATGGGTTAAGAGTATTTGGTTGAGGGTAGAGGGTAGATGTTGGTTTAAAGGTTTAGGGTTTAAGGGCTAAGGGTTGAGGGTTTAGAGTTTAGGGTTGAGTGTTTAAGGGTTTAAGGGTTGATGTTTTAGGGTTTTGGGGAGTTAAGAGAATAATTAAGGGGACCTTAGAGGATATGGCTTAAGGGGATTTAAGAGAATGACTTAAAGGGATGGAAGAGGGTGGATTAAGGGACCTAAGAGGATATGACTTAAGGGGTCCTAAGAGGATGGCTTAAGGGGATTCTCAATGAATGGATTTAAGTGTACACAATCTAGGATGACTTAAAGGGACCTAAGAGGATATGGCTTAAAGGGTACTAAGAGGATATGGTTTAAAGGGGTCCTAAGAGAATGGCTTAAGGGGAGTTAATAGGATATGGATTAAAGGGATGCAAGAGGGTGGATTAAGGGGACATAAGAGGATATGACTTAAGGGGATGCAAGATGATGACTTAAGGGGGACTAAGAGGATATGTCTTAAAGGGGTCCTAAGAAAATGGCTTAAGGGGAGTTAAGAGGATATGGCTTAAAGGGATGCAAGACGGTGGATTAAGGGGACCTAAGAGGACATGACTTAAGGGGTCCTAAGAGGATGGATTAAGGGGACATAAAGCTTAGGAGATGAACCCTTAACCCTCAACCAATATAATAGATTTTTTATTCTAAGCATCTTATCAACTCTACTCCCTAAACCATAGGACCTAAAGCTTAGGAGATGAACCCTTAACCCTAAACCTGTATAATAGATGTTATTCTAAGAATATTTTTAACTCTAAACCCTAAACCCTAGGACCTAAACCCTAGGAGATGAACCCTTAACCCTTAATCCATAATAGATTTGTTATTCTAACCATCTTTTCAAATCTAATCCCTAAACCCTAGGACCTAAAGCGTAATAGATGAACCCTTAACCCTGAACCCATAATAGATTTTTTATTCTAAGAAAGAGGATGGATTAAGGGTAGATACGGGGATGACTTAAGTGGAGTTAAGAGAGTGACTTAAGGGGAGTTAAGATAATGACTTAAGGGTGCCTAAGATAATATGGCTTAAGGGGTCCTAAGATGATGGCTTAAGGGGAGTTAAGAGAGTGACTTAAGTGAAGTCAAGATAATGAATTAAGGGTACCTAAGAGGATGGCTTAATGGGAGTTAAGACAATGACTTAAGGGGATGCAAGAGGATGGATTAAGGGTAGATAATAGGATATGGCTTAAGGGGTCCTAATATGATGGCTTAAGGGGAGTTAAGAGAGTGACTTTAGAGTGTTTTACATAGTTAGGTACAATCTTATCTTTAAATTCTCTAATAAATGCATGCACACGAAATTTTTCTAAAATTAGCTCACAACATTTTCCAATTTTTCCATCCTTTAAAGAATATTCAACATTTTAAATTTTTTTAACATCCACTAATTGTTGTCCAAATTCATGTAAACTACTTTCATGCATACATTCTCCTAACAATGAAAGGTTTCCACATATATTGCATTGTACAAAAATACACGCATTGAATTAAAATAAGTTTCCATTAGAGAGTTCACAAAACAAAACTGCTATAAAATCTTTATTATTTCAAGTAGCATATTAATACCACAAATGTCTTGCATAATTTGGTTAGCATGCAAATTACAACATATATATAAAAAAATGTCATAATAATAACAAAATTGTACATGAGTTTTACAACAACAAGAAATTCATTGTTTATTAATTCTAACATACCAAGGTTTACATTTTTTGAATGATCTTTGACTTATGCTAATATTTAGTAAGATTGAATCATCTAAAAACTTTTTATAAAATTTAGTTCGAGCCATATCTAATAGATGTTTTGGTTGAGGGTCGTGGATTTTTTATATTACCCTTAGTTTTAAAAAATCTATAATATTAGGTGATACTCTTGTATTATCATGCCAATATTTTTTGATTAAAGATTTGATTTCATTATTTAATTTCATGTTTGACCTTGGGAGTCTACCACTAAAACTCCAACATTGATTAATTGGATCATTTTCTATACTTTCTCTTCTTTTAGCCACTCTTATCAAAGTTTTAGGATTTAATTTTACTAAGCTTACTTAACATTCTTTTATTTTAAGTTGACTTATTAAGTAGAGTAGTTGTTCTTACACGACATGTTGCATTCTTCTCTTTAGATCAAAATTTATTTTCTTATCTTTAGATGGACTTTTCTCATCCGCAAAGGGGTCAAATTTCTATAAGCAAAAGATGAAGGATTTGTTTTTAGATTCTACCATAAATGATAAAACCATTATTGTAACTACATGATTTCATTCATGGTGCCTTGTGAAGGGTAAGTGCACCAAGATGGTTCCCAAAAAGGGGGCTTAAGTGGCCACTTTTTTTCTAAAATTAGGAAATATTGACCTTGGATGTGAAATTGAGGATACTTACACTCAAAATTTTGAGATGGAAAAAAATGAAGGATTCAAGTGCTCTGAGTCTACTTTCTAAACTACTAATTTATTTTGAATGGTTGAGATTAAGGGGTTCAAACGAGGGATGTACACAAATTGGTGTTGTTTTTGTTAGAAAAACATAACATAGCAACTCTTGTACGACCCTCGTATGTGAACTTTTTTTAGTATTTTTAAAATCACTATGGTCAAAAGTTAGCTAATAGTATGTAGTTGATGCACAATTTTCTGATAATTTTTTTTAATGAATATTTTATTTTTTACTAATTTTCGAGTGGACACTTCTGGAAACAAAATTTTGGCGATTAACTACCCCTACAAATTTTTGGAAACTAATTGATTTTAAAAAAAAATTGTAGAATGGAGTCTAGTTTCTAAAAATGTAATTTATTTAAAATTTTGATGAACAGTTAATTTATAACAAAAAAAAACCCCAAACACTTCTTTTTGCCAAAAAAGAGACATACAAACAAAAGAAATTATGGATGAATGACTTAACATTGTTAGAAAGTGAAAAAATTACATCTTTGGATAGCTAAGAGAGAACCTAACATTACCCAGATGTTTGATTTCTTTGATATTGAACCACGTGCAATCCTAATGGTGA